>CM057385.1:106270662-107520662 GCA_030015415.1 Cynopterus sphinx | reverse complement strand
AGACTGAGAAGTAGAATAAACTTAGAGCTAAAATAAGAATACAGAATACAGGTAACATTGTCTGCACTAAAGGATTAGCTTTGACAAAAGAGTATTTGGCCTTTGCTCCTGGCCTTTGGAAGATAACCTCTAAGCTCTTGCAATGTTCTGTCTAATATCTGTCTTTGTTTACCTGGGGGCCTTGGGCCACACCAGCTAGTCTATGCTAGCTAGCACTGTGATTTATGGTGGAGGCCTTAGGTCAAGCAGTATCAGCCTGATCTCTGGAGAGGCTGGAGTCTAAGGCAAGCCTATATGACTATTCCCCAATAAAAATTCTAGACAGCAAGGATTGGTGGTTGGCATTACTCTGTGCTTGTTGTCACACATCATTAATGGGAGAAATAAGCACTGTTTACACAACAGCACTGGCATATGACAAGTGGAAACTCCATACCTGATTTTTCTTGGACCCTGTCCTATGTGTCTTTTCCCATGGACAATTTTAAACTGTGTCTCTTTTGATATAATAAACCATAACCACGAATATAACAGTTCAAGTTCAGGGAGCTTGCTGACCATCTACACTCACATATTTATTAGCTGTCTGTTGATACAGACTGAATCATCTCAAAACTTAGCAGTTTAAAACAACACAGTTTTTTTTTTCTCACTGTTCTGAGTCAGGAAACCGGGCATGGCTTAACTGAGTTCTCTGCTTGTAGGTGTCTCACAAGAGTGCTAAAAGGACATGAGTTGAGGCCACAGTCTCAAATGTCCAAACTCTGTCATATGATTCTTGACTGAATTAATTTTCTCAAGGGTTCCTGGACTGAGGGCCTCAGATTCTTACTGGCTTGATGGCTGGAGTTCACCTTTGGTTCCTTACCACATATCCTCTCCCAGGGTAGCTCAAAACATGTGTTTTATGTTGAGGAGGCTTATAATCCCTACCCTATGCTTGGCCGAGGATCTAGAATTAGATCATCATGACTTGTAGAACAGTGTATAACCACAGTTTCAATGTTTCAGACAGAGAAGTATAAAACAATTCAGTGAAATAATTGTACACATACAGTGGAAACAAGAGTGAATATAGACATTTAAGGTCAAAAAAATATAAAAATGCCTATGAAGTTGAAAAGATTATTTTGCAAAGGAAAACATTCATAATGAGTAACAGTTTTTCTGTAAAGATTAAATTCAGCTTCCTGTGCTATTGGAACTTTGCAATTCTTAAGGGCAATTTCATTAACCCCGCTCTCTTTTGGTCATGCTAGACGATTGTTCTCCACAGCAGGACAGGAATCTGTAACGTGCAATAGTTTATGAAGAGTCAGTTACATAATTGGAACTTTTCATGCATGTGGCGCTCCTTATTCCCACTGGCAGTTGTTAGAACATAATCTTCTATGAGTTTAAGCTCTGCCCAAATTGTAGAGCTTCCTTTGGTGTGTTGAATGATTATAATAATTTTAATGATGCCCTTCAGTCCCAGCTCAAATATTATTCCATTGTTCCATATAAACTGAAAACAAGGGTTCAAACCTTGACCAGGCTTTAAAAGATTTCCCAATTCTGCTACTCATTGCCTGTTTCTGCCTTGCTGGACAAGGGTTACAAGGAATGATGCTTCCAGTATTGAAGAGTACATACAACCAATTAACAAAAAAGTGAAACCTACTAGAACTCTTTCTGCCTTTCAATATGAACCTGTCATATTATTCCAGTGGACAAGGCTAGAGTTACCAAACAACAGATTCATCATTCCTGCCTTGAAAAGAGCACCATCCAACATTTCCTTTACATGCCTAACACTGAGCCTCCTCAAACTGTGGTAGGCAGGCTTCTAAGGTGGCCCTTAAAATTCCTACTCCTTCCCCAGCCCCACCTCTTGCCTGTTTCAGAGTATGCACCCCGTATAATCTTCACCACTTGAGTGTGCCTGGAGCATGTGAATATGACCGAAATCACTTACATGATTAGATTACATTTCCTGACAAAAGGAGATTTTTTAACATATGCAATTAAGGTATTTAATCAGTGAACTTTAAGTTAATCAAAAAGGAGATTACCATGGGTGGGCCTGGCATAACAAGCGAATCTTGTGAAGAGGTTCTAGAAGTCAGACTCTAAGACTTAAAAGAGCTGATCTCTCTTCTTCATCTCTCTCTATCCCCACTTTCTCTCAATCTCTTTCAAACTCTCTCTTTCTGGCTTTGAAGAAGCAAGCTGCCGTGAATTCTACAGCTGCAAGGAAGTAAATTCTAACAACCACGACATGAACTTGGAAGAGGATTTCTAGCCCTGAACCTCAGGTGAGACCATGGCCCCAGCTGACATCTTGATTTCAGGTTTATGAGACCCTGAACAGAAGACTCAGTTTAGCCTTGCTCAGACACTTGATCCATAGGAACTGTGAGGTAATAAATGTATGTTGTTTTAAGCCATTGGGTTTGTGGTAATTCGTTATGCAGCAATAAATAACTAATACAGATAGTGATACCTGAAAGTGAGAGGCTGCTGTAAAAAATTCAAAGTGTGAGATTGGTTTTGGTATTAGATAGTGGTGAAAGCTAGATTGATTTTTGAAGAGCATTACAGGGATTATGAAGATGGCCTTGAACAGACAGATTGTTGGTAATACTATGGACAAAAGGAATGCTTCTGGTGAAGGTTTAGAGAAAAGTGAGGAAGATGTTATTAGAAATTAGAAGGGGATCTTTATTATGTAGTGGCAGAAAACTTAGCCAAATATTCTCCTCCAGTTATGTGGAAAATAAAATTGGTAAACAATAAAAGAGGTTATATAGCTAAGATTTCCTAAGTGTTGAATCTGCTGCCTGATTTCTTATTGCTGCTGATAGTAAACAGTGAGAAGAAATATAAATTGAAGGAACTGTGACACAAAAGCAGCTAGGACCAAATAATTTAAAAAATTTTCAGCCTTTCTGGATGGCAAATGATGGCAAATGTCCGAAATGGCAGCTGAACCTGCAGCATAAGGAAAAGGCTGAGTGTGTATGATTGTACAGCCTTTTGCTAAACCTTCTGAAAGATCAAAAGGTCAGAATATTCAGTCACATAAAGGGCCCTTTTATTGAGATTAAGAGTGTGACTCTCCTCAGAGGGCCTCTAGGAAATTTAAGAGCATTAAACCCTCAGCAATCTCAGCAGGAGTCAAAGACTGAGAAGGGGTTATTTCAAAAAGATTTGTGGGTGTGGCTTTTGTTTAATGAAGTGAAACCCAGTAAAAATCTATGCAAGATCCTTAGTGTTCTTGAGAAAAACTGCTTCAGCAGAAACACTGACAGCTTGGACTAAACGGGACAGAGAGTTTACAATAAAAGGAAGCTGTTAAAATCCCTAGATTCTACTGGAAGGAAGTAGGTTAATAAAATCACTCAGCTGAAAACATGTTCTTTCATATGAAAGGAACCATGACTCAGTGAGCAGAACCAAGAGTCCCAAAGGTGAAACTGAAAGCCATGCAAGATTATTTCCAGGCTTTGAAACCTAATCGAGGAACTATGGCCAGAATTCAGAAGTGCCATGGACCAGTGGCTCCTTTCTACCTTTCATCCTCCCACCTCCTCCCTTAAACTGGAATGTTTATTATACTATGCCTGCCTCACCACTGAACATTCACCCCTGGGGGTCAGTAACTTGTCCTTTTAGTCTCATAGGTGTGCAGTTGGAGAGGAACTGAGCCCCAGATATTACACTTAAGAGACTATATCTGGTAGCCTCATACTCACCTGGATGATTTAGATGATGAGATTTTGGACTCTGAATGATGCTGAGATAAGACTTTAGGAATTTTTGAGAGAGATGAATGTATTTTGCATGTGTGAGGAATATGAATCTTTGGGCGGTTAGAGTTTGGAATGTTATAGATAAAATTCTAAAATGGCTCCCAAGATTCCTATCGCCTTGATATAAAATTTCTGTGTAATACCCTCCTTTGGATGTGGTCAGGACCTGTGATCGTGATGAATGTCACTCTTATTATTAAGTTACATTGTATAGTGAAGTTCATGGGATCTTTGCAGATGTAATTAAAATCCCCAATCAGCTGACTTCAAATTAATCTGAAGGGAGAATATCTTGGGTGGGCCTGTCCTAATCAGGTAATCCCTTTAAAAGACAGTGTAGAGGTTAGAGAGATTCTTTAATTGGCCTTAAAAACATAAGATACTACATTGTGAGAAGACTCATTAGAGGGCTGTGTAGCAATGACCTGAGACTTGCCTCAAGTTGTTTAGAACAGCCTTAGCTAACAGCTAGCAAGAAAATGGGGACTCGGTCTTACAACTGAAAGGAAGTAAATTCTGCCAATCACATGTACTCAGAAGGGGTCCCTGAGATCCACTAAGAAAACCATGCTGGCCAACACCTATATTACTACCATTTATTAAGAAGAAATTATTCTCTTACTATACTGAAGTGACGTGTTTATCACAAATTATTAGTTGGTTGTATATATGAGTGTCTATTTCTAGAGTTTCTTTAATGTTCCATGAATCTCTTTGTTTATCTTCATGTCAGTATCACACTGTTTTAATTACCAGGGTTTTGTATTGTATCTTGATAACTGTTAGTGCATATCCTCTAGCTCTGTTATTATTAAAATTGCCTTTGTTGTCATTAGTTCTTTGCATTTTCGTGATAACTTTAGACTCAGCTTGTCAACTTCTACAAAATAATTTTGAAGTTTTGATTGTTTTTTGCATTAGATCTAAAGATCCACTTGGGGAATACCTGACATTTTTATATTATTGCATCCATGAAAGTGGTATATCCAATTATTTAGCTACTCATTCAATTCTCTCAATGTTTTGTAATTTCCAGTATTGTAATCGTACACATCATGTTATTAGATTTATTTCTAGGTATGTTTTTGATGTTGCTATAACTGGTATTATTTAAAATCTTTTATTTTCTATCATTTTATTATTCATTCATAGTTATTGTTGTTAATATTGTTATCTATATTGACTTTATGTGAACGTCCTTACTAAATTCAATTATTACTTCTAATTGTTTAGCTATAGGTTCTTTTGGATTTTTTACAAAACTGTGTATAGTGAGTCAGCTACATGCAAAGATAGCAAAATTGAGGGAACAAATAAGCTTCTATGGTTACTTTGCTTTGTCTTTTGTTTGGGAAGCGGGCGGTGGGGGGACATAATTACAGTCAAATTAAAATAATTATAAGACAATCATACAATTCTATGTTAAGTAAAATACAGGAAAACAAGAACTTTTGTAGGAAATATGTGTATTCCAAATTGGCTCAAGGATTTTTGGTAGTTTACCAGTTATCTCAATAAAAGAGTAGGTTTAAAGACACATTTTACACTAAAATTTCACCATTCCTAGCAAGGCCAGTTCCCTAATCTAGAAGCTTCCTTACTTATAGAATGGCATAGATGTTCCTTGCTCCTACCCCTCCACCTCTCACCCTGGTGTGTGTGCGCGTGCGTGCATGTGTGTGTGTATGTGTGTGTGTGTGTGATATTTATGGGTAGGCTGTTTTTTACTATAATGTTGAATATGGTGGAGACAGATTCCCTGTGGCTGTCTTCAGCTGTGAATAAATGCAAATTCAGATAATTGTATGCCCTCTACTATTTCTCTGCTTCTAAGTTTTCATTTGATAAGCCCAATTTTGTATGTGTGCTGCATGTAGAGTTAGCAGATTTTGCAGATAAAAATATAGGACCCAGTTAAATTTGAATTTTAGATAATTTTAGATATATTTTCAGGTAAAGCACAAATATCCATATTTTAGCATAAATATGCCCTTGAAATATTTAGAATATATTATACTAAAAATATTTATTTACCTTAAATTTAAGTTTAACTGGACAGCTTATATTTTATCTTGCATCCCTAAATGCTTGGCCTTAGCTGTGTCTTTATCCCTTTATAGAACACTATCCCCCTTTCTTATTTCCAGTTTTGTTTATTTGTGTTTTGTTTACTCTTTATTGTTAGATTATTTGGCATTTAATTTTTAAATATATATTTTGTCTTCCTTTCAAACTTCTTTCCATAGGTTTAATTAACTATTATTTTTATGTTGTCGATTTCCTTTCTGCCTTCATCATTAACTCCTTTCTTTTCTTTGGTTCATCTATTGTTTTGCTTCTCACTTCCATATTTGCAAGCTTAATTCATCAAAGACTTTTTAAATTTAGTAATAAAAGTATGTCCTTTATAACTATTTTATCATATATTTATATATATTCATTTCAGTTAGGTTTTGATACTTCTCAAATTCATTTTCTCTCAAATATTTTACTTTTGCAGGTTTACTTTCCCTTTCTCCCAGTTGGATCCTGAGGTTAATTTTAAAGAAGATTATTATCACATTTAATATTTATTCTTTTTTTTAAACAACGATCTTTAGAGACAATGTTAATTTTCTATTACTTAGATGATTCTTATTATATCTCTGCCATGGATAGTAAAAATTGTTAGAAAAGTTTTCAGTCTTTGGTCAATATTATTCAGAATAGATGATTTTCTAGTCACTTTTAACTATTTTCAAGACTCAACTTCATAATTCCTTTGGTATTTCTAAATCGATACATACCTCTTACTAGTATTGTCTCTGGTACCATCTTTTGCCTTCACATATATTCCTCAAAATAACAGTATTTACTTATTGCCTATATATTAAATGAAAAAGAGAAAATCTACTAGGTCGGTTCTCTTGGTATAAAAGTCAATCTTTTTTTCTTTTTTCCTTTTTTTCATGTTTCATTATTATATGTGACTTTACTGTTTTCAAAACTTTTTAGCCTCTATTCATGAGCACAGAAGGACTTGTATCTTTTCAGATGATGGGAACCAAGGTTAACTGACAATAGTCGGCCCAAGGCATCCTGGGAATTAATACATTACTTTTTACGGTGATTCCCACAGCAGCCTGTCTCATGCCACTCCTTTATATAATCTCAGGATCTAGCTCTTTGAGCAATTTTCAATAATCACAAGAAAGAACTATTTCTCAGAAAAACAAATGGTCGGGAACTAACACTCAGCAACTTCACGACTCAGCTTTTTTGTTGTTGTTGCTAACTAGACTGCTGTACTTAAAATTAAATCCTCTCCTGGGCTCACAGCTGGTACTGCAAACACTGCTAATTGGACAGACTGAAGTGTGAAACTAAATATATATGTTGTCATTTTACTCAATGGTTTCTAGAAAATGCATTGCAGGTAAATCAGCAGGCGTTAGCAAAGCTTTAGAGAAAGTACACATGAGCATATTAAGCCTCATGATGGATATGTTTCTCTGTCGAAGCAAAGCAAGCATCTGACTTTTTTAGCCATTACTGAAGCAGCATAGATTAGTCATTCTGAAAACAAATGGGACTTCTTATGAATTTTGAATGTTTTGACTGACTTTTGCAAAATAGCCTTCTGAATTCCTTTGCAGCTTTTTTCTCCTGGTCATTTTGTTCCCTTCTCTTTGTCCTCAGAGAAATACCAAATATCTTCTACAAACAATTCCAAAATAAAGTTTTAAATGCCTTTCATTGTGTCGATTACACGGAACTTGCAAAATGTGCTCTAACAGCCAAATAAATAGATAACCATACTTTATACATTTTGTGTTTCATTCTGGAGTTTTCAGGGAGATAAAGAAGCATTGAGAATCAGGCAACTAGATATTAGAAAGAAAAGAAAAATCTTATCAGGGTGTGATATCTACTTATGTGTAAGATTTTAATGTTCCAAACCTTTCTAACCATTATTGATTTTCAATTAGAAGACATCAGTAATTGACTTTTAACTTAGAAGAGACCCAAGTTAATAACAGAACTAGCTTTCTCTATGTGACAATCTTTTTAAATTAAATTTTTTTTGTGTGTGGGTAACAATCTATTCTGTCCTGTTCTGCACCCTGTGAGGACAATTTTTAAAAATAAATTTATTATTTTAAATTAGTTTCAAGTATATAGTACATTGACTAGACATCTAGAATGTTCATAAAACGATCACCCCAGTTGCTCCCTCCTTCCCTTGGCCCTCCACTTTCTGCATTCCCTCTGTCATGCTTCCTGTACCCAACTATCAACTACTAATTTGTACTTCTTTAACTCTTCACCCCTTTCTCCCAGGCTCCCAACCCCCCTCCCCTCTGTCCATCAAATTGTCCACTATATTTGTTTGCCTGTTTTTGATTAGTTTGTTCTTTTTGCTCCTTAGATTCCACATGTAAGTGAAATCATATGGTATTTATCTTTCTCTGTCTGACTTATTTCACTCAGCATAATAATCTCTAGGTCCATCATGTCATTGCAAATGGTAACGCAAGGACAAATTTTATAAAAGGCGACATCAAGAATCTCTTGACTGCTAACATGCATTGATAGAAGATCAAAAGACAGGAAAAGAAAGAGGTTGGGTATTTATTTCCCTTGTTCCATCTCTAGCAGACCACACTTTTGTCGGTGGTTGTGTACATTTACCTAAGACAGTGTTTATGAAAGCTCCCGCTCTCATCAGCCAGAAATCGCTGTTTCTTCCCCTTGCTCATTCAGGCTCAGCGGTACTAATGCTTAATGAAGTTACTAATCTTCAAGCACTTTATCATTCCTCATAGGTTCCATCTGTAAATTATCCTTTCATTATTCTTTCTTTACTTAAACTTTTGAAAGTGAAATCTGTTTCCTGATAGAATTCTGATAGAGAAAATAATCAGTAGCAGTGTTTGACAAAAGAACTAAACCTTCAAAATGGGATTCTGGCATTTGCTGTATGTAAATTGAGTAACTAAATGCACAATCTTGACACTGGTAATTAATGTCATATAACAAAAACAAATACTTTAAATAATCACCTTTGGTGGCATTAGATCCAGTAGAAGACAAACCATTAAGGGAACAATGACAAAGTGGCACTTAAGAGTCTGTGTTTCCTTTGTGCTGCATATAGTAGCTTTGTATCTAAATAAAAGGCCAACTATGGAATCTGAATGGACAAAAGGGTAGACTGTACTGATCCATCACCATTTATACTTAAACATATTTTATTTGCCCTTGTCTCCACTGCCCTGTGCTTTAGGAGGCTGACTTCTACAGACTGTATCACCAGATATCTTTGCTTTCTGGTTATTATTTGGGTTGTTGACTTCCAAAACAGTGATTCATCTCTACAAACTGTCCTTTCACTGAACTCTCTTTAATTAAACTCTGATGTGCTGTTTCCTGCCAATACTCTGACTGATAAAACAAAGTCCCCAAACTACAGATGAAAGCATTGGATCTTTCTGATTTTGCAGTTTGTAACCTAGATTACATTAAGAGAGAGGAAGCCTGAAGTCAAATACCTTTACTCCTGTCTACTTTTACTCCCTACGGTTAATATATGAACAAGTGAGAGAGAAAGCCACAATGAAACTGTTTTAAATCCTTCCTTAAATAACCTTTGAAAGGGGCAAAGACAGACAAATAGAGAAAAGATGTATTTAAAATAATTACAAAACCAACAATACAAACAGGGTCTGAGTAAACAAAAGGGAACACATTACTCAGGTTGTGGGAAGTGCACTCAGTTTTCCTGGTGACCTGTAGAAACCTTGGAAAGTACCAAACTGAGAAGGAATCACATTTAAACACCCGCTCTACTCAGAGGGTACTTAAACCAACCTGAAAGTTGAAAAGTAAGGTAAGAACTTCATGGCTGCTATGAAAATTAATTTTTTGTGTCAGTTTGAATAGGCCATACCCAGATATTTGGCCAAACACCAGTCTTGATGTCATTGTGAAGGTATTATTTTAGATGACATTAGTAAAGCAGATTACCTTCCATAACATGGGTGAATCTTAGCCAATCAGTTAAAGGCCTTGAAAGAAAAACACTGAGATCCCCAAGGAAGAGGAAATTCTGCCTCCAGAGTGACTTCAGACGCTAGCTGAAACATCAGGTCTTCCCTGGGTCTCTAGCCTGCTACCCTGCCTTGCAGTTTTCAGATTTGCTAGTCCATAAAATAGTGAGCCAATTCCTTAAAATAAATTTTTCTCTCTCTATGTAAACTCTTTCTATTGGTTCTATATCTCTGAAAAATCTAATTAATACAACCTTCTTACCTGTTCTCCTTTATTCACCTGACCATGAATAGATTGGAAAAAAAATGATTGTGTAAATTATCTTTTAGTTAGCAAGACCAGGTGCACAAATGGATACAGAAATGGAAGAAAGACTACCCTCACTTTCCTAGGTTTCTCACTAATCAAAGGACCCAAATGATGGAGAGAAGTTTTGATTAATAATGGGCATGGACATTTTTATAAATTTTATTGTTGGAGTGAAACACAAAGAAAGAAAAAACAAACCTATCATAAATGCAGTTTGCTGTTTTCACAAATGAAATACACCATGCAATCAGTACCTAAATCAAGAAACAGAACATTAGAGTGCTCAGAAATAAATTTTAAGGACAGAAATAAATTTGCTTTCTGATGATATCCTGATTCGTAATTGTGTAATAAAAAGTTTACAGAGTTACCATTTCCTTCCAATCCTTCATAATGCAAAAGCAGCAATGTGAGTGCATGTGTGCATGTGTGTGCGTGTGTGTGTGTGTGTGTGTGTATTCAACCAAAAAAAAAAAGATTAGTATTTAACCTGAGGATTTGATTACATGCCCTAAGTCTCTTCTGATACTGTATGGTACATATTCAAATTCATAATGTTCAAAGAGAATTCAAATATCTTTTCTCATAATTTTTACTAAATTTATACGTTCCTTTTATAACTATTTTTCTGTCATCCAAATAAAAAATTTTCAATTCAACAAAGTACCTAGAGTGAATTCAATGCAGCAATTCAGGGAGCCAAAATTTATTTTTCTGATTTTTACTGAGCTGGCTTAATTACTGGAATGTCTTGCTATCATGCAGAAACAGCCTCTAAATTCATAGATCAAACTTTCTTTTTCTTATCCTAGGTATGATTTAGTAATAGTTCTCATGTTACTTTCAATGGGTGTAATATAATAATTAAAATAATTTTAAAAAAGCACTTTTTCAAAGGACAGTACACTTTATAATCCATCATCAATGAATGGTAAGGGTTCATTATTTATTAATGAGTTCCTATAATTAATTGTTTAATTGTATGGCTTAAAATCCCTAGAAACAAATTGAATTTCGTGTCTACAAATATCTCATACCAACTTAGGAAACATTTCCTAGTAAATTTCTGCTTGTCTTTAAAAACCCCAACCAAATTCTGGATTATGATTTTTTATTAAGCTTTATAAATAGATGGCAAGAAATGAATCTGTAAATTGCCTATTATAGTTATCATAGCTCCAGGCACACAGGGACATTTATTAAATATTATTTGGTGATTTAAAACTGCCAAGGAGGAAATGAATAATATATAACTCAGTAATTGGTGGCTTTAATATTTTTCAGAGAATAAATATGTTGAGTAATAAAAAAGTTAGCATTTGTATTTTATTCTACAAATTTTTATGGGATACTTTCATATATTCTAGTCCATTTTCTATTACTATTATTCATCCACTTTACAGATGAAGAAACAGGCTCAGTAGGGTATTATAATTTCAGGATCCATGCTCTGTCCACATTATTATAAATGGGGAAGTTCTACTTTAATTAGACATACCCATTATTCTTTCTATAATAGTAGAGCAAAGTGACAGGTACTTTGAGTACAAAGGCTGCAGAATCAGAAAAAGAAAAAACATAAAACAATCCCTAGCTTATGGCATTGAATTAGCTCATTTAAAAATAATTATGCTGTTAACTAAATGTGAGTTGAGAATCAAATGCTATCATCAAATAAATTCTAACTTATTCACAAATTGCAGGAAAAAAAATGAAGAAAATTTAGGAAATGTCATTATATAAAATTCGCCTTGGATTCATTACTCTGTAATCCTTTGTACCCAATTGAAATTGTTTGGAATTTTAATGCGATTAACCCAGAAATGAGAATTTGCAAAATTAGAGCCCTAATTTACCAACATTGGTTTAATCCAGGTGGTAAAACCACTTTTTTTCTACTAGTTTCCATTTATGTCTGGTCTTTAAAGAGTATGAAACATGTTTCTAAACACACAGTTCTTTCAACTATCAAGTATACAGTTCTTTCGACTAAGTTATATTCAGTGTTCTGTGGAATTCTTAACAACGGAACTTTATTATAAAGCACATCTCTTAAGGGTGTTAGGTATTTGGCTAAATTGTATCTATGCTTTCAAAGTGAAAACAGTATAATTAGCAAGAAATAATAAAATACTTTAGCAAAGTGTCATTTATAAAATATACAAATACCCCTATGTATATACAATTAGAAATTATGAAATGTTATGGAAAACTGGTTGCGTTTATAAATTTGTGAAAACCATGTAAATCATAAAATAGTAAAGCATAAATTTAATATGTAAAATCTGAGGCCTCAGGGAAGAGTTACTAAATTACAAGAAGAAAGAAAAAAATACATTTGAATAATTGTAGAACCACACCTATTTCTATGAAGGGGGAAGATATACATATTTATTTCTTGCATTAGTATGCAGGTTTATTTCAACTCAAAACAAACACAAGTGATTACAAAACCATGTAGAGAAAAATTAAGAATAATCATAACCAATAATATTCCTAAAGTAGGCAGATAATGGAGATACAACCACAAATTATTCAAGTTATTTTAAGTTTTAATAACAGAGTAGAAAACTCAAAACCATATCTTTGTCTACATATGATTCAGTGCATGCCAAAGGAGATATTTCATAAGAAAAGGCAAAAAAAATCGATACTAGGAACTGAAGCAAGTATTTGAGGAAAAATCTAATTAGAACATTATTTCTTATCAATAATCCCAGATAAATAATTAATACATTTAAAGGGGAATCATACAATTTCTTTTAAAATATGAGTGAATATATATAACTATCATTCCAGATATAGATTAAGTATGAGATGAATGAAAAAAGATTGATATCTTTGTTTCCATAAAGTTTAGTGTACTTCCACTATTAAAAGTCCCAGATGCTTGGAAGTTGGTGCTCAGCACAGGCTTATAGATTCTTTGCTTTTTTTTTCTTGATTCCTGCTAAGCTGACTAGACCAAGGATAGTCAACCAACAGAATAGGAAAGAATCTCCTCAGCATACCTCTTTTTTCTGTTTTCTGGGAAGATCCAGATTTCTAAGGAAGCTCACTCTTGGTGATCTTGCTATAGACCTGGATTTGTACACAGGAGTGGACATTACATATAAGTAAACAAAGGTAACAGCAAATAAAATTCATCAACTGAGAGGAAGAAGATCAAGCTTATCATCCCAGTAAAGTGTGTCCCAATATAACACATTTAATGGAAGAAACAAGAGAGGTCACAAAGCAAATAAACAACAAAATAATATTTATAATGCATGATCTCAATGAGCCCAGGAAGATACAGAAAAGATTGAATAATATTAGCTCGATACATTTTTCTTTTTTTTTCCACCCCAACTTTCTCACGCCACTTTTTAAAACATTCAAATTTCAGAGGTTGAAACTTCAGGTATTCAAAAATTAAAGACCCTTCTCTACCTCACATCAAGATGAACACAAAAGTAACTTTTAGAATAAGAGTTATTCATTTCCTTAGCAACAGTTAGTTTTATTATTGTTGTACTTTATGTATTGCATTAGAAATTTTCTTTACTGTCCTCCAGAGTCCTGTGAATTTAAAGCAAGAGGATGAAGCAAACAAAGAAAACAGATTTGCAGATTTTAAATGATCCTGAAAACATCTGTTTAGTGCTTTTCCAATCAATGTAGTACCCAAGGGATGGTGTAGCACAATGTTTCTCAAACTAGAGTGTGGAGAAAAATCATCTGATAACTTGATTAAAACACAGATTGCTAGGGTTTCTGATTCAGCTGGCCTGAGGATGGGCCAATATACATTTCCAAAAATGTCCCAGGTGATGCAGAAGCTGCTAGTCCAGGGACCACACAATGAACCAGTGAGGGCAGACAGTGGTAAGTTAAACACCCAATTCCATCCATTAATGGTACAGAGAAATACTCAGTTGATATGATAGTAAATCTATTTGAACTTCATTTTCTAACTTGTGAAAGATGAAAATAATGCCTATATATAAAGGGTTGTTATGAGATTTGAGTCAGACTAATGCATGTTAAAAACACTAAACATGGTATCTGAAAAATGATAGTTTATGCCATAAATATTTCCCTCTTTCCTCCATAGCAATGAAAATTTCAATATTTTGCATTCTATTTCGGTGAGTGTTGACTTTTTCCCCATTCCACTTATTAGTGATTTCATCATGAAGCATTTTAAACATGAAATACTGTAAATGTTGTAATTAAAATATTAGCACACTGTTTTCCAAGTACAGGAAATCAAACAACTTTGAATATTTTAAGGTTGTTCATCAAGATTGGAACTAATTTGAAAAGTCAAGTTTCATTATAATTGTTAAAACTGGAATATATGTAAAATACTGAATCATTTACAGACTCTTATTTCCTCCATTTTCACTACCACCTGTAAGACATATAAATAATTTTTTTTTCTAATATTCTGGGTAACATTTTTAAATTGAAGATGTTAATAAAGAAAAAAATTAAAAACAACCAGAAAAGGTTTTGGAAATTTATAAATTAATAGACCTATCATAGATGTAGAAGAGGTTTAATTTAGACATTTACACAAAGTTATGTTTTTAAACTGTTATTTTTTATTTAATAATTAACACATTTCTATAGAAAATGAAAAGTAATATTCACACAAAGATAGTACATTTTTCTACTTAGTGTTAATAGTTTGTCTTCATTAATGTTTTTCTTTCTCATGTGTGTGTGTGTGTGTGTGTGTGTGTTGAGATGACAGATAAAAGATAGACTCTCTTATCTCGATTTAGAGTTAGTTTTAAACTGGCAATTTTGAAAAAGTTGATCTAATCAGAAATTTGTAAAAATATATTATTTGTTGCAAATTAAGTTTAGACATACGTGTTTATTGGGTTGGCCACACTTTGATGCATGGCCAAGGAATATTCATGGCATTGAATTTGATCAGATGAAATTTCGTTCTGTTACTTTATAAACCATCCTTTTAGTATATCTTCAAGAATTCTAGTTCTAGGTTTTAAGATGATATAGAAAGTTAAAAATATTTTATAAAGCAACATAAGTAGTATATTTCTAGATCTTTATTATTTTTTCTAATTTTTGAAAGATGTCTGTTCAGTTGTTTATATTTTTAATTATATTTACTGGGACTTTGCCATTCAACATAGAACTTATAGTAATTGAAATGTTTCACATTAACATTTTATCAGATTACATAATACCTTACTAAATTACATCATCAAAATAACAAGTGTTGCTGACAAAGTAGGAACAAATACAGTGACTATTAGTTGCCACTTGCCTGGTGGGTGTAGAAAAGCACTAAATATTCCTTTTGTTACATTCATATATGATAGTTATTTTTTAAATTGGTCATCATTAGGCAGAAAAATCAATATATTAAAAATATTTTGTGGCTACTGTCATTTATTATAATCCCTCACTTTAAAAATTTCTAATTTTGATTAATCTTCCTTGGTATTTATGCATTGTGTAACTTTCAGAATGTGCACGGATAGTATGCTTTTCAATGCCTTATATATTTGAGAATGTTTTCCTGGTAAAACTCACATGCAAAGGTTAATTGGGCTCTCTGATGTCAAATAAATAGCTTTATTTTAAAATCTTGAATAAATATGAGAAGACTGAAATCATATCAAGTGTCTTCTCCAACCACAATGATATAAAACTACAAATGAACAAGAAAAAACCTGAAATACAAACACATGGAGGCTAAACAACATGTTACTAAATAATGAATAGGTGAACAATGAGATCACGGAAGAAATCAAAGATACACAGAGACAAATGAAAGGGAAACACAGTGACTCAAAATCTATGGGCCACAGTGAAAGCAGTCCTAAGAGAGAAATTAATAATAATAGAGATTTACCTCAAGGAACATACAAATTTCAAATAAGCAAGGTAACTTTACACTTGAAAGAATTAGTAAAACAACAGCAAATAAAACCCAAAGTAAATAGAAGGAAGAAAATGGTAAAGATTAGAGTGGAAATAAATGAATTAGAATCTAAAAAAAAAAACAAGACAAATGTCAGTGGAACCAAAAGATGGTTCTTTGAAAAGATAAATAAAATTAATAAACCTGTAACCAGACTCATCAAGAAAACAAAAAGAGAGGACCCAAATAAATAAAATCAGAAATGAAAGGTGAGAACTACTACAAAAATACAAAGAATTATTTTAAAAAATATTATTAGAAATTATATGCCAAGAAATTGGACAATCTAGAAGAAATGGATACATTCCTAGACATACAATCTCCCAAAACTGAGTCAAGAAGAAACAGAAAATCTAAAACAATTGATTACTATCAACCAAACTGAATCAAGTTTGTAATTTTCTCTCTGATTTGAATTTTTGCAGAATCTAGATTTCTGTTCAAGAATTTTTGAAATTCTTTATTTGGTAACTGTGATTTCATTTTCATAGTCTCTTTGCACATTTCAGATATTCCCTCTCCATGAATGCATGATTTTATCTAAAAAGCAACAGTATTCTATCATCTTATTCATTATATGAATTTAAAATCTTCTATTTAAAAAATGTTTGCAATAAATATTTCAAGACATAACAATAGACCCTGAAGAAGAATGACACCCCAATGCCAGAAACATCAATGACTTTTCATCACCATATATGCAAATGAAAGTTAATTACAGAATGAACTGAGTCATAAAATGAAAAGAAAAAAATTAATAAGCTTGCTTAGAGAATGACAGGTAATCTCCAAAATCTCCACTAAAACCTGGAAGAGTAAGTGATTAAAATGCTGATGGATTATGAAACGGTGGAAGTACTCCAATAGTTCCAGAATAGTGTAATATAGGATGTCAGACTTCATTGATTATATACAGTTATATATTATGTAATTATTATATATCTAATATATATTATATTGATTATGTATATACACATTTGTATTTGTATTTAGTGTATTTTAATTTGTATTTGTATCTGTATTTAGTGTGTTTTAATTTGTATTTGTATTTAGTGTATTTTAATTTGTATTTAATGTATTTATATTTTATAATATTTATAATTATTTTAAAATTATCTGATTTCCATATTAACTGCTAGACATTATTGTTCACTTTTAAAAATTTGTTTTTATTCATTTGTTCGTAGCCTTAATATCCTAGTTTAAATTTTAGGATTATAATCATGTTTATTTTGATTCGCCATTAACAAACAATTTGAGTTTGAAGGTTTTTGAATTTAGGAATAAAACAAGATTAAATATATAGTCAGTTTGTCTTTTTTAGAACAGGAGTGGCAAACATCTATTCTATCATGATCAGACCACATTCTATTGTCATATATTTAGCATCTTCTCACATTTATATTACTGTGAATCTTCTGAAGGCACAGGAGTTTGTCATTCTTTTAGTTAATGTTATACTGATTATCTTTCTTTTTACTTCGCCATCATTTTCCTAATCACAAAAAAGGAAATAGGAAGAGGAAACATCAAAAGAAACCCAGCTCTTCACTAGGTCTTAGGGCACGGTTGATTTAAAGAAGTCAAAAAAAAGGAACCCTTTCAAAGATGACATGACAGCAGCTTCTGTGCTCAAAAAAAAAAAAAATGACTTGCATGAGTTGTGGAATTGCAAGATGGAATTGGTCTAAGGTGTAAGTCATTGAAGTCACTCATGCTCAAGCTTGAGCAATATCACTCAACATATTTTTAACGTTGATAATTAATTGACTATAGTTATGATATATACAATGACTTACTAGTAAGCATGGAAATTGGTTTCAATTGTTAATTTATCTCACCAAGGGTGATGTATTATTTTGGGACTCTTCTACTCATTTTCTGTGATCTCAGTCTGGCTGCTTTATGAGACATTTTTCATTAATTTTACCAATAACTTTCTTTGTTCACTCTTATTCCCCATTCATCAATAAACACGTGTTTTATCTATCTCAACTATATCCTTACATTATGTGTTTTATTTTTATTTTTCTTTCATTTTGAAAATTAAGTGTACCTATCTCTTGAGTGACCCATGGCACATTTTTTAGTGAAACTTTTACATTTTAAAATTAAGGAATGTCAATAGGACTTAAGCAAATTTTCCTTTACTAAATTCTTGATATAAATGAGACTTTAGAGTTAGCTCTGGATGATTGAGTTTCATCAGTTCCCATCTGCATTATATCTAGAAATCAAGGAGAGATACTAGGAACAGTGCCAATCACATTCCAGAAATTCTCAACAGTATCTCTTTTACTTCAACATTCCATTGGTAAACCCAATGTGGAAATGAGTATAAAATACTGGATTTTTCTATTCAAGTCATTATTTTTCCTTGCAGTTTCATTTCTTTTCTCCAGTTTTTCACAGTCAGCTTTATTCATATTTTGGTCTATTTCCTAAGCAGTTTATTTTGATATATCGTTTTACAAAATCATACTTTCTTGAATTTCATTGAGAACAAATAAAAAATTTCCTAAAATCCACTTATTTCTCCTGTGGCAATTTCTCCTCTGCTCTAACATTATAATGAATATTTTTTAGTTTCTTACAATGAAAAATGTTTTCATAGGCTCATGTTTTGTTATTATAATGATTATTACATCTGTTCATAGACTGCACAACAAATGAATGTCTACACTTCACTTATCTCAATAAACAAAGACAATGATGTTTTTCTGGTTCCCCTAATTATAAATATTTTTCTATTAGAACTTTCAATTTTTAAGCAGGGTGATGTTAGGAGGGTGGTAAAGTTGGGTATTCACAACTACTAACCAAGTGTTTGGTATCCTTTATACAGTCTCATTTATTGAAAAAAGGACTATCCTTAGTCTGCTGCTTAGTTATCTAATTATATATAGAGCAATATATTTCTACATTATTTCAAAAGTTCTATAGGAGAAATATAATGAAATATAATGAAAGCTATAAATATGAACCACATATGTACTAAAACTTGTCTAATAAACACATTTAAAATTAAAAAACAGGTTAATATCAATAATATATTTTACTTTACCCTACATATCTAAAATATATAATCGATATTAAGCATATTGATGGGATTTTTACTTTTTTAAAACATACAAACTTCTCGCAATCTGTTGTCTTTTTTATAGTTACAATACACCTCAATTTGGACTAGTCACATTTCAAGAGCTTAAATGCCACATATGGCCAGTGGCTACCAGACTGGACAGTGAAGTGTTAAAACCTTACCAGAAAGAGTGAATAAAGTATAGAAACAAACCAAGGTATACTTCTCCCTCAGGTGTTCTACTGCTTACTTTATATTCCAGGAAATAACCTACAATTACTTGCCTTCATCTGCTTAAATCAAAGTTACTTTAAGTTGCATTAAGTAGACATCATAGTCTCCAAATCCATATGAAGTGTTTTTCATGGAGTCGGGGAAATGTGGGAGTGGGAAATGTTGTGAGATAGTAAAAGAATCTTAAAGCAAACCAAACCCAAACAAAGTAAAACAAACACGCAAACAAAAACAACCTTTTTGGCTAGAGATGCATGGACTTGTCCTTTTGCTAAATGTATATCTAAGAAAAAGTGCTATACTAGGTGTGAATAAAAAATGTTGTAGAAAGTGCTTGTTCTGCTTCAAAACTCCATCCTGCTTTGATTAGTGAATATTTCTCTTTAGTACCAGCAGGTAATTAATCAATGCACTCACTTCCTGATGCCATTTCAGCTATGTGTTTCTGTCCATGTTTTTGTGAGTGGTTCAATAGGAAAATGGGAGAATATAAACAGAAACTGCTATATAAACACTATCATAATCTGAAAAGGTGTGCCATAATTCTTAATCAGAATTATTTTACCATACAGAAAGATGACTTGTTGCAATATTTATTTTTATGTTCTTTCGAGTTCAATGACAATATGGTGATGATCTCTGCCACTCCCTCCTATATCATAAACAAATATTTAATCTTTTGCTTAACTTGTAAATCATATATTAAGCAGCATTATAAGGTGGGCATATAATATTATCTTCTAATTTTGTTTTTTTAATTTTAAACATCTTGTTCATTCTATTTTCACTATGTTTCTCCATAGAGAAGTGATCTTCAGGGATTTTTTTTCAATAAAATGCATGAATATGTAACAAAAGAAGTAATTAATTCAATGAATTAATCATACCATTATGTTTGGTAGTCGGGCATGTTCTATCATTTCTTTGATGTGAACCAGCAGTGGGAACAATCTATCTTATCTGTCATTGCAATGAATTTTATTAAAAATTAAAAGTATTCAATCTGTAATAAAGCTAAAGATCAAGGATATGTCTAATAATATTTTATTCACATTGCAGTTGTGCTTTGGCCTTTAAATATTTTACCTGCTTACTGGTGTGCCATTTTGAGATAACAAATCCTATTTTAGACTCAAATCTCTGTAGAGAAACAACTCAGATAATACTTTATGTTTAGCCTTTTGTTTTCAAATATTTAAAAGCAAGATGTTTTCTTAATGACTACAGTGATATATTTAGCAAGATAATCAGAAGTAGCACTTTATAAAAATGTTGAGCAGCACTTTAGTGGCCATGAAACAAAGTGCAAAACTGTTTTATTTCTCTTATAAGAGGCCAGAGAAGTCTACCTTTGTTGATACCATGAGACAAGACAAGATTAATTTCAAACTTTGACTTGAAGGAAGAATGTGCATCAGAGAGCATTCTCGGAATTTTGAGCATGACTTTTCATGGACTGATCCCCAGAGAAACCTAAAAAAGGTGTACACCTTGCTGGCTCTGTTTCAGGTGTCTTTTTAGTATAAGTTAGTTCCCTGTAAACCCAATGTATTAGGATACAGGAGTGTTCATTAATTCAACTAACACAATGCAATTTGCTGAGGTTTTTCTTATAGATACATAAGTAAAGCACACTCTCTGGTTCAAGGAGTTCACAGTCTAGTGGTGAAGGTAGACAAATAACAATACTTTTAATAGAATGCATAATAATTTCCAAAATCCACAATTTACTTTACCATTAAAACTTGCCAGTCTTGAATGTTTTCCTTGGACAAGGTACTATAAGTGGCATTTTTTATATCTTATCTCAAAAGATGCTATGTGGTTGATATTACTGTTATCACTTCACAAATAAGAAAAAAAGATTATCAGACATTTCAAGTAACTCACCTAGGTGATAGAACTAGTAAAATAGCAGACATAGGACATAAATCAAATTTTATGACTCTGGTGCCCATGGGCCTGTAATTTTTCTACCTTTGTCTCAATCTTAGATAGGTGTCCAAGATAGAACACAGGAGAAGCACCTGCCTGGACAGAAGGTAAAAAAAAAAATGATTCCTGGGGGAGATGTAATGTGAATTGAGTCATATCCACTTGAAACAGTGGGAATGGGTTTTGGCAGAAGATAAATTTTATAGTGTAAAATCACATGGTGGAGGTAAAATGTAGGGTATGTGGACAAGAGTAGAAATGAAGAAATGACGATCAAATGATGGGCGTATGGAGCAAGCCATCTACAAAAAATACGTATCATCTAAAACAAGGGGAAGCTTCAGACATTTTTTATGAAAGGGATTGATGTGATAATGTCTCAGTTTCCATTTTTTGACTTAAACAATACAGACTGAATTTATGGAGAGAAGTTATGGGATAATTTTAGGAAAAGAGTTTAGATGTGATGAACATTTACCTTAAGTTAGAATAATTGAGAGGCAAGAGTTTCCCAATATTTTTCATGTGAGTGGGAAAAAATCAGCCTGTGAGCAAAAGTGAATAGAAAATAACAAAAAATAAGAGTGTTTGCTTTGAGGGTGCTACCAGGAGTTAAATGGCAAAATGAAAATCAAATGGTCGTAGGTAGGAATTTATCATCTATTATTTGATGAACTTGAATGAACGTTCAGATTCTAAATGATGGGTGGTAAAGATAGGTAAGAAGGCAAAAAAGAAGAAGAAATTGACTTGAGAAATAATGAATGTGAAGGATTCATGGTGAAAAGGAGAAAAACGATAGAGAAGTTTCTATGAAGCTAAATTTATGTGTCTTAAAGGACTTGATTTTATTCACTAAGAATATGTTTTCTATTTTTCTATTTTACTGTTAACACGTTGTGGTGACAGAAGATAGTGGTTGAGACTACTTTTCCTTGTTTTTTTTTTTTTTTTTTAAATCTTATTGGCAAAGTAAAAACTAGCGATCCTAAGACAGTTCTTCTGTTTTTATTTATTTATTTTTAATTGTTTGATCCATAAATCCAAGTCTGGGAATCCTGCTCTAATCTAAATTGTAGAGAATTTTTTAAAGTAGGTGGAGACAGCTCACTAATCTTCCAGCCTGCATTACAGTACATGAGGATGCCTAAGCATTGTTTTCACAGAGAAGACCAATTAACAAAAGATTATTTGACTGCCAAAAAAAAAAAATTCTGAAGAAAGTCACAATTATGACAGTTGTCTTGTTACTATTTCTCAGCCGGATGGCTTTGAATCTTAAGCTGGTATATGTCTCTTTTAGGGCTTCAAACAAACCTACTCAAATGAATATCAGACAACTAGACTGTTAGTGTAAAGAGGACTTCAATTAAAGGTTTATGAGTAGGAAAAAACAGATGTTATTTAATAGCACCTGTTCAAAGAACAGTCTGGGGGAAAAACCTGCAGCCTTTTCGCTGCACCTGCTGAAAGTAGCATCTGGAAAAGCCACCTTTATATTCAGTATGCATGTTGGTATCTGTGACAGGTTTACTTATATCTATATGATATGTAAGATCAACAACAGCATTCCATTTTGTACAAATCAGATCTTTTGGAGCAACTTATTATATTTCTTACATGCTATTTTCTGATCATGTTTTTCATATTAAACTTGTCACCATCTAGTAAGAAATGGTTAATGAAGTTAATAAGAGTCAAAATAAATGTTGTAGTGTATCATGTTTATCTACACAATTTGTATGCAAAAACCTGCCCAGCTCAGTTCCCACAATGTAAGGCTTTTGCCTCAATCTGATAGTAATAGCAATGAGGTCAGAGTCACATTTTTTCCTACTCACGGTTCCAGACTGTTCTTTATTATGGTTTTGTTATGGTCTATGAAACTTGAGAGCTAATAAATCCTATTTTAGATTCGCCTTGGAAGGGTGAGGAGGCCTGGTTGTTTCTGGAGCCCCATGGGCAACAACTACAGCAGAGGGACATAAGCAGCAGAAAATAAACTACCAGTGAATCATAGACTCTGGGCATGGGGGCTTTTCTTTAAAACAAAAGAAACAAAATTTGAAATTAGCAGTGAGATGTTTAGGCTTGGCTAGAAGGGTTGGAGAATCATTGCTCTATCACATCTTTTCCATCTTCTGAATTTCAACTCACATTACTTTCCTTAATCCTGCATGCTGGGACTATGTACCCTTTGAGGGCATTCTACTCTTATCCTCTGACTCAGGAGTCTTTAGCTTAAGAGACAGAGTAGGCAGCATGTATTCATTTTTTCCTATCCTTCCCAAGCAAGTCTTAATTAGCCCATCATTGGAGGTCAATTCTCAATACGGTAAAGTTTGCCAAGGAATATCCAACCTTTCCATAAAAACAGCTTTGCTGATTCATGAAATTTAGTCCCACGATCATCTGTATCAAGTTCTGTCTAACATCTCTGCCAGGAGATACCCTCAGCTATATCCGGGATCATGTTCCAATCTTTTGGTTCTTGGCAGCATAGAAAGTGCCATATTATTAAAACTTTTCCCAGTCAACTTCAGGCATGTTAATTTGCTAAGTCACAGGAGGTAATTTGTTGATTTGTCACAGTTATCCTCTTTGTGACCATCTGCCACCTTAGCAGAACATTAGTAGAATTAATTTCCTTTCAGGGCTCGGTGTCTGCTCTGAAATCTTTTGTTGGAGGGAGGAGCCTAACTATCTTAACTCCTCTGAAGCCTTAAGCATGATGAATTTGAATTATGACATGATTGTCAACTCCTCCCACAGACCAGCTCTGAGTTGCATGTGCCCTACTGTGTTAGTCTTTCCTGGCCTGTTCCCTAAGAGCAGCCCATGCCACAGAGAAGATTAAGAAAATTCCTGCACGTCTCCTATGCCAAATGAAGTTTTTTGCCAGAGTTTTACTACTATACAGTGTTTCATCATTATTTGCTCTAATCAAGCCTGATTCTTCCATCTCTGCAAAGTGGCCACTTTGTATACAGCTCTTTGCAAAAGCCTCTCATATTTTTAACACATGTGCAGAAGATTTTTCTTTTTTCCTTTGTTTAAAATGAGGTATGAGTACTCTACAGGTGTTCTCCATGTCATTTGATTGCCGCTCAGCAGACAGTTGCACACCCTGCAGCATTTGCAGTTTATGCTGCAAATAGCTTGAGTCATTCTTGGCAGTCTTTTTAACTGCTCTACCTCATGATCCTGTTAGTATTATATCTCTGTGGTGTGGTCTAGACATAATTTTCAGGTGATGCAGTTGCTAAGAGTATCCTCAGTTTCAGATGGCATGTGCTATCTTCCAGGAGTTCAGGGCTTGCTCTGTTGTTTTTCTATAATAGAAGCCTGTGTTACAGGGGTTCTTTCTCAGTAGAAAAGGAAAATCTACATCTCTGAACAGTCCCAATACTTTCTATTTCCTACCTACGCAAGCTTTGATTTTAAAAGAAAGTTTGTTTCAATATACAATGATTTCGCATCAGCTTTCAGGGTTCTTCCTTACTTCTTATGTTTAAGAAAATTTTGGACCTAATTATTCTTAGCAACTATAAATACTGCCAAGCTTTCTATCTGGAACTTACAACCAAGAACACATAGAATAAAGGATGTTTAAAGTCCTGCTAAAAAAAGCTTCTAAAACCTTCTGATTTTTAAGGTGTTATTCTGTGAACTAACACAATCAATATTGTGTAAATTTCGTCTTACCTTCACCTTTCCTTCACCTTTCATTCAATAATTTAGCATCCATTTATGAAGATAAAATCTTGGATCAAATCTTAGGTAGTAATTTGGTCTGAAATGCAGATGGGTTTAGCACCAGAGCTTAAAACAATCCTGGACAAGTGCCATTTATAACCCATGTATTAACTGGGTTCACCCTGCCCTTCAAGATTCCAATAAAACAGGAAATCCACTATTTCTACCTAGAATGTTTATATGCATAAAGACACAGAAGACTATTGCTCCTGCTCTATTGATGAGATTAAATAGGAAGACCTACATGCAAAAATTTTATCAGTGAAGTGAGGTCACAAAAAAACCCAATAAACTAAAATTCAGAAAGTGACAAGTTCCTCTAAAGAAAAACAAGTCTCAGACTGCATTTATCATTGGCAAAGAGGCAGGAGGAGTCACTGCTATAGTTGAAGTAAGAAGATAAAAGATAAACTTTTTAAAAGACTGGAGTGTATGCTGGCATATCTGTGTACCATCCCTGGGAACCTCAGACACAAGGAGAATCTGTACATATCCACAACACTTTCTTATGGGCAAATGAAGCATATATATTAAAGATGAAGGCAGGAGATCTGGTATATCTTTACCAGATAGGCTAAAATAGGTCAGATTTGAGATAACTACACAAACACTCTTGGCCTTGAAAGAGTAGGAGGTGGTCACTACCTATTGTAGGAGAAGTGACTGAGAGACTTCTCATTGAGGTCCAGGCACACATTGTCTGTTAAGACTGAGGCCTTTAATGGAGAACCATACAGGCATCTCATTTCTACACTGAGTATAAAACAGTGGCAATGCACAGCTGAAGAGTAGCAGGAGAGATGAGAGAGAACCCCCCAGGTTACAAATAAACGGGGTTACTGAAATTTAAGGATGGGCATGAGAATTGAGAAATCCCACAGGCATTTTGTCTTTTAAATTGAATATATAGCAGCAGGACTTCTGTGGCTTAGGAAGAGCCAGAGCCGGAAAGCTGATTAAGATTCTTAAGGTGCAGGCACAGAGGACCTATAGTTAGCAGAATAATGGTTCTCCAGAGATGTCCAATTCCTAATCTTTAGAACCTGTACATAAGTTACCTTGGTAGCAAAAGGAACTTTGCAGTGTTATTAGGTTAAAGATACTGAGGTAGGGTAATTACCCTGGATTATCCAGCCGTGTAAATGTCATCATGAAGGTCCTTATAAGTGCAAGAGAGAGGCAAGAGAATCAGTCAAGAGGGAGATGTTACGATGGAAGCAGATCTTTGGACCAATGCAACTGCTAGGCTGGAAGATGAAAGAAAGCCATGAGCTGGGGAATGCAGGTGGACCCTAGAAATTAGAAAGAACAAAAAAACAGATTCTCCCCTAGTGCTTCAAGAAGGAATAGAGCTCTGCTGACACCTTTATTTTATCCCAGTGAGATACAGTCTAGACTTATGACTTCTAGAACTGCAAAATAATAAATTTGTGTTATGTTAAGCCAGTAAGTTTCTAGTAGTTATAGCAGCAATATAGTAAGTTCATTCAAGGTCTGTGAAGTCTTAGGGCAAGATAAAAGAGCTTAGAGAAATCTTCCAGGTATCCCATATCATACACTGGGTATAAAGGCCACAGTTGCCTAGGTGTGGTTGTTTGTAGTGAACTGAATCTAACTAAAGCTACCACAAAACCTAATGCCAGCTCAATAAAAACCATATAAAATCAACAATCTCCTCATCCTGTCAGTTTACAGCCTAACAGAAAAAGAGATATGCTTGTTTCTGAGAATAAATATTATTTACCTTAACCTTTATGTTATATCACAGGCAATTTTGCCATTGAATTTTAAAAATGTGAAATCTGAAGGATATATGATACTTTGTCAAGACAAAGAACTGAATAGAGACAGACTCAGAGCTGAACAAATATTAGAATTATCAGATAAGTACGATGATAAATCTATAAAAAGTACATTAAAGGATCTAGCAGAAACAATAGACAGCATGAATGGAAAAGGGAGAGATTAAAATCACAAAAAAGACAAATTAAAATACTACACAAAAGAAATATAATATTAAAAATAAAGTTTTTGGATGGGTTTATCAATGGGCTGAACATAGCAGGGGAAATAAACAGTATACTTGAAGACAGGTCAATAAAAATGATCCAAAATGAAAAGAAAAAAAAAAAAAGAGAACGAGTAATGAATAAAGTATATCTGAGATCTGTATGGACATTCTAAAATAGTCTAATGTGCATGCATTTATAGTTTTAGAAGAAGAAAAGAAAAAGAATGAAGCAAAAGAGGTATTTGAATGTATATTGGCTAAGAACTTTTCACCTTGAACGAGTTTTCACTATTTGCCAACCATAATAATGGTAATATATTCAGCAGTTGTTAGTGGATACTAAGGCTGAAGAATGAAGAATGAGGAACAGGATATTATAATTTTACAGTATCATCCTACATATTTAATTAAAAAAATGAAACTAAATTACTCTATGGTATAGAAAGCTAGCAGGCAACAACTTGGCCAAGGTGATCAAGTTTAACCTAACTAGTGATGGCAAAACCAATTCCATGGTTTTCCGACTCAGGGTATATTGCTTGGGTTTGGTCATGAAGAAACATCAAATAGATACTGAGTGATGGACATCTTACAGAATAAAATGCCTGTATTCTTTCAAACTATTTGCGTTATGAAAGATAGGAAAGTTTGAGGAAATGTTCATGATTGATGTAGACTGAAGAGATAAGGCAGCTTAATGCATTGCATGATCCTAGTTTGGTTCTTGGACTAGAAAGGAAAAAAGAGACGTCACTGACAGTTGGCATGTTTGAATTGGGTTCTGTGATCTGGTTGGAAGTGATTAATAAATGTTAATTTTCTGACTGGGAGAACTGAAGAGATGTTATGTATGAGTGTCCTTGTTTGAGGAAAATACATACTGGCATGGTTGGAAATAACAAGCAACATGCTAACAGCTTGATAATATGGAGAGAGAAAAAAAGAACAAAATATTAACAATTAGGGAATTTGGGCATATGGGAAGATTTGTACAGTTCTTGAAACTTTTCTGAAAGTCTGAAATCAAAATGAATCATAAAAATCAGTAAATACAATAACCACCTGCACAATTAAAAATAGTTTCCTTGATGATTTATTTATTGCTATAAATTTGTTGGGATAAAGTGCTCATCAGATAGGATGGATAAACAAAACAATTTAAAACCAAGCAATTAAATAAATATGATAATATAAACTGGTAGTAAATATTGCTTTCCATTAAGCAAATTGCTAGACAGTAAAATAAAGATAAATAAATAAGTAAATATACATATACATATACACATACATACACATATATAATATGAAGCACCTTTCTAGATTTTCAGTTTTTTGATTAAAAATTATGTTAGAAATAGTTGCTACTAGAACTGAACAATAAATATTTAAAATTTAGAAGGCATAGCCTAGAGTTTATCTCAGACAAGTGAAATTGAAGACAATGTATTCAAATGACAGCACTGGAATTAGCTTTGGCCTCCACATACATTATTGTACTTAATAAATTAATTGACCAGTTCAATCAAAATGAGAGAATAAGTCACGTTCTTAATGTCAGGAAAAAAACCATGAAAATTAATGGGCTTTGCCAAACAATCTTGTTTGCTGCATGATGCTAATTAATAATATGGGGAGATATTTCTCCCCATCAGACTGATCAACTTTGAGGAGAGCTTTAAAACATTGGCATCATCTTCATATTTATTTTGTTGCTAAAATCATGGAGAATTGGGTAAAGGATTTCTAATATAAACAATGTTCGGTAAGAGTGAAAAGTGTTTAAAGAAAAATAGGAAAGGTGAAATATGATAGATCAACTGAAAAAAGGAAGAAACAGGACTTGTCAGTGTCTGCTATATGAAATAAATAAAATTAAACTAAACTCTGGGTTTAATTCATGTTGGGTAAACATGAAACTCAGTGACAACTGTATTTCAGAAAAACAAATCAAAACAGAACACAATATAAAGCCCACTATTAAAATAATGACAAAATGAGTACCCAGTTTTCAAGATGATTATACAAACACTAAATAATTTCTAAAAATATCATTGGTCCTATGATTGTGAAAAATACATGAGGTACATTGTTCATATATTTTTTTAGATTATTTTATTACAGTGGAGAAAGCAGGAATGCAGAAATGACAAAAGAATGACAAAGACTTTTTATTTAAAAGGGAGGAAGAAAATGTTTCTTGTTCTGAGAGTAGGGAAAATAACTGACAGGAAAAACCTAATACTTCAGCTAACAATAGAGCATTAGTGCTCTGTGGGGTTAATTCAATTTAATGCATAACCTTTACTATGTGACGGCAATACAATTGATTCATAATTATAAAGCATGTGTTCTGAGTTCTTTTTAAAATAATGGGTATTGACTGATAATTGTCTAACCACACTCTCTGTCTCAACCTTTTAGCAAATTACACTCATCTGTTAAAAAACACATGAGTGTTCTGTTCCCTGGCCATTTTTAGAATCAAATCTATGATTGAGTTTCATCAGACTGCTGCCTTAATTAGTTGAACTGATTGTCACAAAATAGCCTACAGAACAGTGGCACTAAAACTATGACCCGCAGACTAACAGCATCATTGCCATTATCTGGAAACTTGTTAAAATAAAAATTCTCAGGCCCTACCCCGGATTTCTGGAATCAGAAATTCTACAAGTAGAGCTAGCAATTCGTGATTTAATAAGCCTCTGGGTGACTCTGATGCATGCTCAAATTTGAGAACCACTACTGTAATGTGTTTCTTTTTAAACTTCTCTAGGATGGTGGATGAGAGTGGCTGGCCGTTCTTTGAAAATGTCTTGCTCACGTGAATTCATAGGTTATTAACATTCTGTTGATGAAGGTCTCTATTGCTTGAAAATCTGTGCCCTTGACTTGGCATGTCTCACCCATGTCCTCTCCTAGGAATTTCTATTAGTTTGCTGAACAATATTGAAGGAAGAAAAATAATTGAATAAGGGTGACACAGAACAAACATTAAGTTTACCGATTATGCATCAAGGCTAAAAGTCTTCAAAATCTCATTAATATTTTCTGACTCAGTAACTTCAAATGTAAAAAAAAAAGGCAATGCTTTCATTCCTATAAGTCAAGAGTGTTTTTGTTATCCTCTGCTATTCCTAATACATAGCTCTATTTCAGTTTTTGACAACTACTGCATGCCTCATAAAACATATTTGATTTACCCCAGCGAGCTTTTTGTTGCTCCTGGCACTGTCATCCTCTACTCTATTGTACTCTCACCATTTCCTTAGTTTGCTTCTTCCCATCCAGCTTCTCTTGCAAAATTGCCTACAAGTGTCAATTGTTATGGTGCACAAAACATATTTAGCTCTCCCACTAGTGGCAATTTGTGAACAGTTCCAGCAGCTACCCTGGTTACCTATTCCTTTGCATATAGTAGCAATGATCAATACCTAATATCCATTAGGAGCTTATTTGGTGTGAGTCAATGTCTTCAAAATTTTATTTCCAATTGTGAAATTAAAGAATAACATAGGACTTGATGAAGAAACAAACAAGATAAGAAAGTGAAACATGATTTTCTAAAAAGAGTAAAAGACTACAGAACATATTTATGAGATAGTAGAACTTGCTTATATCAACGTAAAAATTTTTACCTTGAGACATATTTGAAATAAAAATGTAAGATAGATATGTAATAAAGAAAACCATATAAACAGTCATTTAAAGTATTTCCCACATCTTATTCAATAAAGAATTATAAGTATATATACCACAAAAGAGAAAAAGATCAGAAACTATTTGACTTACTTTAAAATAAGTTGAATATCAAGTCAGTTTTCTATCTAAAAATTTTACTCCTAAACACTTATTTGTTTCTTTAGATCTGTGTAGCTAGGATTAACTCATGTCCCTACACATAGGCTGCCGTGCCAGAGGTTTATGAAAGGGCCATTGATCCCAACCCTAATTAGCTGACACTTGAATTTATTTTCTTTGATCTGAGGGATGGAGTGGATTAGCTACTGTAAGATTTCTATGTTGCCGCCCTCTCACTACAAAGTCGGCTTTACACCAACCAAACCCAGAACTTGAAACTAACCAATCTTCAACCAGTGTCAAAGCCTGAATAAGTCTACCCCTACTTTCATGATACCCAAAAATGTGCTTCTGCTCAGATTCTTTCTTAGCTCTGTCTGGTCCAGTTATGCTGCCCATAAACACACACACACACACACACACACACACACACACACACACACACACCTTAAAAAATGAAAGCTTTGATTTAAATATCCCCAGGGATTCACATGCTAAAAGTCATGTTGTTCTTCATTTATGACAGTCACAATCCTGAGGACCAGAAACGTGTTTGAAGCCTGGTGTCTTTGGCATACTTCCCTCCTAACACCACACAGATGACCTGATTCCTAAAACTTTAACTTTTCCCTGATTTTTCTATTGTGTAAGTTTTTTTAATAGAATAAATTTGTCAATGAAATTACAGTTTAGATTTAGACTCCCCCCAAATCACAGGTAGTCATGATTTATCTTTCCTCCTTAGAAATAACAATGTCAATTTGCTCAGTATTTGGGCACCTGTCCCAGTTTAGGGTATGTATCTCTACCTGTTCCTATCTCTACTTGTTCCATCAACTGAGCTATACATAAGGACATATCATGTTGTATAAATAGCTAACAAAATCAAAAATGTTGTCACAGTCAGTGCTTTAACCTTTTCTCATACTTGACATATTGAATGACCCAGTAGCATTAAGAAACTTAATTTTGTACCACCTCCTACGATATTATGCAATGACATGGAGGTAGAGGGTGAATAATATTCTTGCTGTACAAACCAGACTATACTCATTTCTATAGTATGATTTTAATGTAGATATTTCAAAATGATGCTGGATCGAATTTTATATCCTCATATGGAGAGAAAACCTAAAATTTAATGATATTAATTTAAACTTCTGGTCACCAGAGATTTAGCAGGAACAAGCTGAACTTAACATCCTGCAGGGACTCAACAAAGGCTTGTTCAACAATGGAGTAAACATTAGTTTCAGTTTAAGTTATGGTGCTCTATGCAGAGCATTATCCATTTGTGTCTTCTGGGCATGTTCTTAGCAAGCACAATGGCAATCCCTAGATGTAATTATAGTTCTAAGAATGTGGAGAAGAAAAATTTTCACTTTTAATTAAAGAATATGAGTCCCTGTTAATGTCACTCATTCACAGAAATTAAAATCATGGCTTATTTCAACTCAGAGAAAGAACTAAAATCTCAGGCAAAGGGAGAACAGGTAACCGGTCTAGAAAAATTTGTTGGCAAAGGTTAGATGAAGATGTACATAGATCAAACCAAAGTCTACATGTACTCTTAGTCATTAGGGAAATGTGCAAATATATCTATTGGAGGGTTAAAATTATTAGAGTCAAAAGTCAAATTCTTCTATTAGAATAGAACCACAATTTCTATTATTAGGTTGTCATTATTAGTAAAGTAACATATATAAAGCAATCTACTTAAAATAATAAAATGAAGTATTTTCTAACTATTAAATTAGTAAACACAGAAAAGTTTCAGGTCTAATATGGCATTACTATTAAAGTGACTATTAGATGTAGAAGTATATAAACTTTGAAAAGAATTATAGTACTATTCAGAATAAAATGTACATTTTGGGGTCCTTCAGAAATCTTCTCTTAAATCAAAAAAGGAAAACAATACATATCTAGCTATAGTCTTTCTAGAATTTTCCATTCTTTTAAAACATAAAGATGATTTAGTGTCTAACATAAAAAAAAGACTTAATAAATGCATTATAGAACCATTCAATTAAATGTTATACAGTGATTATAATTTTTACAGGCTATGTAAGAACATGTGCATATGCTTATAATATAATTTTAGGTGAAAAAATAAAATATAAAACACATACACTAATTATAAAGATATTAATTATATATGTGTATAATCAAAGACTAAAGATTTCTCAAAAATAAAATCAATTGTTTTTGGTACAGAAATAGAAATGATGTACTTTTTTGTTAGGTATATTTTATAATATTGTTAAGATGATATTCCTACAATAAAATTTATATGTGTCAATAAATAAGTACCCTGTTTTCAAGATTATTCATGAAATTTTCAGTTTCTAAGTCTTATAAGTCTCCATGTGAATTCTTCCCAATTGGCCAAAGGAGAGTTGTCCTTAATTCTCAAATGTATAGTTAAATTGGATTCTTTATGTAAAAAACTATGTATGTTAATATATTTTTATATTATATATTATACTAGGTATATATACATCTCTGTGTGAGTGTGTGTGCGTGTGTGTGTGTGTATTTTTTTTTTTTTTTTGCCAAAGATATAAGTTCAGGGTATATATTATCTGTCTCTTACTCCTTCAGAGAAATAAGGTTTAGAAATATTTCAATTCAGACAGATTTCAAGTATTGAAATCTTGACCTTCCTGACAGTCTCACATTTGACATCCTTGCCTAATTAGAGTGGGTATTATAGTAAGAGATGCTTTATAACACCCCTGGAGGCTCAATTACTATGAGCTTTGCATGCAGTCTGGGCAAATATTGAAGTAATATCTAATATAACAAGGACATATTTTCTTCAAATATTTTTCAGATATTATATGATATAAATATCATAGTAAGTTACTTCTGAACCATCTCAATGCTTGAATGAAAACAATACACATAAAATACATTAACATAGAAAATATTATTTTAAACTAGAAATGTGAAAACTCCTGTTCAAGAGTTTGTGGCCTTATAGGAAAAAGTATAAAATCTCAATCCTCTCTTCCATCTGTTAAATTCAATTATATTGTATAAAATATATTGAAACTCAAAGGGATATTATGGGCCCTTGACATTCCTGGAAAAACAATTGTAGGAAACATTGCTACTATTTTTTCTTTGTTGCTTTAACTAATTTGAAAATGTATTTGAAGCATCTTAGAGGAAAACCATGCATATGCCAAGAACAAATGCACAAGAGAAAAGGGAATCAAGAATTAAAAGAGAAGAATGGAAATAATTATCAAAAATTCCTTGCTAAAGGTAGTTACAATGAATTATTATTAAGCCTAATACTGTTACAGTAAGCAGAATATAGGAGAGGCTGTAATGGATAACAGAACTCTAATTTTTAAATAAAATTCATGTGGTCAAACATTTTACTAGTTCTAGTCTTGTGGAAAAATTTATTGCAGGTTTCATGCCAGCTGACCCTTGCCTATTTTAGTAAAGAGTAAGTAGCTCAGGCCAACAACTTAAAAGTAATCCTAGATCAATCTCCCTTGTTATCACAGGACCAATTCAACCATCAGCAAATCCATTTCAGTCTACTTTCAAAATACATCCACAATCTGACCATTTCTGACCACTTAGTTACTCTACTGGTTCAAGACACCAACTCTTAATTAGTTTTTTTCCATAATATTCTAACTCATCTGAGTGTTTTTGCACTTGCTCCCCTGAATTTATTTTCATCACAGCTCAAAAGTGAGTTTATTAAGCACAGAAGAGATCATCACACCATTCAGAACCCTCTGATGTTGCTATGAGTAAAAGATTAAAAGGCCCTACATAAGTAAGCCCCTACTCCTTCTCTGTTTTTATCGAGCGCTTTCTATTTTGATTTTTTTTTTTCCCTCCAGCTGCACTGAATACTGTGCAGCTCCTCAAATACACCAGACATATTCACACGTCAGGAACTCTGTCCTCTTTACTTGGCATGCTGTCCAGAGAGCTGCATGTACCTCCAGACCTCTTCTTAAAAGTCACCACAGTAATAAGCACTTTCATGACCATCAATTATAAAATTACACTCCTCTCTAGACTTCCTATTTTTTAATCCAGCTCTATTTTTCTCTCCTGAGTATTTTATTACCATATGCTATATGTACAAATGTATTTATTATTATTATTTTTTTTGTAATAGGGTGAGAATGAGGAGAAATTGGAGGAACAAAAGCATGGAGATCCCTATTCTTGCTGTGTCCAGGTAGCAAATGCGTTTAAAGTGGAAAGAGTCTAATCTTCCACATTCCTTACCAGTGGGTACTTTAAGCCATTTTAAAATGGAATTCTTACCTTTATTCCCTTGATTATGCAGACAGGGCCTGGGGTGTGGAGGATGGAGTACCACTGTGTTTTATATTTCAGGTAGCACCTTGCCATATCAGAACTATACTCCCTGAGCACACCTGTCTTGGTTTAGGTCATTTGTATTTGTCCACAGATCTTTCAACATCTTTAGCTTTTCCTTTATAGTAGCTGACTTTTCTGTCTCTCTCTGTGGACCAGCCATCATTCTGGCATAAATTTTCTACTAGGGAAACTCATCTATTCCCACAGCTTTAAATACAATCTATACATCATCTATTTTTCTCTTCTTTTCTTCAAAACAGACATCCAAAGCATCAGCAAGTTCCTATGGTTCTACTTTCAAAATATATTTCAAATCTATCTCTTCATTTTGTCTTCTCTGTGGCCACCTTAATGGAAGCCACCATTATCTCTTTTGGAGATTACTGCAATGACTTCCTAACTGGTCTCCCTGCTGCTATATTTTTCTTAGTAAAGAATATTTTCTTTATAGCAAGAAGTATTTTAAAAACCCCAACAAAACCCACAAATTGTAATTTAGATTATTTAACCCTGCCGCGCACACACACCTGCTTAAAAGCCATCTGTGGCTTCTCATTACATTTATAATAAAATTCAAAGTCCTTATATTTATCTACAAAACTCTATATGATTTGGCCCCTGCCTATTCTGCTGATCTAATTTCTTACCACTTTTATTTTTGCCTATCCTCCTTCAGTCATAACAGCCTTTCATATTCCCCTTAAACATGGTAAATCTGTTCCCAATCTTTACTCACTGGTTTCCTACCAGAAGCGCTCTGATTCTAGATATAGAAGACTGTACTCATCCGACCAATGTAAAATCACTCAACCTCTTTTACTTCTAGTCACCATATTGTATAATACCCTGTTTTATTTTCCTTTCCTTATTCTGAATTGTCTTGTTTATTTTCTGTCAATATGCTTTAGAAAGTTAATATTATAAGTTCAGGCATGTTGCATGTCTTGCTTATCCACAGAATACTCAATAGAGGCTGGTATCAGGTAGGCACTCAATAGTTTTGAATGAATTAATGAAATGTGTGTCTGTTCTTATTGGTCCTGGATCCCCACATTCTTCACAGTTTATGCAAGACTTAAAAGCCTTTTTACTACTATTTTCATTTCTAACTGTATAACTTCGAGGTGTGTATAACTTGTCACTAATCACTGTTTCATATCAGGTGTCTCCAATTTTATTGGTTCCAAAGAGTGGTGTTTTGATGTTTCGCCATCCCCCTCATAAGGCTTCAGGATATCTCTCTTTGGGCTTATTAGTATTATGGAGCATTGTGGCAGAGTTGCATATGGAAACTATCTGTAGGTGAAGTGTTGTTAATGATGAAGCCATATTTTCTTGAGGCAGAGAAGGAAATATTAGCTGAGTGCAAGCAATGGAATTTTCTCCCTCTCTTCTGAAGGTCTGGGGTAGGTTTATAAAGATTTAGCTTTTACACATCCTCTGGAAAGGCAAACAATCCCCTTTGCCTTGTTTCTTCATTGTGTTGAGACATATGACTCTTTCAATATAATCCTAGGACAATTTACCCAGCATGAGCTCCCAGGTATCCAGGGACCTTCCACTTTATTTGAAATTTCTGATTCTACCCTACTGATCTCCTGAGTTCTCATAGCCATACTCACTTTATACCTATACTTAGGAAGGAAAACAAATAAACAAACAAACAAGCAAGCAAACAGAAAAATTACTAAACAATCAACCAAGTCATAACCCTAAGTCCTCTTGTTTCTTTTGTAAACAATCTTTTAGGCCCAGTAAATTCAGAGCCAAAAGTCATTAAAACATAGTTCCCCCTTTCTATAAGGTCAGATAGATAGCATGAAACAGTCCCAGAAGATAAAGGAGACAGCTTTGCATGTTCTCAAATGCAGCAAAATAAATAAGAGAAAACCAGTTTTGTTTCATATTTCAGCCATATTAAAATAGGCTAAAAGTTAGGTTTAAAAAGAATCCTTCCCCCTCAGTGTTAAGAAATGGGATGGAATTGTTGCAACAGCAGTGGAGGAAAAAGAAAATTTAGTCCTGCCCTCTTGGGGAGTTGCTTAGCTAAGTGTTTCTTAAAGGCTATAAAGAAGCCCATCTTGTCCTGCTGGTGAACAGGCACTGCAGAACTGGCATTGGATGGTGTCACCTGGCTTGTACAAAATGAGATTCATAGCAGTTTAAACACTCTGACCCACAGGAAGCCCTGAAGCAGCACATTTAAAATGACACTGCATTACTAATTCAGATGATGAGCATGCCTAAGGCCATACAGACAGATCAACAGTTCCCACCCTCTTGGTTTCCCTGAGGATCTTCATAAATAAGACTGACCCTTTCAGAAATGGATTATGACTAGGTCATGATTCTACAGCATGATATCATAGTAAACAGTCTGGGACCTTTCCCAGGAGCTTGTTTTAATGATAATGCCACATGAGGCAAGCACATAATCCCTTAGGGAGTCAAATCAAGGTGTGGTTTTAAAACACTTTAATGCAGATTTTCAGTGATTTTTAAATCTTTCCTATATATTTTTTAAGTCAAAGGAAACGCAGGAATAATTTATATTAGTTGTCCTCAATCATAACCATTTAGTGAAACACAGATTTAAAAAGATTATTTGTATCAGGTCTCATCTTCATCTCTTATTTAGATAAGCACAATTAAGTCATTCAGCTTTGCTGAGCTCTAGTTTCCTTACCTGTTGTAATAAGAATGATAGTAATAATAATTTCATGCACAGTTGATATGAGAATTAATCATCACATAAAATCTCTTTGTAAAACTCTAAATCCTCTTACAATTGTCATTCACTATTTTTACTTCTTTTATCATTACTAACATCCTATAAATACAGGGTTTGGGGCCTATAGTCTCAATATGTGGCCTATAGTGTAGTATTATTCTGTGAACATCACAGAATTTCAATCTCAGGGTAGAAATGTTTCGAGCATCATCTAGTAAAAGCAGTCATTAATTGATTCAGTCTTCTCAATCAGCTACTTGAAGCTCTTCAGTCATAGGGAACTCAAAATCTCCGAAGGTTTTAATCATTTGTCATTATTGACTGTTGGAAGGGCCATCTTCATCCTGAGCTGAAATTGATCTCCTTCTAACTAACATTCAGTCATTTTAGTACTACTCCTGTGGTTAATATATTGTATCTGTTTTATATTAATCTTTATAATATAAAATGATTACTCTTACATTGTACTTCTAGTAAAATTTGGTAAGACACACCCCATTATCAAGATGTCCATGGCAAACTGAATAGAAGAGTGGTGGTCTAAAGTATAGTTTATTTATTCCTATGAATGTCATGGGGAATTGAGAAGTTGTGCACATAAGTAGTTAGAGGATACACTCAAGTACTGCATAAACCAAATGTCTGGGAATGCATCATCTTAATGCCAAGAGCTCTACTCTGGGGATGAGAATTCAAGTTGTCATAGTCATAGCTGACAAGACAGAGAGGTGGAAAAAAGTGCTGTAAGAGATCCTAACGTTATTTATACAAGGATATTATACTGCTGATTAAATTATGTTTGTATATTTGCCTGAATAGCTAATTTTAGACTTGAATACAGTAATCTTAGGGAATTTCAATTTTAATCTTGTAAACTGAAGTGATAATGGTTATGTTGTAGTGATTAGTAGCACCTAAGTCAGATGCAGGTTAAATAATTTATTTTGAGGTACCATAATGTATTTAAGGTTATACATACTAAAACAAGCATTAATAGTATTGAAATTATTATAGATTTACAAATATTTTCCAGAGAATTTATTTCTTTTAAATTAAGAAAAACAGAATCTAAATTTACATTTTCTTACATCACAAGGTGTTTTTCCTATCTTACAAATGAGGAAAAGAAGCTCAAAATGGTTAAACAACTTGGTTACCTCACAAAGGTAGTTAGTAAAGGAGCTGTCATTCAAGCCAATGACAGCTTAATGTCAAATTCATTACCCAACACTGCTTCTATAAAAATATATGTATATATATATTTATATTTGATAACCTTATGATATATAGTTTGTGCATGCAGACTATTTTATGTTCTTATATCTGTGGTCTAAGTTACCTTTATTTGGTATTGAAGACCCTAACTATGGTATAAATTTTTCTAACATATTTGTGTTTATTAACACAATAAAAAGAACCTTTTTATCAATGCTCCTGACACTGTTGTAAGTGATGGAGAGATGAAATGATCAAAACAAACAAATTGAATTTTGTAGTCCAGGATAGAAGACATAGAAGAGCTTTTCAAAAGCACAGTTCATTCCATTTCTACTGATTATTTATTTGAAAAAAAACCCCATCTAACTTTAAAAATGAAAATACTTCTTAATCCTTTCACATTTAAGAAGTATAAATTGGTAGTTATGAAATAGTCAAGGGGACATAAAGTACAGCATAGGGTATAGTCAATAATATTGTAATAACTATGTATAGTGCCAGGCGGGTACTACACTAATTGGGGGAGATCACTCCGTAAATTATATTAATAATTATATTAACCACTGTGCGGTACACTTAAAACTACTATAAAATAATATTAAATGTCAACTGTAAATGAAAATTAAAAAATAAAAATGAAACCACCTCATATATTTCAAAGCCAAATAATTTAGTTTATTCATTCTTAGCCTCTCAGAGTCAAATTTTTAAGAAATAATAATTTATGTTTTATATATTTTATCCATCTCACTAGTGTTTATTGGATGGATATGTAGAGCATTTCAATTCCAAAGACATTATCTAGGTGCCATTTGTGACTTTCCTCTTCAACAATCAGTGTACTGTATTAAAAATTATAAATATACTAAAATCTAATAATGTTTTACCTTGAGGCTGAGTTAGTAGGTAAAATCAAAATTGGAAAATACTTTAAAGTAAACTTGAATAAATAGCTTTCCATAAATCATATACTACCTACATGGTGTATCATTTTCTTTTTTATTTAATTCACCTATGTGCAACAGTACACTTTTTGGCAGTGGGGCAACAGAAATAAATTAATAGAAGAATTGAATAATACGACATTTTATCTCTGGCTATTATAAATACAGTCCATCTGTTCTTTTCTGGTTTAAATATACCCTTATTTTGAATGCAGGCAGGCAGAGGAAAATAAATTGTCTTTTCCCATCACCATTTTACTTCTGGGCTTTTTCTGTCTGTTTAAAAGAGTCTCAGATATGTGACTCCTGATTCCATTCTTTCTGTAATAAAATTCTAAATCTGGTTTAGTGCGATATTATGAATCTGGAAATATAACCACATTTTCTCAAGAACCTATTAAATTCAGCCAACAGCAACTTATCATTAAATGCTTCAAAATAAAATTGTAGTCAGCCTCAAAATGCATAAGCATCTTGTATAGTAACCCTTAAATATAATATAAATATTGATAGGAGAGTAATATAAACCGAGCTGTTTTTAGTCAAGCAACCTTTAATAAATGCCCCATTTCCCATCTCCCACACCATCAATTTTGAATATCTTTATGAAGAGTATTCTTTCAATATTATCAAATTTAACCAATTCAATTTATACAGAGGCATTCAGTGATATATATCTTCCATATAGTATGATTTACTTAAACTCAATTTAAAAATTCAATTTATTTAAGTGCAAAACAGTGAAAAAGAGTGTTTGAACATATAAAAAGTGTTTTAACCAATGAATGAATAAAGAAACATGTGATTAGATCCAAATGTGTGACAAATTATACCATTAAGTCTAGCAATATATATTGAAATTCAAATTTGAAATATTTATTATATTAACAAAGTCAAAGTTTTCTCAGAAAACAAATTCTGATTTGTACATACTGCAAATATAACATTTACTAGATAACTTCTATTTTGTCAAAATATTTTAAAATTAATTTAAAAATATAATTTCCATACATAAATTAGAAAATAGAATTCATGAAGGGGCTTAATAGATGTTTATATGTATACATTAAACCTTCCATGTTTTGAATGGCTAGTTTAACAAGGGACTCTCATTTTGAAAGTTAAACATATGTTTTCTGATTATAAAAATAATTTATGCTGATTGTAAACCATAAATATTATATAGACATTAAAAATAAGAAAAAATCACCTTATATTCAATCACATTTAACTTTTTCAAGCATCCAGTCTTTTTCCTAGTTTGAGATGGAAATAACTTTTTATCTAAAATTTAAATTTCATCATAGGTTCTATTCTCTCTTGTCAAAACATTAGCCTTTCTGGTTATCATAAACACTTCATAATTTAATGATTGCTTAATGTTCCATCAAGTGAAACATTTCTCTAAGTGGACACCTGCAATAGAATTTTCTGGAAATAACTGAAGCAGAATTTGTGGGATAAGGACTCAATACCATGCATTTTAAACAATTTGCCTAGATGATTCTTCTATGTTCATTACGAGAAGCCTTAATTAAATGTGCTAAAATTTGTTTAACCATTTTCTCATTTTTCAGAGACAGGATGTTTTCAAATTCTTTTTTTTATAACAAATAATAGTGTAATTAAGATATGTCACGTGCCATAAAATTAACCCATTAAGAATTTATCTTAATATATTTGCAGTGTTGTGCTATCACCACTACTTAAGCTTGCAATATTTTCATTACCCTCTAAAAGAACTCTGTTCCCATTAGGAGGCTTTTACCACCCTCACCTCAGGCAACCACTTGTCTATTTTCTGTCTTTATAGATTTGCTTTTCTTAGATGTCTCATATCAATGGAAATAGTATGTGGTCTTTTATGACTCACTTCTTTTATTTAGTGTGTTTTCAAGGTTAATAAAAGTTGTATCATGTATTGATATTTTCCTTTTTTATTCCCAAATAATATTCCATTTCATCATTATACCACCTTTTGTTTACTTATTCATCAGTTAATGGATATTTGGCTTATTTTCATTTATTGACTAAATTATTAATAATGCATGAACATTTATGTACACCTTTTTGGGTGGGCATAAATTTAAAGTTCTACTGGATTACATACCTAGGAATGGTAGTGTTGAATTATATAATATCTTTAACATATTGAGGAAATACCAAATTGTTTTCCAAAGTGGCTACACCATTTTACATTTCTATCAGCAAAACAGGGAGGTTTCAATTTCTTTCCGTCCTCCCCAGCACTTTCTATGTCTTTATTTTTTGGTTTAGATACTCAAGGAGTATGAAGTGTTATCTCATTTTGGCTTTAATTTACATTCCCCTATTAATTAATTATGTAAGCATTTTTCATGACTTAATGGTCATTTGTAACTTCTCTGAAGAAATCTATTCAAATTTTTTGCCTATTTAAAAAATTATCTTCATTTTTGAGTTGTAAAAGTTCTTTAAATATTCTGGATACCAATCTCTTATCAGATATATGTTTCCAAATATTTTCTCCCATTCTGTAGGTTGTTTGTTAACTTTTTTGATGGTATCATTTGCAGCACAAAGCTTTTCATTTTGATAAATTCTAATTTATCTAGATTTTTTCTTTTGTTACTTGTGCTTTTGGTGTCATGATGTACATATAAGATACCATCACTTGAAAATATTTTTATATCTTCCCTTCTAATCTGTTTGCCTTTTATTTCTTTTACTAATCTAACTTTCTTAAATATAATTTACAGTTAAATTTTCAGTAGAATTGGTAAGAACATACAATTTTGTCTTCTTTTAGAATTTAGACAGAAAATAAGTCTTTTAGCATTAAGTATGATATTAATTCTGGGTTTTTTATATATATCCTTTATCAGGTTAAAGAAATTTTCTTCCATCTCTAGTTTGTTGAGTGTTTTTACATGAAACACTGTTGAAGTATGTAAAGTACTGTATCTGTATCAATTGAAATGATTCTATTGCTTCTTTAGTCTTTATTTTACTAATACAATGCATTACATTGATTGATTTCTGTATGTTAAATCTGCCTTGATTTCTTGGGATAAATCCTCCTTGGCTATTGTATATAATCCTTTTCATATATTGCCGAATTTGACTTGCTAGAATTCTGTTGGGATTTTTGCATGAATCTATGTTCATAATGGAATTCCTTCCTTCCTTCTTCCCTCCCTCTCTTATTCCCTCCCTCCCTCCCTTCCTTCTTTCCTATGTTTAGTTTTAGTATAAGAGCAGTATTGGCTCATACAATGGCTTGAGAAATATTTCCTTGTCTTTTTCTTATTTAGAAGGGTCTGTGAAGAATTGGGATTTATTCTCTTTTAAACACTTTTAGGATTCACCAATAATGCCATTAGAGCCAGAGAATTTCTCTGTGGAATGTTTTCAGTTACTAATTTGAAGTAAATACTTCCTATAGATTTATTCAAATATTTGATTTCTTCTTTATGAGTTAGTTTCAGTAGTTCTGTCTTTCTGGAAGTGTTCATTTCATCTAAATTTATAAATAAAAATTATTATAAATATATATAGGCTAAAATTAATAGAGACATTATATATTTGGATTGGATTTTTCTAACAAGTTTTGAGATTTGTTAATATACGTGAATTAGCAAGGAGTCCTGATAATTCAGAAGTTTTTTATTTATAAATATGAGTGATATGTTATTACAAAATAGTTGATATAAATGTTATACTGTATATTCAAACTGAAAGCATATACTTTTTAGTATCATTCTTAATTAAAGACTTAATTTGTGAGATATGGAGAAATAAGTTCAGAATGCCTCCTTGATCTGCCTTTAGTGATTTCTTGGCACCAGACGCTAAACATTTTTTTCTCAGGCTGTTTATGTTTTTTACTAGCTAGGTACTTTGAATATGCATATACCGCACATAGTCATGAGCCTATTAGCAGAGTGTGAGCCTACTTTTGAAGTTATTGCTGAATGACTTAGAGTCTGCTGAAACGTTAAGCTTGGCAGAGTTTTCTTAATCTCATTTTTGTAAGATAGTTACCTAAATAAGTATATTGACTCATCTAATTAAAAAAATTTATGCAAATTACCTTTCCTTACAATTTTAAAGATGTGTTTCTATAATTCTCAAAAGATCATTTAATGAACACACTTCTTCAAACAACTCACTCATAGCCTATAACCCAATTACAGTTAAGACTGTCTATCTTAAAAAGGTGTAAATAAATTATTCTACGCAAATACTATAGTTCTGTTTTATGTACTGTGTTCCACATAACATTCAATTAAAGTTAATCGTACTCAGGTATAAATTTGTAGTAAATTGGGGAATATTTGAAAGATCCAGATTTGCTACTAGATATAAAAATGATTTTATAATGTTTCATTTTATCTGCTAAGAATAAGAGTAAGTCTTGAACTTTCAAACTTATTGAAGATATATTAAAAACTTAATTTAATAGCTCTAAGGATCTGTTTCAGATGTTCCTTTTCAAATGCTATAAAATATGGAAAGGAAGCATTTTGATGTTAAGGGATTCCTAATTAAATGTTGAGATTGGATTAGAAATTGGGTTTGCATTAGCTATGATTCTCCTTTTACCTTACTATGCCTGATAGTTTCTGCTTTCACACCTGCCTTCTTAAGCTTTCAATTTTCTTTCTGACATTATCTGGCTATCTAGAATCTATCTTCTCCTTATATTCTTATTTTATTCCTTTGTCTTACATTGTCAATGTTCTTTTAAACTATAAATATACCCAAGTGTATGTTATACTAAAAGCTCTTTATCAAACTTCTTATTTTCCCTCCAACCTCACCAATCAAACAGCTTGAAAGTATAGTCTATGTGAATAATCCTTTAATATTATCTATCTCCAATTTACAATTAATTTCATTGCCTTAACTAACAATTTAAAAATGTCCCAACTTCATACATCATCATCTAATTGGAAAATCCAAAGACTTCCTCATTTATATTCTATATAATTCTTTCTAAGTCATCTAAACTTCTAAATAATTCCTTCTTCTTGAAACCATGCACCTTTGGCTCCAATTTCACCATTCTCTTTCCTTTCCTAAAATACTGTCTTTCTAATTGGTTGATTCTTCTTCACCTTGCACCTTAAAATTGGAGAAAATAAAAGGATCGTCCTAAGCCATATAGAGTTTTTCTATCCAGTTTTGCATTCTATGGGTCATCTGTTGCATTGCTGTGCCCTAGACCTTTTCTTCATGGGATTTATGTAAACAATTAGATGAATATACATACATACATACATACATACATACATACATACATACATACATACATACATACATACATCTCCTCAGTGATGGTCAGGCTTGTATTTCAAACTGCCAATTTGATATTTTCCCTGTGTCTGCTCCTCCCCCCCACCTTACACACACACACACACACACACACACACACACACACACACATTTAAGTCCAAAATTTATCACATGCCCTCCCTATTTGCATCATCCAACTGCTGCTCTTTCGGTATCTGCTAACTACAATAATGGAATCATCGGCAAATTAAAGACATCTTGCACAGGTCAGAAACCTGAATGTCATACCCTTGCTTTCTTGCCCAAGCCGATATTCAATGAGTCATAAGTAGTGTAAAACATAAATTTTAAAAAATCTCTTAAATCCATTCTCCTTGCTCTCAGTTGCCATTTCTGTTCCTATATTTCAATCACATAAGCTCTCCTGTGGGCTGTTTGAAATGTCTATCCTTCAGTTCCCTGGCTTCAGCTCTTTCAACTCACTCACCTTTGGTATTTACCCTCGTCACCACAGGCACACAATGCCTATGACCACTTGCTGAAAAGTCCACGGGAACTCCTTATGGTGTTCTAAGTCAAAAAAAGCTTTTAGTGATTTGGCTCCACATTACTTTTCATGTCTCTCATCTACCATCTCCACAGATACACCTTATGCTCTAGTCATAATATATTACTCATATAACTTCAGAGATATTTTTGTGCTTTACATATTGCTATAATATAATCCATTTACTGCCCTCTGCTAAGACTGCTTCTTCCCAAATTTCATTTCTCTGAAATCTTCTTTGCCCAAATCACTGCTTAAGAATCTTCAGTGTGAGACAGCCATATAGAAGTTTTGAACTGCAAACACACATACACACATATTGACAGTCTGCTTTAAAAAGCAGATGTTCATGATGTTTCTTGGATATATTTTTTAAATTTAATTTATTATTCTGTTTCATATTAGCACTTGCTATTTTTTCTTGTTTAAGGAAGACTTTCTAATCCCAGTTATAGACACATCTATATAATTCTTACTAATAATTTTATAGACTAAAAAGAGGCCTTAAATCCATATATTTTTCTTTAAATAGTATCAATGAATGGATTAGGTCCCTCCAACAATAACAACAAAAGTTTTCCTATCCCAGTTCATTGACTAACTCTCAATTTGATTTGAAATTCATAATATTTTACCACTGGTGAATTAGTATTTTTCTAGATGTTTAATTTTGTTGCATTGATTTTATTCTTTATACTAACACCACACTGATTGAAATATTATAGTTATATATTTTGTTATATTTTGAAAAAACTTTATTATGCCATGTTGCTGTATTTTCTTGAGAAGTATTATATATTTTAATTTCATGAAGTTCTTTAGAATTAGCTTTATCAATTTCCATAGAATCCATATGTATATTTTCCTTTAGAATATGTTAATCTTATTGATCAATTGATAATTTTATACATATACATTGACACATGTACAATGCATATGTACATATACATTTATATGTTTTATTTTGAATTTCTATTGTATGTAATATTTTAATTAATAATAAAGTTTTAAATGGTTATATAGATGTCTACTGTTAATTAACATGAATCTATCTTTGTATATAATCTACTAGGATAATAGCATTGTATTTATCAGATTTATGACTATTCATAAAATCTGATGTTGTCATGTATTAAAAGGCTGCTTTGTAACGTTAAGTTGAATTTATAAATTACGCAATTTTTTGAATTCAGAAATATGCATTTCTGAACTTACAGTTTTCATTTTCAAAATGCTGATTATAAAAAATAAATACTATATAATTAAATAATCTGTGCCATACTTAAAAATTATATTTTGCTTTTATTATGTCTTTTAAAACATTAAAAAAATTGTAATTATGAGTCAATTTGCAAAATGACACTTAAACCTTTATCTAAATATGTATATTGACTCTTTATATTGGAAATAACAGAATCTGTAGCCCTACGTAGCATAAACCATTCAGGAAATTTAGTGGTTCATGTTATTTCTGGGTCTACAATTATGCTTAATTTTAATGAAATTGAATATAGTGTTCAGTAAAACCATTATGGGTCAAATTTCATCTCTCCTTCTCTTTCTTCCTTTGTTCCTACATTCTTCTTCCTTTTTCCTGTTCTCTTTCTTTTAATTCATTATTTAATTGATATTTAAGTTTTTTTGGGGGAAGTACACAAATCTTAAGTATCTAATGACTAATTTTTATATATGTATATAGAAGTATAACAACTTAAATCAAGATGTAGAACATTCCTGGCATCCTCATATGTTTCCTTTATTTTATCTCTGTCAGTATTTCAGGAATAATTCTATAATTTTTACTATAGATTCATTTTCTATGTTCTGAGCTTCATATAAATAAAATCATATAGCATGCATTCTTTGGTGTCTGGTTGATTTACCACATTCTAGAAAGTCACCTCAAAAATGATACCTCAATTTTATAAATAAATGAAATACTCCAAGTTCTCATTTTTTTTGTTTTTTACACAATGGATCATTGTTATTAAACTTCCTCTGTTTCCTCATGCCATCAAACTTATACACTTTGTGCAGTACATTGTTTCTTCTCTGTCTCAGTTGTCTGTTCTCTTCCTATTCCCTAAAATAAAGTATAATCTTACCTATATTCTATCAAACATTAAGCCTAATTTATCTCAAACTCTTCAAATGTAAATATTTCTAGAGTTCCAGTGTCATCTCCCATGCTCATTCCAAGTGACACTCAAAATAGCATCACTAAATCAATAAAAATCAACGTAAACCTTCTATATGTCTAGCTTTGATTCCTCACTCATAGCTGCAATTCCAATTTTCTAAGTGTCTGTGAACATTATTATTGGTATATCCTGATTATTTTCAAACAATAAATGTTAGAACATTACTTTTTTTTTTTTTCAAATCATCATATATTGCTTTCCTTTTACCTTTGCAGATAATGGTATAAGACTTTCCCAGTATATAAATATTAGATTCTTGAAACTTTTCCCTTTTCCTATACTCACACATTTAAACAATTGCCAAATTTCACAAATTCTTCATTTTAATGTATTTCACATATTTCCTCTCTTTTCATTCCTATAGCCGTCATCCTAACTTACACTTTCTGACATTATACCTGAGCTACTTGCATACCTTCTGATTTCCATTTCTGTTACTTCAATTCTAATTCACTATACAAAGTACATGCTAATTGTCACATATCAGAAAACCTATCCTATTACTCATAAACTCTCAAAGAAGTAAATAAAAATAGAAAAACAATGTAATCTGCATTCAAGATTCCTTATTACTAAATTCATATATAAACATTGCAGCCCTACTTTGTATCAGTCATTCTCTTTGTATTTTTGTAGGTCTATTATCTTTCATCACAATGAAGTAAGTTTCAGAGGTGAGATTATTGTCCATTTTGCTTATTGTTAAATTCCTAGTTTCTAAAAGAGCACCAAACACATAGTTAACATTCATTAAATATTGGTGAAAGAATGAACAGCTTGTTCTGTAGTCAGATGGGAATATTTATTCCTTCAAACATAATGAATACTTTTCATTTTCATGTCATTGCTTACTAAACTATATACCCTTAGTGTAATGACCTTTCTTCTCTATCTTCAGTTAGATAGATCTCAATTGCATCGATTCTTTAAGGCTCTTCTTAATCTCCCCAACTCAATGTTAGTTCTTTCTCCTTTAAATTCTCATAGCCACTTTATATCATTTTTATAGGAGCTATAATACATGGCCCTTAAGATTTACTTAAAAAATTACTTATCGTACTCTCCCTAAAAGAACCTATGTTCTTTGAGGCCAAAAACTGTATTTTAAATATCCTTGGAACCTTAATATTTAGTGGAATAACAAGTTAATGGCAAACATTCAACACATATTTATTTAATTGGACTGGATATTTTCTGTTCAATATAAATTTGGCAGAATAAACCAGCATTTATCATGCATGAAAATGTCAAAGGATATTGTGCTTATTTTTCTTCCAACAGACTAATTTGTTTGTGTCTGCCAATAAACAATTTAGCTACTATCTCTGGGAATGAAGGAAATACTAATTTTATGAACTGCTACCAGTGTAAACAACCTCTGTGACTTCATGTTTAACATCATATTCATTATGTTTAGATAGAACTCATTAAGGAAGAATTGTCTGATTTCAGGAAAAAAAATGTAATTCATGCTCTGAAAATATAATTGAAGTAGGTTCATACTTCTAGCTAGTTTGAATTTCAGTTTGGATACTTAGCATGTTAATTTATACAAATGAATTCCAAATTAATGTGTCACAGATATAGCAGGTTTTGAGAAAGTTATGAGAACGTGTTCCTTATTAAATTTGTAAAGCAAATATGTAAATACATAAATATACAAGCATAGAGAAGAAATAAGTTGTGGCATGATGAGGCCCTCATAAAATGGACCAGCCACCACTGATTCCAGAAAACCGCTGAAAAATTATAGTTTCTCCAGGATACATAAAGATAAGAAAAGTGCCAAATTGGTCCAGAAACTACTGTGCAGCTCAGTTTTAAAAGCAAAGGCTTTAAAATAAAACAGATTTGTGTTTACATCCATGATCTTTGGAAAAGTTGTGCCTACCTTCCAGGATGATTCGAGAATCATTAGTAAAGTCTTTATCTAAAATTAAGCACACAATTAACCTTAGTTTCTTCATCTGAGGTATGATTGGGCCCTTATAAGGAATAAATGAGATATGGTTGTGCTTGACAACATTTTAAAGTATAAAGGCTTTATATCAAATTCATATATTACCATTTTTATTTAATTTGATTTAAAATGAAAAAAATAATAATAAAAGGCTACTATGATTTTCAAACACTCTTGAAATTAATTTTATTTTATTTAATCATTACAATGCCTAAATGACTTTGAAAAAGCAACAATACATATCATTAATAAGGTGTTATTTTTCCTGCCAGTGGGTATTTTCCCTAATAATAGGATCATCCTAACATATAAAGCAATTAAACAATGCTAACCTGCTACTTGTGAAGAAGCTACAACATTTATTAAGTTTGTTTCTATGAGTCCTCCCTCTCATGGGTTAAAGACTTTCCAGAGAGGTAATTTACTATACCATACATCTTGGGTAGCCAATAGTAAATGAATACACATGGCTGTTCTTGACAATGTTGGTAATGCTAATGCTTTCAATGAAATCCCCCAAATTCACTTTGCATACACACAATTAAAACAACAATGTACTTTCTCATTAAATGGAAACATTTACATTTCACAAGCAACGGACTTTCAGTGTAGCATCCCAAATATATTAAATGCCACTGATAACTTAAGAGTTTGATTTTTAATTTCTACATGACATTCTTTAAGCTAGCTATAGATGAATTTGGTTGGATGCCCATAAATTGAGAGAAAAAAAGAAAATAACAGTTTAAAATATTTTTTTTTGTAATGACATCTTGTCATCTGATTAATCCTTCTGTTACACAGCTAAATAACACCATATGTTAACTGTGAGTTTATTGCTTAAGATATAAGAGATCTACCTCATGATAAATGATTTGGGTATTTTCTAGCTAAAAGTGGAAGAAGGGAAAAATACTATTGGAATCTTGTTTCTAAAATAATTTAGATAGTTTGATTATATAATATATATCATAGAAATGGCTGTGTTTTCAGAGGTCAGAGGAACGCTTTATAAGTTAGCCCTTGTGAGTTTAGCCAATATAGGAAAACACAACTTTCCTTTAAATTTATGTTTTGGCAGAGTGAGACATTTTTTTTCCAATGCTAGCAACTTGAAATTTAATTAAATGCTTATGATGTTTAAACAACAAATTATTCAAAATACATTTTTGTTTGATTGTATAATGAAGCCAAATAAAGCTTAAGAATTAATTCCACTATATCATTCTACAGATATGTTGTATTTAAAATACAGAAAACAACAACAACAATAATTTAAAAACAAAAAAATGATAGTAGATTGGAAATTATTTTTCTAGTATGTTATTTTACTTGATTCAGTAAAGTCATTCACAGTTATTTATTGCATTTCTATTGTCCCCTATTATTTTATAGGCTTTCAGGATAAGGATTTACAATGGGAGTTAAGACAAATAAGATCTTGCTCTCATAGAAATTATATTCTTGTTAAGAAAGATATACTATTAATAAATGAATATATAAACAAATCATTACATCAATATAATATGATACAATATTACCCAATAATTGCTAATGACTTCACAACAGATTAGTGCCAAAAGGAATTTTAAATAATGGAATTTAAATATATAAATGCTACAGAAAATCAAAATTAAGGATAAAAAGGGGAAATAAAATAAAAGTTAAAAGCCCAAGAAATTTCTTCTTTTATTCTACCCAATAGACATATGAGACACAACAACTTATCTATTCTCAGATTCTAATTTAAGTAACATACTAGGCTGATTGTATTTCTATTATGTACATAGATACATTTCATATCATCTTTCTTAAAATTTTAAAATTTAAAAATTGAAAATTTTTAAAGTCAGTGGGCATGTAGTTAGCAGGGTCAATATAACACAAGATAAAAATTAGGACTCCAGAGTAGTACTGCCTGCTTTGAAACTTTTGGCTTCTTTTACTTCATAATAAAAGTACATGCCCTATGGAGCTGTGAGGATTAAATGAGACAAAACTTGGTATTCTAAAGGAGCCCTCAGTGAATCAAGCTTTTATGAAATTGCCTCCCCTTGAGTATTAGTAGAACCTCTTGATATGTTTCTAAGCAGGAAAGATGATGGAATGTCATCCCCATGATCACATTTCCTTATTTAAGACTCTGTCTTATCAGGCTGTAGAGAAAGAATCACTTGGTGGCCTTAAAGAAGCAAATGGCAATATTATAACTGCATATGTAATCACATGGTAGAGACCTATGGATTGTCTCTAAGAAATGAGGGCAATGTCCAGTCAACAGCCATTAAGAAGTGGGGTCCTGAGTCATACAGCTACAAAGAAATACTTTCAATAACCTAAGTGAGCTTGGAAGCAAATTCTTCCCTAGTCAAGTCTCCATATAAATATGCAGCCCTGATGGCACCTTGATTGCAGCCTGTGATACCCACAACAGGGTACCCCAGTTAAGCTGTGCCCTGACTTCTGATCCACTGAAACTATGAGATAATAAATATGTGTGTATAAGCCACTAAGTTTGTGGTAATTTGTTACACAACAAAATAAAACTGATTTTACATGAAAAGAGCTTAGAATAATATTCTAAATAAATAAAGGACTCAATAAATTATAACTGTTCATATCATATATATCATGACCCATAAATGACTCTAATCACTCTGAAAAAAAGATGGAGAAAATATGATACCTACCTTCTTGGATTCTACTATCAGAGACAAATGTAAAGAGATGATGATGACAATGCGGAGCTGCTGCTTTGATGGAAGGAAGCATGGGATTCTCTGGGAGTATCTAAAAATGGAACAGAGCACAGGCTAGGGTTATCAGGAAGGCTTTCCCGAGAAGTTGATGCTTAAACTAAATCTTAAATGATGATCCTCTCTCTATATAACACATTTAATTATTTTTAAGTGATTTTCTCCATTAGAACGCAAGCTCCCTGAAATCAGGGCTTTTTGTCTGAATTCAGGACTTTTTGTCTGAATTCCTAGTGCCTAGATGAATACCTAGGATATAGTAAGTGCTTAATACACATTTGATGAATGAATGAATTAGCGAATTCCAAGTCAATCAAATGAATAAATGTGGGAACAGTCACAAAGAAATCAGGCAAGAAGAATATATTAGAGAAAGTGGCATCTGCAAAATCATGGTAGTTAAGGAAGCACTATGTCATGATAGCTATTAAGTACTTTATCTCTCAAAGTTGTTTCCCTGGAAAGATAAAATACTACATTGTAGTCAATGGGCTTGGATGCTCATTCACATTTGGAAAGAAATGTAAAGTTTCAATGTATTTCTACTCTCATTCATGTCATGTTATATATTTCTAAATGATAGGAATTGCCTGGGATGCTTGTTATGATCTTTAAAAGAGCAACAAAAAAATTGTATTTGTATTCTCTGCAAAGATTATACATCTCTGCAATTTGAGGGGTTCACATGAACTTTAGTTTTGTTGTAAGGCTTTTCAAGGATAAGTTTTCAACATTATAATATTCAGCAGAGAAAATAAACACAGAGAAATATAAATTTTATTTTTAGTTACCATTTCCTTTCTCTCTTCTATCATGCATTATTAAGCCAATAGGCCAATACACATATTGCCTATAACCTACATTGTCAACAAGGGCAAAAGTTAAAAGCTTAGAGGCAATTTCATGGATCTGTTTATCAGATAAGGAAATAGTGAGGTATAATATTACTGCATTAAATATAGCATGACGTTAAAACATACAGCATTTAAACCCAGAATATTTCTCCGATTTAATTAATGTGTTATTTAAAATTTTCTCTTGCTCTGAAGTTCTAGACATCTTTAGACTGTACCCTGTACTGAAAATTCTTCTATATTATATATAGGCTATGTTTCACCAACATTTTAAAAATAATTTATCTAGTGGAGAAAAGTTACCCTGAATCTCTTACTTCAAATTTTTCTACCTAATAAAAAGGTTAAAAATAATTGTGGCCCACTGTGTTAGTAAAAAATTCACAAGTCTAATATTATTTAGTAATTTGCAAATATCTTCTCCCAATCAGTTGGTTGCCTTTGTCTTGCTGATAGTTTTTTTTGTTTGTTTGTTTTTTTGTTTATTTTTTTTTGCTGTGCAACAGCTTTTTAGTTTGACTCAGTCGCATTCATTTATTTTTGTTTTTATTTCCTTTACATTTTAGGTCAAGCTTATAAAATCTTCTCTAAAATCAAGGTCCATAAGTTTAGTACCTATGTATGTTTTCTTCTACGTATTTTACCATTTCAGGTCTTATATTTAAGTCTTTGACCCATTTTCAGTTAATCTTGGTGTATGGTGACAAATTGCAGTCTAGTTTCATTCTTTTGCATGTGGCCTTCCAATTTTCTCAGCACTATTTATTGAAGATGCTTTTTTCCCCTCCATTGTATGTTTTGTCTCCTTTGTCAAAAATTATTTACTCATATATATGTGCGTTTATTTCTGGGCTCTTAATCACGTTCCACTGGTCTGTGTGTCTGTTTTTCTGCCAATACCATGCTATTTTTATTATTATTACTTTGTAGTATAATTTGAAGTCAGGGAATGTGATACCTTTGGCTATTTACAACAAGAAAAATAATAGCAAGTGTTGGAGAGGTTGTGGACAAAAAAGGAACCCTCATACACTGCTAATGGAAATGAAAAGTGGTACAACCACTGTGGAAATCAGTTTGCAGGCTCCTCAAACAGTTAAGAATAGGATAACCATATGATTCAGCAATCTCTCTTTTGGGTAGCTATAAAAACATTTATTTGTGAAGATATATGTGCCACTATGTTCATTGTAGCATTATTCATAGTAGCCAAGAAAGGAAACAACCCAAGTATCCTTTCATAGATGATTGGCTAAAGAAAATATGGTACATATATACAACAGATTACTGCTCAGCCTTAAGAAAAGATGAAATACTGCCATTTGTGACAACGTGGATGGATCTTAAGAATATCATGTTAAGAAAAATAAGTCAGATGGAAAACATGAAGAACCATATGATTTCACTCATATGTGGGAAATCAAACTGAAAGAAAGAAGATGAACAAAGAAGCACAACTCATGAATGCAAACAGTATGGTGATTACTAGAGGAAAAGGGAATAGGGGAAGAGGTACAGAGGTCAAATATATGATGACAGAAGATTTGACTCTGGGTGGTAAACACTAAATGCAATATACAGATAATGTATGATAGAATTGTACACTTGAAACCTACATAATTTTATTAACCAATGTCACCCCAATAAATTTAATAAAATTTAAAAAAATAAAATAAAACTGCTCAGTGAGATCAGTGAACAGTTATCATAAAAGTCTATTTTGGACAGAAATTATGTCTTTTGTAATAGAGATCTGAAAGTTCCTATACAAAACACAATGAACATGTCTTTAATTCCAAAGACTGAAAGAATTACAAGTCACGTTTTAATTTTATTCATTACAGGTTTAATTAACATTGTTTAAGTTCTGAGTATCATTTTAAATACTATATTGTGTAAACATTATAGTATGAAGTACAAATAAAAAATTAATTATCTTATTTAGAAATATTCAATAAGAGCTATATTGTAGTTAAAATTAAATTTTGAGACAATGGCAAAATATTTTACATTAAAATATATATATATATATATATACAAACACAAAGGATTTTTATTGTTGTCACTGCTATTATAGCTGTTATTTTCATCTGTTATAAAGTTTTTAACTTTTTCCATCTCAGGACCTTGACTAGCAATTTTTATATACACTGAGAAAGATTAGCCTTGTGGCCTCATCTCTGCAATCAATTTTAATACACTCTTTTAGGTCTCTGAGTGGAAGGGCATGGAAATCCAAACAATATTTAGGACATTAGTATCTGAAGTATACAAGTTTCTTTCAGTGCTGATCACCTACCTGAGGTGGGAAGAAGCCCTGATTTGCAATGTTTGTTGATTTCAAGAGTGTATACTCCCACCATGACTAATTTCAAGTTTCCAAATTACTTAATAATTAATGGCGATATTTTTAAATATTTAATGGTCACCTCTTGTGAGCTAGTGGGAGTCTTCAGGAGCTAGACACAGCATACCACAGGATGTAATCAGATGACATGTGGAGCGAGTTTGGAATTTCAAAACAGTCAATTGTGGGAAGACAGTAGTAGCAGGTCATGAAGACGAAGGAGTCTGGGAAAGCTCATTGAGGAGGTTATCTATCACATCAACAAACTGGCATTTGTAAAAATAAGAGCCATTAAAGGACTGAAAAGACATGACAAGGTCAGACTTGTAATTAAAAAGATTATTTTGGCAGCTAGGTGAAATTCAGATTAGAAAAGATAAGTCAAGAAGCAGAAAGCAACTTATGTGTCTCTGAACCTGGTGCAAGAAAAACTAATTTAAAAATCTTATTAGTGAAGTACAATGAAAAAAGTTGTCAGAATTACTGTTCAACATTTAAGACCTCATTAGTTCACTGCTTCTTGGCACTTTGCTATTTTCTCTTTCCTCTCACCCTCCTCATTAGTTATCTATTATTTCTGCTTGTAAAATATTTTGATAATAGGGAACAATTCAACATAAATTGATTTAGGCACAGTGAAAAGGAATTTCAATATATAGTACAGATATAATTGATAGGGCAGGAAATGTGATCTGGAAAAGCCTTAGCAAAGGACTAGAAAAAGGTGTCAATGAAGTCTATTCTACAAACACTGACATTTTCAATGCTGATCCCAGGAAGACATGACAGTCTAGGCCTTGGACTCAATCTGAGGTAAATTCCAGATCCTAGAATTTTTATTGAGAGCAAATCATCATCTCATTCAAAGGGAATGTAGTTAGTATTCCAATGAGAGAAATAAGTTACTAGAGGTGCCATTTGGTGACAGAAGTGGTTAAAGAAGCAAAGCAATTAGGAAAATCAGGCTATGATGATGGCAAGACCAGCAACACAATTAACTTGATGTATGTATGTCAGTATTTGAACTCAGGGTTAAGTAAAGTCCTGCTGACAAGGAAAGGTTGGTTCTCTATGTCTAAGTTGGGTGTGATGTTGCAATTATTTAACACAAGGGCAGAGAACTAGGCTGATTAGTACAACCATCCTTGATAAAAGGAAGACTTTCAGTTTAACATTAACACATTTTTTACTAAACTTACTCTATGATAGGATCAAATTACTTGCAAGGGCATAGATGTCAATCTGTAGAATTATAATAAAAACAAAAACTTTGGTGATTATTTGTGTCTTGAATAGAATTAGTCACTGGAAATTATTCCACCTAAGTAGATAAGTATAATTTATCAGCAATTTTTGGATGTGTATATTTTTTATACTTCCAAAGAGGATTTTTAAAAGAAATATAGAGTTTTTAATTATTAGGAAAATCATATATCCATAGCACCAATGAATATATCAATACTATATAGCGTATGATAAGGAGGAAATTTTCAAATGATTTCAAATCTCTGTTGCACAGTAAAAGTGTCAGTTCGTAGTTATGATGATTTAAATGAGAATAAATTCTAGAGCAGTTTAAGGAAAGTACTAAAATTAAAAACTACCAATCACAGATGATATTTTTTGATTAATATGAGAAATTTAAAAATGAAATTCATTTTGTAAGGTATGTGTATCTTACAAAATATAGCAGAGGATCTGAAAGAAGATGGCTGAATCTTATGTCTCCTCATTTAATATTTCTGACAACTTACAATAATGTCATTATAATTAGAATAGTGATAAATAATTGGTAAAATACCTTATGTGCTAGATTGATGAGTATCATTTTGTGTATACAAGTGTCAGGTAATTCTGCATGGTGATCACTATGTTTCTGATGCCTATAATGTTTAATTATGAAAAAATACTTTATAAGTTATGATGATGAATAGTTACAGTGGAATAGCATGTCACTAAAAATAGTGAAGTGATATTCAATGTCATATTAAGTAGATATTTATGGAGAATCTAATATGAATCATGCAATGAATCTAAAGTTCTAGCAATTGCAGATGAATAAGAAAACAATTTGGTTCCTGATGTGAATCTCACACGTTAGTAGAAACAAATATGAATAAAAAGTCAATATAATGTAAAAGAGCTCCTACAGTACATGATGGTTTAGGTTTGAGTGAGAGGAGCAGTTTGGTATGAATTTTGCTAGTGCAGGAAAAGGAGATTCAAGAAAATCAGATCTTATCATTAGTTCCAGATTTCTGGTCGCCTTTCATATTGTGTGATTTACTTCCCTATAACTAAAATATGAGAGTAACTTCATTATGATCTTAAATATTATTTTTAGAGAACCCAACAAGACTTGCTTAAATCTCTTTGTTACAGAATTTTCTAACACCTTGTACTTCTTCTTTTCTTTGTAGCACATATAATAGTTTAAATTAATTAACTGTAGTGGGGGAAAATTGAAATGTTGATTTAGTGTGATTGAAAATTTATTGCCTGTAGATGCCACCTAAGCAGCTAGGACCCAGAGGAGTATTTGGGCTTCTTCATCTGGTCAGGGCAGGTTCTAGTTGCTATGAAAATAAAAAGAAATTTGGTAGTGTATATAATCTCAGTGTCCCAGAGAGAGGATGAGAAGGCTCTTTATTTATTACCTCTTATTTGAACCTTTATGTAACTAGAGGGCTATTTGTAAAACATGCTAAAAAATAAAGTAAAATTATATGGCTTCAAAGCAAATGTGCTCTTAATTCAAAAAGCACTTATGCAAAAAAAAAAAAAAATCAAGCCTTCACTTTAAAATAATGGCATAAAATTGCTCCTGATTTAAGTTCTACAATCTTCAGCTAATTAGAGGGACAAGCATGTGTCCATCATAAGAAATTATGAGATGGCATTTGCTTATAGGGACCCAGGCCCTCTAAACACGGATCTCTAACAATATAAACATGTATTCTCTCCTTTCATATACTCTTTAATTCAATACTCTGCTCATCCCAGATACCCCCTCCCCCATTTAACCTGGCAGTGTGTGCGTGTCTGTGTGTGTGTGTGTCTACATTGCTATTGGAGATAGAGTGTGTGTAGCAATTTATTAATGTCTTAATATTATTAATTTCTAGAAGTGCAAACTAAAGAATATTGAAAAAAATTAAACAACAAAAATGACAAACAAGCAAAACATGGGAGATTAAAGAGTGAGAGAAAATGAAGATTAATCAGGGACATAGAAGTAGCTGATAAAAACACGAGTAGAATTTTTCTAGGCTAGAAAGAGATAGACATGTACTGTTTTTCTCATTCTAGAATAGACTGATATATGTCTCACAGGTATGTTTGTCCACTGAGATCCACATGCTACATAATAATATGCATTCTTTTTATTTACTATATCTTCAGCAATGCGCAATTTAAAACATGTACTGTATACTCCATAAGAAGATATTTTTATACCTCCAGTATAAAAATTGTTTGGACAACATTATGTGTTGAAGAGTGTCATGTGAATGAATAAATGATTCTTCATGTTTTTTTTTCAGTATAAATATAATCTTAAAGGATAAAAATATTATTCTGGAGCTTGTCCAGCAACATGACAAAAGTTAGGATTCATCAAGTCTTGACATTCCTTTCCTGTGTCTGTTGCCTCTACTTCTAAATAAAGCTGGGTATATATCCAAAAGAAATGAATCGACAGGGTCTCAAAGAGATATTTGCACTTGTATTCATTGCACCATTATTTAAATAGCTAAGATATGGAAGAAATCGCATGAACAGATGAATAGATAAAGAAAATATAGTGTATATATATTCAATGGACTATTATTCAACCATTATAAGAAGGAAATCCTGCCATTTATGACAACACAGATGAATCTGGAAGGAATTATACTAAAATAAGCCAGAGAAAGACATATACTGCATAATCTCACTTACATACGGAATCTAAATAGTTGTACTCATAGAATCAGAGAGTAGAATGGTGGTTGCCAGAGGCTAAGTGGTAGGGTAAATGAGGAAATTGATCAAAAAGAACAAACTTTCAATTATAAAATGACTGAGTTGTGGGGATTGGAGAATGCCGACATGTACACCATGAACAGCATTATGGTTATAGTTAATAATACTGTATTGTACACCTGAAATTTGCTCAGAGAATAGATCTTAAGTATTCTCATTGCATATACCCTAAAAATAGTAACTATGTCAGGTGATGAATGTGTTAATTAACTTGATTATGATAAACATTTCACAATATACACATATACAATTTTACTTGTCAGTTACACTTCAATGAAGCTGGGAGAAAAAGAAAAATGATAACAGTAAGTGTTTTAGAGTGATGAAAGCTTCTTACCATATAAATGAAGCCATGCTTTTTTATTAGAACTTATAATGAATCTCAGTTAATTGGGCCCTAATGCTTTCTTAAAGAAAAAAATAAAATAAAATCAAGGAATTAATGCTACAAGTAAGATGAAAAAATATTTAAACTTACCCTCAACAAGTATCGGAGAGAAAGTAAAAATATAGATGGAGAACAGGTTGTGAATACCTTATATGTCATAGTAAAGAGATAACCAAGGAAAACAGGTGATGTAACATTTGTTTAAATATTGTAATGAACACTTTATACATTCTAGGTAGTTTAATTTTCATTTCAATTATCTGTAAACATTTATTGTTATGGAGATTCTCTACAGCACACCTCAAGGTACACATTAGTTAAAAGCAAGTAAGATAATACACATAATATACATATGGTGTGAATACTTTCTTGTAAAAAGTTATAAAATATTTTCATATAGACAGAGATCTTAAATATAAACCCAAAATTAACAGAGGAGAAAGAAATGAGACTGTAAGTTAAAGAACATTTTAATTTTTTATATGTCAGTTGAAGCATAATATGGGTCTGAAATATGGCATCTTTAAGAATGAAAATATGAAAACATATTTGAGGAGCATTTCAAAGGTAAAGACAACAATAAATTCAGAATAAAATGAAATGAGACATGAGGGTGAAGAAGTGATCATTGTTGATTCTGAAGTTTTTTTATCTTTGCCTCTCTCTGTCAGAAGGCAATGGTGTTGATTCCAATGACAAAGTTTGAAGTGGGACACATTTTCCTTTAAAATGTTGTTTCATCACCTTAATAATACTTGGATATCCAGGAAGTAATGCGAAATCAATTCACATACAGTAGGAAGACCAGAGATGGATTAATGGAGTTAGAGTCTATCTGAAAAGAGATGCTTAATGAAACAATGAACTTGGTCGAGATTGCCCAGGGAGGGTAAATAAAGAGAAAAGAAAAGAGAGGGCAATATTGGATTATATTTTCATTTAATCAGTGGGAAATGAAAAGCATCAAGAAAATGACTATAAAAAGTAGTCCAAAAGATACATTATTTAAAATAGTGTACAGTTATTATCTCAAGGAGGAAAAAAGCACTTTAAGGGAAAAATATTAACCTTAAATTCTGAAAGGAGGTTTAAGACGTAGACAATTTAATGGAATTTTTATGATTATGTTGACTTTGAATAAACAGTTTCACTAGCAAGTCATTCAATATCCTGTACTTCCACTGTGTGATGGGCTATATATGTTATGTTCTGGAGAAAGGATATAAATAAAACAGTCCCTATTCTAGGAGCCCCTTAACGAGGAAAAGGGAAACATATAAACTATTACACAATAATAGTGTGGGAAATATATGTATTTAAAATGTATCTATGGGAGCTTGAAAATTTGTAGTATGTTGGGGAATATCAATAAGTATTCCATGAAGAAAGTGATATTAACTGGTCTTTACAGGGCACTAGGCTGAACAAACAAGTCAAAGGCTTGGATTTGGAAATCAGAAGGCAAGATAATGAATCCTGGTGCAGTCTGTGAGTGTATAGTAGAAATAGGAGAAAGGGAATCAACAAACATTAGATGAGAAAAGGTCAGCAGTGGTCAGGTGTTAACAACCTTAAATTGTTCACAAAATTGAATTTAATTTTCCTTAAGCAAGAGGAAAAAAAATACTTTAGGATAAATTTTGGAACAACCAAATCTATATTTTAGAAAGATAACTCAGACTGGAATATGGATACCAAATGGGAGAGGGCAGAACTTAGAGGCAGGCTATCAAATTAGGGATACTGTAGTAACCACATTAGAAGGCAATGAAGGTCTGAACTAAGGGAAATCTAAGGAAATGAAAATGACTACAGGAATAGGGAAATGGTAAGAGAAAAAATACAGAAGCAACTTCAGAAATAGAATTGATAGCACTTAGAGACTGATGACTGTTAATGTGAAGTAAAAGAGTATTAATGAAAATTCCCACATTATGTCTCTTTGGAGAGCAGGATATGGCAAATATTTGATATTTGAATAGATTCTATATAAACTATTTTCAGCAACCTAAAATTATCCCTTTCTTTTGGAAAATTCAGAATAATGAACTTAGCATCCTAATTAAAACATGGCATTGTTCAGGTATGTAAGTAAGGTGGTTTTAGAAAGACAATGTTTTTCAAAATATATTAATGTTTCAAATGCCAAAGGCAAATACACACATGCATACACATGCATATATACTTTTTCTGAAGTTTATTTAAATTAATATTTATAATTGATGTAGAAAAATTATGAATGTTTTTAATATTTTTTCATCATTATGTCATGTTAGCTTTAAGTAACTGACATATCTGATAATCCCAGGAAGTTGACAGAAAGATTATCTGATGTGTAAATACATAAGGTTATATTTGTGTTTTGATACACAAACATTTGACAATTGAAACCTAGGGGTACATATGTTACTGCACAGAGTGATGCAAAATCCGGTGTTGCCCCAGTGGCATGGTGGAAGTCCTGATGCTCATATCTGTCTAAGTTTCTAAAACATTTATGTATATAACAGTGATGTTCTACATATTTCATATTATTTGATGTATATAATAAAGTAAACTTGTATACCCCCAAACCAATTCACAATAATCCATTCTTGGTAGAAAGAATTGATTTTTGGGATGATGATGACAATGACGATGATTGTGATGATTCTGTCTATTTTAATCTAAACATATGCTTTTGATGCCCTATCAACATATCAGAGTATTCACAGTTAAATGAATTTGGTAAATTTAAGATAATGTGTAGCTGATTTAAAAGAGTGCCTTGTTAGTGCTGATTAATGGATCAATTTTAACCAGCAGAATTGTACCTGCAATTATTTATTTTTAACCTTTTCATTCATTAATCTTAAAAAAACTGCTATGGGTCAGGCAATTTTTTAGAAATGAAAAGTTGGAAAAAATGTAGTTCATAATGTACAGTTATCAACTTTACCTAGAGAGAGATGAATATTCACATAATTTTAGGAAAATGGTAAAAAAATAAAATATGAAATAAATTACAATAAGAAAACAAAGGAGCTATTATTTGATTTTGCTTTGAGAAATGCTTGTGGTTTTAAAGGACAAGTTGTTATCTAGCTGGTAAGGCTGGTAAAAGTCAAGTTAGTATTAAGGTAAACTAAAAGGATTATAATGAATCTCTTTTCCATAATTTTCATATTTTATCACTGTTTGAAGATACTTGCCTTCCCTTCCCTTTTCTTAGTTCTTTCACGATTGTATTTTCACCGGATTCCTGATACTTAAGGGGTCCAAAATATACTATCAGAAGCTGTATGACATGTTTAAAAGAGCACCTATGTAGGAGACAGGTTGTGGTGAACATTAAAACAAATAACCTGATAGTTATAAGCACGTACAGGCATGAATGATAGCTATTCCCTTTATTTCCATCATAATCTTTCTGCTTTCAAGTTAATATTAACATACATAGTTCTATATCATCGTCATATTTGTCTTTAATGCATAACATGGGGATATCTTCACTCTGTTCATTTCTAATACTCTTTTTCTGACTTCTAATGTTTTCTTACTATTTTCTTCTTAAAGTCTACTTTACTGAACCAGAACTTTTGTCTCCAAAGCTGATGAAAAAGAGAGGAGAAATTATCTTAGTATATTCTCTAAGTAAACTGCATAATAAAAACTGACTTATAAATTCAGTATAACTACTAAGTAGTCAGGATCCAGACAGGTAACAAAATTCACATGGTTCAAAGAGACTTTAGTGAAGGATTTGGGTACGTTTCAGGGAACAAACAAGGGATATTGCATCACCCAAGACTAACAAAAGCAGCTCATAGTTACTATTGTAAAGAATAACACAAACGAAGCTACTTTAAAATGGGGAGACAGCTTCCATATCAGAGGCACTGCCTTGAAAATCTTATTCCTCAAACCTTTTGAAGTTAAAACTGGGTAAAATAACATTTGGCTCAGGCCTAAAGCAGCACTGTATCCAAACAATTGTTTGCAAATATAACAGACAAGACTACAAGACTGAAATATAAAACCATTCTTTAGAATTAGCATAACTATGTTAACTTACCTGCACCAATAGAAATTCCTTCCTTCTATTCGTTTAATTGTTCTTTCCTTTCTCATAAATACCCTTGCCTTTGTCTCTTAATCAGAACACTGGGTTTCTGCCTGCATCAGTGCTTGCCAAATAGCTATTCATTTGGATCTCAATTAAATGCTTATTGTCTCTCAATTTGGCCTTTTAGGTTTTTTAGGTTAACCCTACTTTTAAGGCTAATGATAAAATGTTATTCCACTCCAGTGTAACTGAAATCTTGGAGAAGGAGCCGTGTGAGAGAAATTACAGTCAACTGGCAGACAAATGGCACCAGTGAGCAGATAAGAAGAAACTTCTCTCTCTCCTCTCACTTTCTGATTTTTTGCTACCATTGGCTGACCTAAATAATAAACAGCTTACAATGGGATCCAACTGATGAAGTCATCCTAGCATAGAACTAGATAAACAAAGGGAGATGGACAGAGTGGAGAAGCAGGGGGAAATTACTACCACAGCAACAAGATGAAAATTTTTGACAGTGTTATTCCAAAATTTTTATTATTCTCCAACATTCCTCTGAGGACTTTACATTATGTAACTCTTAAAACTTACTAATGACTCTATAAAGTTGTTAATATTTTATCATCAGGTGAGGAAATTGAAGGACAGAGAGATTAAGAAATTTGTCTAAATTTATGTAGCCATTCTTAGCTAGTAAATTCCTACAAATGCTCCTCCACTCCAGGGACAATTTTTACTTGAATAATCTAAGAATAAATTATAGAAAAAAGAATGTTGAAGATGGGAGTGACTTAGAATCTTAATGTAATTTTACGGATGTGACAACTAACCTCAACTATGGAAAATTATTTTCCAAGGTCATTTTGTAAAAGACAAAGCCAGGGTCGGATTGTTTTCTATTTTTTTTTAACTTCCAAATAAGTTATATTTGTAAATCAAGAAGCTCTAGGGATATCTATATCTTGACTATAGGGATAAGTGATTTAGCATTATACAGAATGGTAATGTTAAATTTTTAAAATTAGTTTTGGTTTCTACTTCAGGAAACTATTTTCTCATCTAAATACCTTCAAAACTGTGCAACTCATAAATATAGCACAGATATATCTCAGATATGTGACAGCATTTAGCTGGAAGTCATTCATTTAGCATAATAGCAGATAGCAGTAAATTTAGGTGTTGAGGAATAATATTATTTCCAAAGGAAAAATATGGTTTATTAATAAAATGACAGACCTTTCCATTCTATTCTTTCCTTTATTTTTTCATGTTTTATTTTTTATATTTTTAATTCTTTGTGCCCTCAAATTACTTATAAACTTTATATTTTAACTTCCAAAAAAAACTTGAATTACTATGAAATGCTTGTGCACTTATTTTTATTTTAAATATGTAACTCATTTTTCAGCTTAAAAGATACAAGTCCACTGCATAAATTTATAAAACAGCAACAAAATATAAAATTTAAAAAATGATGATCTTACAGAGACTATCTACTCAGAGATAGTAATTTATTGGAATAAATTGATTACATTGATGGTTGCAACTGGTGGCCTCCCAATTTCCATGCCCTCTGTCCAGTAACAGTTAGGACCCTTAGTTCTTTGTTTCATCTTTAAGATGTCCTTGTGACTAGCATTGGCCAACAGAATACAGTGGAGGTGAAAGTGTTCCAGTTCTGAGTCTCCACCTTAAAAAGTCTTGTAGACTTCTTTCCTCTCTCTTGAACCCTTGCCTCTGCCATGACAAGCACAGACTTGTCTGCTGGAGGATGAGACTGCGTGGGAATCAGAGCTGCCTCAGTGACCCAGCCCAAGCCCAAAACACATGACAGAGCTCAATTAAGAAAACCACAGACAAGTTATCATCTTGGCATTGAGGCACATGTAAGCCCACCAAAGAACTGAAGAATCACCTGCTGACCCTCTAACTCAAGAGTATAATACTTTAAGACACTGATTCTTTTTATTTTTTTCCTGTGCAACATTATTTTTGTAGATTATAGATGCACAATATCTTTAGCAACATCACCATTTATGCATGCATTCACTATATCCAATTCCTATTTGTATGTTCTATCTTTAATAGTAAAGATAATAATAATCATTGCAACAACTATTTCACTGAGTGCTTTCTATTGTTCTATACTTTTGTAGCTGCTTTATATATCTTATTGTTTTTAATTATAATAAACTAATGAAGTACTCATTATTATCTTCATTTTACAAATGAGAAAACAGGTTCTGGGAAGTAAAGAGACTTCCTAGGTTAGTTACCAATTGCTGGAGACCCCCTGATAGTCCTGTCCTGAGCTGCCAATGGCAATGCTCTTTCTGCTCTTTGCTGACACCGTCCTTCCTATTCTCCCACCTATGCTCCATTGAGTCAAAAGTCTCTCATTTTGTTGTAAAGTGAGCTAAAGATCTGCTTCCATTCCCACTGTCACTGCTAACCAAACTGTTGACACCTGGTCTACAGCTCTAATTAGGGTCTGTTTCCTAAATGAAACAATGTTCTGGCCCTGCCAGATGTAGGCTAGAAATGCTATTGACATTGCTAATCCAACTCCTCTGGGCCACATACCTTTGAGACATACACTTTCTACCTCAATATCTCTAAAGTGAAAAAAGATTAATTTTCTCTGAGTCACCTTCAGCCTGGTATATGTATCTACAGAAGGATAACTTTTATGGAAAACATTTATAGAAGTAACTGAGACACTGTATCATGGTCATAAGTTAACTGCATTTGCTTCTGGGTTCAGCTGTCTGTTTCCTATAGACCTAAATTGAAACAATGCTTTAAAAACAAGGCATGCAATACATGCAATCAATACTTAGTAGGACTAACCTTTTGGAAACTCAAATCTTAGGTTAGGATTAAGTTAGGAAACTCTAAGCATGCTTGAGTGCCTCAAACCACATAACGTGTATGTATTCCAAGATTTTACTTGATTTTTTTACTTTATTTTTTTCTCATAAGCCTTCTCAGTCCTTTTGTGTAATTATACATGAAAATAACTTCCTTAAAAAAATCCCACCTTATTTCAAGAATAAAGCTTAATATAAGAATACAAAAAAAAAAAACATGAAAATCACCTAGAAGTCTATACCCAATTATAAACACTAGTAATATCTTTCTGTTTATTTAAAATATCTTCCTCTAAGCAAATACATTTTAACAATATAAATCTATCAAAAATGCATTCATTTACAAATCAGGCACTAGCAATGGAAATGTGGCAGTGAATGAGACAGATTCCCTTGCCTCAAGGAACTCCCACCATAGTGAGAAGACAGCAACATCCTTGTTAACAAGTTAGCAAATGTGATAATATCAGATGCTGAAATGTTCTGTGTAGTAGTAAAAGGTCTGTCAGCATAGAGCATGACCAGAGAGTCATGATGCTTTAGCTGATTCAAGAAGGTCTTAGAGAGAAGGTATTATTTTCAGTAATTACATGTTTCATAATCTCATTAATTATGTTAGAATGCATATTTGTTATTTAAAAATTTTAATCATGTAAAATTTGATAAATAACCAGTATAAATACAGTATATTGATGCTATGAAGTATTAAAAAATGAACTCTTGTGAACTCTCACCTTATTTAAGAAAAAAATAAAAATCATTACTTTTGATTTCTATTTCAGGACGTTGCTATTTCCTCATCTCAGTGAATACCTTCAATTATGTGTTATCTATAGATCAAGCACAAAGAAATCTTAGAACATGTAAAGGTGATTTGCTGAAACTCATTTATCTAACACTTCTGAATTTCTAGATTCCTTCCTTACCACTTACATCCCTTGACTAATTTTTTTAATCTCTCCATGGTGGTCTCAATCACTTTTCCCCATTATGTAATCATTTGACAAAACATTGGCCCTAGTTAAATCTAATTCTCTGCCATTAAATGCTATACCTGTCATTGGAGCAAAAAACTTCGAAATCTTAACTTCACAGTGTCTGAAATGCTGCCCCCAAATTATGGTATATTTCTCTAGTCCATTCCCATTCTTCCTCACTCTTTCTCAATAACTTCACATCTTTTTTTCTTAAACATCCCTCATGACCTCTCTGATCCTCTGTGTTGATGACATTTCTTTCAATTTTATTGAGAGAACAGAAGCAAACAAAAAAGATATTTTACAAAGGACCTGGCACTATATCAACTTACTTATGCCACTGGTGTCCATGTACTTTGCCTTCCGTCTTATTACTGTGGATGAACTTTGCTTGATTGCCAAGCTCAATCCTTCGACCCATATAACAGATCCCATCTCGCATTTTCTGAAAAATCATCATTCTCTTTTCAGTTCTTGACTTTTTTCCTTATTTTTTGTCACATGATAGTCTAGCAACAACACAAAAACTACATTTTTATAGTATCCAAGTGAAAAGACTTCTCTGCTCTCAAAGCCCCAGTATATCTAGTCTGTCATTCTTCTAGAAGTATAGCCTTAATGTGAGCATTTTCAATATTTTTGAAAAAAAATCCCCAAACCATGGCTTGTAAAAGCTGCCTAATTCACGATGTGTGTGTGTGTGTGTGTGTGTGTGTGTGTGTATACACAAAATCAAATATCTGAACCATTCATTTGTTAAATGTTTAGATTTTACAGTTTTTCACTTGTATGCAAAGAACTGTCACATCCATATTCTTACAGATAAACATCTCAGTGAAATAACTGAATCAACAGTTATTTACATTTTTATGGCTTTTGATATATTTTGTTAAATAAGCTTACAGAAAGATTGTATTAATTTAAATGTGACAGTGTACAATCATGCTTGGTCCTGACTTTTGACAATAAACATTTTTCATATCTTTTCTAATGACAGGAAAAACATTTATTTGATTGCTAGAGCAATTTTTATTTTTATTTCATTTTTGAGATTTGTCTTAATTCACATAAAAATGGTATTTTCAGTTTTTTTTCTTGTTCAACTGTAGATACTTCATATAGATAAATGGTATTGACTCTGTATATGCATGTATATTATATACATTGTTTTCTTTATTATTAATTAATTTGCCTTTTGTTTTTGTAGTATTTTAAAATATGAGCATTTATGGCAAAATCTAGGCAATGTGGGCTCTCCAAGTTACATAGACCTGATGAATTCTTACTGTGCCATTTACCATTACATTGACCATTAAACATACTTTGTCTCACAAGGTTGTTGTGGGAACTAAATATAATAATTTATGTTGCGTGCTTAAACAAATAAAAAGAAGAACAGTTACCAATGAATAGGAATTTAAAACATGCAGGCACTTTGCTAAGTGTTTTATATAATTATCTTACTTGGTTCTTAAAACAACTCTAGAAACTAGGTAAGGTAGTTATAGTTCAAAAAGATTTAGTACCTTGGCCAAAATGACAGTGTACAGAAGAAACAGAGCCTAGAGACTGCCCTTCTAATCAGACTTAACTATCTCACTTGCAAAGTCAAAGTGATTTGTTACGCAAGACACCAAATAGACAAAGTGGCTTCTTAGCCTAAGGTTTCAAGTAAGTTACCTGAAGATGAGCCTTCTTGGAGTGCCTGTTACAAATAAACATTCTTGGGCTCTACTCAAATCTCCGGGGAAGATTTTGGGTAAACCAGTTTAACAAATAGCAAGATGCTTCTTATAACTAAGTAACTTTGGGAAACCCTTTATTAAGTCAAATATGTGGTCATTACTCTTCAGTGTCATTTGCTGTTTTGTTATTGTCTAGACATTTAATAGGATTCTGCAATACAAATGATCACTCATACCCCAAACCAACTTTTCTTCTCTAGTTTATAGATTATAAACTGGTTAGTCCTTCAGTAAATCTGATTCTATCTCTATTATAACATATGGTACTATGTATAGAATAATTTTTAAGCTTTTCTAAGCGTGGATGGCACTCCTTAACATTTTATTTTGAAAATGGGATTTTAATCCTAGTTTTTATTTTATTGTTCTAATTGCAATAGAAAGTTTAAGGAATGTAGAATCAGACCAAAATCCTGAAGAAAGACTTCCTTTGCTTTCATTAATTCTTTCCTGTAGATGGCCATGAGCATTCTTTTATTTTTTGTTGTTTTTATTTCATTTTATTGCTTTTCTATGTCAAAGTTCAAAACATTTTAGATATAACTTTTCTAATATTTTAGCTTTTGTTGTTTTTTTTTCTTTTTATATCTATAGTCAAAACTTGCTTTCAATTTTCTGTTTATTTGAAAAATTACCTTGAACTATCTTTTAAAAATATAGTTTCCTTGTGCTTGTTTGCTGTAGCTTTTAAGATATATATTTCTAGATTTATTTTTTGTCAAAGATATGGCCTACATAATTTGTTTCACAGAATTTATGGGACTATTATATTTATAATATTTTAATTATTTCAGTGGTGGTGATAAAACAGTATACAAAATATAGCATATATTTTAACATGTTTATTAATCATAGCATCTGAGTATTCTCTATATTTATGTTTGTGTTCATGTGAGCTATTAAGAACTGAGAAATATATTATTTTATTCCATATTTTTCTACTTTTATCAACTTCTTCATGACTGATTAAGTTTTCCTCTATATATTCAAGTGCTATATTCCTCAGCACATGCATATTTATCCTCTCATCTTTTGTAAACTTTACAAATATAATTATTTTCTTCTGACTTCATGATTTTACTTTAAATTTTACATTATCAAACTCTAATAATGAGGACTCTGCTTTGCTTATTCATATATTTTATATATTTATATAAAATATATATATTTTATATATTTATATATTTATATTCATATATTTATTCACATGAAATTATTTTCTGAGGTTTTAGTCCAAATTATTTTTAATGTGTTCAAAAGTTTTAAAATATTTCTTTATAAACATATATTCCCAAAATTGTATATGTCACTTCAGCTTACATACCAAGGTCCAAAATTTAGTAAAAAGCTACATGTATCTTTACAAGAGAGACTGGCAATGATATCTGTAACTAGGTATTCATGCGACCACTTAAACTCTTGGCAGGGGAGGAAATCTGTGAGAATGGATACTGGGGCACAGGTAATACAACTGACAATTGTGTTACTTACATAATAACAGATAATTACTTTGCCACAAATGATACTCTCTGCTTTCTAGATGACCTTGCCTTTCCTTTCTCCTTCAAATTTCCATTATTATTCTTAACTTATTCTTGAACAAATGTGAAATATATTCAACTATGGTTTTTGTCTACAAAAATAGAGTTCCTAGCCTCTAAGTCAGTTCTTCTAAGTGGCTAGAATCTGGAACTCAGATATATAACTAGACATGATATTCCCAATTTAAATTCTAAGTTTCAACATATACATGATCATCTCTTGTCTATTAAGGCAGTGTATTCTTTGGCTCCCAAGAATAAATCTTTTGGTTTTGTCTCAATTGATTCCATGAAAAAATTCATAGCACCTATTAAACAATTCTGTTAGTAACTGCTACCTATAAGACTACTGCAATATAGGATGAAACATCCTTAGGGATTTAGAGAAAGAATGGTAAGAAAAATTGTTTCTAATTGTTTCAAGTATCAGTATTCCTGTTTCCTGATTCATTCAAGAGGCAGACAGTGAAGCAAGCATGAAACAGAAGACATGCCATATATGCGCAATTTTCACTTCTAATTGACACTCTTAGTCAAGTTATTTCATCTTTCAGTTTGAAGTTTTCATGTGGATGGTATAAGCTGTTACTCAAGTATAAACTTCAGTATTATTTGTGTGTTATTTGATGGGATGTGTCAATGGATCAGAAATGCTAAAACAATTGAAGCACAAAGGATAGTCCTAAGTAAGTGGTCAGGAAGGCTAATGAATGGCATAAATTATCATTAATAGTCAAAGTTAATTCATACAATGAAAAACAGAGAAAGATTTAATTAGAAACTACTTTGTGTCAGGTGCTGTGTTTGGCACTTTGTAATATATAAGTGTGAATAAAACAGAGTCTCTGCTCTCAAAGTGTGAATATTAGGGAAGGATATATACTAAAGAAAATAAAATTTAATAGAGGGATTCTTGTCCTGTGAGACAGTTTGTTTTGTTCCTGAATTACCTCTCTTCTCTGAAATCTCATTTATCAAATGTTATATTACAGCAAAATGTAGTTCCTTAAACATTCCATACTTATTAGGACTTTATCCTATAAAACTCTTCAATATCCCTTTCACTATATCTTGTAATTCTCTCAGAGATATTCATAAAAATAGTTATATTGTTTTAAAACTGCATGCTTACTTCTCTGGATTTCCAATAATGCTTTCACCTCTTGGAAAGCAGAGCATATTTACTATTATATCTCCATTGCTCACTATTATATCTCCAGTATGAACTTAGTACAGTGCTTGACATATAGCAGGTTCTCGACAAGCATTTATACTGACTCTGTAGATAATAAGACACAAATATTAGCACAAGAATTTATTGACTTCCTCTTTTGCTTTCCTGCCAAGGAGAATATTGTTTTTGTCTTCCAAAATTCCAGTTTCTAGAGGAAAGAAAGCCTAAATCATCCGTATAATTAAAAGAGAAAGATAAGGGAAGCGAAAAAATGAGTGAAACAAACATGGCAGAGGATGGCAAAGAGAGGCTAGGAAACAACATTTTAGGGCATAGGAAGAGATGTTAAGAGAGTAATTTAAGAGAATCCAGGAGAAGAAAAAAATATATAAAGATATGCTAGTTGTGATATATGTATTTAGATCTCTTTCACATCCTTTGAGAAAAATAAGTTAAGACATTAAAAATTGTTAAGAAATTCTCTTTAGAAAATGAGCTTTTAGAATATTACAGTACTTCAAGATTGATCTAAATAAATTTTGAAGAATGTTAAGAGATAACCATAAAATAATTGATTACATGAAGCAGTGATTATTTCTAGCTGTGGGTTTCAGCAGAAAGTTTGTGAAAAAAGTTTGAGCAAGATGGTAGGATTTGCATATATAGAGATGTAGAGAAGAAAGTTGGTTCAGGTACAGAGACTACCTTGACTAGGATTGATTTTGAAGACCTAGTAACCAATCATTTCTATTACAGATGTAAATGTATTTCCACATCAGTATCTTACCTTGACCACTTGATTAGGTTTAATCAAAACTTTTTTCTTTTCCTTTTAGTGTCTAATTACATAGTTTTTAAATAATTAGACAAATAATATAAATTGTTAGAGGCAATCTTTATTTAGACAAACTACAGATTTTAGTTGCACTATGAAACTAGAGTTAGTTGACACAAAGTTGTTAAGCTTATTTTTAGGATAGTGCATTAATCAACACAAAGCTGGTAAGTTCATTTATAGCTTAAGGGAGCAATTTCATTAAACAAGAATATACATTTTATGGTGGTTTAACTGAACAAATATACTTGCTAAAACAAGTATTTTATATAATTTTTGTGGTTATCATAAACTTCAGAGTTGACAGTTTCATTCCTGGGAGAGTAAATAAAGCACTGTAGATCTTATAATCACACTTATTGTGAACATAAAGAAAAGAATTGTAATTATGGTGAATACAAATAGCACATGTAACTTTAAAATTTCAAAAGTGCATTACCTCGACTGGATAGTCTCTGCAGTGAATTTTGTCTATTATATTCCTCTGATCAAAGGACTATACATCTTCTCCAAACTTTCCCTTTTTAAAAAAAAATTAAATTTTGGTTAATAAAATTATATGTTTCAAGTGTACAATTCAATAATACATCATATGTATACTGCATTGTGTGTCTGGCACCCAAAGTCAAATTTTTCCTTTATATCTAGTTGAAACATTTAACAAATAACTCAATATTTGAAGTCACAAAATAGATTTATTCTTCAACATTACTAATGAAAATAAGTGGTTGACTAAATAATTAGAAAGTTAGGAGGAAATAAAGAAAAGAAGAAGAAAGGAAGGAAGGAAGGAAGGAAGGAAGGAAGGAAGGAAGGAAGGAAGGAAGGAAGTAAAGGAGAGATTGAGAAAGGGAAGAAGGGAGAGAGGGAGTAAAGGAGAAAATCTGTTCATAGAAATCTTCCATATAAAATATCATATATGCTTATAGTTTATATTTAACTAAGACTAACCAAAAATTTTAGCCTTTAGATTGTTAGAGGTGCTCTATATTTTACATGTGAACAAAATTATATTATTTTGACTTTCTCAGAACAAAAAAGAGCCATAATAAAGTCTTTATTAAATTCCATTATACTCTATAACTATACCCTTTGTGTATCATCACAATTAAAAGCCAATTATTTTTAGTAGGAAGCAAACAGAACCTCTTGAGTATTACATGTTATTTGGTCACTGAATTTACTGAGAACAAGATAAGACATAGACTATATACTTCTTTTATAAGATGTACTCATTTATAATAAAAATATAAATAAATTTTTTTCAACTCTGTTTTGCGTCAACTTGTAGTAAGTACTTGTAGTAAGGCTCATAAGAACCAAACAGAAAATTGGTTGAAAAAATAGTAGTGATCTTTACCGAAGTAATCAATGACTTCATCTTAAATGTACTTTAGGAACAGTAACGTGTGATATTTTCCTTGTAAAATGTGCTCATTATGGGTATAAAATGAATTTGCCTGTGTATAGGGCATCTATTTCTGCTATTCAAATTTGGTCTTTTGGGTGAAATAAAAAAAATAAAACTCATTCTAACAAATGGATGTATGAATTGTACTGCTATGAAATAGTTTCAGAATTTCAGTCTTTATAGTGAATTCACTTAAACTGTGTAGAGAGGAAGAAGAAGCAGGAACTCTCTGTTGTGAAAATTGATAAGATGAATTGTTTCGCTATGTCATCTGTGTTCAAGAATGTTTCGGAAAATGAAAGTGGTACACAAAAGATATGTAAACAGGTTATAATTCATGTGAGATTTTTTTTTAACTTTGAAAAATTAAAATCGGGAGCATTACCTTAGTGACTAGAACTGAAATATATTATTACAGTATGATTGCTAATTCATAATTAGAAACTGATTGATATAGCATTTTTGGGTTTTACTTTAAGAGGAAAGTTTGTGCTTTGTCATTGCTCATCTCTATTTTATAGAAGACAACCATTCATCTGGTAAAGACCACATGTTAGGACATGTGGCCACCATGATACTGTGTCTTTTACATCTCTCACTACAGAAAGCATAATTGACCCATGGCCCCAGCTGCTGTGCTTTAAAACTTATTTGCACACTCAAGTCAAGGCCATGTTTGCTATGTGTCTCTCACAGCCAGTGATTGAGAACAGCTGTGATACCACAAACAAGTTTCTGGGAGACACAGAACTACTGTGATGGGCAACTTTTATTCTAAAACTTCTTGAAAATCTTGTTGAACTTTGTAACTGTACTGCAGTCTCAAATGCTTCTACCTCACCTTCCCTTTTCTCTTTTCTCCTCTACACAGCCATACCTGCAATTTATTGCATTCTGATGGCTCTCTCAGCTTCTCAGGACCCCTTTCTTTCTTCTCTCAGAGGTATTTCCTTTCATAATTTTTTATCGTGTTTAATTCTATCTTTGTGTCTGCTCCTGACCTACTGTCTTCTAGAAAACCTAACTAACTCAGGGCAAATATAATGCTTTACATGTCCCAGATTATCCTTGTATAATAGAAGTTTCCCTAGGACACACCAACCTCTTATCACTACAGCTAACAGAAACAAGCAAAGCCACTACTCTTGAAATTCTTCTAGCTACCTCTTCTTTCCAAATTCATTTCCTTTTGGTCAAGGAAAGACCAAGGAATAGTGTATTTTCTCAAAGAGAGATGCAAAATATTTACTGATTAGTAAGTACTGAACAATGTACTGTGACAGACTATGGTGGAGAATAAAACTACTCTAGTCATTCTAAAGATTAAGACTTCTGAAGAGGAGTCCTAAAATAGTAATACAATTAACAAAATATGAAATGGCAATGACAGATAAAACTTTCAAATTTCCTAGCCATTTTAGTAATCTACAAAATACATAAAAAATAAATAAATGCTATTTTCAGTATATTTATTCAGTAAAGATGGTTCTTTAATGGCAATATTCAGCTATGGTAAAGGTACATGCCTTCTGAGACACTGATGAGTTTCTTCTTGGAGTAAGTAGAAAGAAATGCATCAGAAGTTAAAATGGTTCAATTTTAAATTTAAACTTCATAGTCTCATGGCTGTAAGTTAATATTAAGGAAATGATATTAAATATAGAATAAAACCTCATATTCTACAGTACAATGTTTATTATTTTAAAGGATAGATAGGAAACATTCTAAATAAGCATTAATGCAGTAACTATTGTGGAAGATTGGTAAAAGTGCAATTATTTGTTATAAAAGTGGTGCTAAGGAAAAATTTGTAATATTTAGATTAAGTAAAAAATGTTTAAGGTAAAATATTTAGATTAAGTAGAAAAAAAGCCCAAATGCAAAATTTGTAATAGGATGATCTTTGTGTTTAAAAACACATACTTAGGACAAGAAAAAAAATATAGAGCCCTACATTAACAATAATTGTTTCTTTGTGAAAAGTTATGCATGATTTACTTCTCTTTAACATTATTGTGTACTTCTCAATGTTATATTTGTCCCGAAGACCATGAGAGAAAAATTACATTATGTTGCCTTTGTTAAGAGCTACAGACTAAATCAACGTGGAAATTATACCAACATAGATCAAAAATAATATAGATGTGATTTAATTTGCTTTTCTAAGTACTGATATCTCAAAACATATTAATCTAATCTTATTCTCTGGGTAAATCACAAAGGAACATTTTATCTAACCAGTTTCCTAATTTAAACACTATATGACAAATTTCTAAAACAATCAAAACTTTTAAACATTGAATTTGTTTACACACAAGTAACATTTCAGGCTCATGGATCACTGGTGTTACATATGAAAGATCTTATATGTCTTTTGCAATCTGTAATGCCATCTATCACTTTCATAGATCTAGGACCTCAAGCAACCTAAGCTGACTGCATTTTGATTCTGTCATTTTTTACCCCCAGTTAACTTTATTGGTGTTGATCGTGCCTGACTTCACTAAAAGTCCTTTGGCTCCTTTAACCTTTGCTTTATTGATGTGAAGTAGATAGCAGCCAGGTGACATCTTGGCTAACTATATTTTTAGACAATATCCTTTTTTTAAGGAAAAAAAAGTAAGGCATTCCAGGAATAAGTTAAATGAATCTACCACAAGATGAAAAATAAGGTAATATGCATAATGTTTAAAATAATTGAATGCTCAGTTCAATATAACGTAAGATTTAGGGGAAGATGTTTTAGTATGTGATTATATTGGGCTTAAAGGTAAACAGAAGGGAAGAAGTTAGTAGAGAGAAACTGAATATATTTATGAGTTGTCGAAACTGATGGAAGGTCATAGGAGGAGGGGTGAAAGGATATAGGAATCAGTGCACATGTGGAGAGATTGTCCAACATTTAGAGATGAAAAAGAACTGAAACAGAGGAGAAGGAATTACATTTAGATGCAGGCACATTTCTAAATGTGGCTGGGCAGCTGACTGAAATTATAATTATTTGTCTTCACTTTCCCTATGAAAAAAGAGGTCATTTAAGTAAAAAAAAAAAACAAAAACAAAAACAAAAACCCTAAGTAGATTGAAAGCTTGAAGATGCGACAATGTTCTTATGAGAAAAAGAATGAGTAATTAATGGAGCTGAAAAGTGCTTTTAGAGTATATATCATTGATGTTTGAATATGGTTTGAAAACGCATATTTTCTCTTTGATGTATATTGTCACCTGTTGCATTCATAAAAGACACTGAATTATTTCACCTAATTAAGCTAATGTTTGAGTGTCTAATATATGACAGATACTCTGCTAAACCTAAGAAGAAGAAAAAAAGACAAATTAAGATTTGATCTCACATCTCAAGGACCTATTTAAATGGTATAAAAGTTAGGCATATAGACAATTAAAATGCAAAGAAGAAGTGTCATGCATACATAACAGCTATTAAAAGCATGGGCTTCACTATCAGAGTATCAGGAATTGAATAATAGCTCCTCTACTTTACATCTGAACATGCTTAAACAGTCCCCTTAACTCATGTGCCCTTTATTTTCTTAATATCTAAAATCTGGCTAATAGACCACCTAGCTGGAGCATATATGTGAATTACTTTGTAAATTATAAAGCTCTATGAAAATGTAGCTTTATTATTGTGTCTGATATGAATATTTTAAAGTTGTAAGAAAGGCTTTAAAATAAAAATATGAAGGAGAGAAGGAAAGAGGGAGGTGGAGAGAGAAAAAGAAAGAAAAGGAAAAGCAAGCAAGCAAGCAAGCAAGCATCACATGTGCACGTGTGTGTGCACGCACGTGCGCGCGTGCACACACACACACACACACACGCAGGAGGTGAAATGTGTCCCAGGCTCTGATGGATATAGCCACTGGTAGGCAGAATGAAGATAAAGTTATAACAAGGAAACCACATCAGCAACATTTTAGAGAAAAAAATGTGCCAATCAAATTGAGGAAGAGAAAGGAGGCCAGATTATGTAGAAAGCAGGGAAATTTTTAAAAAAGCATAAAATGTCGTGGTCATATTTTAAGGGCTCTGAATTCTATGTTAAAGATCTTTCATTTAAATTATGGTTAGAATAGAATTTAAAACTTAGATGTTCTACAAAGGCTTGCACTTTCTGCCCCTGCCTGTACATACAACCTCATTTCATTTCACACTCCCTTTGGTTATGATGCTCAGCAATCCTGTTTTTCTTTTGGTTTCCTAAACATGACAAAGTCTTTCAGTTTTCAAGATGTTTGCAAATACCTTTTTTTTCCCAGTCACTTTCAGGTCTCACTTTAAAGGTCTTCTTCTCTAAGAAGTTTTCCTTGACTACCCTCTGTAAGGTAAAAAACCTATTATTCTGCATCTACATATTGTTTTCCTTTATAACAATGGTTATAACTTTAAATTACTATTTTGGTCTATTTTCCATTTCCTACATTCCCCTCTACATCTTGCTCAGAATACAATCCACGAGGATAGGAATTGTGTTTATTTTGCTCACTGTTAAGTGCCTAACTCATTATTTAGTATATAGAAGTGATTAATACATATTTATTGAATAAATACATTAATGAATATTTCCTTTAAAGAGATATTGAATACTTTTGAGACTGGAAGATGTTTGGGGGAAAAAGACTGTGCCTTAAGAAAAGGAGACTAACACTAGATTTGATAATGAATCATAAAATATAAGACTAAATATAAATCAGTAGTAATTATAATAGTCATGCATTTATTAATGAAGATTTGACCTACTGAGCATTGGGGAAGTACAGAGAAAAAGAGTGAGGCTGTCGAGAGCTTGTGAAGAAAGAAGACATAGTAAAATAGGGCAGAAGAAGACCGTATTTAAAGATGAAAAAAGCAGGAGAACATAATTTTTCTCTGTTGTTTCATCTAATATGGGGTATTCCAGGTCTGTTTAACCTTCCTCCAGCTCAGAGAAGGTGATACTGAACCACTTCAACAGTCTTTAATAGTTAACTTCATTTAATCTACTATGTTACAAAGAACTCTCTATGGAGCTCAAGTACTGAAGTATTTTGTTAAAGTATTACTCTGGAGAAATATATTACAAAGTTTCCATTTTTATCTTTTGAAGATAAGGTCATTCTGGATCTCTGATTGAGTTTCATGTGTCAGTACCTTCTAGTTCAAACATTTCAAATGACAAGCAAATCATTCTTCATTAGTTGTCCACACAAAGAAGTTTATGTTTTAACTTTTAAAAAAATTTTTAAAAATTGTCTCAAACACATTCAAGTTGCTTTCTAAAAACCTTTTGGAAATTTCCAAACAATAACTGTCAGGTTCAAAATGATAAACACATAGAAGTTACACTAATGATAAATATTTCAAATATTTCAACTGAGGACATTATTACAGCTAAGAAATATTTAAGCAAAATCTATTTCTTCAAGCATTCAAATATGAATACCCACAAGGGAACAATAAAATCTAAAGTGCATTTAATCAACATTAATATTGTAACATAACTCATGAAATACATAACTCTCCTCTATCAAACAGTTAACCAACTGGTGATACCTAACTGGCAGATCTAGCAGTTTTGGTGGTACTAGTGATTTCTATACTGTATGGTCCTTGTGAACCCATAGGAAGCAGAAATAATATGTCATGTGATGTTTTCTTATGCAATGTTTGTTAATGTGATGTTTTGTAATAGACATTTTAAAAAAATGGACTCTATTTACTATTATTTAAACAAATTTAGATTGATTAGAATGTTTGTATTATATTTTTTATCTTTCAAAGATTTTCAAATGCATCACTTCATTTTTTTTCTTCACGGGAGCCCTGTGCAGCATATGGTACCAATCAATCATTTCAAAGATAAAGAAATGGAGTTGTCCATAGTTATACAGCTTATAGGAGGCAAAGCAAAGATTAGAATCTAGCTTTATAACCAATGTGACTTTGTGCAAGTCATTTAGTTTACTGAGCCTATTTTTTTCTCACTGGCAGATGTAAACAATATTATCTGCTCTCACTCTGAAAATACTGAAACTTTACAAAGTAATGAGCAGGCAATAAGTATCATTGTGCAGTCTCAAGCATTCCTGATACAACCTTTTTCTTTGGTTTTTATAAGAATGATAAATTTGGGCAAATGAACTGTCACTGTACTCATCTTCAAAATTACTGTAGTCCTCACTTAAATTCAACTGAAAGAAATAAAGGTGGAGGAGGAGAAATCTATATACTATTTTGACTAATGCTGATATTATTTAAATTTTACAGATTGGAAAGTAAAATAATAGAAATTAAATGATTTTCACTTTGAGTAGTAATTTGTGACTTTATTCAACTCTATCACTCTATAATTATAGCACAATGGATAAAGTGTGAGCTCTGGAGCCTGAGGATATATGATTTTGAATCCTGAATCTTCTGCTTATTCACTAAAGCCATGGACAATTCACTCAACCCACTATCATCTCAATTATTCATTTATAACAGTACCAGTGCATAAGCTGGTAATGAAGATAAATACAGAGTATTTAAATCAGAGCCAGACACAGAGTAATCTTTCTCAGATATTTCTATTCTAAATGGTAGAAATTCAGATGTATAATATATTTTACTACATTTTTAAAACTGTGAAAATTACTTTTAAAGGAATCTTAGCTGAATTTTAAAAATTAAAATATACTAGGAATGTTCCATTTACAATAACAATATTTTATTTTACCATTTTTCTCTTTCTGAAGAAATTTCTGGTGTCAGTAAAAATTTAAAATGAGGATATGACTGCTATCTGTTTGTGCTGCTTTTGTTAAAGTATCATTATCTTAAAACACAGGAATGATAAGAACTCGATAACAGTTATTAATAAGAAATGATTGCCAGACAAGCTCACCCATTGGTAGTGATATTGACTAATTCAGAAAGAGATTACAATTCAATTACCATGAAATGATTGGAAGAATAATTTCTTGATTGATTCTTTATAAAATCCAGCTTCACAGAAAAAAAAGAAAACCCATATAAAGATTTTTTTATATATAAGTGAAAATATTATTGATTCTTTCTGCAATATCTTATCATGATTTAAAATAATCCAAAGGGTAGCAAAATAATTTTATTTTCTAGTTTATCAAGACGGCAATCCTTTTATAGCTTGTGAATAAATAAGTTTTAACTTCACAACTTGTATTACACTTTTCTGTAATAGGTGAACATTTTATTAGTCGCTTTTTCTAGTAGACTTTGGTGCTTAAATGCTTTTTCCATTTTGAAAGTTATTTATGCTCATTTTTGAGATCTAAGGACCAAAACTATGCTCATAATATTGAGTAAAACTTGGTGTAATATGTAAAGAAACTTTTACAGCCAAACCTAATTTTGAGTATATATGTACGTATACAGTTCTGTAATACCATTTACAATAATTTCCTTCTTTAAAGAAAGTATTAACATAATGTAAAATTAAGAAAAATTTTAAATGTGTATCCATTAAAATTTTTTAAACCTGAATTTATTCATAAAAATTTATAGCTGTAGTTGTAGATATGTAAAATCATAATACACACAATATATTTTCTATTATTCTACATTTTTCTCTTAATTCAATGACACATTTTAATACTTGTGCATGGTCTTCACAGTTATAATTTTTAAAGTATTGTTTCCCACTTAGTGATTGATCACTAGAATCACCAGAGATAACAATTAAACATGTAGATTCTAGCTACTTCCTCAAGAGATTCTAATTTGCCATATCTGAAATAGGACCAGGAATCTGTATTTTTAACAAATGTCCCATGTAACTCATGTTAGTGGGCCTTATGTGGAAAATAATTACTTAGTGGAAGAATATCTTTTTTTAGTTTAGCTCATTGGGGTGAAATTAATTAGTAAGATTACATAGGTTTCTAGTGTATAATTCAATGCTATATCATCTGTATATTACATTATATAAAGAACATCTTTTAATTAGTTATTTATCATTGTTGGGTAATCATGCTATATCTAAATATTTTCCAATTATGAAAAAAGTCACAATGATTATCATTATAGGAATATTATATTATTTTATAATTATTTCCCTAGGATAAGTGCATATAATTTAAATAATTGGATTTAATAAGGATTATAATAATTTTAAGACTTTATTTTCCATAAATTTCCAGTTTAAACAGCTTTAAAATTATATTTAATTATTCAGTTTCCCTGAAGCCTTATACCAATATTGAATATCACGCTTTGAAATATTTATTGAAGTTAAATTGTGCCTCTACAATTCCATTTCTTCGATTTCTTGTAGTAGTTGGAAAAGTATCCATATGCATCTTTCCTATATGTCTTCTTTAAATTTCATTATTTTTGTTTTTAGTTTGTGGTATTCACATTGTTATACACTTCACTGGTACAGGAAGTCCAAAGCTCTGGAAGCAAAGCAGGCACTAGATGTGTGAGGTCAGTTCTCTAGCTTGGCGTCTATATGGTAATCTTGACTCCTTCCTCTCTAGCATGTTGCCTGGAGTTAGTAGCAGTTCTAGGCATCACATCCAGAGGCAATAACTTCCAGGAGAAAAGAGAACAATTTATTCAGTATAAATTTCTTGGGAGAAAACAAATCTTTTTCAGAAAATCGCTAGTAGACTTCCCCTTTGTCATTTGCCAAAATTTAGTCACCGTGCTTATTTTAAATGAAGCACTGGTGAAAGAAAAATAATTGTCACGATAGGTGAAGCTAAATAGTATCTTCCTCTAAAGAGAGGAATGGTGTTATGTAATTTATGGGATTTATGAAAATAAAGAAGTAGGCAATAAATAATGTTTAATATAATATTCATAGGTAAATCACCTATTTTTTTTGGTGGGGGGCTAGTTCCAAGATTTGGTTTTATGTTTTTGTGGTATGAAAGTATGTTATTCAGATCTCCTAGAGAATCTCCAGTGAGAACATAGCTTACTAATATAATCCCACTGCCTTTGGGTCCACTATCATTTTCCCTCAGTCTGCTCCAAGTCCATTACTGAGATACTAGTGTTGTACCATTCCTGCCTAAGGCTAGAATTTTCCAGCAGGCAACCTTTGTTCAGAAACACCAATGGCCTGGCTGAAATGAGATTCTTCCTACCCAGTCCTTTCTTCCCTCTCCCCTTTCATACGTATCTGACCTGCACTGGGATCTGAAGTTTTTTTCTGTCTACTCCTGTTCCCTCCTTCTTTATCCTTTATAGGACTTATCGCCAGTAAATATCTTACAGGTCTAGTCTGTCTCTTGGGGAACCCTGACATAGTTTTTAATCATTTGATCCAATTCGTGGTGTAATATATTTTATAAGGTATTTCCATCTATACTGATATTTATTGTTTGTTTATTTGTTTGTTTATTTACTTATGTGCCAAGTTCTGTGTTAGGCAACATGGATACAGAAACTAATAGAAGTTTACTTCTCTCAGTACTTACAGATTTAAAAAGAAGACTGAGACAGATAAATAACTATTAATAATGCAAAATGGAAAGCACTCTAAAAGACATATAAACAACATTTGAAAACTAAATAGAGGAAAGTACCAAATATTACTGCTTGTAGAATTCAACACTGACTCTCAGGAATTGTACACTTGATACCTATATAATTTTATTAACCAAGTTACCCCCATAAATTTAATTTAAAAAAAGGAGAGAAAAAAAGAAAGTTGAATTACCTAGTTGAAACGTGGAGAGACAGGCTTTCAAATAGTAATAGTTAGGGCAACGCAAGCTTTAACAAGATAGATCCGATATAATGGCTCAAACAAAATAGATATTTGCAATTCAATTATATAACTATTTCATTCTGGTGTTCCTGTTCCTGGTTCATTGGGGTTTTCATTTGGGAATTTTTCTCTGGAGCTAGGGGTGTGGTCATGTGATTTGAAAGATATAGTAAGTAAGGAATACAGAGGCAAACGGAAATTGGGTAAGCAAGAAACAGTGTCTAATGCTATAATCATTCATGTGCAATTAGCTAAATATCCTACCGCTTTTTAGATATTTTAAAGATTTGATTTTATATATTTGTGGTGGCTATCAAAGTGTGTCATTTAGATATCATACAAGAGAGAACTTGATATTTTCAGTCAGATCAAAAGAAATACACAAGATTATCTATGTGATAATTTATAGGTGAGAACTAGAAATGGTATATGTCTCCTTTGCTTACACTCTATTGTCAAAAAACCAGCAATAAAACATATCCAACTATGTGGGAAGGTGGGAAATAGTGTCTATGTGCCAAAAAAAAGCAAACAACTCTTAGCAATCCCTACCACACAGGTAAGAGCAATGTACACAGTAGAATTGAGTTATTAAAGTTCTTGTGAGATTTGCAAAAGTAAGAATTTAATACAGTTGGAATGTAGGGTATATGAGGGAAATGAAAGTAATGAAGGTAGAAAACTTAGTTCTCTCAATGGTATTAATTAAATAATCTTTATTTAAACAAAGCTTTCAATGTTTATTTTATTTTATTAATTTTTAATGTAATTCAATCTTTTTTTTGGATCTCATCATTTCTTTTGATCTATACTCCTATTTTTGTGACATTATTACATTGTCCTAATTATTTTAGGAGCATTTTACTGCAAAGGGAGCATGTTTAAAGAGAGCTATTCAATATAATTATTTCTGAATTATAAACAACACATTTACAAATTTAAACTAATACTCACCAAGGTCTACGGTTAATCTACCCTTCATTTGTTCAGGGTTACTTCAAGTAAGACATTCCCCTCCCCCCAAAAAAGAGTCTAAAATAACAGAAAAATAAGGTTTCTGAAAAAGAAATAGGTTTCCTTCTTATTAAGATACATCTTTATGTAGATTCTAACTTATTCAAATTATTTCATTAATGGAGAAAATTCAGAATATCTTATGTTTTAATATTTCTTTTAGGTATTTAAAAATGAGATATAGACTTACAGAGATAATTACCCATCATGTTGGAAAAACAATAAAATCTGATAATAAAAAGTGCTGGTGAGACTATGGAGAATGAATATGCTCACATCTTGCTTATGAGGGTGTATATTGGCAAAAAAAAATAGAGCAGAATTTGACAGTACTTAGTAAAACTGCAAATGCATATACATCAGCCCAATAATTCTAAGTAATTGCCTAGAAAACATTTTCACATGTGGAGATGGACAAATTTCCTTCAGCAGAATTTAGAATATAGAAAATAACCCAATCAGCCAAAATGCCTTCCATCAGAGGAGTGGATAAACAAAATGTAATATATTTATAAGATGAAATTCTATACTACAATTAATAACTAAGCTAGAACCATATATTGAATATGAACACATTTTTAAAAATGAAAACAGTGAATGGGAATAAAAGCATGGTATAGAGTGAGAATTTCTATATCATGTAAGTTATACAAATTAAACAAAATATGTTTCCAGTAGAGGAAGGTGAACAATGGTCCTAGGAATGGGAACAAAAAATCATTCATCTTTATTTGTAATACTTACATTTTATTAATTTAAAATATAGAGCAAATATGACAATATGTGAGCAATTTTCAATCATTGGATTATGTATTTATTCTATTCTAACTTTTTCAAAATTTCTTAGAAAAGTTTGAAAGGAATAATAAAAATACATGATTTTTTTTTTCTTAGCTAGAGTTAAATTAATTCAATAGTAAGTTATTGGGCAAAAGTATTGTTAGTTGTCCTTATGGCCTTTGATTTGGAAGAGTAGGCTATGGGATGGTAAATACTATTGCTTAGTCTAATGTCCAGTAGTTTATAAGACTGCCATTTCAGAAAGACTGATTCAAAACTAATGTAATTTTGTGCAAAACTAACTCAAAAATAGAATGCCCCTCATTCCCAAAAGGAAAGTGACATTTACAAAACAGGTTCTTCAGAATTTCAGCCAATGAGTATATCAGGAAACAAAGTTCTTAAGACATATAAGCTAATTTAAATTGTATATATAAAACACAGAATTTCCACAAGGAAAGAGTACTTGCTCCTAAAATAAATAAAACAAAATTTTATTAATAATATTTTTATATCTAGTTTGCTCACAGATCTGTTCATTTATGTCCTCCTATATTTACAACTTTTGTTTCCCAAAGATGGTTGAAGTCATTGTATTTATTAAAAGGAATAATATACATACAGATCCTCACACAATATCTGACAAATAACAAAAGTAGCTACTATCATTAAAGCAGAATTCTATCTTTGGTAAGTTTTTAACTGAAGCTAAATTGTCATGCAATTCCTTCCCATGTTTTCCCTTTTGTAAAAAATAAAAAAAAAAAAAGCTTTGTTAAAATAATTGACCACAATATTTCATCTGTAATGGCTCCATATGTTCACAGTAATTTTAGTACACTTACACCTGGTTAAATAATGTGTATGAACACTGCTTTTGTTTCTTACCGTTCTTGAGAGATTTGAAAAAGTAAGAATTTAATACAGTTGCAATGTAGGGTACATGAGGAAAATGAAAGATAATATACATAAAGATATTGCTTTCCCTGTAATATCCTATATGAGTCCAATTTGAAAATTTGAATATCTCAGAGTCTCTAATGAGAAGCCAGAACTTTGCGAAACTGAAAACATGGACAAGTGTCAAAGCTTTCTATTTATTATTATCATTCATCTAAGCCTTCCAAAGGCAATGCAGGGTGATTCCTTGAAGGTTTCACCTTTGGCTCCTCATTTAATCAGGAACAAATTGCACCTGCAGGGCTCTACTCCTCATTTGGGCAGCAAACACACTTGTAGTGTCTTTGCCCCCTCAACACAGCAAAATGAAAGAATGGGTAGAGATAAAACCACTTTGTCTCGGCAACAGATGTTACCTCCAGAAAATGCCACTGTGTCAGGTGTCTGTCTTCCTAGCCTCCGCAAGTGAATTCTGCACTTGCAACAATGATCTATAATTGTTTATTTCCTGTTTGTTTCTCCCACTAGCTACAGATTTCAAGGAAAAATTGGTACCAGGTTCTTTTCTGTATCCTCAGTACCAAATATAGGGACAAAAAAAAAAAAGGCACTCAATATCTCTGTCTGAATGAGTGAGTAAATGATTATAGATCCTACTCACATTTTCCCCAATCCAAATGTTCTCACTGATTCTCCATTGTCCCTTGTTTAGACTGATTTATGAATCAGTATGGACTGAGACTGAGATGAAAAGGACATAAATAAATTCATCCTTTGGCTAAGATTGTGCTGGCTAAGATATAACACTAGTTTGGTCCCTAGAATTAGAACCCTCTGGCTCTCTTCCTCATGGGTATTCAAGACTCCTTCCTTGTCTAACAGGGACCACTGTAATTTGGTGTCAGCTAACTCAGTCTTGCTTTCATTGCATTTTCCTCCAACCATTTACATCAGTCAGATAAAGAGAAAAAAGTAGGTTCTAGCAATATCAGACTTTCACATGGGGTGGAAGACTAAATAACAAAATACTAACCATGGTATTACAAAAGGTTTCTAAGAGAGAGAAGAAAAATCATAAAGAAAGAAGCATGACAGTGTAGGAAGCTCCTTGACAAAAATGTGGAACCTACTGTAAGGAAATATACATGACTAGAAATAAACACTTAAAAAAATCGAGAATTAGAGGGCTTTCTTACAAGATAGGTAAAACAACATTTATTAAGATATTGCACTCTTTTTCATACATTAATTAAATCATTATAATAACCCTAAAAGGCACTGTTACTATTACATTTTTACAGCATAAGGCACAGAGGGAATAAAAAAAAAAATGACTTGTCCTATGATCACACAAATTGGACTCAGTTTGCCAGGACCCAATAAAGCCAAGAGACTGGGGTCCAGAGCTTGTGATTTCCACCCTACTTTGACTTGCGTAGGATTAATTCTGAGAAATGTGTGCTGATAAAGGTAATGGCTTATGGCTTCTAGTCTGACCACACCCTTCTAGGAATACTAATACTGTTCCATTCTCATCACTCAAATTTGTGCCAACGTGACACAAATTCTAAAGTTCATTCCCATTTCAATGGCTCCCCTAAGGATACCTGTTAAACACTGCATATGAGACTACCTCCTAAGCATCATTTTCTGCCACTTTACCTTACTCAGCTTCTGTTCCAACCACAACAGATAAGATTTTATCAGAATATTTAATAATTTTTTTCTTTCCTCAGAAATATCTGTCCTGCTTAGAATGCCTATCTATTCCTTTTTGCTCAGGTTATTCTTTATTTAGTAGGTAGTTAGAAAGTTTTCTTAGAACTACCAATTCACATTCACTTTTATCTTATTATACTGTTTTTGTATCCAATGAACGATATTCCTTGAAAGATTAGGTCTGCTTTTGCATGTCCAGGGTATATGGTAGCTTCTCAAAAGTTGTTAAATATTAAATGAAACAATGATTGGAAGATTGAGACTTCCTAATATAAATCTTCCTGAATGTCATGAATCTCAGTTAAAAAGTCAGGTTTTGTACAATGAAGAATTATTAACAATTTCCTGTACTAGGACTTCAGTGTGACAAATATTTAGAAAAAAATTGTGCCAGTTTTACTATATTTTTAGAAAAACTTCACATAAAATTAAAACCTAGCCAATATCAAACCAGGCAACCAATTACATGAAATGAGAAAATAAATTCACTAAATTTAATTGACCAAGGATTCCAAAAAACTTAGCTGTCTTTAGATAATTGCTTGACTGAATTTATTCAGATGGTCAGCTCCTTGATCTCAGCATGCAGGCATAGGAATGTACTGATGATGAATAGATACCCATAAACATACCTCACTCTCTAAAATAGGTGATATATAAACATAAGGTATTACTTATACCTGTCAATAAAAGAAGGTACAGAATGAGATATTTTATTGTTCCCATTCTCATGTTATGTCTTTTTCCCCTTCAGACAAACACTAAGGAAACCATAAAAATAAATCTGTCCACAAAATGACTGGCTCATAGAATTCATTTTCGTTGTAGCCATAATTTTCCATCTAAATACATTATACAAGGTAAACAAAGCAATAGGATATAGAAACACTATGTAATTGCATTCTATTTTCTCTAACTTACACTTCAATAAATCCAGAATATAAAATTATTTCTTAAATCAACTGAAAGAACTAACATAGAACTTATGTTTTATAAAATGGCTTGATTTTTTAGATTATAAAAATAAAATGTTGAAAAATTTAGATAATACAGAAAGGTCTAAAGTTGAAAGTAAGTCTCACAAAGGCCCCAATATCCAGAAATGTCTACTGTTAACAGTATAATGTATCTATTTCCAAATCCTTAATATGCAGATGTAATAAACATCTATATTTATTATAAGAAAAGATGGTTCAGTCTAAGTATATTGGTACTTCCCATGTCAAAGCTAACATATCTACGTTGTTTTAATAGTTATTAATGTTGATGTTATTAAGGCCATTATACTACTATGAATGAAATAATTTCTTCTATCATATATGTGCATGTTGCACAACATATTCATAATGCATAATATATCAATATATAATATACATTTCTATTATGCACTATTTTTCTATTATATTTATGTCACTGTTTCTTTAAAAAGAAATGACTGACTCACTAACTGTATGTTTATTAGTAACCTACAAACTTAATGAGCTCTTCAGTTTTAAAAATATTTCATATGTTTCTTAACATTATTTCCAGGTATAAGCTCATGTTTTTTCAAATAATTATATACTTGTCTCCAGATATTTGTAACATATCATGATATAATATATAATACAACATATAAGAGTATTATATATAACTTAATGTATAACATGCGATACATTCATGTTATTTTGTGATCTTTAATGGCAGTGACTGATATTCAGAATGGTACATCGTTTTACTGAAGATTTTAAATTTTCAGTATGATATAGTAAACTGATTAGCCTTACGTAATGATTTTTGACTAGTATTTAGCTGTGTCCAATATTAATATTTTAATTTGTTATGTCTTTTTATTATTATTAGCTTCATATCTTTACCTATAATTTTACTTCGGTAAGTTCATGGAATATTTAAAAATATAGTGTGTTTTGTTCTACATTTTCCCATCTCCTCTAACTCCTACTTCTCCATAATTTAGAACTGTAGCTTAGATTTATCAGTAGTTACCTTTATAACATTAAATAAAAATATTCTTAGTATCTCAATTATAGGAATGAAGAAATAACTGAATCAGTCAGGATTCAGGCAGGAAAGCATAAATTACTGTAAATATAGGAGAAAAAGTTCTAACACAGAAAATCAGATGTTTAAGTGACACTGGAAGGGTGATGGGTGGGCAATGAAGCAATAGCAGGTCATCTCAGTTATCTGAAATGCCAAAAGACTCTCAACACTCTTAGTAAAGTCATTCTCCAGTATTCCAACTGCCTGCAGAACAGAAGCAGTGGGTAATAAAAGCTTATTTTCAAACCATTGCGAATTTCAAGAATAGTAGAAAAGGTACCTCAAAGTATCTTAGCTTTCTGAAGCACCTGTTCAGGTGATCACAAGAGCTTGCTGTTTGACAGTCTGATACTATCAATGAAAATAAGAAGTTTTCCTTGGCTTTTTCCTCTTGAGCAAGTTCTTCTCATTGACAGACTCTAATCAAGAAGTAAACATAAAAATTGATTCTAGGACATTAATTTCTAAGGTTCTCCCCTCTGATGCAAATAATAACATAGGAATGAGAAGCCGCAGATAGAGAATAAACAACAGATAATAAGGAATACCTAATGTCACAAATACATTAAAATAAAGAACAAAATTAATGCTAGATGTCCTTTCCCTTTATCTGCCTGAAATCCCTCTTCCTAGAAAGTTAAGGAAGCATTTATCCAAGCTTTTATCAACAAACTACTTTTATATTAAATAGTTTTTATATGAAAGATTGCATTACAGTAAATACATTCTGTTTTGCTACCACAACTAACTTCATTTTTAAAGATTTTAATTCTATCTTTAATTTGATTGATCCTATACTTATTGTCAGTATTTTATTATTTTATTTCTCCATTTCCAAGTTGTTTTTATTAAGGTTCATTCTCTGCTGACTGGATTACCTCTCCATTTAGTATATAAATTATATTGTTAAAGATACTGGTAATGCTTACTTTGGATTTCTGTTGTCTGTTCATGTCTGTAATATTTTCGGTAATTACAATTTAGTCTTTTTACTTAGTTTGCATGAATCACTCTTTTTCCTATTTTGTGTGATTTTCTCAAACATTTATTTACATTTTTAATTTAGATATTTAGGATATTTATTGCAAAATGTTGTCTGTATTATGATTCTTAGGGTATTTTCCCCATTTTGTTCCTAATTTCTACTTTTTAAATTTATTTCTGCTGCTTTACTATCTATTCTTTGATAAGATTTCACTTTTTCTATTATTTTTAATTTTGTAAAATAAAACATATAGGTAAAAGAGCAAACAACACGAATGTACTACTTAAAGTCATGATGTTTAATAATTTTATTAATACTCCAGGAATATTATTAACAGTCTAGAAGCTTCTTGCAAGTCTTATTTTAATCATAATACTTTCTCTTACCATTAAAGTTAAGGTAGGTAAGCACTATCTTATTTTTATAGTAAGTACTTCCTTGCATTCTTCATAATTTTATAAAGGATAGGTATTCTGTTTATGTTGTAATTCTATATTAATATAATTTTATCTTTTTTGCATGTTATTTGATTTCATTAATTTCAAAGATATAAATGTAATTGATTAATTTTGACCCCTTACCTGTGATGACCTCTCTGTGATGGATATCTGCTTAATTAAAGCACATGAGTCTACAAAATCAAAGCTATAATATAAAGGATTATATAAACAATAAAATAGTTTCTGAGGAGTGATCAGATAAAGATAAGTATTTTTGTATTCAATTTTGAAACATAACTTTTCTATGTATTACTTTTTGCCATTTAATTTTATCTAGTTGAGAGGTAAGGTAGTTCACAGAAATAGAAAATAAAATTGGCATTAGCTCACAGTTACTCATGGCTGAAAGGAGACAGCACAGGCAGGCATTTCAGTGGGATTTAAATCAAGCATACATGTTACAGGTAAAACTGTTCTGAGTCATATTGGAGATAAAATCACTGAAGGACCTTGTGGATCATATTTAAGGTAAAATTGAATAATACTCTGCATTTTAAAACTTAATTACAAAACAGTATTTTTACACTTTTAAAATGGTCGACAGATCTGGTTTATTAAAGAGAAAATATTGCTAATCAACAGAAGTGTTTTATTCTTTAATTGGCCTTTAGAAGGATATTCTGACTGCTATAAAATTATTGACCATGACTTCTTTAACTTAAAACATGAAATGCCATCTTAGCTGATAAAGCTTAACCAAAAAGAATAGGCTGCTCATCAAAAATACCATTCTCTAACAATAAGTGAAATCTAGGGCAAGGTCAATCATGCAAATGTTAAAACAGTTTGTGTCAATTATACAGAAAGCAGGAGGGCTCTCATGAATATTTAGATTGTGAAATAGTTCAATTTTCAGGAACTCTCAGCCTTCTAACTGCTTCCTACTAAGTACCTTTGTTAGATATACAGGAGGTAGAATTCTAATTTTGCTTCTCTCACACAAAAAAGGAGCTGACTGTCAAGGGGATGTGCAGTAGAAAAAGCTGAGAGAGAAACATCGTTGAATAAATTAAACTTTAAGAAATTTAAAAACTGTTTTATATAGGGTAGCTGAATGGATAAGAAAACAAGACCCTTAAATATGCTGCCTATAAGAAACTCACTTCAGATCAAAAGACATACACAGACTGAAGGTAAAGGGATAGAAAAAGATATTTCGTAAAAATGAAAAAAAAAAAGCTGATGTAGCAATATATCAGACAAAATAGACTTTAAAACAACGGCTATAACAAGAGACAAAGAAACACCCAGTAATTCTACTTCTGGGTATTTATCCAAAGAAACCCCAAACACTAATTTGAAAACACATATGCATCTATAAGTTCTTTGTAGCATTATTTATCATAGCCAAGACACTGAAGCACCATAAGTATCTATCAACAGACAAATGGATAAAGAAGATGTGGTATACAAACATATGTATGTATATATGTATATATATAAAATAGTACTCAACCATAAAAAGAATGAAATCTTGCCATTTGCAACAATATGGATAGACCTAGAGGGTATTATGCAAAATGAAAAAAGTCAGAGAAAGACAAATACCATAAGATTTCACTTATATGTGGAATCTAAGAAATAAAAATAAAAATAAATGTACAGACAAAACAGAAACCAACTCACAGATTGAGAGAACAAATCCATGGTTGCCATGTGGGAGAGGTGTTGGGGAAATGGATAAAAAAGAATTAAGAAGTACAAATTGATAGTTACAAAATAGTCATCAGGATATAAAGTATAGCATAGAAAATGTAGTCACAAATATTGTGATAATTATGTATGATGTCAGGTTTATTAGGGTGAGCACTTCGTAAGTTATATACATGTCTAATCACTATGTTGTGATTAGAAAACTAATCACTGAAACTAATGTAATATTGTATGTCAATTGTAATTTAAAAAATTAAAAATAATTATTTAAAAAATAAAGTGAAAAAAATAAAGTGGTCTCTACTACATCATACCACCTATAATAAGCCCTGTTTATTTCGTTCATTACCACAATTTGTAATTATATTCTTGAATTATGTGCTTATTTGATTACCGTCTGTCTTAGCTACTAGGCTTTAAGTCATCAGAGCTGGGACTTTGCGTATCTAGTTCACTAATTGTAACCGACACTTGGAACAGTGTCTCAGAAGTTGGAAATAGCATTTACTGATTGTATAGATAAGAAACTTTTTTGTAGATCCAAAAATGTATTTTCTTCACTTCCCTATTCCAAACCCCCTTGCAAAAGGAAAAAAGGAGGTAGATTATAACTACACTTCATGTGCCCATCAGGATGAATTCTGACAGTCCTTTTCCAAACGAAATGAAATAATTTTCCTGCAAGTCAGTAAAATATATTATTAAGTAAAATAACAAGACATGTGGTTACTTAAACACAGTGAGACTTTCAATAGTTTTATAATTTGATCTCAGACAAAGAACTCTTTCACCATCTGCTTTTATTTTTGAAAGGGATCTACAAAAGACACACAGTTGAAAACATGCTGAAATAGAACATAGCTTTAAAAGAGAAGCATAAATTTTTTTTTTCCAAAAACTTTACCTAAAAGGTTAGAAATTAGTTATTTAGTACTTTTTGGCAACAAAAACAATATAGAACAACAAACCGCTTTATCATTTTATGATAACTGAAGATAATGACCAGAATAAAATGAGATATGAATGTAATAAAAAATAATTTAGATGCCCTGAAAGATGCTGAAGAAACATTTTGGAGAAGATACTACAGACTTCTAATTCTGTCAACATATGAGTTGTTGCTTCTTCTGTGATATATCAATTAATAGTAAAGGATTCTGTTTTCTGTCTTCTCTTTTTCATATAAAAAATAAAAATAAAAATTGTCCCATGAAGAAATGGAGTTAAAAATATTGTTTGTGCCCTCATGTTTAGTTATTAAGTTAGAGAAAAAAAATTGTCCAAGCAAACAAGCTTTATAATTTACTTTAGAAAGGTTGCACAAATGAAATTCTTCTTTAATGGTACTTAGTGATAAAATGAACAGAAATGGTAATTTTTGTTCTTTCGGCAAATATGAACTCGTAATTCTCAGTGTTAACATCAACGACCCCAATATACTATCTTCAAACACTGAGATAATAAAGTAAAGGTTCCTTCAGTAATTTCCCTTATGTGTACTTCTTAGTTGAATCTTAATTTTGTAGGTGACATGATTTAAATATTGTTTGATATGCGGGGCACTTCTCTCCAGAGAATTGGCTTTAAGTGATACTTTCCATGTTTCTTCCTAGCAGATTCATTGTGACGTTTGACCTGAATCTCACATTAATGGAGAAAGATGTTTCATATATCACTAAATTAGAAGACGATACAGTATAGTAGATGTAAAAATGCCTGCCTCACTGGAATCTAAGATACCAATCATAATATTCTTGTAATCTATTCTCATAGATAAAAATGTTCTTTTAGATGTGTAGATTTTTAAAAAAATTTCAAATATTTTTACATAGTTTTGGCCTGATCCATTTTGCTACATTTGATGATTTTATGGAGATTCATTTTCCTTTCTATAGAGGAGATAAACTGGGGCATTGCCTCTTACCAGCACCTCCAGAGCTGGCCAGATTTCTAAAGCCAAAAGATGAGTCCAATTGAAACAGAGTTCAGATACACATGCATTTCGTTCACTAAACCGTTGGTTAAATCCAAAAGATAGATTGCCAAAGCCAAGCTGGTGACATGTGAAAACAGGAGAGAACTCCAAGGATGGAACCATTCAATTTGTAAAATATGTCACTAAATTTGACACAGGTATCCATGAAAGAATAGCTAGAAAAGCCAATATTATTATAAGCAGTGTTAATAAATAAAAGCGAATTGGCCAGAAGTAATTCAGAAATCACAAAATGACTAACTGCTTCTGGTTGTTATTCAGTAGAAAGAATTAAGAATGAAGGTTGTTATGTATATGCAAGAAATGTAAAGCCAAGAACTATTTTCTAAATTTTAACTGAAAGGCAGAGATGCTCTGGCATGAAGCTAGATATGCCACATTTATATTAGTGGTGTTCACATTTAAGTTGTATATTTGGATCCCCTGGGAAGAATAAAAATAATCTTGAGGCCTGAGTGCGAATTAAGTCATAGCTACAGCCTCCACATCAGGATATATATTTTTTAAGTTTCCTAGTTGATTTCATTTATAACCATGGTTAACACCATTGCTTTATAGTGAGCTCTCAGCTTCTAGAAACAAGAAAAGGTAGGTTAAAGATAATTTGGAAGTTCTCTTAATGTTGTTTCCCTATTAGATTTAGAAATATAGTTTTTGATTATTGATTAAAAATCAGGTATCAGATATTAGACATATTATTGATCACTAACTTACATATGTGAAGTCAGATCCTATTAAATTTATATGGAATCGGGAATCAGAAACCTTGGATTTAAAAAAAAGTTCTGCTGAAAAATGTTGGACAAGTTATATACAATTTTGCCTTTGTTTCTTAACCCCTAATTCCTCATGGAATTGTAAGATATTTTATATAAACATAAAAGATATTGCCTATTAAAGTGGTATATAACCCATTATCTTTGGTAAAACATATATTATGATTACTGTTGGTATCAACATCACCTTCATAACTAAACAGCTCTTAGTTTGCAATTAAAATTATTATTTTGATTTTCTTTTAAAATATTCATCATTATTATACTTAACAGCTTAGAAGCATCTAGTCTAGTGCATTTTATAAGATTTTTTAATATTAATGTTTTAACTTAGATAAAATAAAATTTGCATATATTAAGCATACAGGTTGATTATCTTTGCTAAATATACAAACTAAGCAACCACAACAGCAAGTTATGGAGCATTTTTGTCTCTCTAGAACATTTTTTCTTTTGCAACCATTTTTCACTCCCCCAAGCAGCCAGTGATTTGATTTTGATCACACTTAGTTTTCTCTGTTGTAGAATTCCACATGAATAGAAACATCTGTTGTGCATTCTTTTGTGTCTAGATTCTTTTGCTCAGTGTAATGTCTGTGAGATTCATACATGTTGCATGTATCAATAGTTACTCCATTTTATTATTGAGGATTTTTTAATACACTAATAAACCACAATAGCCTTTCAATTCACCTTTTGGTAAATATTTAGACTGCTTCTAGTTTTTTGCTGTTTTCAATAATCTGTTTGGACAATTGCTTTGTGGGGATATGTTTACCTATTTTGTACCAATTACTAGAAGTCGAATCCCTGGCTTATAGGTTATGTGTATGTTTAAATTTTATACAAACTATTAAATCATTTGTCAAAGTAGTTGCACATTTTACATTCTTACTAGCAATATATTAGAATTCCAGAGACTAGGTATCCTCAACAACACTTAACATTCCAGTCTTTACTTTTAGCAATCCTTATGGAAATGAAATATCTCAGTTATTTTAATTAGCATTTTTGATAATAATTGATATTAGGTATCTTTCCTTTGCTTATTAGCCATTTGTATTTATTCTCCTGTGAAGTGTTTATCAAAGCTTTACCCATGTTCGGAAAGCTGTTTTTTGATTATTGAGTTATAAAAATTCTTCATGTTTTCTGGATATAAATCCTTTGATATATGTAATGCAAATAATTGTATCCAGTCTATGGCCTGCCATTTTACTTTCTTGAAAATGCCTTTTATAAAAGTAAATTTTTGTCTTTTGGTGAAATAAATTTCTTTGTGGGAATGTTATTAAGTATAAATGTAAAGTATTTAATAGATACATAGAGACTGAGATTTCCTATTTTACTTTCAGTCATTTTAGGTAGGCTGCTTCTCAGAGATTTTGTCGATCACATCTAAGGTGTAGAATTTACAGACATAGAGTTGTTCATAATATTTTTTTATATTTTTAAAATTTCTGAAATAATTGTAGTGGTATATGTACTTCCACCTTGGCTATTAGTAATTTGTGTCTTCCCTTCATTCCTTCCTCACTTCCTTCCTTCCTTCCTTCCTTCCTTCCTTCCTTCCTTCCTTCCTTCCTTTCTTCCTTCCTTCCTTCTTCCTTTCTTTCCATATTATTCATGGCTATGAAATTTATCATTTACTAAGGGTTCAAAAAACTAGCTCATCTTTGAAATTTTCATTATTGTTTGTGTATTTCATTGATATATACCCTGATTTTATTCTTTTCCTGAACTTAGATAAGTGAATTAAAGCTTTTCTTTTCTGATATACATATTTTAAGCTATAATTTCCAAACTAGCAGTGTTCTCTACATCCCACAAATTTCAAAATGTTGTTTCCATTGTCCTATGATTTGGTATGTTGTATTTCTATAATTTTTCAATTTCATTGTAATTTCTTCCTTGATGCATGACATTGTAAAAAGTGTGTTGCTTAATTTCCAAATGGGGGATTTTCTAGATAAATATCTGTTATTGAATTACAATTAAATGTCTTTGTAGTCAAAAGTTATATAAGTTTGTAATTAACAAATTCTTTCTTGGTGAAAGTCCTGTATGTACTTAAAAACAACGAGTACTGGCAAATATAAGATACATTTTTCTATGAACGTTAATTAGGATAACTTGTTTTAGAGAATTTTGAACATAATTCCTGTCTTTACTAATTTATTTTTTACTTGCCCTCTCAATTACTGAAAAATTGTGTTAAAATGTCTCATGCGTCTAGAATTGAGAGCATTTGAGTTACATAAAAAGAGATCAGGTGATATTAAAAAAAACTGGGAACCATTAAATGCCACTTGACTGTGTGTGCATTGAGTTTTAATTACAGCAAAAATATGATTAAATTTTTGTTTGATAAAGATAGTTCTAACATAGTACGATTCAGTAGTTGATAGATAGTCAGAGGGAAGGGAAGTATGACATAAGGAATGCAGTTAGCATTAATGTAATAGCTAGGTGGAGAGCCAGAGGAGAGTGGAACAATTAGGGGAAAGCTTTATAAACTATATAAATGTCTAATCAATCTACTGTATACTTGAAACTAATGATAAAATAATAAATAAAGATAGCTTTAACTTAATATGGGGGATAGCTGGCTGGTGGAGATAAGGTTTTAGACAGAAACTGGAGTCAGAGATATCTTAGAAAGCTATGTTAGTAGAGCAAAAAAGGTAATAAAATGTTGACTTAAGGGGGAAATGGAGAAGGGAAAACATGTGACATGCAATGTATCTAAAAAATTATATTGAATTGACTTGTTGACAAATTTCTGAGATATATCTATATACACATACATATACACATATGTATATATATATAAATTGTATATATATGTGTGTGTGTATATATATAAATATAAAAATTAATATTAATTAACAGGTGTTAATACTATAGTAACAGTGGCCAGACTATTGAACAAAGTGGAAAAATCAGATTGTGGAAGGAAAGTGCAGGGAAGATGATGGCAAATTAACTTTCTGCTATCTGTTGCATTTACTAGATGGGTTTCTAATTAGGTAACCCCTCCTCACTAAGTAGTGAATTGTGGTACTGCAGATATAGATTTAAGACTAAAGAATTTATGACAATTGAGAAGATAAAAAGCTGAGAACAGAAAGCAGGAAGATTGCATATACATTCAGATATACATATAGGCATACATGTGTATTTTATGTTTTTATTATAATCCTCATATGTGTATATGTGTATATACATATGTATATACATGCATTTGTACATGTCTATATGTTTACATATAAGTTTGCACACACATATATATTCTGAGGATACTAAACTGACCAAGGTGTGAAAGCAAGAAAGAGCTTCCAGAAAGAGATAAGTAGAAGTAGGATAAAGTTAAATAATGAAATCTAAAAGAAGACCTTAGAAATGAAAAGGACCATTTAAAGGAGAAGTTATACATTGTTAAGTAAGAAGGATAAAGATGAGTCCTTTGTATTGAATGTAAAATCTGACTGGTTATGTCATCAAGCAAGTGATCATTTGAGGAAATAAGTCTTCTTTATTATATATTCCATCCGTCTTGTTTTATTAGGTCTCTTGCCAATTAAAGGAATAAGTTGCTCAGTGTAGAAAGAGATCCTTAGCAACTGACCACTGTAGCTTCTACAGTATATTTAATCAGCCTTGACAACTCTGTCAGAAAGGGAATGCCTGCAAATCTGGAAAGAAATAAAACATAAGTAAGGGGTTATGACATTTAGGTACTATGCTTTTTTACATGATATTCATGAAAAGTAAGTAAAATGGGCATTAGATGGGTATATGCGTGTATGTGTTTGTGTGCATTTATATGTGTGTGTGTATTCCATCATCACACAAGTGTATAGCCTGAAGGTTGTAAAAGCAGTATAAAGTTACTTTGGCCTCTGCTAATTTTCCCTAATTAATACAATTTTAACACCTTAAATTTTGGGAGAACACCCCCCAAAATAGTCTCTTTTAATAGAGCCATTAGTTGAATATTAATTAGTAAAACCTGTACTTCAAGAATAAAAAACACATATGTTAGAAAACTTTTTTAAGATAAGTTAGTTAATGAAATATCAGGGCTAAGGTTCTGGATTTTTCCCCCACTTTTATTATTATTATTATTATTATTATTATTATTAATTATTTTGCTTTATTTTAATTGTTAAATATGGCCTAAAAGGGAGGCAACTGGCAACTGAATCTATGCCACTCCAAATATTTTCTGATGAACTAAACCCTGCTAGTAGTACTTGAAAACATATTTAAAATAATATTTATATTTACCTAGTGACATGCAAGATCAGATTGTTAGGAGACAAAGCAGATTAACTTAGGGGATAGTAGATTTTTGTCTCTAAGGGAATTTTAGCTACAGGACTGAAATGAGGAAAAAAACTGTGATTTTAATTGAAAATGAAACAAGATTTCTTTTATGAGCTATGTTATTGAATAGAATTGAGCAATCTTCTTAGGCTTCTATTTTAGTCCCATAAACCTTTGTTGTTTAATTTCAAAACAAAGTTTCAAGGCAATTTAGATTAAGAAAAATTATATGTTGTATATAACCACTTGAAATTTTCAGGATGTTAAATATATCTGAACAAAATCATTTTTTTAATCAAAACATCTAATGTATGCATTCTTTGGGACTTTCTGTTTAAATATGTGCATACATTAAATAAAATTACTTCTACACATTTATCATCATTTTACATTGCTGTAATTATTAGATAATAAATTTCAGTGTTCCACATTTTCAAACTTGTTCATTCTAAAAAGAGGCCAATGTTAAATAGCAAAATTGCACTTTATATTGCCCATGCAATAATGGCTTTGTTTCTGATTAATACTGTTTTTGTTGCTCCGAATTCTTTAAAAAGTTATTTGAGACAGCTTACATTAAAGGAGATGGAAGGATAACTTAAAAAAAAATGGTGATGAAAAAAATAATAAATGAAGCCTGGGAAGAGTGCAAGAGGAGACATAATATTCAGGTACAGTAGCTGATTATGGCTATGTAAATACATAAAATCTTTGGGAAACCTAGTAAGGATAAGGGGAATAATATTTTTAATATAAGTGTTGATTTATTTATGTATTTGCCCTTGTTTTACAGACAAGTAGAGGCACCCTGTGGCAGTGGTGATGAAAAAGTGGTGATTTAAATCAAAGTTAACTTGACATCAGAGCCACTGCTCCTCACACTGTAACATGATAGTTGCTTCCTCCCTACCCCTATCAATAGCCTTGATTTGACTTGTATTAATATATAGTAGTCAATAGAGTTCCATATTTGATAAAAACCTTTTCAGTTGTTGAAGACTTAACACATTTTAACCTCTAAATTGTGTTAGAGTATTAGAGTCTCAGAGAATTGAAGCTTAGAGAACTTGAAAGTGATGTGGTGAATGACACATGTCTATATAGTAACTAAAGAATATTTCTTGAATTTCTGATCCTGAGGAAAGTAGCTTATTAATGGGAATAAACACTCAAATGGCATCAACCTGATATTCAGCTGGCATACTGTACATCAGGCTGTTTGATTCTATATGGCAATGAGTATTGTATAATAGAACATGCAGGCATATAATTCAGAAAATGACTACTTTTGCAATGCCCAATGCAAATATTTATTGCATAAAATGATGACAAAGTGGAAGAAAAAGAAAGGTAGTTCCTAAAGTTGAATATAGGTAAGTCTAGTTGTCTGCAGAATATAATAAACTTAATATGAAAAAGTACTTAGTTATCTATGACTATATAGGAATTCTCTACTCTCCCTCAGTATATATACTTTCTTTTTCTGCCATTGTATAGAAAATCACCAGACACAGCTCAGAACTTTTTACTGAGTCATTAAGTTGACAAAAGCCATAGAAATTGATTTAGTATTTAGAGGTATAAACTGATCTCGTCAAACTCCTTGTAGAAGATAGGCTCAGATAATTTGTGGGACTCAGTGTAAAATGAAAATGTAGATTCTTTCATTCAAAAATTATTAAGAATTTCAAAAAGTGATAGAAAAGCATTAAACTAATCCCAAGGTGAGTGACTACATAGGTTGCATGCCCATGTAGCTGGCCCTCCTTTGAATTAAGTTTTCTCTTATTAACTAGGTTTTCTATTACACACATACACACACGCACACATGCATACATGCACACGCACACACACACTCCTTTCCCTTTACTTTTTCTACTTTATAGAGGAACATTTTTAGTGTCAGGAGGTTGCATATTTAACAAAAGTGAAGTTGTATTAAAATTTTTCATGTAAACGGGCAGATTTAAGAAAGCGATTATAGATTTCTATTTCCCCATCACTCTCATTGAACCTCCTAGACCACTTTAATTTATCATCTTCTTACAACCACATACACTAAAGTTTCCTTTATTTAAATCTGTCTTTTCCTTCATCTAAGGTCATTGTTTCATTTGTAGGGCCTTATCTTGCATTGTTAGCAGAGATTACCACTATCTTCAAGGCTCCTGTTTCTGGAAGTATACCTCTTGCAGATATTCTCAAAAGAGCTTTTGACTCTATTCAGGGACTAAATTTTTATGTATTCTTGAATAAGGAGGCTTCCTTGGGAAGTTAATTCAAAGACACATAGCATCAACCATTAATACTTTTTGAAGTGTGGTACAGAATATGGAATCCTTGTAAATTCTTATGATTTTAATTTTAAACAGCAAATGAATATAGTAAGATGAAGTTATCTTAGTCTTGTATTGGGTTCTAATAAATATAGGAAAAAAAAAGCATATCAAAAGCAATGAAAATAAGGATTCCACTTCCACCTAGGTGAAGGAGGAATGGAAAGTGCTTTAGTTCTCATTGTAACATTAAGACAAAGTTAAATAATAAAACTGTCTATTCATTGTGGCTGTGTTTTCTAAATAGAAAATCTCAAAAAATATACAATGGAACTAATAGATCCAGTAAAGTAGTTTATTAAGTTAATAGGATACATGATTAATGCACAACACTAATTTTAAATTAATAATAAAAAATTGGAAATTGAAAAAAATTAAAAACACTATTTAGCCCCAAAACATAAAATACCTAGATATAAATCCAACAAAATACATAAAACTTAAGATTCTGAAAACTAGAAAAAACACAGATGAGTGAAAGAAGACCTAAGCAAATATAAATATATAGTGAGTTCATGGACTGCAGGTGATGAACTCAAATGAATCTATAAATTTAACTTTGATTTCGTTGATTTTCTCTATTGCTTTTCTACACTATTTTTTATTTTGTCTGTAATATGTACAATTTCCTTCCCTCTGCTTCTTTTGAGTTTGGTTTGCTCTTAATTTTTTAATTTCTAAAAGAGAAAAGTTAGGTTATTGACTTGAAATCATTCTTTTTTAATATAGCATTTAGAGTTATACATGTCAGTATATATTTATATATTCATATATAATGTATATTTATTTTATAATCCAAAACTATTTTATTTATTTATTTTATCCCTCAATATAATCTATTAGGCATTAAAAGAAACAGTAGAGAAAGGACCAGGTACACAGTAAAAAAAGCAAATCAATAGAAACTATCTCTTTGGAAATTCAGATATTAAACTTATTAAATTAATCTTTAGATGAATATTATAACTATGCTCAAAGAAGAAAATGTATAAATGATATCTCATAAATTAGAAAATATCAAAAAAGAAACTATAAAAATATAAATTCTGGAGCTGAAAAATACAGTAACTAAAATTAAATATTAACTAGAGGAGCACAGACACAGATTTGAACAGGAGGAAGAAAGAATCAGCAAACATTGAAACTGGTCGATAGTGATTAACTGAGGAGTGGATCTGAGGAGCAAGATGGAAAAAGATTGAAGAAAATAAACAGAGCCTCAAAGACCAATTGGACACCAAGTCTCCCAACATGTGCACAATAGGAGTCTCAGAAAGAGGGAAGATAGAGAAAAAGAAAGAATATCTGAACAAATAATGCCTGAAAACTTCATAAATTTGGAGATGATACAGTCATCTACACATCCAGAAGCTCAAATAAGATAAACCCAAAAAGATTCACACACAGGTCACATAATCAAATGGTCAAAAACTAAAGACAAAGAGAGAATCTTTAAAGTACAGGAAGAAAGAAGTAACACTATCTCACACAGACAAATGATCCTCAATAGCATTAACAGCTGATTTATCTTAAGAAACCTCTGATTTATTGAAAGCCAGAAGGCAGTGGGATAACATATTTAGAATGCTGAAAAAAAATGCCCTTTGATAGATGACTGAATAAAGATATGTTATATATATATATAGTGGACTATTAGTCATAAGAAAAGTTGAAATGCTGCCATTTGTGACAACAGAGATAGATCTTTAGATTATCATACTAATTGAAATAAGTCAGACAGAAAAAGTTGAGAACCATATGATTTCACTCATATATGGGATATAAAACCAAAAGTAACAAACGAACCAGGCAAACAGATACTCATGGACACAGCTAACAGTTAGTAGTTACCAGAGGGAAAGGGGGTATGAAGGGAAGTAGATAAGGATAAAGGTGGTCATTTATAAGGTGATATAAGGAAATGTAACTTGAGTGATGAACATACAATGCAATATATATATGATGTCATTATTGATCTGTATACTTGAAACCTATACAATTGTATTAACCAATGTCACCCCCAAAAATTTAATTTTAAAAAGAAAAAGAAAAAAAATGATTGTCAGCCAAGGATTCTAAGTTGGTTAGAACTCTCCTTTACAATCAAGATATCTAAATAAATGAAAATTGAAATAATTTATTGCTATCATATATGCTCTGTAGGAAATAATCAAAGGAGTCCTTCTGGTTGAAATGGTCATATACCAGTCAGTACATTGCATCTACATGAAGAAATAAAGAACACAAGTAAGGGTAAAAAGATTGATTTAAATTTCTTAGAGGAAAACATATTCATCATGATCTAGAGTTTGGCAAAAGGTTCTAATCAAAAGCACAGACATGTCAACAACACATGCAACAGAAGACAAAAAAAGGGAATTTGGATTTCATTAAATTAAAAACTTGTGTGCTATAAGAAACGCCATTAATAAAGTGAACATACAACACTTAGGCTGGGAGAAAATATTTGCAAACAATTTATTTAATAAGGGATTGGTGTCTAGAATGTTTAAAGAGCTCTTCCAAATTAATGATGAAAAGATAAATAACCTAATTAAAAATCAGGCAAATAAATTCAACAAACATTTCTCCTGAGATGTAAAAATGGCTAATGAGCTTAAGAACAGACACAATATCATTAGTCATTAGGGTACTGTAAATATAAGCAACAATTAGATAAAATTTTCCACCAACTAAAATGACTATAATCATAATACAGATAATACCAGGTGTTGTTAAGGATATGAAGAAATTAGAACTCTTATGCCATGTTGATTGGAATGTAATATTTTATAAAGTACAACCAGTTTGGAAACATTTTGTTTTTTCTCAAGATTTTTAACATAGATAGGGTTACTATATGATCCCCAAATTCTACTTTAGAAATGAAAACATGTGTTTAAACAAAAAACTTGTGCACAAACGTTCACAGCAGCAAAATTCAGAATAGCCATAAGTGGATCATTCCAAATGCTCATCCCCTGTTAATGCATAGACAAATGTGTATAGCCATACAATTGTATATTATATCACAATAAAAAGCAATGAAATACTGATACCTGCTGTAACATGGATGAACATAGAAAACATTATGCTAAGTGAAAGATAGTCACAAATGACCATATATTATATTATACCTTTTACATGAAATAGGCAGGTCTATAGAGAGAAAACAGAATAATGTCTAGGCCCCCCGAAGTAGGGCAGTGGGAAGTGACTGCTAATTAGTATAAACTTTTTTGGGGAGATTTGTGTCAGTGTTCTAAAATCAGATTATGGAGCTGGTTGATAATCAAAGAAGATCAAGGCAGCTAAATCACACTTTCATTTCTATGTCTTAGAAAAATTTGAAGCTTTTGATTACATGAAATAACTATATTCTAGTATGAGAAATATACCTCAAACATCTGTTTAAATTATTGTTGATAATTTTAAAACTATTTCTCAACTGTTATACTTGTAATGGTTTGATACTTTTTTTGAAGAGTAAGGCACTAGTATTGTTTCAGTCACATTCTATACTTGTTAGAGAGAGACAGAATGAAAGACAAAGAAGAGAGACTGAGATCAATTCTATTAAGTGATTCATACAAAAGTAGCATTGAGAAGAGCACAAGGAAGTAAAACATTGATAGAGGAAGTGTTCTCTCTGCAACGTAGACATTTATTTCAAAATGTCTATTTTTTTTCATAAAGTCACACTGGCACTGATCACATATGAAGATATTTATAATAATTTAAAAACAGAGGCCAGATATATAAGTGAGAACCTGATAGAAAATTTAGAAGAGAAAAATAAACAACAGGAACAGATTTTCTTTAGAAGGCAAATGTTTGGTAAGCAATGCTCCTTGAGCTTTATTACTTGTTATAAATACCTGAATTGGTATCAATGCTTTGGAAGGTTGGGGAAAACAACTGAGAATAACAGCTGGTCGACTGTCAGAGACACACAAAGAGTAGGAACATTTAAAGAAAATGACATTAGGATTATTAATTATCTTTCAATTATGGTCTATCATGACAAATTCAGCCAGCACATCATATTGTTGCTTTAGGGACAACAAGGCACTGATATCGTCGATGAAGAAGAGCTTAGTGTGAACTGTGAAGACATCAGGCTTCTAATGAGTTTCTTCACTTCCTTGGGCTTTCCTCTGGTTGCAGTGAGGTTATTAAGTTAGGTGAGTAAGTAAAATGCTCACATCATTTAATAACTTGGTACTAAACTAATGCTTTTTTAGTTAGTATTTTCCTTCTCAAATCTGAGATCCATAACTTTAATTTTCCAATCAATAGTACTGTGTGAACACAGAGCAACAATATAACCTTCCTCATCTGTTTGGATTCAAAACTTGCCCTCTACTCAACTTTACTTAAGTGTACTCTTCCCCAAACTCAGTAACATACATTGTTCCTTCTAATTTTCCCAGTTTAGGTGTGACACTTGAGTAATTCTGTCATCTACAATGATCTATTTTTGACCATGAATTTATAAGGACCATTTTAAAGACTTCCCTTAACAAGAATTTATTGAAGATGTTCTATGTGCCAGGCACCATAATAGATAGTGAAAATACAGGATAAACATGACCTAAACAGTTCCTGAGCTATTACAATTTAGGCAGATGTATAGATAAGTACACAGGCAAGTTTAATGTTGTCAATAAATGCGCCCAATATAGGTAATACAGAGAATGGAGTATATAGAAAAGGCATTTAACTGAAACTATTATGATGGGGGATGGAGAAATTCTGGAGATCATGAAAGCTTCCTAGTGGAAATGACACCTAAGTTAAGGCATAAAGTATGAATAGCAATTAGGCAGATAAAATACATCATAAAAAATACATAAACATGGGAAATAACATGCTGGATGCCTGAAAGTAAGAAAAAACATGGGATGCTATAGGAACTGAATGCAATTCTATGTGCTGTAGTGTGTGTGTGTGTGTGTGTGTGTGTGTGTGTGTGTGTGTGTGTGTGTGTTTAAGTCTAAGTCAGGGAAATATAAAGAGTCCAAATCAAATTTATCTTTTTATAAAATTCACCATTTGGCATTGCTACAAAAGGTCTTATTGCTCACAGAAACACTTATGCCACACATCACAAATATCTTTTCCTCAAATTGTAACTACCACATTAGTCGTATTCCTTGAAACCAGGATTCTAAGACAGTCAGTCCCATTCTCATTCTCTACAGAAGGCAAAGTCTGAAAAAGAAAACACCTGGATATTCATGTAAAAGAAAGCAACAATAACAACAATAATAACAAAACAAACTAAAGCAGGAAATTGGCAAGTATACTCTATTAATATAACATACTATCTTTTCCTTACACATTACTAACAGTTTTTCTGAACAGCAGATATTTAGAAAATATTTTTTTTCAGGGTTTACTATAAAATCAAATCATAGATTCAATTTCCAATGAGGTTAAGAAATAAAAAATTCTAAATTAGTTATAAATACCTGACAAAGTCTAGCAAAACATATATACCTACATCCATAATACATTGTGAGATCATATATGAGACAACTCTTGTTCTTTATTTATTAGAAAATCACCTTCAAGTACTGCTCGACTGTCAACTGAGTTGTGAAACTAAATAAATGTTTAGACACATTCTTCTGGGCACTCTTTATAAACTGTTGTCTGAACAAGCCTTGCTTTTGGTGGCCAATTAGCCGTATTTATTTCTATTTACTTCTTTCTAAGATAAGTATCTCAATTTTATTTTATATGTTCAAATAAATAATTTTCTTTTTTCTACAATCCCTAAAAAGTCACATTAAAAACCTTTTATTGATTTCTAAGCATTTTGAAAAATGGTGAAAGTAAATAGGCAAATTATTTTAAGTGTTTGCTTTGGGTTATTGCCATGTTTCTCAAGACCAGCAAGTAGATTAATTATTTAGCGAAGTTCTTAAAAAAAACAACATTGCTTTTCAAGAAAGAGTCCAGCTTTTCAGTTTTGTAATTTAAATTACTAAAGGCATAAAATAGGGGTTAATGAAGTTTACTTATTTAATTAGTTCCCCAGACAAATTCAAGGTGTAGATTTTATTGATATAAATTTATTTCGCTTTGTTATATGTTATCGTTGGGGTCTTAAACATGCATTATTTTACTTTTAAACACTTGACTAAGTATTTAAGTAGTATCGGTGGTTAAAAGGATTTTTTTTCGTGTACAAAGTTATTAGCTTCTGAAGTAGAGAAATACACAGAGAATAATAAAAAAAAAAGCCAAACCCTGTCAAAGCTCATAAGGGTTGCCCCTCACCTTAAAAACATCAACAATCTATGGCCACTGTGGATCTATCTCTTGTAGTTGCCCTCCGTCCTCTAATTCTTTTATTTTTCACATTCTCTTTAAGATTGGTATATCTTTTACACAGAAAAAAATCTATTCTCTAATACAGTGCTCACCATTTCAAGTCTTCTCCCTGAAGGTTTAGAAATATCCACGATTTCAAAAAAAGAGATCAGAGATCACTTCCCAAAGCATTCACCAGACCAGTAATTGAAGTAGAACACTTTTCTCTCCTCAAATAGCTGGGAGGCAGCGCATGTTAGTAGGAAAACCTGGGTTAGTTGTCATGGGACATGAGATCTTATTTCAGGTCAAGAATAATAGAATTTGTTTTTTTGTCTTAATACTTTTTTTTTCTTCTTTTTTTTACCCTCATGGGTTTTATTGGCAGAGGAGAATATTTCTAGCTTGTCAAAATAGATTTTAAAATTACTTTAGTAGAAATATCTGCAAATATTATAGCTTCTGTATAGGTGAATTTGAATACATAGATGCTGAGAGTTTTAACCTTGTACTGATTTACTTTTGGACTTTCATAATAACTATTTTCTACTGGTCTGAGGCATTCGTTACAGGTTTGGTTTTTCTGTCCTAATCATCCATCGACACATGAGGGCTGTGTTTGACAACTGTACTGTTTTTATTTGAAAATAATTTAAATACATTTATTTTTCTGATTTAAATAAAAAAGAAATTTTTTAAAAGGTTATCTTTAAAAAGTCACTCAATTGATGGAGAGGTTGAGGAACAACCTCAGAAAATGTGCAAGAAGAGTACAGTGACACAAAAGTGACACCATAAAACCAGTCTACTAAGGAAATTAGTGTCACTAAGAAAGACTAAAATTGCAGGTTACTCCACTGTCACTGCTTTTCCTGGAAAGTAAATATGGTGGTCACCACTGGTGCATCCTCCTGAATCCATTCTCTCTATTTCTCTCATCTCTAGCACCTAATTTGGAGTCCTGGACAGAAACATATAGTCCTGAGTCTGAGCTGCTTGAAAGCCTCCTGCTAAAATTATGATGCCTGAACACTATGAAACTGACATTTTTTCCCCCAATAAAGCAGCAGTCCTGTTATATAATAACCATCTGAAAATACATTTCATCTTTAACTGTGGGCTGCTAGTGACATGTTAGGGTCTGAACTCAAAGATATTAAAATGGAAATAGTCTGTTAAGTCACTGAATGACGCTAGCATTATAGAATGGGCTATTATATATAATCAATGCCAAAAAGTATAAGTTCTATAAAACAGTTGAATGTATAAAATAAATGGTACATTTTTAGCTCAATAAAGGTAATAATTCCATGAGCTAGCTATAAGATCCTTAGATAAGGTTCATCCTTTTACCATGTTGAATAGACAGACATGTCTTCTTCCTTCATTAACATTTGCCTTATTAACAAGCTATTTTAAAAGATAGCAGGGTTAAATATAACAATAGATGTATTCCTCTATGTCCTCTATACATTCTGAATATAAATCTAACCTGATTAGTTCAATGGTGAAGTACTGACCTTGTAGGAAAATTTTATTTACCACAGATTGCTTTTAATAATCAGATCAAGATATATATTGTGTACACAGGTAAAAATTAAGCTGTGACATACAGTTAATGGTACTTTTCTAATAAATAATGTGGCACCTTTTCTACTAGCAAGCAAAATGCTAAGGATAGGTATGGAGGGCTGAAGGACAGGGAAGACATTGGAGGATTCAATAGAGATGTTCCAATTTAAGCAGAATACATTTATTTTTAAAGATATCATTGATGCAACATAGTCGCACAAAGAGAATCCCTTTTGAGAGATGAGCAGCTGCAAGCAGTGAGAAGAGTTAAGAGTTATAGTAATGTTTTAGGAGGTGGAGATTAGTAGACGAATCTCTGGGCTGGGCTTTGAAGGACTGCATTCTATTGGTATGTCAGAAATTATTTTATTTGTGACCTTGAACAAGCTGTGTAAGTTCACTGTCTCATAATTTTCTATAAGTATAATGAGTTTTATATTACTTGTTCCTCCATTCTAAAGATTAATTGGAATGCTCTTTCAGAAGAGTGATTGTAAATTAATCCCATTAGTATTCTTTTAAATATTTCATGTCTTCTCCATGGACAACTTGTGTAAAAATACTTCAACAAGGCTTTCAAAGAAAGATCCACACTAATATGCTGCAGCTCTAATAAATGATAAGAATTGGTGTTCACCTTAGAACTTGTATAACTAACAATAGGATCAGCCATGAATGGTCTATATAGCAACTTTGCTCATTAAATTAAACAGTTCATTTCCAAAATTTTATGCTTCATGGAAATTGCTTTTCTGCCTAATCAATCCTGTCATCAACTGAAAGTTAACTTGCCCATGGATATTCTGGATGTTGATCTGTCAAGAGCATTAGGTTTCCTTCTGATAGATTAAATACCATAGTTTCTTTTTTTTAAAACCCATATTTCTGCAATTATGTTTCTTCATGAGGAATCAATAACAGTAATGTCTTGCCCACTTAAATTATTTGGAGAGATTTCCATAAAGTATTCTATTTTATGTTATTTTCCTTTACAAAAGAATAAAACATTGCCTTGTTAATAGTATCAGTCTTAGAATCCTTAATATTAAATCCTTAACCTTAAAAATTTTAGAAGATACATGTTTTGCTGCAAGAAATGATGAGGCTAAAAGATACCAACTTTGAAGCATGGTGGTTCTATGGGGATAGTTTCAATTTTATTCAGTGTTACTTTGTTGATTTTGTTCGAAACATCAATAGATTAAACAATGTTTATTTCTCAGAACTCTTGACAATATTTAAGTAAAAATTGTCCAACTTGTTCTAGGTGAAAAAATATTTTCTTTAAAGTTATAATTGTAGAATTTGAAGATTTCTCTAACATAGAGTCTGAAATGAAATTTAGGTCTATTCTTGATATCTGTACATCATTAATGGTATTTAAATACATTTTCATTTAACTTTTTTTTGGAGTAGGTATTAGTCTTACTCAGTTTTATTTCTCTGATGTGTAACACATTATCTGAGGATAGATAACTTCGAGTGGTAAATGAATAGATGGACATATTTACAGGTTTGCCTGCAACTGACATGTTGTAGAGTCACAAAGAACAAGCTTTCTTTCTTTATAATTTACTTCATATTATTATAATATTTTAAAATTCCTGTCATGGCTTCCAATTAACATATTATTTTAAAGAGAAAAAAATAGTCATAAACCTTTTTTTTTATTTAAAAATATCTGCAAGAGAATTATTTATCAATTTTTACTTCCCCCTAAATTCTGGATACTTATATTTCACAAGCTTCTACTATATATAGTCCAGATATTTTATAGTCTTTCAATTTAATCTTCAATTCAACCACATATATTGTATAAAAAGTTATGCTCTCTCTTCCTTTTGAGAAAGGGATTTGGCCGAATCACATAAGAGATAAGTGGTATAGACCAAATTAAATCTCAGCACCATGTTACTATAAATCAAGTCTACTTTCCTCAATTTGCTTTCTTTTTCTTCTGTTTTTAGGATTGTGAAATAATCTTCACTATCAGAGATGGTAATTTCTGCAAATTTGCCAAGTTATCTGTCTTTTAAAATCAGGAGAAATACAAGTATGCGATTTAAACAGCTACAAAGAAGTATAGATAGAGCTACATTGGATTATAATAAATTTGTATGTCAATCTTAGCACATTGACATAGGACATTAGAGATGAGCTGAAAGTCTGACTGACATGCACTTCAATGACTACTAATATGGATCCAGATAAATTCCAGCAAAAAGAAAGTGAGCAGTGGGTCTTGAATTTAGAGATCAGGAAAAGTTACACAGTGAGCTACCCACCAGCTCCATCCCCACTCCCTATAGAAATAACAGTAAAATGAACAGTAAAAGAAAGCCCATGTGTATGTGTGAGAAGTGAGAAATAGCATATTTAGCATGGTCTCTGGAGACAGTCAGCCACAAAGACACTAGTTGAATTCCACTGTGTCACAGTATCCTTGTTTGTATAATGAAGATAAAAACTTTGGAGGTGGTATGTTCTCTATTAATTGCTTTTTTTTCTTTTTCTGTCTTGATGCTCCTGATTTCTCTTTATGAGTGCACAGTAAGTCACAGATGTAGTCCAACTGTGTGTAGGGAATGAACCAGTAGGATATAGCAATGTTTGACTAGGTTATGACAAAGGATTTATAAACTTATTTTTGCTGTAATGAACAAAACAGTACCAGCAGGCAAGAGAAGTCCTCTCTTCTTGACTTTCAACAATATTAGTATTTATGAGAGAGTTAGTAGGGGGGTTAAATAAGTAATGTGATGTTGAATAATATTAATATTACTATTTTAATCATCATGACATTTTATGACATATTGTGTTACTTGGGAATTCAAGGGGATATTAATAAGTCTCTTAGCATAGTGCCAAATAATAACAATAATAATAAACTTCTGACATATGTACACCATCAGAACATTTCAACATCTACCAGTTCCTTTATGTTTTATACCCTCAAATTAAGTTTGCTGCTGATTGGCCTCAAAATACTTACCTTATACTTCATGTGGCACTATCTGATAATGTTATGAGAGCAAAATAATGTGTTTATCTAACATTTAGCAAAAGGGTCCCTAAAGTCCAAAAATTAGGAACATTTAGCTTATATAGATGTAAAAATATATTTTGAACTCTGCATTTGAAAATACGTTTTTTAAGATAAATTGAGTTTTTTCTTTTCAAATGTCGTCAGCATTCGTATTTGCCTCCAAAGTCCAAACCAACTATGTAGCATCCTCAGTTGCAGCTGCCAGGCTGGGTCTCTGGTTCCTTCTTGCACATTCCTTCCTTGGAGGTCCTCTGAGGATGGTAAGAGATCATGATGTCTTAGCAGAGCTTCAGTTCTGGCAGGATTTATTTCCCAAATCCCAATGCAATAGCGTAACTGAGAACTTCATTTAAGCACTCCAAATAAATCCTTGAACAGTGACATTTAAAGAGGGTAGGAGTATGCTGAAAGTACACCAGACACAGCCCCTGTGTCAACTATGGATGTGCTCTGTCCAAATCTCCCTTTATGAAGGAACTTGCTGTTCACCTGCCTGGCCTGTGGTCAGTTATTAGTCTCTATCTTCGCCTTCTCCAGGATCTTTTTTAGTTTAAGAGCTGAGGTTGCACTTTATCAGGGGCAGCCGAGCCAAAGCCTGAGCATGACAGGACTCCTTCATGGGCAATTTTTGCTTGGGAGCTCCCACTGAGTATGTCAACACTTCTCAGATCACAATTTGGATCATAGTCTGAAGCTCTCCCTTCCCAATGTTTCTACTGTTCCTTGTCAGATCTACATCTATGTCTGGAGGCTTTCTCTATCTAGTTGCTTCTTCCCTCCTTTTTAATTCCTATGCATTGATTTACATAAAAGCACTTGTACTACTAATTTCTTCTCAGTATTTGCTTCTCAGAGAATCCAGTCAACATGTCTCTTCTACCATTTCATTACCCCAACAGTTTGACACTCAATCCCTCATACCCACACTCAAAGGGAATGCCTTTTCATCAGTTTTACAGGTGCTCTTCTGCTCACTGTTCTCCAGTCATACTAGCCCCCTTGCTTTTCTTCAAACAATCAAGGTCACTCCTGCTGTATAACTTTTTACACATTCCTCTGCTGGGAAAGCTCCTAGGCTCTTAGCTCAGATTTGTGCCATCTGGTTTCCTGTCATCATTCAGGTCTCTGGTTAAATGTTACCTTCTCCAGAGTCTTTTCTGGATCATTCTATTCCTCCTCACTCCACCTTCACTAAATGCATTTATAATCTTTATAATATTATTACTAACTGAAATGTTATTAGTGATGTGTTTCTTTATTATCTGTCTTGCCTTTCAAAAAGTAGCTCCAAAGCCTTGGTCTTTGCATGTTTTGTCTGTCACTGTATAGTGCCTTGGATAGTATTTGACAGAAATGGGCCAGTTGTCTTCATTGACTAATCATTAAATGAATTATTTTCAGATTTGGGACTTGCTTAAGAAAAACCTGTGACTCAAGAAAGCTGCATAATGTCTCTAAGGGGTGTTTCCCATTTATTAAAAAAATTATCTCAAAGCAAACTATGAGCATTATATGAAATTAAATAAAGTAATATGAACTGTAATATTTGTCCCATAGTAGGCTCTCAATAAAAGTTTGTTGCTGTGGTCAAAGGAAATATTTATTTAATAAAACAATTCAGTGAAGCAGACTATTTGTTTAAAAATACACATTTATGCACAAATTTTAAAAGTGGAGAAATTAAGGGTAAAAGAAGGCAGGCTAGCTGTTGATAAATAATGCAGTCAAAAAGTGATTGCATCTCCTCATCTAGCTATTAAGGAAACACAAATCGAAACCACAATGAGATACTCACACATATTAGAATAGCTATGATCAACAGGAGAAGTAATAACAAATGCTGGATAGAATATGGAGAAAAAAGGAACCCTCATATACTGCTGGCGGAATTGCAAATTGGTGCAGCTACTATGGAAAAGAGTCGGGAGGTTCCTCAAAAAACCAAGAATTGACCTACCATATTATTTAGCAATCCCTCTACTCCAAAGACTTGAAAATCCATATCCAAAAAAATATTTGCATACCAATGTTCATAGTGGCATTATTCATCGTGGCCAGAACATGGAAGCAAACGAAGTGTCCTACAATCGATGATTGACTAAAGAAGCTGTGGTACATATATACAATGGACTATTACTCAGCCTAAGAAGACATAAGAAGAGATGAAATCCTGCCATCTATGGTGACATGGATGGACCTTGAGATAATCATTCTAAGCAAAATAACCCATACAAAAGAAGTTGAAAATCACATGACACCACTTATATGTGAGATATAAACCTAAAAGCAACAAATGAGCAGGACAAACAAATAGACTCATGGACATGGATAATAGACTGGTTACTAGAAAGTAGGTGGGAGGGGAAAGGAGGGAGGTAGATGGGGTCAAAGAGATCAAATATGTGATTATAGAAATCTAACTATGGGACGTGAACACACAATGCAGTAAATATGCTTAACTGTTAAATTGTACAGATGAAACTTACTGGATTTCGTTAACCGATGTCACCACATAAAAAACTTTTTTTTTAAGTTTAAAAAGTGATTGCATTTCAATCTTGAGGCCATCTTTCTAACTCGAACCTCTTAACTTGCTCACTGAATTAAGGGATGAGTAGAGACTCTACCCACAAATTGGCAAACATAGTAGATGATACAAATGACTGTGGAACTCTGCTAAACTCAACAGTTCATTTCACTTTTAACAGCCAATAGTCATTAAGCAGAATGGATTTAAAGCAATGACCTAGAAAACAAAGGCAGTGTATGATCTCTTACAAACCTCTTGGGCCATCCAGGCTGCCAACAATTTTTAAACAAACCTTTTGATTTTTAAGTTGCTATTTCATAAAACAACATTTTGAAAATTGCAGAAGAAAATAATGTAAGTGTCTGTATGCTTCAAAACTTGAAATTTCATTGCAATTACTAGAGTAGAGCAACAGCAACTTAGTAAAATACAATTACTTTTTTTATTTTTTTCAGTCTGGAGATCAGAGAAAAAAAAGTTGTAGGGAGAAAGTGGTTTATTTGTGTTTTTACCACAACTAAAAATTTCCTCTTTTCATATCCTCTTTTGATCCTCCTCCCTCTCTCTACTTTTGAGTGCTATGCATTTAATTATGCTTCATTAGCAATTAACATATAAGTAATTGCATGATGATGATAATGATACCATGGCTTTCCTTTTCTGTTCTCAGGCTGCCTTGTAGATAAATTATAAGTGATCGATTCCTGTTGAAGTGAATAGATGGCCTAGTTTTGCTGCAATATTCATTTTTTCCCCCTGAAGTCAATTCCCACTGTCTCAGTGATTTATCTACCTTTGCTAAATTTTGTGTTCATGTTCTTTTTACTAGTGGCATGGAATTTTAATTAGTTTTTGATAAAATGTATAAGGATACTTTCTAAACTAGGATTAGGGAAAAAGTACATTTTTTCTACCTCTACATGTTAAGATTTCTGCAAGCTAGTAAAAGCTAAAAAGCATTAGTGGTTTTCATTTTTAACTAAAGATATATGGGCCTCAGTATATGACAGTCCCTTGGTTATATCCTGGAAATCATAAATTCTATTAGGCTTCTCAGTTTTATACAATGTGTCGAGAAATAACTAAAACCCTATTTATCATTATATTTACCATTTTATTTTCAAATAATTTTAAACAGAGAAAATTTACAAAACTTAGACAAAACAACAGAACATTTTTTGCAGACATTAATTTTTGTCTTCCTACACTTGCTTTATTATCTGCTATGTGTAAGGTCAGATAATAGTTTCATAAATACATAATATTTCAGCATGAATTTCTTAAGACTTTTAGTTACATATCCATAATACATAATATAGTAATCAAATTCAAGAAATTTAACATTAACACACTTTTTATATATATTGAATATTCTAATTTCATCAATTGTCCCAGTGACATGCTTTACAGTTATTTATTTCCTAGTATGAGATATAGTCTAGGATCAGAAATTATATTTAGTTGTCATGGCTATTTAGTTTCTTTCAACCTAAAGCAGTTCCTTATATTTTCTTTCTTTAATGCCATTAATATTTTTGAAGAATACAACTACTATTTTTATAAAATATTTTTCAACTTGAGTTTTCCTGATGTTCTTCCTATGAATAGATTCAAGTTAAGCATTTTGGAATGGGACACTTTATAAGTGACATATTTTTTTCAGAGTATCACATCTGGTAGAATATAATTTTTATTTATCTCTCAGTGATTATGTTAATTTTTATTGCTTAGTGTATTAATTATCTATTGCTGCATAACAATAGGGCCACAAAATTAGCAGCTTGAAATGCACACTCGCATGCACACATGCACACACACATGTATGTGCACATTTATTGTCTGACAGTTTCATTGAGTCAAAGTCTGGGCTTGGCTCAACTGGGTCCTCTGCTTCAGAATCTTACATTGCTAAAATCAAGATGTCACTTGAGGCTGTGGTATCATTTCAAGGCTCAACTGCAGAAGGATCTGCTTCAGATCTCACACAGTTATTGGCAGAATTCAATCCCTTGTAGACCAGAGGACTGAAGGCCTCAATTTCTTGCCTGCTTTTGGTCTGAGGCTTCCATCAGTTTCACGGGCCTCTCAATAGGGCAACTCACAATATAGCAGCTTGCTTCATCAAAACCAGAAAGGGAGAAAATCTACTAGAAAGATGGGTTACAATCTTGTGTAATGTTTTTTTTTTTTTTCTGAAGTGGCATTCCATAATCTTCACTGTCTTCCATTGACTTAAGTAGCAGGTCCTGCCCATACTCAAAGAGTTTTGCACAAGGCATGACTACCACCAGGAGGAGGGTATAACTGGCAGCCATCTATGAATCTGTCCACCACACCAAGAGACTTGCTTTATTTTCTGATTTCTTTACTACTTTACCAGTTTACCTTTTGTCATTAATAAATTTATAGGGGAGTTAGTTGAAATCGTGTAAATATCCTATTCTATAACAACCCCGCCATTCTGGGGTTTTAGCACACAATGACTTTAACCAGAATGCAATTTACTGCATTAATTATAAAATAGTAATTTTCTAATTAAGAATCCATTCTGTAAAAATTAGTCACCACTCTACTGTTAAGAAAGGACATGTTAATATACATTTCTTTATCTGCAATCAATATGTTTTATTTTCTCTGACTGCTTTTGATATTTTCCCCTTATTTCTGCTTTTTAGCTATTTAATTATAATGTGCCTTGATGAGACTTTCTTTATTCTAAATTTGCTGTGGTTTCTTAAACTGCTTAACTGTGTCCACATATACCTTTGTTGTTATTTTTTTTTCAAAATTGGGACATTTTTCCCATTATTTCTTCAGCATTTTTTCTGTCCTCTACCTCCAGCTTCAGTGAATCTACTTATATGTGTTAGACTACCTGATATTGATCTACAGCTTACTGAGACTTTGCCTATTATTTTAATTACTTTTTCTCATAACATTTCATATAGTTTTCAAGTTCGCTGGTATTTTATTCTGCTGTTTCAGATATACTGCGTATCTCATTTAATGTTTTTTTTTCAGTTATTGTATTTTTTATCTTGAGCATTCCATTTGAGGTTTTTGATATATTTTTTTCTTTTCATCATATGCAATGTTTCAATGGTCTATTTAATCTATTTTCATGAGTTTAATGAACTCTCATTGTATTTTATACTGCTTTCCTTTTCAATCCAAATTCATTCTTAAAATTTGATCTTCAGATTTTATTCTAGTTTAATATTTGTTCTTGCTTGTTTGAGGATTTAGACTGTAATAATTGTCCTTCATTTTGAAGTTATCATGTTGAGAAACTTTAATTTGATTTACATTTCTTCTATGCTTAAATCAGTAGCTTCATACAGAGTTGTTCTTCTTCCTGTTTCTGGTTATCCTATTCTGTTTGCTATCCCATCCTGGACATTTTTTTTAGAAGTACCACTTGTCTCTGTATATCTTTATTTCTTCTCTGAGGGTATCATCTCTGGTTAAGGTCTCTTTGAATCCAATTTCATGTAGCTATTGTGAATGATCAAGTCCCAGGTGTGTGTTCAATATTTTAAACTTATTTTTAGACTTCCTCTTTCTGTGGGTGATTTTACCTGTGTTTTGTCTAAGACCTTCACTCTCTTCAATTTTGCAAAGTCTCTTAAGTCTCTTCTCCCGCATTCCTTGTACCCATAGAATGCACTATTAACATTTGATATTAATTTCTCTATAAATAATATCATTTGTGAAAATATCTGTCCCTTAGTATTTTTAAGTTATAAAGCATGTGTTTTTATTTCACATTTCTTTGTTTTGTTTGTCCATACCATGCTTATTTGAAAGGGCACTTATAGAATTTCAGATTTAGGCAGCTGCTATTATACAAGAATACAAGTTATTCTTCAAGTAATTTAGTAGTGCTAAATGTTGGGATAACAGTGCCATCATAAACATAAAAATAAGCTACCATGATTGATGACATATATACTTTATTCCAAATAATAAGAACTTTCCATGTTCTTTTCCATTTAATTCTTGTGATACTTTAAGATAAACACCATTGATTTTTTTTCATTTTATAGATGAAAAACTAAGATTTCAATGGCAACTGGTAGATCTAATATATCAACTAAGCTCTGTTTTTCTACAGTGTCTATGCCCTTTTCACAACATTTCAATGTATAGACTTTGTTCTCAAGAGCAAGCTCTTAAATTATCTCAGTATTTCAGCTTCTTGAAATAATAGTTAAATCATAAAAAATAAATTATACCAGTAGTATTGGGTTTCTGGAAGAATTAAATTTATATAAATCACCTAGTTTTCTGCCTGATAACCATAGCTTCTTAAAGAATAGAGGCTTCTTAGTAGTCAGCCACTGGATGTAATTTAGAATGCAGTGAATTGTGCCATATGCTCAGCACTGAGATGAAGAGAGATATGCCCACTGACTATGGTGGGTTCAGTTAATAGGTAAGGGAAAAGCTTAGATTCAAAGATGAAGAGAGGCAGACTATTAAAACAAATAATCTAAAAGGATGAATTTAAGAGGTGCTATCAAAAGATGAGTCTTAAGAAAACTAATCAAGAATGAGGGTAACAAGCAGAAGACAGAGCTGATGTCCAGTTGTTTCTGCCTTTATCAGACATTTGAGCATGTGACAAAAGTAAATATTCAGGGGGTATACTGGTTCCAATATTTAAGAGTGGCTGAAAATTTTTCTCTTCTGTCTTAAATTAAACTAAACCTGATGAAATTTAAGGTTGATTAAGGAACCTTATAGATTTCTGAAATTCCATCTAATATGTTAACAATTATAATAAATTAATGCCTAGTGCACATTCCATGTTAAGGAATTAGTGAATAACATTTGGGCCAGTGTGATTTGTATTCTCTTTAGATCACTTGTTCAAAATCACAGCATAAACTTTTTAAAGATAGTTGTTACATTTGACAATTCAATTTTAAAACTATACTATCTATCTTTCACAATAAACACTAGGTTAGAATTGGATAGGCAGTGTGCATTTATAAAAATTGTTTTATAATTAATTTTCTAATTTAAAATAAAAAAGCTTCTAAGAATTATTTATAAGAAATTAAAATTTTGAAAAACACAATATAACAGACTATTAAAATCTCACATTAATAAAGCCAGTGACATTATTCCTACACACCTATTTTGACTATTCTAATTTAATATAATTAAAATAAATAACCTGTATAGCTAATTCCTGAATTCCTGATTTAATCCACAACTTATTAACACTGCCTGAACAAGATCCACAGGTAGCTTTAGTAGAAAGAGTACCAAAGAAGGGTTATATCCTGGCATTGCTTTTACTTCTTAAATAAAAAAGAGTGATTCATTAAATCTCTCTGAGCTTTACCTTCTTATTTGAAAATAGTAATAATAATAGGAATCCCATGTTACTGAAGTGAGAAACCAAAAACAAACCATTTATCATGAAATCTAGGTAAAGTGTAGTTTTGATGAAAAAATTTTTTTTGGTGAAAAATTTTTTATATATAAATACATGATTCTATCAAGGTATTAAAAAAAAAGCAATTATATGAATTGGCCTTATATTTCTAATTTTTAAAAATTTAAGTACCTGTTTTAAAAATTTTAAGTATCTGTGGTCTGAATTGTGTCCCCCCACTAAATTCACATGGTGAAGCTCCAACCCTCAGTATTTCAGAATATAATCCTATATAGAAATAAGGTCTCTAAAGAGGTGATTGAGTTAAATGAGGCCATTAGGATGGGGTCCTAATGACTGATGTTCTTATAAGAAAAGGAAGAGACAACAAGGGCATAAGTGCAAAGAGGGAGGACCATGTGAAAAAGGAACAAGATGGGGCCCATCTGCAAACTAAGGAGAGAAACCACAGGAGAAAGCAAGCTTGTTGCCACCTTGATCTTGAACTCCTAGCCTCCAGAACTGCGAAAAAGCAATTTTTTGTTGTTAAGCCAGCCAGTTTTTAGTAGTATTTTATAATAGCACTCTTAGAAAATTAATACAATATCTCATTGCCCCTCTACTTATTTCCATACACTGAAACAAAACTGCTCAGAATAAACAATATAGACCAGAGACATAGTTCTAACTGTAATATTTGTTAATGTATTTTTAGTTACTTGTGTTATTCCACTAATAAAGTTTCACTTACCAATATTTCCCAAGTCCCTTTGCCCTATCTTTCCAAGAAAAAATCCTGTGAGTAATTATTTATTAAGAATTGTGTAAAAGGGCAAATCAAATCTTGATTTAAAAGAAGTTCTTGCTTTACCTGATCTGAAGTTCACACATGCATCTGGGAAAAAATTAATGGGAAGGAAGCTGACAAAAGCAAGCAACAAAATCACTTTTTATTTTTCTGTTACTATCACTGTTTAGAATCAAGTGGGTGATTGCACCATACTACAAGAGTAAAGGCCAGTGCCCTCTTTTTGAGGTATATTTGTTCACTGCAATGCTATTGCAGCAACTGCTTCCATTGTAGCTTCCTGTGTTTGCAATTTCTTAAATCATCTTTGGCTATCTCAGAGTCTGCTGGACTTCAAGTTCCAACAGGTTAAAAGCATAACTAGGTAAAAACAATTACTGTCTCTTTTATCTTATTTTGCTTCTCTATCAAATGTCTAGTGCTTTTCCTAGGAAGATACTGCACCACTCCTTTTATACAATAAAATAACTTGTGTAATAATTTAAATATGAGTTATTTTGATACATAGAAATAATTTTATTCCATTTTTATTTTAAATTATTCTTAGGATTACAAACTTCAGAAAATAACATTTTTTCCCCCAAAATCAAAGCTTAAAACCTAAGTTGGGACACAGTAAAATTCTAAATTAAGCTTGCACACAAAGCATTCTATTTCAATCCCTTGGATACTGCAAAGACTCAAATTTAAGAATGGCTCATGAAATAAAGTTACTTATTCCATATTCCACACCCTCTCACACATATACCATATTGCTATTGCCATATAACCTCTTTGTGTATTTAATTTCAAGTTTGAGGCTGAGTCTCAATTCCTAAAAGCTCCTAATCTTCCTATCTTACTTAGCTTTAGGGTCCCATACATGATGCTTATATGATGCATCATCATTTATCAGATCTCTATCCTATATTCTAATGGTGAACAGTTTTTTACCTCAACTTTTCTAATAGTTCAATGCCTGGAACATAACTATACATAGCTTTTGTTTGTTTTGATTAAAATAAAAATACTTTATAATTATGTAAAAGCAAGGGAAATGAATACTAACAAATATTAATATATAGAGCTCACAAAATTATTTCAGTCTTGTCTGTGTCTAATTGGCTAAGCTGGTGTCAACTTAGCTAAGCTGATGCTATCTCTTTTTATGGCTTCATTGTAATCATTTTGAACCATACTAATTTGCCTCAGGTGAAAATAAATTCCTGAAAATAGTCTGATTCTAGGTTAACACTAGAGAAAAAAAAAGAAAAAAAAAGAAAAAAAGAGGAAGGAAGGAAGGAAGGAAGGAAGGAAGGAAGGAAGGAAGGAAGGAAGGAAGAGAGAGAGAGGAACATAGAGAGAGGAAGATCGAGAGAGAAAGAGAAGGAGAGAGAGAGAGAGGGGGGGGGGGAGAGAGAGAGAGAGAGAGAGAGAGAGAGAGAGAGAGAGAGAGAGAGAGAAGAAAGGGAAAGAAAGAAAAAGAAGAAAAGAAAAGAGAAAGAAAATCCTGAGATTTTGGATGTGTAAGTGAAGCAGCAGGCACTATATCTGGAATGTGCCATTATCAGAGGCAGAGTGAGATGTGTCAGCAGCTTCCAGTTTCTATTGGTTCTCACTCACTACATGTCCATCTCTTCTTCCCAACTTTGGCCATAATAGCCAATAGCAACCCAAAGCCTGTGTCCAAATATTTGGCTGTAATATTGTGGAGACTTTCATTATGATGAGGCAACACTTGCTTATAGAAAGCAAGTATTCAGTGACCATAAAATGGTTGTGATGGTGAAAATAATGGCATAAACACAATAAATATAATGGTTTTAATTTGCTACTTCTAATTTTATTGAAGAGCTTAGAGAAATAAGATGATAAGTTTAGGCTTTTAATCCTATGCTCAGACTTTTCTTAGAAATGTGAAGAATAATTTTGGAAGACAAAGGTTGCAAAGAATATTGTGTACTTAAACCAATTCCTGAACTATAATTAGAAACAGCTGTTGACATTAAGTTTAAACTGAAATATAATTTATGAATACATAATTAGTTATTTAAGTATATAGTATATTAGTTATAGCTTCATGATGTAACTAAACTTCATTATTAAAGGAATTTGGGAGGTTATACTTTGAATTGAGTAATGTAAATATCTTACAGAATTTTTTAGAATCATTCTTATCTCTAAAATCTAATGGATCACTATAAAATTTATAGTTGGCTCATATAAATAATTTTAATATTGCAGAGAATTAGCAAAGTAGAAATCAGTGTCTTTGTACAATCATGTTTGTTTTAACTCAAGTATCAATTGCTTCCATACAAAAAAGCAGCACCAAAAATATGGTGATATTCCAATCTCCAGATTTTCTATCAATAGTGTTTTAAATTATATGTTTAGCTAGTCTCCATACTGGATTGACTAAAAGTTGAAGTTAATATCCCTATTTTATACTCTCTCTTTAAATATAAAATACCTATAGAATCAGATACTCAAGAGTATGAATTATGAGTGAAGAGAAGAAATAAAATATGATTTTCTATATGGAATTACTTCAATTGGTTATGGTAAAAGTTTTAATGAAAGAGGTAAGATCAAATGACACAAGGGGTAAAGCATGGCATTTAGAAGCAACTTGATCTATATTCAGTAGCTTTAATCTCTACATCCATAAAATAGTATAGCAGTACCAAACTTACATGGTTATTTTAAGAATTAAATTAAATAATATCTGTTAAATCCCTAGCATCTGGTATTCATTGTATGAGAGGTATCATTATCTTCTCAAACTTCTTGATATTCTAGCTTTTTTTCCCAAATAATAATAATAGCAATAATATAATGCATCTTAACATTTACTATTACTATAAATCATATACCACAGTATTATATATTACATACACTATTGGCAGTATGTACCAGATATAGGGGAAAAGTGATCCTTTCCTTCCACATCAGCGTAATATTCCTATTTTATAAGTAAAAAAAAAACTTAAGGCCAAAAAAAAATGAGGTAAATCACATAAAGTTATACAGCTAGTAAAAAAACAGTCTAGCCAAAATATTAACCCAGCAGACTGGCACCCAAAATAACATACTTTTAACCCCTCTTTGAGGGGCACAGAATAGGGGAATTTTTTACAGCAGCCATTGTCCCAGGAATAAAAATTTAAAATATAATAATTATATGTTGATTTATTGCTATACCCCATATATGTCACAACAAAGAATATGTAAAATGGATTAAAATTAATTCATTCATACCTTTGAGGCCAATTACAACTTCTGTTTGTGGTATAGCAAATATATCAGCAAGCTGAGTCATACTGTGATTTTTCTTTTCCTTAGAAGAGCTGATATGTGCCATTGAAGCAATGCACTATAACATCTCACCCCCACCACTGGTATTTAAAAATGTATTTAACATTTTCCTAAGTAATATGTTTTTCAGATTATGATCCTCACTAATCAGTCTTTGGGGAATTGTGAAATGAAAGTACTATGAGATAACTTTCTAAAAGAGATGTGCACTTGATCTGTATTAACTACAAATTCTTGTATTTAGTCTAAGTTCATTCTAATTAGGTTACTTTGGCAGCTCCAACATAAAATTAAAATCCCTTAAGGAAAAAAGAATTTCATTTAATGAATAAAAACTGGATATATCAATCAATTACTGAAAAATAGACTACCACTTATATCCTGCTTATGACATAAACCACATTAGCTACCATACATTAAAAACCTACGATATGTCAGTCACATTACTGTGTATTTGACAGATTAATCTATGCCTTTCTTTTCACTTGAATATGAACACTATTTGGTGTATATGATTTCTAGCACAATCCTCTTCCCTGTCTCTATTGCTGCTACCTGCTGTTCTACAGTTTACTCTCTTGTTTGTGGCTCTCAGTTTACCTGTGACCTTAACTCTTTGATGACCTCAAGGCTAGACTACCAAAACCTAAGTCTTTAGCATCCTTGCTCTCAACTCTAATGAACTTCAATTGCAATCTACATAAGGGATCTACTCCCACAGCTTACTCTAAGTCATCATCACCTGGGTGTTTTCCATATATTAATTATTCAGTTCTTACTTCCTCACATCATCCTATTATCTTACAACATCTTAACCTTTCAACTTTGTTTCTCTTATTCTTCCTCTACCTGTTCTTCAAATCTGAACTAAAACATTTTCTGAGTTTTAAGATGGACAATCTTTAAGTGCTCCATGCACTTTGTTGATTTTTGTTCTAAAATTTACTCCTTAAATAAGCAGAGATTTTTATGTGATATCTTCTCAAAGCAAGAGAAATGAGCTTTTTTGCCATCATCAGATTGTAACTGCTTACAATTAGATTCCATCCAATGCATGTTAGATTAAATGGTTAGTTGATAAAAAACATCTCACCATTGTACCATAATGAAGAGAGCTGTAGCTGTAGGTGATCTTAGCAGATGTTTGTCAAGCATTCTAGGTTGGTGGAAGCGTACTGTTTCTGTGCACTGTGTAGGAGCCAATTTTGCACATCCTGGATTTTTTGGCCTGGGCACATCAGTTACACATTGTGCCTGTGTCCACCTGCATTTCCATTGTTTTAGGATAGTGGTGCTGCCAAATCAAGGACAATCCAGCTGCTGCTATTTGCCTTAGCTTAGCTGCTGCATTATATTTTGCTTTTAAGGAAAAATTATTTTTAAATCCTGGTGATCCATAGACAGGTAATAGCTTCTATTGGCTTACTACTTACAATTTGGGGGACATTGTTGAGGCTTTGAATGTCTATAATTTTTTCTCTATCTTTTTCAGGAAAAGTAGCTATAAATCAGCACATTTCTTATTTTGCCTTTATATAAGTAAAAGATTCTGGCATACAGATAAACACTTTTATAAGTTTCAGGGTATTTGGGGTCCTCTTTGATTCTTATATTTCTGTTATTAATTTCAATAGTGATCAGGGTATGGGAGAAGTGAATTAATTTTCTATTATTACTGTACACAGAAGTCTCAAGTATTTTGGTAAAGATAACTACAATTATTTTCAAACTTTATAATTATCTTTACTCTTAATTCTACAAAAAAATATAAATCCTGAAATAAACTACTATTTAACAATTAAATTAAAACATTCATTATGATGTTATGTAAGTTGAAAAAACTAAAGCTTGTTCAATAAATAATATGTTTTTAATATTTCAATTAAATGTCAATCACTCAAGGACTTTTATTCTAATAGCTTTTCATCTCTAAAATCTTCATGCTAAATTTAGTCTGATAGTTGAAAGTAGAAAAGCCCTGTATCAATAATGATTTTAAAATAATTTGCACACATTCACACACAAACTGGATGCACACACAAACACACATACGTGCAAGTATAATTAAACTAAAGAAACTGAAATAAGATGTGAATTGTATCAACGTCAATATCCTGGTCATGATACTGCACTATAATTCTTACAATTACCAATGGAAAAAACTAGGCAAAAGATATAGGAGTTGCCTCTATTCTTTCTTATGTGTATGTAGATTTATACAAATAATTTATAGTTATCTCAAGTTAAAAAGTTTGTTGTTTTTAAAAGTCTAATAAGACATGTTCTAATGTGAAAATATGAATAACACATCTAAATTCTAATTTTCTTTAGAAATTATTAATAAATATATATTATATATAATTGTGTTATCAAAATATCTCATCTTTTATATCATCTAAATAAACTTTTGGCCTCAGTACTAAAATTTCTAAGATGATTTCCCTTTAAAATTATTAGGTAAATAATTTTATTTTTATAAATAAATTCATAAATATATTTTTAAATACTTTTTACAAATAAATTTATGAATTTCTATTTTTATGCATTTGATGACATAGATAATCTGAAAACACTATGCTGGAGTGCTATAACTCATCTTTATTGGATTTTTTTTATTAAACTCATTTATAAATGTTTATTCATGAAACTAAATGGTACTGCTTTCATTGTTATTTCTACCTAGGTATATTTTCTATTCTCAACAGCAACTAATATTGATTACTCACATAATCAATGTTAGGATTATATGTATCTGTATCTTTTGACAGATTGCCAGCCATCAAATGAAGATTGTAAATAAATACATGAGACGAGATCCTAAAATTGAAAAATACCAAAACTTTAATGGCTCTATTTATGTATTTTAAAACAGATCAATTACAAAGATATTGAATAATTTACCAAATTGATGTCAAATTAGGTGTATTACATATCGACCATCACTCACACGTATCCATCAGGGTCTTGAAAAGAAATAAATGTCAAACTAGAATTGGATAATTTGTAGAGACTATAATAAAACATTTCTGTAGGGTGTAGGAAAATCAAAAGGATATTGCAATAATTTTCAGCTAATAATAGGGAGATTGTGTATTCCTCCATAGGCATAAAAAGACAAGAGAAAGAGCAGAAGGGTGGGCTGAGATGGCCCCCTCATTGGAAAGCCAGAAAGCAAAAGAACTGGCCACCGGTAAGTTTCCTAGGGCAGAGTCAAATGAGAAAGATGGAGATTGAATCTTGAAGAGCAAATAAAAGTTAGAATAGCCATGTTTTGGTTTTGTCTTAGGAAATAGCAACATCTTCACTCTCTAGAAATCTAAGGTTATTTGATAATGACCATTTTAAACTATGTGCAATACTTAACAACAAAACAAAACAAAAACTGTGTGTCTAGTTTTGAACAATAGGTCAAACAAATCCAATTACATCAAACTTGCAGTACTTACTCTTTTCATCTTTCCTCTCCCCTATAACACAACAATAAAAACAATAAAGTGCTTGGAGTTCATTCAGTATGAACACTCCCAGTTCATTCATTCAAGGGACCTTTTGAGCCTGTAAGAATGTTAAGTATTGAGATATAAAAATGAATAAACCTAGGTTTCCAGGTCCACATATCTCAACTATAGCAGTATTTCTTATTCTTTTGCAGGTTTTCTGTATCATCTCCCTTCCCAATACCATGACAGTTAATGTATCTGTATAAAGGTACTAGTTTACATCCTTGATCCTTACATTGCACTTAAATTTTTTTAAATTAAAATACAGCTAACACAATATTTTATAAGTTTCAGATGTACACCATAGTTATTCAACATTTATATACCTAAAGAAGTGATCACCATGTTAAGTCTAATAACCACCTGACACTGTACATAATTACAATATTGACTATGTTCTCTATGCTGCACGTTATAGCTCCCTGATTTATTTATTTTATAACTAGAAATTTGAACCTCATATTCCCTTTTCCCTTTCCCCATCTTTAAAAAATTTTTCAATTACAGTAGACAGTCAGTATTATTTTATATTAGTTTTAGGCATACAGCATAGTGGGTAGACATTTATAAAATTTATGAAGTGATCCCCTGATTAGTCTAGCACACACCTGGCACTATATTACAATGTTATATAGTTATTATACAATATAATTACAACAGTATTGACTATATTCCCTATGATGTATTTTACATTCCCTTGACTATTTTGTAACAATCAATTAGTACTTAATCCCTTCACCTTTTTCACCCAGTCCCCCAAAGTCCCTCCTATCTAGTAACCTTCAGTTTCTTCTCTATACCTGAGTCTGTTTTCTGTTCTGTTTGTTCATTTATTTTGTTCTTTAGTTTCCACATATAAGTGAGATCACATGGTATTTGTCTTTCTCTGTCTGACTTATTTCACTCAGCATAATGTCCTCTAGGTCCATCTATATTGTGGCAAACAATAAGATTTCATTATGTTTTTTATGGCTGAATAATATTCCATTGCATATATGTGCCACACTTTTAATCTACTCCCTTTTTCAAAGGGGATTTGTATTAAGTATTCTCTCAGCAATTTCTGCAAAATAAACTTTGTGAAAACGGAACAAAAACAATTTCATGTAGCAAACCAGTGAATTTTAGGTAAAGCTGAGTGTACTGTTTTTTGAATCTAAAAGCAAGAGAGAAGCAGAAGTCAGGTATGTATATTGCTGATTTTGTCAGTGTAAGCGTCCCTCAGTCTTCCTTCTACCTCTTTTGACTGTTCTGTCTCAGACTGTGGTCACTACTTGCAGTTGCCCTACCAGTATCTCTGTTTATCTATGTTTTTTTCCTCATTATTTCTGTTATTTTATTGTAATTTTGTGAGGCTTTTTATTAAAGTGCAAACATGTGGCACTTGTTCAAGTACCTGTGTGTAGTGATCTCCAGAAAAAAAACCAACATGGACTGATGAGAATAGTTTCCCAAGATTAGCAATTAGGTGGGGGTGCTGACACCTACTAAAATTACTTCATATGGACCTGTCTTTTGTTCAGGGGCACATAAACTGTTTTAACTGCAATGTCAAAGGACAGCTTCAAATGAGAGAGTTGATAATTCTGCCACTTGCAAAACTCAGGACATGCACTGGAAAGATGAGTTCTTAGCTTCTATGGTAATTTACCAATCTGCTGTCACTGACAACTGACCATAATGATCTTACTAAAATTCCAAATAAATCCATTATATTCCTGCATAATGGTATCCATATCTTCTCCAAGCTAAAATTCAGGCTGGCCACAGATGATCCCCCCAAATTCATTCCTTGTTTGTCTCCAAACTTATGCATCAGGACATATCAAATTAATTGCAAGATTCTAAAATTTCTATCTCTGTTCACTCTTGGGACTTTTCAAATCCTCTGCCTTAGCTAGATTATCTTCTGCTCCAAGACCAACTGCCTTAAAACAACAAAAATTTCAAAACTGAGTCAAGTCTTCCTTCTTCTGGAAGAATCCCCTCTATTTTCTCAATATGTTGAGATAGCTTCTCCTGTTAGTGCCCCTCTTGGAGTATGGACATATATCTTCTTGCAATACTTTTCTTTTTGTATGGGTGTTTGTATCAATCTTATATCACCCTATATATTATAATTTGTATAACCTTATTCTTTTAAGTTTGGTATTATTTTTTTTTTAAATAGGAATTATCTTTTTTATCCTTACAGCTCTCATTGGACCTTGACATCATCAGGCATCAAATAAATATTGCTGAATAGTTATACTTGCTAGGACATTTCTGGAGCATATAGAAAAATGGTATTGCTAAAAAGTATAATTCTGCCTTCCCATCACTATTCATAGACAAATTATGTGCATAGTTTATATAGTTCAGTTATTTTATTGAAAAATTAACAGAGGAAGAAAAAGCATGATTAATTTAGTTTCAATTATTTTAGTACACTGTGACTTCTTAAGAAAGAAAATAAAAAAGAACATAACAGAATCAAAGCAAACCTCACTGGGAATTTTATATTGATTCTTCTTTATGTGTAATATTATTAACATGACTATTTTATGGAGTTTATCTACAAATAAATCTGGTCATAAAAGAATAATTTAAATATAAAATTTCAGATCTTCGTTCTAATCATAAAAGCATAATGAAAATCATAAATCAGCAGTCTGCCAGCAATGAGATACCCAAATTTTCTGTTAGTATTTTGCAAACTTTTTCTGCCTCTTACTTAAATCAATAATATCCACTTTATAAGCTCACAGAATTTTCATTTCAGAGATATCTCAAATTTACTCTTAAGAAATACAGAGACTAGGAAAATGGATAGATAGCCATTGGATTAAGAAGCACAGTTCTTGAAGTAAAGTAAAAGAGACTACTTTTATGAATAATTTTCCTATAATTGGTTCTTCAAAAAATAAAAACACTATTGAACTAAAAATAGATAAAAATAAAAAGCAATGCTATATAACTTTCTGTATACAATTACCTTTATAATTGTTGAATATATAAAAATTCATTAAAAATTACATTATCTATTTCCTGCTATATCCCAATACTGAAAGCTTAATAATACATTAATTCAATAAAAATGTGAGCAGTATGTATAAAATATATTAAAGAATAAAACAAAAACAAATTATTTTTTATACTAGATTGGTGATGGAAACCATTTAAACCACAGAGTAGGAGAAAATATCTGAAAATTCATATCAATATATAAATGACAACTAAAAGTCAATAAGAAAGATAAATATTTGTGCAATTTTACATCCTATTAAAAGTCATAGACATGTCACAGAAGAGAATATTCAAATAGACAATAAATATATGTACAAAAATGCTAACCATCATTATACCTCTGGGAAACACAATTTAAAACCACAATGAGGTAAAACTACATACCTGCACACTGCTTTAAACATCTAATCTTCAATGTGTATATAATCACAAATATACAAATGTAAAATTAATTCAGTAATTTTTTTTAAATTTGAGCATTTTAATAGTCAAAATTACACCTTAATATAAAAAGGCAAAATAAATACAAATCAGAAGGACTTGGATCATTGGAGAGATAAATATGTACTGTGAATCTGGGACTCTCGTTCTGAAGTTTTTTTGAGGATCTGTAAGGGGGCAAGCCATGTGTATTAAAATTCTCTTTATTCATACCCCTCAATTCATTTCTGATAGCTTTAAACAAAACTTTTCCTTTTGACATCAGGGAAATGTGCTTGGTTATAGGTTGGGCATGGAATTAAAGAAAACAAAATGACAGTCTAGCAGCATATTCTCTTGATAAAAAAGAAAAAAGGAAAGGAGGAAAAAGGGTAGGAAGAAAGAAATGAAATGGAGAAAGGGAAGGAAAAATAACAGAACAGGTTAATTTTTCATTTTTTCCCACTTTGCCAAATCTATGTTAATGAGCACTTTGAGTTTGTATTAATCGTCTGTAATAAAATACAGATTGGACACGAAATCAAATTTAGTTACTGATTGTGTAATGTTATATCTAAATAATTTGTTCTCTATTTATATACTAATATATCAATTGTACAATGTCTATGTTATTTCTAAGATCTATTTATTAACGTAAGATTTTGGGATAAGAAATTTATACATATTTCACTTTAAAAAGTGGAGCAAATTGTGTTTTAAACCTAAAGGTGTCGCAGTTCATCTTCAGAAATATATTTAAACTAACAACCAAAAAAAAGCAATTTTTGAAAGTTTTTAAAGTAAAACTAGTATTCAAAACATATTTTATATGTTTATCTCTGCTCTCCGATAATTATTGAGACACTAAAACAAAGATTAAAAATACACGTGGCCACAGCATTTACTTGTCACTGTGTTTAGTATCAGAGGTGACTATAAAATAATTAGAACCAGAAATCAAGAGCCAAAATGCACAGATGAAAACCAGCCCTATGCTACAAAAAAGCACATATATTTGAAACTATTAAAAGTTCTCTGCGATTGTAGGAAACTTTGAACTGTCATCAGTAACTTTAGCTACTCTGTATTTTACAAAAAATTTATATATTTAACTGTCACATGAGATTACTGGATGCAAATAATGATGTTGTCTTCCTTTCAAAGTGTTCCATTTGTTCATCTTTCATTAATATATTGTCTGTTCCAAGAGGCTAGCCCTTCCCCCCTTTATGTTCTTGAACTAAAACTAATGAGAAGCATGTCTCCATGTTTTCAGAATATATTGCCTGCCTCTGGCGTGAGTCCTATCTTTCTAGGCACTATTATTGTCAACTGGTACCAATCTGTCCTGTTTGTAAATGGAAACTGGACTGTTCAGAGACTTCTTGGAACATGCAAAATTCCCCTTTAACTATACTCCACCCCTTTGTTTTCACATTTGAATCAGTTATGATGACAGAGAAAATTACTGACTCTTATCTCTTAGGAGCCATCATCTTTCAAGTCTTACTTTCCTGAAATTAAACTCTGCCTTTTCAAGTGACCTGTTTGACCCAATCATCAACACAAAGCTGATTTGTCAATTTCACCGAGGATTCCTATAATTTCTATTTAACACACTTTATACTTCTTGATTTCTATTAGATGCACAATATAAACACCTCTACTGGATTCCTCTATCTTTGGGAAATATCTTTAAATTTTCTTGGCATTTAAAAAAATAATATATTTAATACATGGTTATTTCATATTTTATATGTGAATATTTGGAATACTTTGTATCTAAGTATGTTATTTGTGTTATTTAATATTGGAATGAAATACAGAGTTATGTTAAAATTGTTTTCCTCTTGAGGGAATCTGAGTTTAATTCTTTTGGGTTTCATTAGGTGTTATCAATCTGTGGACACCTCTATTTAATATATTGGCTTGTAGTTTCCATGACCACAAGGATACTAAATGTTCTACCCCCAAAACCATGTGAAAGTAGACTACTTATTCTCAGAAGGAATTTTTATTCACATTTTCTAGTTAGAGCAAATTAGTGATGTCCTGACTTAAAAAAAAAATCAGAGATGAGCTATTGATTTAGACTGTATATCCCTGAAAATCTACATTACCAGAACTGATGTTTTAACCGGGATATCCTTGCCCTCAGATTTTGCTCTGGATTCTTGTTCCTAATCTTAGTTTATTTTGATGAGTCCTTTAGTAACTTCCCTCAATTTTCTGTTAGCTCAGCTGGAACATTTTAAATTTTAATAATTTTGTGGGGTTAAAAACATATAGTTTAGAGCATAAGGGCTTTTCTAAATATCTAGTCTATAACTATGCTAGAAGCTGAATAATTCACTCTTCAGCCTCCTCTAATTGGCTTTTTTTCTCAATTACAATGAAAGTATCCTGTCAAAGTCACCAGTGATCTCTATGATAATAACTCCTTTGGGTACTTGGCTTTTCTTTCTCTTTTTAAATCACCCTCTCATCATTATTACGCAGTTAATCTCTCCTCTCCTTTTGAAATGTACTCTTTTTGGTCACTTGACTAATAATTTTCCACTTATTCTAGGCAAACTTTCTGACTGGTCAGTATACCTCTTATTAAAAAGGAAAAAATAAGGAAGGAAGGAGGGAGGAAAAGAGGGAGAGGAAGAGGGAGAGAGAATGCTGAAAATTTAGGCAATTTTATCTGCTTCCTCTCCTTCATCTAAAGCTATTATGTACCCTTCTTTCTCCATAAAATAATCCATGTCTTCTCCATTCCATATCATTTCAATTCTCTTAATTTTCATTGCACATTTTGACAGTACCATGTAGTTTAACACTAAATTTTTCCTATGTGGTATTTTTGAATCATATTTTGTTTTTCTCTCTTTTTTTCATTTTATTTATTTTAATTTTTTTATTGTTTATTGGGGTAACATTGTTTAATATAATTATACAATTTCCAGGTAGATAGTATCATTTGACATCTGTATATTCTATTGTGTTTACCGTCCAAAGTCCAGTTTCCTTCAGCTACCATATATTTGATCCTCTTTATCTACTTCACCATCCACCTACCCCCCTATATTTGACCCCGTTTACACCACCTACTTCCCCTCTTTCCTCCACCTCACTAGTAACCACTAGCCTATAGTCCATGTCCATGAGTCGCTGTTTGTCCTGCTCATTTGTTGCTTTTAGGTTTACATCCCACATATAAGGGATATCATGTGATTTTCAACTTTTTCTGTCTGGCTTATTTCACTTAGCATGATTATTTCAAGGTCCATCCATGTTGTCGCAAATGGCAGTATTTCATCTCTGAGTAATATTCCATTGTATATATGTATCATAGCTTCTTTAGACAATCTATTGTAGGACACTTTGGTTGCTTCCATGTCCTGGTCACTGTGAATAAGGCTGCAATGAACATAGATGTGCAAATATCTTTTTGGATATGGGTTTTCAAGTCTTTGGGGTAAATACCCAGTAGAGGGATTGCTGGATCATATGATAGATCAATTCTCAGCTTTTTGAGGAACCTCTATACTGTTTTCCATAGTGGCTGTACCAATTTTCTGTCCTACCAGCAGTGTATGAGGGTTTATTTTTTTCTGCATCCTCTCCAGCATTTGGTATTACTTTTCCTGTTGATTATAACTATTCTTACAGGTGTGAGATGGCATCTCATTGTGGTTTTGATTTGCATTTCCCTAATAGCTAGTGATGTTGAGCATCTTTTCATACATTTGTTGGCAATTTGTATGTCCTCTAGGGAGGAGTGTCTATTCAGGTCCTCTGCCCATTTATTGACTGGATCATTTGTGTTTTTTTGTTGTTTTTCAGTTGTATGAGACCTTTGTATATTTTGGATATTAGGCCCTTATCAGAGGTGTTGCTTACAAATATAATTTCTCACTAGGATGGTTGTCTCTTTACTTTGTTGATGATTTCTTTTGCTATGCAGAGCATTTTAGTTTGATGTAGTCTCATTCATATATTTTAGCTTTTATTTCCCTTGCTTTGAGGTCAAATTCATAAAATCTTCTCTTTAAGTCCAAGGTCCTTGAGTTTAGTTCCTATGTTTTCTTCTATGATAGTATTATTTCAGGTCTTATATTTAGGTCCTTAATCCATTTAGAGTTAATTTTTGTGTTTGGTGATAGACAATAGTCTAGTTTCATTCTTTTGCAGGTGGCTTTTCAGTTTTCCCAGCACCGTTTATTGAAGAGACTTTCCTTTCTCCACCATATGTTTTTGGTTTCTTTGTTGAAAATTGTTTGCCCATATAAATATGGGTTTACTTCTGGAATCCTGATTCTGTTCCACTTGTAAGTGTGTCTGTTTTGCTGTCAATACCATGATGTTTTGATTATTGTCACTTTTTAGTATAATTTGAAGTTGGGCAGAGTAATGCCTCCAGCCTCATTCTTTTTTCTCAGGATGACTTTGGCAATTTGGGGTCCTTTGTGCTTCCATACAAATCTGATGATTATTTTTGTTCTATTTCTTTAAAAAATGCTGATGAGATTTTGACGGGGATTGCATTAAATCTGTATAATGCTTAAGAAAATATGCTTTTTAAAACTCTGTTAATTCTTCCTTTCCTGGAACACAAAATATCTTTCCATTACTTTGTATCTTTTTCAATTTCTTTTAATAGGGTCTTATAGTTTTCATTATGTAGGTCCTTCACTTTCTCTTGCCTGATTGCACTTGCTAGGACCTCCAATGTTATATTGAATAGCGATAGGGGACACCCTTGCCTTGTTCTTTATGTTAGAGGGAAGGTTTTTAGTATTTCACCATTAGGTATAATGTTGACTGAGGGTGTGTCATATATAGCCTTTAATATATTAAGATTCTATACCAATTTTGCTAAGTGTTTTGATCATAAATGGATGCTGTATCTTGACAAAGGCTTTTTCTGCTTCTATTGATATGATCATATGATTCTCATTTTTAATTTATGTGATGTATCACATTAATCCATTTCTGTATGTTGAATCATCTCTGTGCCCCGGGGATGAAGCCCACTTGGATCATGGTGTATAATCTTTTTAATATGTTGCTGTATTTGGTTTCTTAGTATCTTATTTAGGATTTTTGCATCTGTGTTCATGAGAGCTATTGGTCTGTAGTTTTCTTTTTTTGTGTTATATTTACCAGGTTTAGGTAGCAGAGTAATAGTGGCCTCATAAAATGAGTTGAGAAGTATTGCCTCCTCTCTGATTTTTTTGGAAGATTTTGAGGAGAATAGGTATTAAGTCTTCTTTGAATGTTTGGTAGAATTCACTGGTGAAGCCATCTGGTCCTGGACTTCTACTTTTTGGTAGGTTTTTGATGACTGTTTCAATTTCCATACTGCTGATTGCTCTATTTAGATTTTCCAGTTCTTGATTCAAACTAGAAAGGGTATATTTTTCAAAGTGCTGGTCCATTTCTTCTAGGTTATTAAATTTGGTATTATATACTTTTTCATAGTATTCTTGTATTATCCTTTGTATTTCTGTGATATCAGTCATAATTTCCCCTCTTTCATCCTGATTTTGGTTATTTTGTCCTTTCTCCTTTTTATTTAGTGAGTCTAGCTAGGGGGTTGTCAATTTTATTAACCTTCTCAAATAACTAGCTCTTTGTTACATTTATTTTTTCTATTGTTTTTTTTGTTTGTTTTCAATTTCATTGATTTCTGCTATAATTATGATTATTTCTTTCCTTTTGCTGACCTTAGGCTTTATTTGTTCTTCCTTTAATATTTTTTTAAGTTGAAGAGTTAGGTGGTTTATTTGGGTTCATTCTTGTTTTCTGAGGTAGACCTGTAATGATATGAACTTTCTTCTTATGACTGCTTTTGGCATGTGCCAAAATTTTGATATGTTGTACTATCATTATCATTCATTTCTATGTATCTCTTGATCTGTCTTTTTATTTCCTGTTACCCAATTATTCTTCAGTAGCATATTGTTCAATTTCCATGTTCTTGTGGTTCTCCATGATTTCTTTTTGCAGTTGATCTCTAATTTCAAAGCGTTATGATTAGAGAATATGGTTGGTATGATTGTAACCCTCTTATATCTGTTGAGGCTTACTCTGTATCCCAGTATATGGTTGATTCTTGAGAATGTTCCATGTGGACTGGAAAAGAATGTATAAGCAGCTGTTTTGGGAGAGAAGGCTCTGTAAATGTCAATTATGTCCAGTTGGTCTAATGTGTCATTTAAGGATGTTATTTCCTAATTGATTTTCTGTTTGGATGATCTGTCCATATCTGACAGTGGAGGTATTTATGTCCCCTACTAAAATGGTGTTTTGGTCTGTTTTCCCTTTAGTTCTGTTAATAATTGCTTTACATATTTTGGGCTCCCTGATTGGGAGCATAGATAATAAGTGTTATGTCTTCTCGGTGCATGATTCCCTTTATCATTATGAAGTGTCCCTCAGGATCTTTCCTTACCTTTTTTATTTTTAAGTCTATTTCATCTGATACTAGTACCACTCCTCCTGCTTTTCTATGAATGCCATTTGCTTGAAATATCATTTTCCACTTTTTCACTTTGAGTCTGTATTTGAGTCTGTATTTGTCTGAGATGTGTTTCCTAGAGGCAGCATATAGTTGGGTTTTGTTTTTGATCCAATCAGCAACTCTGTGCCTTTTTATTGGTGAGTTCAGTCCATTTACATTTAAGGTGATTATTGAAATATGAGGTCTTCCAATAGCCATTTTATCTTTTGCTTTCTGGTAGCTTGGTGCTTCCACTGCTTCCTTATCCTTGCATTTCTGTTTTCTTTATTTTGGTTGGCTTTAGTGGGTTTTCCCTTTGGTTCTTCTTGTTTTGTTATACACTTCAGTTCTGAATCTTTGGTGTATGGTTATCATTATGAATATGTAAAGGATACACACACACAAACACACACACACATGTATGTATATATTATATTTGTCCATTTTCTTCTGCACATGCCTTATTCCATTCCCCTTTGAAAATTTAGATCTTTGAATCCTCTCCTTTCAATCACTGTTATGTCAATTTGTCCTTATGTATGCTGAACGTTCATTACTATCTTATTATAATAGTTCTCTTAATATTTAAGCTTATAATGACCTGTTCTTAGTAAGGGTTGCAGTCTTCTGCTTCTATTTGCCTGACAGTCACTTTACTCCTAATTATGTATTTTTTTTGTCATTTTTTTTTTTTAGGTGAACTGACCCTTTCAGTATTTTCTGTAGTTCAGGCTTCATAGTGGAGAATTCCCTCAATTTTTTGCATGTCTGGAAAGGTCTTACTTTCTCCTTCATATCTAAAAGAGAGCTTAGCTGGATACATTCTTCTAGGCTGGTAGTTCCTTTCACTTAATAGTTTAAATATTTGATTCCATGCCCTTCTGGCTTGTAACGTTTATGCTGAGAAGTCCAAGGATAATCTAATGGGTTTTCCTTTATAAGTTATTGTTTTCTTCTCCCTGGTGCCCTGAGAATTCTGTCTTTGTTGTTGATTTTTGATAACTTTAATATAATGTGTCTTGATGAAGGCCTTTTTGGGTTGTGATAATTAGATATTCTGTTGACTTCTTGAATTCCAAGCTCCAGCTCATTCTTTAGATTTGGGAAATTCTTGTCAACTATTTGTCTGAAAATGCTTTCTAGTCTGTGCTCCTTTTCCTTGCCTTCAATAATGTCCATTATTCTTATGTTTCCTCTCTTAATGGTATCAGCTAGTTCTTGAATGTCTCTGATTATTTTTCATTCTTTGGTTTCTCTCTTCTTCCTTCTGATTTATTCTTAGATTTCTTTCTCCAGTATCACTGATCCTTTCCTCCATTTGGTCAACTCTATTTCCCAAGCTTGTTATTTCATTTTTCAATTCTTGCAGTGTGTTCTTCTCCAGAAGTTCTAATTGGTTTATTTTGAGGGTTTCAATCTCCTTACTCTGCTCATATAGTTGCTTTTTTCAATTTCTGAAATTGTTGATTTTAGTTGTTTTAGATCTCACTGAGTTTTTTCAGAAGTACCGTCCTGAATTCTCTGTCACTTAAGTCACATATTTCTATATCTGTAAGTTTATTTTCTGGAGATTTTTTTCTTTCTTTCTGAGTTGCCTTGTCACCTTGGTTGTTTATGGTGTTTAATGGATTATTCCTTCCCCTGGACATTAATGAAAGTGTATTCTGCTATTTTTCCAGAAAGAAGGTTTATTACATAAAGGTCCCTCTTTAGCGTGTTGCAAAGGTGTTTTTCTTTTGGTTTCCAGTGGTGGTATCTAAGTGTCTTGGATCCCTGCTTTATCTAAAGTCTTATTAAGGCTTTTTAAGTATTCTTGTAGAGGGGTCTTCTGGGTGGGGGTTAGGGGATATAGCTCAGTCTTGGTTTTGCAATTGTAGCCGGCAAAAATCAGCTGTTGTTCCTCTGAGGTCCTGTCCTGCTTCTCTGCTTTCTGCCTTAATGACTGGACCCTGCAGCCACAGATATCCCAGGCAAGAATGTTCAGGGAACTTGCAGCATGAATGGCCACAAATGGCAGCTTCTTTATTACCCCTAGTCTACTACCCAACACCCAGGGTTCTGAGCTCTTATGCGCTCAGATGTGCTAGTGTGCAGTTTGGGTGTTTTTTGTTGATTTTTAGATGTTCAGCTTATTGTTGTTTCAAGGATAGAGATCTGGAAACATCTCTCACTCTGTCATGTTTTTTTCCCCCATCTCAAACACATTTTAAAGAGGATAAAAGGAGGAATTACTGTGTTCATTAGCAACATGTCTCTCAACTACAAAATTTAGCACTGTGGACAATTATGAAACCACCATATTTATATTCTAAGTTAATGGTACAGTGTCTGGCACATGGTTGTTATTCAAAAAATATGTCAAATTCTACTATGGCTTCCTATTTTTTTCAGAGTCCTAAAAAGTGCCACATGATTCCTACTCCCACTCCCTTATCTATCTAATAATATCTATTGATTTTCGTTCTCACTCCACACCAGCAACATGGCCATCTTGCTGTTCCTTGAACATGCTGGGCATGCTCACATCTCAGAGATGTTTGCAGTTGCTGATTTCTTTACTTTCTTTTTTTCCATCAGTTATTCAATGGCTCTCTTCTCTATCACCTTCTGGTCTCTATTCTAAATGTTAATTTATTTCCCACTGACTATCCTTTGTTAAATTGTATCTTTACCCAAAATTTTCTATCCCATTTTCTCTCCTCCAGATTTATTTTTCTCTTCAGCATATATCATCATGTGATAGTCTATAACTTTTATTCACATATTGTTTTATTTTTCTCCAGGAGAACAAAAGTTTCAAAAGAGCAGGTTGCTCATCTTATTTATTATTTTATTTTACTTCCTGGCATACATCCTAAAACTCAGTAAATATATGTTAAATACATAAATAAAGTGGTATACTGTGTTTATGGCTTTGAATATAGCAGAAATTTTTCTCTCTTTTCTTACTATCATCAGAAAGCCTTCCTATATCTTGTAAATCACTCACCTAAAAATCTTGGTGAGAAACTGCCTGATTCCCAATTAGAATATTAATTTAATGAAATGACTTTCAGGGTTTCCTTTGCAGCCAGTCACTGACTAAACTCTATAGACACATCTTTAACTTTGAATTATGAATTAGGAAAAGTAAATGTCAGATTTGAACTTTTTCCTTTTTCCCATGGGCCGCTTAAAATATTGGAATCTAAGGCTGATATGGTATAGATTAAAAGAATCTTTGTTAAAAGAATCTGTTTCAACTATCTTCCACTGCTTCTAGTCATAAAACAGCTCAACCATGACCAGAAAACTTGTTTCATCAATATGCCTTCAAATGTGTCTGATTTCTTTTGCTTGGCAATAGAATTATAAACTTTTCAAGTAGCTATAGAGGCAATGCTTTTAGTTTTTGCTTGATCAATTTCATACAATTCTAGCTTTTTCTACTTCACCATCCTCACTAAGACAGCAACAAAAAAAATTGTAAGATGGACACACTTCGGATAGTTCTATAGCTTTGTTAGTGTATTGCTTTTATTATTAAGAGATTTGAATACAAGGAACACTGTGATTTTGTGACCTAATAGCATAGCTATATAAAGTATTCATATTTTTTCTTTGACACTTTCTACTAAAGCAAGACTGGTTGTAAAAGTAAATAAAGACATCCACAGTCTTAATAGAAATACAGTCCTTTGGCTTCCATTTAAGGGACACTTATGGGATTCATAAATGACACTGATAAAGTCAATATGTTACTTGAGAGTATTAACATAAATTGTTACTTGACTTGTGAAGCAAACTCATCCATCATTTATTTGGAGTGAAATTCTACCATATTAACATAATTTTACCAAAAAAGTGATATTTTTTAAAGAATAAAATAATTATAGACATGAATATTTATGTTTTTCATTGAGTTCATGGGAGACTAGCAGCCTTAATTTAACAATTATCTAGTTCTCCAAAATCATTCTTAGAGGTTATAGGCTCATTTTATGAGTTAAATATATCAGATTTGAATCCTGGCTCAACAACTTACTGAGGGGGATATCTTAGGCTAGTTACTTAACTTTTTGGGAAATCAGTTTCCTCACATTTAAAACAAGAATAAATTTTATGTTACTCTTTGTTAAATAAACTAAATGATATAATATATATTTCATATAGAAAAATCTGATATATGAATTCTAATTATTTGTTACATGAATTAAATGACATGTTATATATGTGATACATATAGAGAGACTATTTAAAGCCCCCATATATACACTCTAAGCTTTAAATAGTACCAGATACCTAAAAAGCCATGTAATAAATTATATCTAGTACTTACAACAAGGGCATACCATAGAATAGGCATTCTAAAAACATCTGGTATATGAATTAATACAAATATTATTATTACTATCATTGTTTTATTATATCCTTCTGTACTTCAGTGATATTTTCAATTTTATGATTACAGTGAGTCCCAAGTCTGGCTGTTATCCAGGCTTGTGGCTAGGGATAGGACCCTGGATATAAAATGTTACATTTATGTAGTTGGTGCCTGTGCCTAACTTATGCAAGTATGACTCAGCTTATTGTTTATTATGCATTTGTGGCAGAATGACACTATTTTTCTCTGACCCATGCGGTCCCCAAGTATAGAAGCTTGTGCTCCCTGCAATAAAATTGGTGCCTGACATTTCATTCTCATGTCAGTTCTTCATGCATTCTTTCAACTGGGCATCTCACCACCGAAGCCTTCTCTTCTTGATCAGCTCAGCAATGACAAGTACACTGTGCTCTTTTTGATTTCTGACACTTCCCATGCCTTTTTGTTTCCCTTTTGGAATGTCTTTTTTATATTTTTCTACCTAGTAATTCCCTACTCTACTGCTGTAACTCATATCCAGTGTCATCTAATTTTTGACTTTTCTTGACTAAAACCCTTTGATACTTGAGTTGTTTCTAAAATACTAAATTTCTTTATTCTTTAAATTAAATTTATTGCAGTGACATTGGTTTAAAAATTATATAAGTTTTAAAACTATTTCTAAAATACAGTGTTTGACAACTAATATAAAGTGCTTTAAATATTGTTTACTGTTGATATCCCTTATCAGTTCATTGAAGAAAAGGGTTATGGATTGTTCATCTATTTTTCACAAAGAACTGGCATGATGTATGCTGATGAAAAATGGGTGATTTCATTATTTGTATTTTGCAAATCCACACTATTATATCTAACATATTCAATATTCTGTCCAGTATCTAAAATTTTCTTGAAGCCATACTAGAATTAATGAAATGCAGAAAGAGAACAGCATGACCTCTACCCTACATTTCAAGCTTCATTTCATGGTTTCTATAATATTTAATGGTAGATGAGGAAGTATTTGACTGAATATTACTGCAATAGCAATTCAAGCTATTGTGCACTGTACATTTTCTCTTAAAGGAAAAGACACATTATATTCCATTTAGGACAATCACGCTGATTGTGACTGTTCTGTCACACATGTGATTTGAATAGCTTAAAGTATAATTTGTTTTCAGGCTTAAGATTTAGTACTATGGTGATCTTTAAAATATCAACTGATATTCCTGAACATATTTTTTTATTTTAAAGCACATGTTCTTATAAAATTGCTAATTATATGGCTATTATACATTTTCAGAGCCAAAGAACTGATAAATTCCTCTTAATTTTGAATAAGGTACAGGAAAAAAAAGTCATTTACCTGACAATGAGTTAGGTCTAAATTTGAATAATCTGGGGAGACAAATATTCATCCTATTTTCAAAGATTTCCACCAAAATATATTTTCTTGCTTCACTGTGTAATGCGACTTATTCTATCTTATATATATGCCCATGAAATTATGATTGTTAATGTTCATCATATTGAGGACAGAGAATTTTAGGTCATCCTTATTATCTTCCACTACTAAATCCTTTTTTCCCACTTGTAGGTCAAGAGAGTCTCTACACTGATTTTCTCCTACCCTGTACAATAATGTGTTGCATAAAATCTAAAGATCCTAATTGTTTAAAGCTATGTATTAATTTCATTGAGATGGTTCTTCCAGATTCAATTTGAATTCTGGACCTAACTTCTGAGCAAGCATTTTAAGCTTTATTTTATCATAAAGAGGACAGAATTGGAATTTTTATTAAGAATTTTCAGAAATGTGCCTCTCAATGACTAATATTTCTTGTTAGAATGTGACTAAGAACTACAATAAAAAGTTACTTATTATTAGCTTTTAAAAATATTTTGTTTTTTAAGTGTGTTAAAATGCACACAATGTAAAATGTATCATCTTAACCATTTTCAAATGGTATTAGATGGTTGTTGAAAAACCATAACCACCATACATCTCTAGAATTCTTTTCATCTTGTAAAATTGAAACCCTGTAACCATTACATGATAATACTCATTCCCACCTCCCTCCAGTTCCTGGCAACCACCATTCTACTTTCTGTCTCTATGAAATTGGCTACTCTCAGTGCCTCGTATAAGGAGAAGCATACAGTATTTATCCTTTTGTGACTGGCTTATTTCACTTAGCACAATGTCCTTAAAGCATATCCATATTATAGCATGTGTGATTCTGTGATTATAGATATATTCTATAGTGGTACTGTCTAATATGATAGGCACTAGTCACATGTAGCTATGAAACACCTGAAATATGGCTAGTGTTTCTTAGGATATAAAATTTAAATTTATTTTAGTTTAAATTGCCACATATGGCTAGTGGCTACCCCATTAGATAGCACAGCTCTATATAATCTGTATTAATTATTTTCCTGGTTTATCAATTTTAAACATGATTATCATTCGTATGGTAAATTATAGTTAAGCTCATATACATTGTCCTCCCATTCAACCATTATCACTTTGTTCAATAATTTTGTTTCTCAGTTATCTTGTAAATCTAAAATAATGCAGGAAATATTTACATCCTTTATTCAACAATGATAAATTAATCTGTTGACTAATATTAACTCTCACTTTTTCCTACAGATGTCTATATTTTTATTTTTATATGTCATAAAGGTTTATAACAATTATAATTTCTTCTATAATCATACTGCAGGCTTCACTGTTTTGAACTGACAAATAATAATGTAAATCTTAAAGATCATTACATTTACCTCTCCTTTCTTGTACTGATTTTTGTTTTGTTCCTCTAGAATTTTTACATCAATATTTTTTCTGGCCCTATTTAAAATTATTACTTTATTTTCAACTTTTTCATTTAATCAAATATTCTTTAAGGTTTTTGTTCGGACACCTCCCTGCAACAGCCTGCTATTATCTAGCTTCATTCTAAACCAGTTACTCTCCAGATCTGCTCAACAGCTGTCAGCTTGCGCCTTCTAGTCTCTACTTTCCAGCATCGTAACACTGCTTTCTATATCATATGTTGCTACTTCTTTCTTTTCTTTTTAATTTGAGTATTTTATAAAGTAACTTCCCAAGAATAATTGGTAAACCATAGGTAAACTTTTTGAGGCACCTCCTATTTTAAAATGTTTTTCCTAAAACATAATTGGTTGCAAAGTTGGTTTGATATAGAATTCTGGGCTGAAATAGTTTTCCCTCAGAACACTAAAGCCATTGATTGACTGTAGTCTTGTGTCACTAATACCTCTTGAGAAACTATGTGCCATGTATATACTTGGCTTTATTCTGAATGATGATAGAATTTATATTAGAAATTCATCATTATTTGAAATATATTTGAGGAGAAATTAGGAATTAAAAAATTCTTTGGGAGATTATACACACACACACACACACACACACACATATTTGTCTTAATTTGTTCTACAGTTTGAATCCTCTTCACATTCAATGAGAGACCCCACTTTTTCTTTATATTCTATGCTATACCAAACAAAGCCTTCTGGGCCTTACCTTCCCTGGGACATCTGTAGATAAGCTGTGGTATATTTTTGGACATTTCATGCAGATTAAGGTAGGTCTCTGCGTGATGTATTTATGGTGAAGGCCCTTTAAAACTCTACTTTCAATAATAAAATGTTATTAACAACTTTTTTGAGATGACTTTTCTAAATAAATATACATTCCAAAGGAAGTTAAGCTGCATCAACATTATCATACAGTTCAATTGACTTTCTAATTACATAGTCCACTCTCTCTTGTATTTTTCATTTTAGAGGTAGCACTCTTTGAGGTGTGGTAATGTCTCATATTTAGCAAAGAAATGTAGAAATTTTTAAAATTAAAAATTTTGAAAGCATAATAATGGAAATTAGAATTTGTAGGCCATACCAAGTGTCAAGCAATATTTCTCTTATATGTTAAATTGAAATTCTAATCAGTTTGCTGAAAATATTTTATGGTAATCTATAGAATATTTATATTATCTTTGCTACTTAATGGTTCCCAATATTTGCCTCATTCATGCTTCAGCTCAATGAAGGGATATCTCCTGTTAATATCAGGTTCCAAAGTGGCAATCTACTATTGATTTTCATCAGTAATTATACAAAAAAAAATGTACAATTATTTAATTCTCAATTCTCTCTCTCTCCCTCCCTCCTTAACTCAGTCTGTCTCTTTAACTGTAATGGCCTCACCTTTGGACACAATGTCTTCTTCATTTTGCTCATGTGAGTTTGAGACTTTTACTGAGCATATTTTTTTGTAAGCCTTATGACAATCCATGATTAATAAATGTCTCTATGCTTATAATAACCTCAGAGAATAACCTGATTATCCCATTTAGTCTTTTATTTAAATATTTAATAAACTTACCCAAGGACTAGAATCTAGGGATAGTAAGTCTCAATTTTTATATTTGCTTCCTCCACTAAAATATCCCACCAAAAGAGGTTTTCTTATAAACTAAATTACCACAGGACCCAAGAGAGATTTTAAAAATATTGAGATAGTTTTCTTATATTAGAAAATTCATCAAGTCTCAATTTAAATACAGAAGGTCAATAAAGAGCAACTACATCATCATTCTCCCTAAGGTATTATGTCATATTCCTATAATGAAGAGTTTAAAGTTTTTTGGGTAATTTTAAACTTTTAATGTAATATTTTTCTTCACCTATGGTAATTTATTCCAGTTATTTCTATCTCATCTCATCTGCAGCTCACAACTGATTCAAAATGCTCCTCTAGATGTGTCTTTTTTGATTTTAGTGTCTGTCAATAGAATTTTCATAAGGCAACAATCCTGTTGAGATAGGAAGCACACATGCCAGTAATCTAGCTAAATTTGAAGTTGCACAAAACAAAATCACAGTGACAACTAATTCTTTAGTTGCACTGAAATATTGTAACCATTTTTCCCCCATGGGTCCAGGTTTTAATTGGGTTCTACAAATCAAACATCACCTAAAGTTTCTTAAATTTTTATCTTTAAATTTCTCACATAAAGCATAAAATTACTTCCTTATAAGAGATATATTTTCTTCAAACTCTTTTGAAGTTTCCATTGAAAGGATAATTTTTTTAAAATGAAAAACATAACTTGTCCCTAAGAATGTGCCCTGAATTTTTAAAATGTATAGCCTACCTAAGTCCTTTCTGTTTACCCATACATATGTCACTAAAAATATTGATTTGGGTTTCTTTCCCTATTTCATTGTAATGGCAAATAGGGCCTGAGTTTTCATCTTTCATTATGTTGCCTAAATTTTTCTCAAGTATATATTCCTTGTGATTAATTAGCTCTAAGTTATGTTTCAATCTCTCTTCATATGCAACAAACAGATGGGATTTTTTTTCTGTTAGAAAGCTTCTGTGGGGGGAAAAATGAACTGAGAATAAAACTTCAAAATTAACTAAAATGTATGGCTTGTCTTGGGGGCAAAGCAGCATGGTATACCCAAGCAGATTTCTCTATTGTATTTCTGTTTTTCTTTCTCTAGACCATTAGTGGTCAAAATGATTAAGGAAGATATAATAATTCTTCCAGTTTTTAAAACACTCTAATAGATTTGTTTTCATTGAAAAAAAAAAGGAGAAAGAAATAAAAGAAGAAATGACATGTTTCCTCAGTTCTTTTGGAAAATGTAATTTTTGTTTTCCATTTAGCTATTATCACATTTGTTTCTAAAACTAAAGAAAACTGCTTGATAATAGTTAGCTGATGATAAATAGTTGAATAACAATACCTCCAGAGCACCATAAAAAAATGAATGTTTTTCACTGGAATCATTGAAAACCAAGCCAGTGCTACCTGTGAATATTGCAGGTATGTAAGTGCAAGGGTGTGTTTGCTTATATGCTTAAAGGCAAAACTAAATTTTGAGTGAATCCTAATCATTTACTGTCACTGGCACCCAACATACCCTGTTCTCCAAAACAGCATGATTGAGTCACTGCTGTAGGAATTTATGAATGTAAGTGTGTCATATTGTTCAAGTGTGCTATGGTAGCAAGAATGTTGGTAAATTCCCTTTAAGTGAATGAACAGCTTTTAATTGTTGGGAAACAACACGATGGTGGAAAACAATTTTCAATTGTGTTAGGGGCATCAAGCTGGTTTTCTCTAATTAAGAAGCTATTGTAGTATCTAGTTATAGGGCAGCCCCATTAATGAAGAAGTAAAGCCTCTATTGTTCAAATGAGAGATGTGTTAATTATTGGAATTTTAAAAATACTTCTAGACTCCTGTCTAGTGATAATAGTGCTATTGAAAAATGACATATCCAGGATTATTCTACCAACAGGTACTGACCATATTTCAAATAGAGGTCTCCTCTGAATAAATCTGAATGACATTTAATCTCTACTTTTCCTATTGACCAGGGGAAGCTCTAGGAGCTTAACTTTATGATTTATGCTAAGCCCTAATAAAATTGGTCTATTTATTGTCAAGAATCCCCAAAATGTACCTCCTCAGTTTCTTTTCTCCCTACAACCACCAACACAAAATATGCCTGGGTCCAGCTACATGACTGATTTACAAAATGTACTTTATTTTTATTTAAACAAATCAACTCAAAAATCTTATGTAAAAGAGATATATTGTGAAGTCTCGAGATATATATTTTGGATGCTGTGTGAATAACAAGAGGACATTTGTCAGACCATTAACACTTTCCATTCTGGTCATATGAGTCTGAGACATTCACTTGTGCTTTACCTGGTTATTACACTGGTAATTCTATCTCCTTTATTAAAACAAAGGAAAAAGTTAGGCACTAGGCATTTGTTTTATGTTTTTCTCAAGACATAGATGTTATGTGAGCCTTGGAAACATTGAGATGAGTGTGGTGGAATATGATTTAAAACGTCCTCAATAAGGCAACCATTAAGAAAATAAAAGTAAGTTGAAAAGTAAAAGTAAATTAAAAATTACAACATAAAAATATTTGGAAATGCAATACAATAATATATTGTGATGCTTTTAGATAGTTACACTTTTGTTTATTTTTGGTTTCATTCTAATATTTTAATAATACCTATATGTTATTATTAATATAATTTTTAAAAATATTCCTTGTTAATATTTTTGATAATGGCACTCCATCAAAGGAGGTGCAACCTCAGAAAAAATATTTCATCTTTCAGAGTTTTAAAGTGTTAAATTCTTTTTATAATAGGTTTCTTTTGTTTGCTTGTCAAAAGTCAATTGGAGCTAAGCTCTAAAAAGAACATAATACTGCATGGATCCATTCTTTTAAAAATAGCTATTAAATATTTAACAGTATATGAAAACTGCCATTGCAATAGGATTGCCACAGCAAAATTAATCTGAGATTAGAGTACAATATGTCTGAACATAGTTTTAGAATGATGAAAAATTTTATTTGTATTCTGATTAGAAAATCATCCTGCTTGGTTAAATGTGCAAAGCAGGAGCTAATAGGCTATTTTATTGTCTAGCTAAAAGGCATATACTTTCTTTTTGAAGGTAAGTTTTCTAAATTTTTAAAACTATTTTGATATATTCAGCTATATTTCTTGAACTGACTTTGAGGATGGTCAGTGTTTGGTTATCAAGAACAGACTCTCATGTAGCATAGCCCCTAGCGACTTAATATCACAAAAATAGACACTGATGGAAAGCAGAATTTAAGAGGTTTTGTTGACTTTATCTTGTCCCTAATAACTACTGATATGAGGAATTTTCGGGTTTACTGTCAGTTCAATTCCTTATATAAAGACTTTAAAAGCCAGTATTAACTTTTCCAGTACTCTGTCATTCTACCCTGACCAAATGCAAGTTAGATAACAAGAAGTGAGGGTGGAAATAAGGGTACATAGAGAGAACTTTATCAGTAAAGAAAAAATAAATTGACTGCTGAAATTCTACTTTTTGTTCTGAGAACAATCCTCCTAAAGTCTTCTTAAATTCTAGGCATTTTTAAAAATCATTATTGATATCCATTCACAAATCCTTTTATAATCAACTTCAGACTGGCTTCTGCCCATGGAAATTAGAAGCAAAGATCAGAAAGTGGAAGGAGAGAGATGCTGACATATATCTAACTTGCTCCCTCCCTGTTCTGACATTACCTGTATCTCCCTAGGGTTACATTGACTACCACAGAGCCCTACTGTCAAAATTCCATGTCTCAAACAAACAGAGACTCATGAACATGGACTACAGACTAGTGGTTACCAGAAGGTAGGGAGGTGGGAAGGTGGGAGGAGTCAGATAACATAAAGATGGTCAAATATGTGGTAGCTGAAGGAAACTAGACTTTGGGTGGTAAACACAATAGAATACACAGATGTCAAATTATAATGTACACCTAAAATCATATAATTGTATTAACCAATGTTACCCCAACAAACTTAATTTTTAAAAAGTTAGCTTACTTAGCTTCAGTAATCTCATTTCTCTTGTTCCTTCATCTCTGGCATGGTAATGGCTTCTCTCTTATTGTGAGTGTCTGAATCCACATTGATGGATTTATGACATATACTGTTGGAATAAACTTTCTTTTTATTAACGTTGTATTCCTTCAACAAACTAATTTAGTATCTTGTTTTGTTAGTTTTCAGTATTATTATGAATTGTCCTAGCTTTCTGTGTCTTCATGGGTCGGTGTATTATTGAAATTGTTTTAGGGGAAATTGGCTAGATGCCAATCTAAATCTTTTATATTTAATTTGAAAAGAGTATATTTTGGTATTGTTCTAAGTTTTTTTCCTTAAAATTTAGAATCAATGTTTAAAACATAATTCCTCTCTTTAAAATACTGAATGACCTGCATTGTTCATTGAATAAAGTTAAATTTTCTTTATCATGGTGGTTCTTGAAGTATGACCTCTGGGAGTCTCAAAGAGTCTTTCAAGAGATCAGAGCAGTCAAAACTATTTCCATTATAACACAAAGATAGTATCCACCTTTTTCATTGCCCTGACATTTATACTGATTTTTCAATGACATGGACACATGAGCTGCTTTACCTTAACATGAATCATAGCAGTAGTGATAAAGTGGAGTAAATAGTCACTATATTCCTCATCACATAAGCTTGCCAAAAAATAAATTTCCCTTAGAATTCACTTAATGAAGCACTAAAATAAATTTTATTAAATCTCAATTCTTGAGTGTATGTAATTTTTATGTGATGATGTGGAAGTCCACATGCAGCAGTTCTACTGCATACCAAAGTATGATGATTGTCTCAAGAAAAAACAATGTGTATAATTGTATATGTTGTGTAGTAAACTAATGGCTTTTTTATGGAACACTATTTCTATGTGATTTTTTATGGAACACATTTTTTATTTAGATGAATGTCTAACAGAAAAATTATCAGTATTCAATCCTGAGTAGGATTCTCCAAAATAACAGACAGTTCTCAGAAATAAACTAAGTGAGGCTCACTTAGTTCACTTCATTAAAGTCCACGTCAAGGAAAACAATTAATAATATGTTTTTCCAAAGATAAAATTTAAGCTTTCAAATAAACAAAAAAATATAGAGAACTTTTTAAAACTTATATTACTGTAAGCTTCACTCATTCCTAATCAATCATAAAAACTTACTGATGAGATTGGTATTGAGATAAATGCCATTTTGTTTTATATTGTATAAATGTGAATTGCCATTTGAAAGATCTGAGTAATGACTCAGTGAACCAATATTTTCCAAATAACTAAAATACAAAGTTTGGAATCATCCTTAGGTAAAAGTTTTATTCAAGATTCAAGAAAGACAAATGTATTTTAATGTAACTATGCAAAAAGTTAATTTACATGGTTTTAGATTTCACATTGTAATTAACTTTTATAAAACTACTTGTTAAATTTTGATGTATTATCAAAAATACACACAATTATTTGAAATATCTATTATAGTGTTCTTCCCTTTCTCAGCTAAAAATCTGTCTGAGATCATATTCCTTGAACTACTTCAACCAAACATACCATAACAAATAAAATGCAGAAGCATATATGAGAACGTAGTTATTTTCTATTAAGTCAATAATTTGAAAAGATTTTTTTAAAAGTCAAAACAATGTCACTCCTTATACTAAGTTTTGGCTTTGAAAAATACAGCTATATTTTTTTAATAAAATGTTATTTATGCAAACTCTACTGAGTTTATTACTGTTACTTTTAAATAAACTAATAACTATTTGTAACTTTTGCCTTAATTTCCAATATGGTAATAATATGTATTGATATAACCTACCATAGACAAAAGTTGTTGAGGTTCTCAATGATTTTTAAAATTGTAAGATAGTGCTAGGATTAACATGTTTGAGAAGTAAAAATGTTAAAATTTTACAATGTCTATTTCTCTAGCTTCCTTTACCACTAATGTGCACCTCTCTAAAACTCTAAAGTATCAGTTTTCATATTCCCCAAACAAGCAAAGTTTCCCTCTACTTCAAATGTTTTAACACATCTTTTTTTCTAACTGAAATGTGAGGGTGGATATATCAAGATTAATGTCCCTCGCTATTGCTGATTCCTGTGGTTCGTTCATTAAAATAGTAGTGTGAGTATATATTTAGAATCTATGAAAGTGTTGAGAGTACAGATATCTAGTTTTTTTATTTCTTCTTAATTTAAAGGGTGTAGATTTTGGGTGGAGGAGGATACTGAAAATGAATAGTTGGCTTAATTTCAAAACGTCAAGCATGATTTGATATATATCTATATGAAACCAGACTTCTCCAAAAGAATAGAAACAAAGAGCTGCATAAATTTTTATGCAAATTAGAATTACTGAACTTGTAAAGTACTGAGTACAATATCTGGGGGGGCTGAAAATGACCTTTAAGAATGACAAAAACTATCGAGGTAAAACTAAAATTTTACGATTATAAACAAAACAGATTAGAGGCATCTGACAATTCGTAGAAGTGAAATGACCGAAAAGAGGTTCGGAAGCTCAAATGCTCAGATATCTATGCATCCAAACACCGAGTAGTGTACAAACCTTAACATTAAACAAAAATTGTCAAAAGTCATCTTGTGGGCTATCAGCACACTTAATGGATGGAAATCATGATTACTTCAAGGAAAATCTGTGTCTTATCCAAAGGAAATAGAGAAAGGATGGAAGATATGGACAGTAAACCAAGAAATAATTCATCTGTATGGAAATTCACAAAACTGACAGAGGAAAGTAATGGAAAATTTCAGGGTGAGGATAAATTAGAGAGACAAAGATATGATATTCTAATAAAATGAAATAAGAAAATTCTAAAAGAAATAATTAAACTAAGAGGCTATGTAATTATTATAACTTAGAAACAATAATTTTTAAAAATTTTATTAAAACTTATAAAAACAAATGAAAAATTATTTTAAACATATCTACCATAATGCAATTATGCTGATATAATCCCTTCAGTATTTCTCCCATTCTCAGTTAAAGAAGAGGCGTTTAGGCCAACTGTCACAGTTCACTATCATAAAAAAGACAGAGCGAGAGTAAAAGAAAAAAAAATCAAGTATCAAAACAACTAGATGCAATATATGTTAGGATATGAAAGTGGTTCCAGCCAATCTTTTTCTAATGAAAAAGAGTAAATGAAGGTGGTAAGTGTAGTGTTATTTTGCATATTTTGATTTTTCACCTATTTGAAAATCTATATAAGGTGTAAGGAAAATTTACAAACAATTTCACTCTCTACTAAATAACAAACATTAAGCATTAGTCTTCATTATATGTTTTAAACTTACTAAACTGTTATTATTTTGATATAAATTTAAACAAGAATTTCAAAGATACTACAGAGAATTTCTGTATATACTTTACCCTGATTCCCCTAATGTTAACATCTTATACAATCATGGTACAATGATCAAAATTATAAAATTAATGTTTTTATTATGCTTTCACTAAACTAGAGATTTTATTCAGATATAATCAATTATTCTACTAATGTTCTATTATGTTTCCAGGATTCTAGCTAGGATACATTATATTTAGTTGTTACTTCTTAATTTTCTGAAGTTTATAAATGCTTCAGTCTCGTCTTTCATAATCTTGACACTTTTAAAGAACGTTGGTCTAGTATTTTGATGAATGGCTCTCTATTTGGTTTTATCTGATGTCTTGTCATAATTAGATTAAGGCTATAAATCATTAGGAAGACTATCACAGATACATTTTAACAAAATTGAAAGCATTCCCTTTAAACAATTCAAAACTTTATTTTCTCAAGAAATATCATGTTTCCTCCCATATCAATGAGACTCTACATGGGCCTCACTTTCTAATCTGAGATCATTAAAAAGAAGTAACAAATAGATTATATAACACTAATAGTAAATTAGTACAATAATATGATGGCATAATTTAGATAATGTAAAAAAGGCAATTATAAATCATCAATGATACATCAGAGATGATTAATTGGGTAGACAGAATTCGAGATGGGCTTTGCAAAGTAGGAGCATTATTGCTCAGTAGGGAGGTTGAAACTTTCTATATTAGGCAAAGAAAGTGAGTTAGAAATATATTGGGAGTAGGAACTTATAGGATGAAGTAAAGATCCTATAGAAATTATCCAGCTGATTTTCAAGTATTTTCACAAATACTTTATTATATTCTAAAAATATAACTGTGGAGTTGTTGTCATGGTCTATTTTATTAAATTAATTGAGGCACAGAAAATTAAATGGTTTTTTACTAGGTCACCCTTTCTAAACCGGACATGAAGCGTAAAATCCAGATGATTTGGATTTCTTATGTCACTGTCTTTCTAACACATTTTTAGGGGTCTCTTGAATTAACTTAGAATAAATTGGTGATGTAATAAAAAAATTTCATCTAAATCATGTTTTCATCTTTTAAATTCCTGTTTTGCTTTACTTCTTGGACAGCTGAGACACAAAGTTTTTTCTTTTTTCAGAAATCATATTTTTATCCTTTTTAATACCTATGTCTATTTCCTTTCTGCTGCCTTTGCAAGTAAGAAAATGCTTGAATCAGCAAACATTTTGGAGTTAATTATTTTTTCATTAAAAATGCTACAGAAGTTGCTCTTATAGGTTCAGTGTTACTGAGAAATCTGACATAAGACTGATGGTTATTATTATTTTTAGAATATCCAGTAAGACAACAAAACACAAAACAAGGTTTGATGCATATTATTTTTACTTAATTTTAATAGGCAATATTTCCCATAAAACTATACGTATACATTTGTCAGTTTACTTATTTATTTTCTCTCATACACTGTCATCCCTTTGCCTAGTTCTCCCTCATGCCTGTCCATAGGTAATCTGATATTGGTTTCTTGTGTATCCTTCCAGCATGTTTGCATTACATATATGTGTATGTTCATACTGTATATACAAATAAATACATGTTCTTATTTAACACAAAATGAAATCCAATAAAGTTGACCCTTGAACAACACAGGTTTGAACTGTGTGGGTCTACTTATATGTAGATTTCTTTCAATAAATACCCATACTGTTTTTGATCCACAGTTGGAAGTCAGCAGATGTGAAGGGCTGACTGTATGCACTAACCTACACCATTTTACATAGGGGATTTGAGCATCCGCGGATTTTGCTATCTGTGGGTGAACTGAAACCAGTTCCTTGTGGATACTAAGAGACCACTATGTTTTGGGGGAGTCAAAAGTGATATATAGATTTTCAAATGTATTACCCCTGTGTTGTTCAAGAGTCAACTGTACTTGTACTGTTCAATAACTAGCTTTTTCATATAAAATAAATATTGGAGACCTTTTCACATAGAGTTTATTATTATTTTTACAATTGCATAGTATTCTATTATATTGAGTACAGAATTCAGTGTATTTATACCATGAAACAATATTTTTTAATTATATATTTAGGATAGGGCTCAAATAATTATTAATAATTTATGCTAATCTAAATGAATATCCAGTGGGATGATGAAAAATTGTGTGAATCATGGGTTGATTCTTCCATGTATAGGAATATTCTGCCTTTTGCACCTGTCTGACATGCTTGGCCCCTGATCACAAAATATCATCAATGTATGACAATCATTGTGGCAAATATAATGTCTCCTAAGGATTTCTAAAATAATTCTAGATGGAGCTCTGTTCTAGCTCAGAATCACTCCATGATAGAATAATACTGAAATTTCTGTTTCATGAACATTTGACAACTATTCAAAAAATAAAATAGTCTAGTAAAAATAAAATAAGACCAGTTAAAAAAAATTATTTTGGTTTATATCTAAATATTTCTTGATTATTACTTTTGTCTGACAGTTGAGTGGCCTTTGCCAAGGCCACCATTCGTGGAGATATGTTAGAGAAGAAGGTTGTGAGTCAGTCTGTTCTCTGAGATATCACTTATGCAGTTGGAATAAAGTTGTGTTTAAGGTGGCTGAAAAATGTGCCATGTGGATTACATTTTGAGACTAATTTAGATGAGTAAAATGTTATACTAGATAATCTTATGAGATTCTTATGTTATAATTCTTTAACATTAGATATTCCCTAAATCTCTATAAAAAACCCTGAGAATGACAGAAGAAACAAATCCCAGTTACAATGTACTTCCCATGTTTCTATTTCAAAAAATCATTTGCTTTCATATCTACACCATTTTGTGAGGAATTAAAAGGTTTGAAGATTTTGGGTTGTCATTCTTTCATCCACATTTCAAAACTGATTTTAAGAAATAAAAGGATGTGTTACATTAACTTTATTCATGTTGAGTGATGTAAATTATAGTTTCTATAACTAAGCATGACTCAATTAAAGTCATGCATTCAGCTCTGAAATGTGACATTAAATCAAACATTAGACATTTTAATTCACATTTTAGTACTTTCAGGTGGCTTATAAAAACATTAGTCATTGTAAGCTGTTCACTCTACTCAATAGTATAAAATCACATGTCTTTTTACTCACCTCTGGAAGTAACATTCATTCTGCTTATTGCTCTCATTACAGTTCTGAAAAACAGAAAAAAAAGGATCATAATTTAATTTCATATCACTTCCTAATCTCCTAAAATATTTCTTTTGAGATATAGATACACAAGTAAGACATTCTCATTGTGAAATCAGTGATTTTGGAAAGTTCTATGAACAATATAATTATTGAGTTATTTTATAAACTAGACATCCTTTAATTATAAATATATACACATTTTACAAACCCTGCTTTGATAAATATTTGTATTATATATTGGGTTAATTTGCCAGTACTCTGATGAAAATGTTATTTCATTATATATTATAAAACTTAAAATGTTTAATTTTGGACTCAAGAATATTTGGGAAATATTCTGTCTGCTAATTATTATCTAAGGAATCAGAGAAATTACTTAAACTTTCTAAATATCTATTTCTTCATCTATAAGGTATAAATGCAAACATCTTTCTTTCATGGCTAATAAGAGGAACCATCAGGATTTGGGGGGGCAGGGGAAGGGGTACATATTAGCCCTTAGCAAATTGTATCTCTTATAATCAACCACTTCTATGAGATATTATTTTTTTAAATGCCAGCCATATGAACACTCTCTTCCCACTTTACCCAATTATTGTAAGTTGATATCTTTCTACCTTTAGCCATAAAATAAATTACAGAAATAAAATTTATGGATCAGGGTCTAAATGTAGCATACTGTAAGTAGATACTTTAGTCCAAATTCTGATGTATTTCATGTAGGGCCACTACTGTTATCGTACGTATTGAAAAGAAGAATTTTCCACATGTTTTATATTTTTAATATATTAGAAAGATTTACAACATAGGTTATCTCCTGAAGAGGTGATAAAAATCTTCTAAAAACCAATGGTCTGGGAAGTGAACTCTAAACTGGCTACCATCTGAAAAGAAAACTGATGCAGTCATGTGGGTAGACACTGAAGAAAAAGAAAAATCATAAATCCCATTTGAATGCAAATACAGAATCCAGTTAGATCTTACTTTGTTCAATGGCTCGTAATGAGAAGAAAATACAATTTTACTTAAAGCCTATGAAATAATACTTCAGATCATGTAAATAATCACTAACAGAAAGATTCAAAGAAAGAACACATATTAAAAATTATAGGAGCTGTAAGAATATGTGATTGTTCAGCAAAATAAATAATACAATATTCATATATTACACTTTTCATACAATTTCCACAGTTACATTGTAAAGAGGAATGCATTCAGGGATGGCATTGCTACGGAACCTCTTTTTGCAAACAAGTTACTATAATGAAATACACATACCTACCAAATTGTCCACTAAAATTGAAAAAAAGAAAACCAAAAACCAGAAAATACCAAGTATTAGTGAGGATATAGAACAACTGAAACTCTTGCATACGGCTAGTGAGACTGTAAGCTAGCAACTCTATTTTGATAAACTGACTTTATCGACTAAAGCTAGATATATCCATACTCCATTAGCTAAAATTCTATTTCCAAGTCTATATCTAATATAAATGAACACTCACATAATTGTCTCTAAAATAAAAGAATTACATATTCCTAATACCATTACTTATAGTAGTAAAAATTAAAACCATCACAAATGCTCATCAGCAGAATAGATTTTTAAAAATTGTAGTATGTTTACACAATGACATATTATACAGCCAAGGTCATGTGAGTGCCACCTGAAAAGTCGCACAGAGCCCTTCACTCAGAAAGGCTCTGTGCTTGCCTGGTTTAATATCCTGATGTTACCATCTCAAATTATTAATTTATGAATGAGCATCTCTGTAAATTATCTAACTGGCTCTGTGTACAACAAGGAAAGCAAATAATAAAGAAGTACATACAAAGATATGAATGAATATCCCAAGCAAAATATTACATAAAAGAATACATACTTTATGATTCCAAACAAATAAAGCACAACAAAGATAATGTGAATTAATTCTGTTAGAAGTCAGGAGAGGGTTTCATTGCTGCAACTGGATCACATGGGAGATTAGTGGGTCCTGGTGAATCATATTGCTTTATCTGGGTTATGTTACACATGTGTGTTCACTTTTTGAAAAGCCATGGGGCCATACTCAATATTTGTTCACATTGTTTTATGTGTATTACAATTTAATAAAACAGTATAGATCACTGAAATATTGAAGCATAAAAACATGAAATATAGGAGGAAGAGAATGAAAAAGAGGAGGAAGAGGAGGAAATAAACTAAAAACAATCTACAAAATTTATATACAACATAATGATATGCCATTCATTGTTTCTTCTATTCCTCTTTCTCACTATTGGTAATGTGGCGCGAGACTACTAACGCTTAGTTTACCTCCCTTAGTATTTCATAATATTCAGAATTGGGCATTTATAAAAACATGGACCTGTTTTTGTTTTTTAGGGTTTTTTAATGCTTAATCAACTTTAGTTAATTTACACACAATAAAATTCACCCATTTAATTTGTACGAATCAACAAGTTTTAACAGATGTACACAACAGTGTAACCATCATTACAATCAGGGTATCGAACATTAGCACCACCTCAAACAGTTCCTCCAAGCTTTTTTGAAGATGATCCCCATCTAGCACCACTAGCATATATAGGAAAAACGTAGGAGACATGGGATTGTATGGGGAGGAAGGGCCAGGGCCAGACATTGGCTGGTAAACTGATATTCTACAAATGTGTCAAGAATCATTAATGGTGCAAAATTAACTATATTAATTTGAAAATAAATAAATGAACCTCAAAACTTATTTCACATCATATCCAAAAACAGTTTGGCAAAGGATTATAAGCCTAATATAAGAACTTAAAACCATAAAAATTTTCCAAGAAAACAAAGAAGAAAATCTTTGTGTTCTTGTGTTAGAAAAATATTTCTTAGATACATTTTAAAAAGAGCTATAAAATAAGAAAAATGATAACTCGAACATTATCAACGATAAGCATTTTTGTATGTTTGCTTTAAAGACACTTAAGAAATGCAAAGGTGAACCAAAAACTGGTGACATTTGCAAAATATATATTTGATAGAGGTCTCATATCCAGAATATAAAATGAATTCTTTGAAATAAAAACAAAAATAAAAAAAAAACAAACTATCTGAAATTTTAAAAATAGAAAAAAAAACTTGGAAAAAAACTTTGTGAAGACATGAATAACAAATAAGCAAATTTAAAGATGTCCAGATACACTTGTCATTAGATAAATGCAAATTAAAATCACAAGAAGTTACTACTATATAACAACTACACTGGCTAAAATCAGATTGACAATGACAAGTATTGTAGAGGATGTGGAGCAATTCATTCTCTTATACACTGCTGGTGTAAATACAAAATGGAATGACCACTTTGAATCACAGTTTGGCAGTTTGGTTACTTATATACTTAATATATAACCTAGCAATCACACTCCTAGGTAGTTCCCAAAAGAAAATGAAAATGCATATCTAGGCAAAACTTATACATTAATGTTCATAGCAGCTTTATCATAATTACCAAAAAGTGGTAATAACCCAAATGCCCACAAACTAGTGAATAAAAAACAAAACAAAACAAAACAAAAAAACTGTGCTTCGTCCTTACCATGAGATACTACTCAGCAATTAAAAGAGAAAAAAGTTCTATCACTACATGGGTTTATCTCAAAATCCTTATGCTATGTTAAAGAAGCACCAATGCGTTCCTCTATTTTTTCTGTTCCACCGATTCTTGCTCACATTTTTATTACCTTTGTTTGCTTACTTTCAGCTTACTTTGTTCTTTAAGTTCTCAGTGACTTTGTACTTTTCATCTTTACTACATTAAGCATTCAACCCTATAAATGATCCTTTATGCACTGCTTTAACCACTCCTCACATGTTTTGATATCCTGTTCTGATTTTAATTCGGTTCCAAATAATTCTAACTTTCCATTTTAATTCTTCTTGACTCTGGTGTCATTTATGTTTTAAAATTTTGATTTATGTAGGAACTTTTTAGCTATCTTTATGTTATTAATTTCTACTTAAATTCTGCTTTGGTCAGAGAATATACTTTGTATGATTTCAAGTATTTTTAAGCTTAAGACTGTTTTATAAAGTTAAATATTGTCTATGTTCATCATTGACCATGTGATCTCGAAAAGAATACATATTCTGTTGCTGTTGAATGGAAAGATAAAATGTCAAGTAGGTCAATTTGTTCATAGTGTGATTCAAGTGTTTTATATCCTTACTGACTTCTTATCTATTCTTCTATCAAATTTTGTGAGAAGGATGCAGAAATACAATCTAAATTCCCATATGGTGTCTTTCTTCTTCCAGCTGAAGAACTTCTATTAACATCAAGTGAGAATCTCACAATTCATTCTCTCAGTTTTTCTGTGTCTTAAAAGTTTTTATTTTACCTTCATATTTGAACATTATCTCTTGTTACAGAATTTTAGGTTATCAGTTTTTCCCCCTTCAAATACTTTTAGAGAGGTTATTTATTTATTTCTTGCAGAAGTTTTTACAAGAAGACTGTCAATTTTCATTCTCCTATACCTCTTAGGTTGCTTTCATGATATTTTATATCTATTTCAGAGTATCCTTTAACTTTCCCACCAATTTTACCCCATTATTAAGATGTGACCCTTCTGAGGATTTACAAAAGTGTTTTCATTCTCATTCTTCCCTGTAAGAACACAAAGTCCTTCCCAGCCAAGTGTGAGTTCAGAGAATTTTTTTCAGCCTCCTGACACTTATTTCCCTGGCCTTATATAGTTTCAGTTTATATGGGTACAAACCAGTAGTCATCCAAAAAATTTAAGGAGATGGCTTTGTATATGTCAATAGCTTCCTCTTTTTAGGTACTCTGCCCCCCAAATTCTCACTACCTCTGCCTCCTCGAACTCTGGTCTGTCTTAATTTAACATGACTGACATGTTCTTTGTGGATTCTCCCTTCCTAATCTACTTCCTCTAGCCAGTAGTGTGGAGGTGATCATAAGACCCATCTCATTTGTTTACCTTCTATCTGAGATAATTAGATCCTGCCTGTTTTTTAGTGTCTGAAAAAAAATGTGGTTTCATATATTTTTTATTTGTCCTGTTGTTTAGTCACAATGGTAATTATCAAGGTAGCTAATTGATAGTGAAAAGAGAAATACAGGAATTCTTTTAAAACAAGCAATGAACTTATAACTTATTATATAAATTCTTGTTTGGGTCTGGAAGACTCTGAGTCTTTTCTATTGGAAATTAATGTTTTGTTTTTAATAAAAATAAATTGTTTCAGTGTATTGTTAGCTTTTAATTATGGCTCCAGGTGTCCAAGTGACATAGTTAATCTTTAATCTAGGTCTCTAAAATGTGAATACTTAGTTGATAGTATGTATCAGAGGTAAGAATATTAAATACTGTTAAATTCTGAGATACAGAAATTTAATGAGGGATAAATGATGTACTATTTTGTTTTTCCTGCTCTTTAAACTTTTGAGTCCAATAGTTCTATTTCCCTTTAAATAAAGAAAGGTAATTTAATACCCAGTTATGAAGGTCCTTGTATAAAAAAGTTTCTTATAAATGAAATGATATGCATATAGAATGAAATGATTTCTCCTGGTAGCTCTGTAGGTCTTAATTTAACCAACCCATTTCTCCATTTTTGTCACTGACAAGATTCTTTTATTAAAGGGATTAAAATATTCCCTTTGTCAAAAAAGTTTTAATACACATGGTCTCAAAACAGCATTAAGTCTAAATAAATCTAGAAGGCTATATGGTCACTGCTCTTCTTTTTCCCCTTTTAGAATATATGATTCATGAGTACTGAACATGCTGATTATGTTTGAGACTTAAAAATATTAGGCTTATCTGAACATTTAAAGTTAACAATAGATCAGTAACATACATAGCTGTGTACACAGTATGTATAGACATATTCTCAAAGCAGTATTTATATATGTAAGAATAATAACTCTAGTTAGCTATTAAATGTGCTAAAGTATGAGCTACAGATAAGGTAATTAAGGAGTAACTCCAAAAATACTCCTATAATTAACTCCAGCTCTCCTCCTCCTGCATCTTGTAAATACTATCCCTGGATACCATCCTTTTGAAACACTACATGGTTCTTCTGGTATTATTTCTCTCTTGCTGAAGTGCATTAATAAAACTTAGTTTGTTTAACTACAAATATGTTCCTTATTGTCTTTGGCTAACAAGATTGAAGAAGTACCTTACTTCAACGTAGTCCTTAATTTTGTTTCACAGAAACAAAATTACACTACTTCTAGTGTACATATTTTGTTATACAAATATACATACTTTGCTGTACAAGTTGCACTGCTTTAATTTCTGAACATTGCAAGGTCTAAGGTATAAAATAGTATAAGAGTATCTCCTGCCATCTAGTTTTGTATAATGACTTCAAAGTTAATAAGTCAACTTGGCATATTATCTATCAACCAAAATGTTTGTTATGAACTGAATGTATTTCCACAAAATTCATATTTTGAAGTTCTAACCCCCAATGTGACAGTATTTGGATATGTGACCTATAAGAAGTTAATTAGAATTACATGAGGTCATACGATTGGCCCCCATGATGGAATTAGTTCCCTTATAAGAAAAGACACCTGAAAGCTTGCTCCATCACCTGTGAATACAGTGAGAAGATAGCTATCTACTGTTAGAGAGTTCTCATCACCACCTGACCATGATGACACCCTAACCTCACACTTCCAGGCTCCAGAACTGTGAGAAAATAAACTTTTGTTAGGTTACCCGGTCCATGGTATTTTGCTTTGGCAGCCCAAACTTAATAATGCAATGTTTTAATAAAGTTTACATGAAAAAAAAGTTTATAAGCCTATTTATATACCATTATTACAATTTTGTTTAAAATATATTCCTTTATGTACAAAGTGATTTTGTGAATGCATCTACATAAAAAACGAATAATGAGATTATGTGTGTGGTTTTAACTTTTATTTTTACTTTTACCATTGTTCACATTGTCTACAATGGAGAAAACTCTACAAACATCTTGAAATGGAACTTTATCATCTACCCCATCAGCCCTCTTCCCCATGCTGTGTGCTCTTGCTCACATGTAAATAAAAAACAGAGCAGGACCTGGAGCTTACTGCAGGCTTTCACTTCCCCTGTTACTAATGAGGCATTCTCAAACCCACCCCATCCTTTCCAACATAACTGCCTCAGTCTGGCCCTCATTTTTTTTTTTTTTCTTTTTGCCATGATTTGCCTCCTTCCTAGAGTTTTATACACCACTTATATTCATTCTTCACCATACAGCTATAGTGACTGACTTCTCTAAAATATAAATCTGAGCTTTTTATATTCTTGCTTAAATTTCCTTTAAAGGCGTCCTATTCCCCTACAAAACAAAAATCAAAATTTTAGTTAGTCACAGTTTACACACTGCAGTCAAATTCCTGAGGAAGAAGTCCATAGCATTTCTAGCTCTAGCCTGCTATGACTTCATTGGAATGCCAGCCTGAGGCAATGAGTTCATTACACAGTATATTTTGGCATACACGTGATCTTTTTTATTTTATTTACTTTTCTTTCTTTTTATCCCTTTTGAGAAAGGTAGGTCAAGGAAATTAGAAGGTGTTCAATGACTTATTGACTATCTGTATTGGTATCTGTATAGGATGATATCTGTAAGACTGATCAGTATATGATCTGAGACATTTTTAAGTTATTTTATCTATTTATTTAATTTAAAAAATTTTATTTACTTTTTATGGTGACATTGGTTAACAAAATCCAATAAGTTCTTGCTATATACTTTAACAGTAAGGCATATTTACACTGTGTGTTCACCTTCCATAGTTAGATTTCTTTCTGTCACCACATATTTGACCTTCTTTATCCCATCTACCTCCTCCTTCCCCCCACCCTCTACCTTCTGGTAACCTCTAGTCTATAGTCCACGTCCATGAGTATCTGTTTGTCCTGTTCATTTGCTTTTAGGTTTATATCCCACATATAAGTGATATCATGTGGTTTTAAAAACCTGGCTGAAAGCACAGATATAATGAATAAAAGATGGGTTTTAAAGAAATAAGGGAATAGTATTTTTCTAATATTTTCAAGATTTATCTAAGTATTTTACTCAAAAATTATGTGTTAAGCACTTTCTATTTACCAGGTCTCAAGGACAAGAATATTAGTTAGAAAAAGCATGTGATAGACATTGTAATATGAGTAGCTTTAAATAATATCACTATTTACAATACACTGCTATATAATAATACAAAATTTAGCGAATCCAAATTATCTCAAATTGCTGAGTTAGGAAAAAAGCTTTTCTGAAAACCATTTATCATATCTGCCTACTTGGTCTAGGTATAAGCATTTTGCAATGTAGCGTTCAGATTGCAAATGCTCCTGATTTCACAGAGTGCAATAGCGGAAATAATTGCTTCACCTATAATTGAAAAGGTAGCACACAAGAAAACTTTAAAAGTGAGGGCTATACTTTGTAATTTTTTATTCATTAAGCTTTAGTTATTTTCTAAGGAGGGTAGGCTTTGCCAGCCCTGGGTAAGAAGAAAAAATGATATAAAGATAAAAACAGTAATTTTGCAAAATCAATATTGTCAAGAGGTTATATGTCCTAGTTTCTGAGTTGCAACACAGGACAGATAGCCATATATAAGCTCTATTTTCTAGAAAGGTAAAATAAAGAGTTTAAAAAATCTACTACCCTTTTATTATTTTGGAATCATATTAATACAAAGTAAATTTTTATCTAAACATTGGCTAATTTTTACATTTAGATGTTAATAGAGTTATGAAAGATTTATTTTAGCTGATAACATTTAAATAGAGAGTCTACTGTAACTATTACTAAGCCAATGAAGGTAGATAAATTAATCAAACTGTAATAACTACATAAAAATGAAACCATCAAAACCTAATACATAAGGAAGACATTATTACTTTGGTATTCACTTAGGATATACCTTTTCATATATATAATCAAAGAAAGAAATCTTTAAGTACACACACACACGCACACACATACACACATATTGTTTGCCTATATAAGTTCAAAAGAACTTTATGCCAGTTAATGCAGAAAACAGTATTGAAGGCAAATAATGAACTAAGATAAAATACTTGTAACATACGTAAAGATTAGAGGTTAACAAAATGTAATACGAGCTTTTACTTGTATTATGTTTTAATTTATGCCCTATTTTGTCCTTGAAATGGGGTGTGGTGGCCTTAATATATAAGCAGCTTTGACAAAACAAAACAAAACAGAACTAATGTACCAGGGGGCATAAATATGTTGGACTTGAATAGAAAATATAAAGAAAATAATTGAAATGGCTGGTAATATATAAAAAGCTGTTCAATCACAGAAATAATTATATATGCAAATGAATATATGCACATAATGAGACATAGATTTCTCCTATCATGATGGAAAAATACTTATTAAAGCATTATTTTAAGAGCAGAATATGGGATAAATCAAAATGCTCTTTCAAGGACATTTTTAGTTTTAAAAAATTATGAAACAAATCAGATTTAAAATAGTAACTTATGACATTGCAATCACATAGGTTAAGTGACTAAAGCAATAAATAAAATGATGCAAATAACACGTTATATGTATGTTCATATGTATATGTAGCGACTTTAACATGTGGTACCTCACATGCATATATCTATATGCTTCCCTGACCTCAGAGTTAGAGTTACTCTCAAAAGTTCTTTCAGAAGAACAGGGCCTATTTTTACCCGCAGGATTCATTTAAGACTGTACCACTTCTAGGCAAAGCTTTGTTGCTGGTGACAACATTAACAATAGCCAAGCTGTTTCAATCAGAAGCTCTTGCTGATTTTATCCTTCATAGAGGAAAGAACTATTAGGTAACAAATGATCTGGCAGAACTTTGTAACAACCAACCATTCCACTTACAACTCATTTGTATCTGCTCAGAATGGATTAAAAATAGCTATGGTTTAAAACAAAATTACACACACACACACACACACACACACATACACACACACACACACACAAGGAACCAAACTCTCCCTTTCTGTTCTAACCTAATGCTTTTCATGACTTTCTTGTTGGTGGTCCATGCTAATTTCAGCAGCAAAAATTGGGCTTTTCCCAGTGGTTTGAATAGTCATAGCCCTCTTTTCTTATCCATTTTTTTTGATGATACATGGCTTCTCTTTAACGATTTCTTATCCCATTCAAGATATGGGTCAATGTTCATGTAATGGACATATACTATACATTTCAACCGCTATCCCAAAGACCACCAGACTTATTGCCCAGCCTTTTCTTTACATTTTCCTCTCTATTACCCCTTAGCTAGCCACCAATTTTCCAGTTCAGATTCAGTATTCATATATTCTAATTGTAGATATGATTTTTTTCTTTCCTCTTCCTCCTCTTCTTGCTCCTTGTTTCTTATTTCTTTTTTCTCTTCCTTCCCCTTCTTCCTTTTCCTTCTTTCTTATTTTTCTTCATTTCCCTCATTTTCAAAAGTTCCTGATTATTATTATCATCAAAGATTCTTATCATCTATGTCCTCCATATTGCTAATTCCTACCATCTATGACTTAGCAACAGGATTTGTCAGTGTTAAGAACTTCTCAAGACACATTGTTTTTTGGCTTCAAGGATACTACATTCTCCTTGTTATTCCCCTACTTCAGTAGCTTCTCCTTATATATCTCCTTAGTTTATTTTTTTTGTGTGTGTTCTTGACTCTTAATATCTGAAATTTCCATAGTTTTACCCTTATTTTGTTTGTTTTAAATCTACACTCATTCCTTTAGTGATCTCATCAATTCTTGTGGCTGTAAGTACTGTTTACCTTATATCTTTAAATCTAAAATTCTATGAATTTTAAGATATACTATAATTTAAAGTATCTCTCAGAGGAATAAAGTTCTGCCAATTAATCTATAATTATGCCATTGATTGATTATAGGAGTCATTCTAATTTCAGACCTGTTAAGCTGTGAGAAATGCACATTTTGGATGTCATAAAATGTAATATATTCTTATGACCCTAAATTTATATCCCAGCATGTATTATTCTCCTGCCCTCCAGTTATTTATCTAACTCTCTACTCAATATCTCCTCTTGCCTCCCTGAAGAGCAATTTATCATGATGTCTAAATTCTTACCTCAATCTCCCAATCTCATGACTTCTCCATCTCAGTAACTGACAAATGCATTCTTTAAATTGCTCCATTCACAAACTGTGGAGTCTTTTTTGATCCCTCTCTTCTTACCCACATCGACTTTGTCAAAATCCCTATAAGACCAATATCTCCTGTGAATGTTGAGGCAAAAGTCTTCAGTAAAATAATAGCAATCTAAATTCAATAGCAATTTATACACCATGTCCAGTGGGATTTATTACTGGAAAGCAAAAATAGTTCAGTGTATGCAACTCAACCAATGAATAGAAGAACTAAATAAAAGAGGTAAAACTATAAAACTCTTAGAAGAAAATAGAAAAAAAAATTTTGTGACATTGGATTTGGTAAGGATGTCTTACATGTGACACAAGAATCAAAAGCAACAAAAGCAAAAATAGATAAATTTAAGTTAATGAACATTTAAAAAATTGCGCTTCGAAGGATACTATCAAGGGAGTGATAAAACAACCCATAGAACGGGAGAAAATATTTGCAATTTAAATGCTTGATAAATATTAACTCAAAATATGCAAAGAACTTCTAAAACTCAACAAGAAACAAACACCTCCAGTCCAAAATGGACTTAAACAGACGTCTACCAAAGAAGATATAAAAATGGCCAATAAACACATGAAAAGATGGTCACATCACTAGTGATTAGGGAAATGAAAATCAAAACCACAGGGGGATGTCACTTTAAACCCATTATGATAGCTAGTATAAAACAAAAAACAAAAAATTAAAAATAACAAATGTTGGCAAGGATGTAGAGAAATAGAAACATTTTTGCATTGCTTGTACGAATGTAAAACAATGCTGCTATAATGAAAAACAATTTGGTAGTTCCTCAAGAACTTAAACAAAATTATCATAAGATTCAGCAATGCCATTTCTGGGTATATACACAAAAGAACTGAGAGGAGGGACTCAGTTACTTGTATACTAATATTCACAGCAGCATTATTTATAACAGCCAAAAGGTGAAAACAACTCACACATCCATCAACAGATAAATGAGTAATCAAAATGTAGTATTTACATATATTAGAATATTATTCAGCTATAAAAAATTAATTTTGATACATACTACAACATGAATGAACCTTGAAAGTATCATGCTAACTAAAATAAATCGGACACAAAAAGACAAATATTGTATAGGTCTACTTATATGAGGTATCTAGAATAGGCAAATTCAGGTAGGTAGAGTAGAGATTACCAGGGGTTAGTTGGCAGGGATGAGAGTTATTGTTTAATGGTTACAGAACTGTTTGAGGATGAAAAAGGTCTGGAAATAGATGGTGGTAATAACTACACAACACTGAGATTGTACTTAATGGTAATAAATTGTACAACCAAAAAGTTAAAAGAATAAATTTTACTTTATGTATATTTACCACAATAAAAATAGCCAAAAATCCCACCCCTATAAATTCTGATCTTCAAAACATACCTAAAACCACCACTTCTTCCTATCTCATTATTTACCACCTTACTCTAAGCCACTATCATCTTTAATCCAGATTTTTGCAATTGCCCTATTTGATCTATTTCTATCCTTGGCCATTTCATTCCATTCTCCACATAGTATCTTGAGCCATGCTTTTAGTATAAGACAGATCATGTCACTCTTCTGAAAATCCTCCATGGGCTATTTCACACAAATTAACCCCCAAAGTCCTTTAAAATGTTTTTAAGGACTTAAGTAGTTGGATTTCCTTATTAATTTTTTGACTGGAGTCTCAAAAGGATCATATCAAAGAGTGATAGCAGTGGTATGCCTTGGGGAATAAGAAAGTTTTATCATTGATATTGTGTATAATCACCAGATATGTGGTGACAATTAAATGTAAAACTACTTTTAATAATTTTTATTATAATTTCTATATTTTGTACAGAAAATACACCTCTTTCTGCCTTCATCTGAGATTGTTCATCTACCACAGATTCCTTGGTATCCCATTGACTCCTACCATTCTTTCTTTCTTTACCCCACTTTCCACTTTGATCTCCTAACTTGTTGATTAAATTCACAAAGTAAGTTATAAATTAGGACCTTTGCATTTGTTGTTCACTCAGTTGGAAGACAAGGTATCTGTCTGAGTGTCCAGCTCTCTCATCTATTTCAGTCATTAAATCATAAATCACTTTCTCTATGTGGCCTTTCTTGAGTACTCAATTGTAAAGTATAATTATACTGTCACCACTATGAACCAAATTCTTTCATTTCTTAGCACTTTTTACTATATAACAAATATGTTCATTTATTTGTCATGTTCATTGCTTCTCTCTTCTATATGAATAATATATGGAATAGCTTCTTAAGTGTAAGAATTTTTCCTTGGTGGTTTAATATTGTAAATCTAGCAGAGAGAGCACTGCCTTGCTCACTGGGACATTTAATAAACTCTTGTTGAATAAATGAATGAATGAATGAATGAAACAAGTCATTGGTGTTTACCTATATAGACAATAGACCCAAATGCCATTATTTGCCTAGCCAGAATACATATAAAAATGTTTATTACCATTAGTAATTGAAATAAGCAAAGTTAAATGATAACCCTCTATTTTATAAGTTATCAAATTGAGAACCATTTATTGTTACAAATGGGTTAGCAAAGGAAAATAAAATAGGCTTCTTTATACTGTTTGTATAAAGACAATAGTAAAAGGTATATTTTTGAGATAATTTGAATAAATGTAAAAATAGTTTTAAGGCCAAAATTTTGATTCAACATTCAATAATACTTCTTTTAAAATGTAAAGGAAATGCCTATGAATACTAATTTTCAATACACTCATATTTATATACATATACACATATATTTGTGTGTGTGTATGTGTGTACCTATGGGTCATGAAGATTTTTCCTTTTTATGAGACCCTTCAGAGGTATTCTACTAATCTTTTAGCATATTTCTGTGCACTAATTATGGAGGATGCCATAAGTTCCTATGAAAAATCGTCAACAGTGTATTGAAGATTCAATACTTGATTACATACATGACTCTATGGTTCAACTAAGTTAGACCTCTGAGGAAACAACTATTTGGTTCAGTTGTAAAATGGGAATCTATGGATGATTACATTAGGCGGAACATTTAGAACATTGCACTATATTATTTGCCTAGTACAATACTCTAGCCACCCACTAAGACCTGATTTAGACGTGCTTTTGAATCTCTCAAACTGTTCAAGTGGTGCATATCACGTAGGCACGTTTCCTCACATTATCAATGTATGTAAATTTTTTAGCACTTTGTAGTGCTTTCTAAGAACACGGCTTTTGTTTATCTAGAAAATCATTAAAATATTTTTAAATATAGAATAAACTTCCAAAATAATTTATTTATAGACTAATAAAGATATATGAATGAGAAGCTTATAAGAACTAGAAAGCTTATATGAAAATGATAATCATCGTTCTAGAAATAAGAGCAAAAAATTCAGTGTTAACCAGATATGTACTAAATAAAATGGGCATTAAATATGTATTACTTCCAGTGAAAAGATCTTCTTCCATTAAATACCTCCTGCTTAATAGATATTTGACAATAGCAGATGTTCCAGATCTATGAAATCATCTTTGTGTACTAAATCTAAGCTTAACCAGTGAAGTACCATGGAGAGGGAAAACAGACTACAAATTAGCATAAAAGCACTCTGATTCACATCTATGTCACTACAGAGTAACATTAATTTCATAATTATAATTGTGCCATCATTAAGAAATGATGGCCGAGGAATGAGAAAAGCCCCCTTCAGCCCTCAAATGATGGTCTAATTTGTAGATGGTCTTTTTTCAGTTATAACAGTTAGATGTCTTTAAGATTGACTTAATTTTGCAAAAATTTCACTTAGAAGTAAATGTTGGACTCAAGTTGAATAAGTGAGTTCATTACTGAATAAATTCATTAATAATCAAAATACACTTGTCTTAGCCAACTGGGCTAAAAATACCACAGACCAGGTGGCTTATAAACAACAGAATTTATTTATTACAGTTTGGGAGGGTGAAAATCTAAGAACAAAGCATCAGCATTGCCAGCTGAGGGCCCTCTACTGGGTTGCAGACTTCTCACTTTATCCTCAAATAGCCAAAGGCACAAGCTTGCTCATTGGAGTCTCTTTCATAAGGGCACTAATTCTAATTATCAAGGCTCTTCCCTCATGTCCTATCCACCTTCCAAAAGCACCCACTCCCATATCATCTTTGGGGTTTAGGATTTAGACATATAAATTTTGAAGAAACACATTTAGACCACAGCAATACTATTTATTATATTTTACAAAGTTCTTTTTTCATATCCAATAACATATGTATGATGTCACCAGCAGGTTTATTAGAGAAAGGAGACTTATCCTCTTTTTCTGCTGAAGAAACAGAGGCTTGGGAATGCATCTAAAAAATATCTATCAGTTATATAAAGGTCTTTTGTTGTAATTATCATTTTAAGTTAATATTTTATGATAGTTCATAATCTATACTGCCCTACATTGACTACATTATTGATTTCATCATTAACATAATGTGTAATATTTTGATTGTTTAAGATTATTTCTAGTCTCAAACACTGTCTTGCTAAGAAATCCTGCTATTGCCTCTCAAATTCCTATTAAACTATTTAAAAATAAGAAACATATTAAAATTGATAACTCCAAAGGGGAAGTCTGAAAACAATCATAATGCCTGAATGAGTGGTATTTTCAGCAATTATAAGACTATGGTATCAAAGTCAGAATTCTTCTCAGGGATGAACAAAGGTTTAACCACCTTAAAAGAACAAGTTTGTTATACTGAAAGAAAAAAAGGGTGCTACTTCATCTTTCTGCCTCTACACTCAGAGTCTGCATCAAAGCGATAACTGGGCAGTCAGCCATCGACTTCACAACTTATCGATTCCTCTGGTGGTTAGTGCTTTGTCCCCACATCCTAACAACTACCTCTCTTTGTACCTGAGTTTACTGCCTGAAGTTCTTAGGAAACAGCTACATAGAAAGTGAATAAAAGGACCTAAGATAGCAAAGTAGATTTTAAGTTGCTCATGCATAACGACATGTAGTTCTAACAAGTATATTATTTAGCTTGGGTTAAAATTAAGAATACACCTGCAGCCTTGCATGCAGCTTTAAGGTTTTCAAGTGTCAGTCACACTTTCTATAAAGAATACTTATTAATTTTAGTAATTTTCTTTAAATTATACTTACTTTCCAACAAAACATGTTCTAAGGTTCTGGTTCCCAACAGAGAAAGTCTTTTAATAAGTCCACTACATCCCTCAGCACAGAGTAAAGAATCATGAATCACCTACTTATTCTTTCAAGTACTTGCATGTACAAAAATTAATTGTTTCTACTTTGAAAATGATGATATGTCCTACATCCCAGCATGGTGTTTGGCACTTATGTAGGAGGGGCAAAATGTGTGAGCATTTATAGCTGGCAGCAAATTTCTGTACTGAAGTGAAGGTAAGGAAGGTAAACCATGATGCATGGGGTATGTGTGTGCTGAAGCCAAGAAAAAACAGTCACAATTCTCAGCAAGATAAAGTAAGAGATTTGGTTTCTTAATGAGAAAGGTAAAGAACTGAAAAGGAGAGAAAAAGAAGCTTGAAACAATTTGGTGAGATTCAAGCTACAGAAATTTAAGTACATATTAAAAGTCCTCAATGGCCAAAGGCTCTTCATGAAACAGTGTTGCAAATATTTGATTTGAATGTGTTTATATTGCTATGATATCATATTCACCTTACTATCTTTCCCCAAATCCTTAATAACATCTAATACTTGTATTTCTTGGATAAAGGGGTGTGTGTGTGTAGTAGTATTTTCTTTTGCTTTATTTTTCCTCAAAGCAAGACGCTGACTCATTTTCAAGTCTAGGTTGACATTATACAGGTCAGATTTCGCATAGATAGAATGGCAGGAAAGCATATCACCTAAAGAAGTAAATGAACCATGAAATATGAATCATTGTTACCATCCTCTAAAACATTTCAAAATACTCAGGGGGAATTCTGAAATTTTAAAGCATAGAAATTTCCATTTAAGTCAGTCATATCTAGATATCAAGTGGGCAGAAGGATCTAGTACCCAGGTAGCATGTGAATTAAGATGAATGAATTAGTAAATACACCATTCAAGAGACCAGTGAAATCGTCTAGACCATTTCTTTACTATACACATAGTAAAGAGAAGCAAAAGAAAGTAATCTTATTTGACACATCAGCAAGAAGGTGGCAATACCAAAACAACCCAGGATCTCTGCTTTATAATATTTGACAAGATCAGAGTTCTTAGTAATATTCCATAATTCATATCCCTCTGGTTAAATAAGGCTATGTACTCTGAATTTACTTTAGATAAAAAATATTCTTCAGATTTCCTATCTAAATGCATTTGAATGTATTAAATGAATTTAAATGTAAGGTCACATTTCAAAAATCATGCTCAAAGTCCAGTGTTTCTTCTACCCATTTATCCTGGTTTAGATGATATATGCTTAATTAGCACATTAATTGGATAGAAATATTCTTACTTGGGTCTCTTAATATTAGATGTTTTTAATCTGTATTGTTAAATAAAATATATAAAAGAAAAATAGCTTTTCAAATTTATTGCTTCCTAAGTTTTAACAATGCTTTCCTTAGGCAAGAAAGTTATAAGTAGCTGATAAAAGGGAACTGCAGTACAAGTTCTACTGTTAGAAATGCTGAGACACAGAAAGAATTATGTTTGATTCTTTCAAGATTACTCATTTCATATTGTCTGCTTCTATTCTTTTTCTAAGCATTAGAATCAGGATACCAAGAATAGCAGTGATAGCATTTTCCTGAGTAAAAACGAACCTGACTTCTATGGACTTGAAAATAATGCAATTCAAAGTAACTAGCTGCAACATTTTTGACATTCAAAATCCCTCCTGGTTATGAGCTCCACAGATAAAAAATGTGTGTAAAAAATATAATCACCAGCATACATTACTATAGACCTTTATTCTCTCTCAGTTGATTGCTACCCAGCTCATACTAGGAACTGTTCTGTTATGGAGTTTGTAGTATGTTCTTATGTTTCCCATCTTTGTAAATATTACAGAATATTAAAAATAATTTCCTGGAAAAAATATGGTACCTATTTCTGAAATTATTGTACAATTCATTTGAATGTTTTGGACACACTAAAAAAGTAAAATAATTGAGTACTATATAAAATTGTATCTTAAATTTAGAATAATACATTTAGAGATTTATAGATGATAAACATTTTGTTTATATTTACTAGAAATTAAATTCTTACAGACAGGATAACTACCTCTTAATTGCTTCTCTTCTAAAGCTTCCAAACATTTTCTTTACACTTCTTATCTGTGTTAAGATTGTAGTTTACTTGAAATTCTGACAAATCTGAGTTTCACATTTCTTCTGTAAATAATTTAAAAAGCTAAATTCTTATAGTATTCAAGTGTTTTAAAAGTACCTTGATTAGTAATATTGAATTTGATCATGAATGTGATATGTGTAAATATGATATTGTGATTCATAATAAAAATCTATTTTGGGTCTTTGTCCCTATTTCTGGGATAAAGCTCCTAAAACCCTTGTAATTTCTGAGGGAGAATTAAGTGGTGTATTTTGTTATGTTAACAAAGTGATATTTAAACTGCACCTAAGGATGAGGGCTGGCTGCCAGAAAAATCAACCACGCGATGAGAGAGGTTGAAGTTTCAGTCCTCCTATCCCCACTTCCAGGGAGGGAAAAGGAGTTGGGAGTTAGGTCAGTTACCAATGGCCAAAGCTTTAATCAATCATGACTATGTAATGAAGCCTCCATAAATACCCCCCAAGGACTAGGTTTGGAGTTTATGGGTTGGTGAACATGTGGAAATTTGGAGAGAGTGGTGGGCTTAGAGAGAGCACAGAAGCTCTGCATCCTTTCTTCATGCCCTGCCCTATGCATTTCTTCCATCTTGCTGTTCCTGAGCTATATTATTTTAAAATAAACTAGAGATGTCTTAAGTGAAATATTTTTCTGAGTTCTGTGAGCCACTCTAGCAAAGTAATCAATTCCAAAAAGGTGGGGGTCATGGACACTTCTGATTCGTAGCCAGAGTTGTACTCACATCTGACACCCAAGAAGGGGGTTGTGGGAACCTTCCAATCTGTAGCCAGCCAGTCAGAAGCACTGGTAATATTCTGGGCTTTTGAACGGTATCTGAACTGGGAGGAAGTGTTGGCAGTCTTGTAAAACTGACACCTCAACCTTAGGATCTGATACTACCTCAGAATTGAGCTGAATTATAGGACACTCAGCTAGCATTGGAGAATGCTTGTCGGTGTGGTAAACCAACCTCTGCCCCAACATACACATTGGAATTGAATCTAGAAACAAAAATATCAGGTAACTCTTATTTCATAAAAGAGGAAATCATTTTCAAACTCTGTCAGTAAAATTTTCATGGCCATAGAGTCACAGATTTCCATGACTCTGAATCGTTAAATCTTAACCAGTTTGCCTAGCTTCCCAGATTCCTGAAAGAAACCTGTAGAACACAGACTCAGGAGAAAAGGTCATTTCATTTCTCAGAGTTTGGGGAACTCACAACCTTGGTATATTGGGCTGAATCACATATGAGAATAATAATTGATTTTAAGGTTTATCTTGACAAAAGGTGGCTAAACATTGTACCCTTCAATCCTTGAGGCCATAGTAGAGTTTAAAGGCAAGTATTCTGAAGGCAGAAGATCAATGTCAAAATCCCACCTCAGGCACTTCCTGGCTCTATACTCTTGAACTTGTTACTACTTTCTCTAAATTCATTTGCTGTATATAACTCAAGAATTTGAGGTAAAGGTTTAAGGAAATAAGACTCGAGAGAGAAGTGCCTACAATGGTATAAGACACAGAATAGGCATTCAATAATAGTTATTATTATTATTTCATTTTTATGAGCACATGAGCTCTTAGTATTTGGATGGTGTAACAGAAGTATAAAGAGATTAGCCTAAAAAAAAAAAAGTACAAATGAAATAACATTCACCAGCCATTTTTAGCAGCCCTACTTTCAAGCAGCCCAAAACAGTCCCATCATACCATATGGCTAGCTCTTTGACCTCACATGGTAGAATTGCTTGCTCAAACATGGTTCTTGGGCCTGTATAAAAATCACCTGGAAAGTTCATTATCATTATTAAGTAGCAAGCATACTGGTATCAAACAAATGGACAAATGCAAAAATTTGGATTAGATAAGGAACACACACCTCAGATTTTCTATCTAAATTAATTTGAATGTATAAATGGAATATATATATTTGAATTTATTTATACTTTAAGTTTCAATTCCAAACATGGACAAATTGACAGACATACACATACATTCTTTCTCTCTTTTTCTTTCTCTTTCGTTCTCTCTCTCTTAGTCCCTCCCTCTTTCATACTTAAATAAACTATATCATTCTTATTCAGATTAACCTGTTATATCAGTTACATTACTGATGTCTTAGTTATTAAGGGTATGAATCTAAATTACTCCTTCCCACCCCACTACTGTTTAGACTGATTCCATATTCCAATAATAAAGTATTATTGGGAAAGGCCCGGGGCCTGTGGGCGGGGGGTGGGGGGGTGGGGGTGGGGCACGGTCCTAGTTTGTATTCTTTCACCTTTTCCACCAGGCCGGTGTCAGATGAAATGTATGTTATCATTTTAGGCCATGACACTCACATATTTAATAACCTTTAGTGACTTCCAATTTTCTACACAATTATATCTAAACTCATGAGTAAGACAGACAAAGTCTAGCACTGACCTGCTTTCTACTACCTCCCCATTTTCCATTAATCCCTGCTTCAATTTCTAGGCTTCAGGAACGCTGAACTGTTCTAAGACAAAAACACATATTTCTACTAAATTTGTGTCTTTGCTGATTTTTCTCCTTCTACCTGAAATATTTTTCTCTTGCCTCTTTAATTGACATTCTTATTCATTTTTAAGATTCAGCTTAAAAATCACACTTAAGTAATTTTTCTTGAAAGCCCACCTGAATAGACACACACAAAGGCATTCTTTTATTGAATAAGTTGCTCCTCTTCTTGGTCTCCAAACTACTCTGCCACTGAACCTTCACTACGCTTTTTAATTATCTATTTAAATAATTATTAATTATCTATTCCTGGGCCAGCTTCATAGACACATGATTAGTACAGCTGCCAAGTGCCCAACTCTCAGAAGGGCTCCACACTTGAGTTTCAATGATTTGTAGTCAAATATTTGAAAAATTTTATCTTGTGTTTGTGTTAAGTGAAGTTTAAAAGGACAATGAAGGGTGTATCTGTGTGCATGTGATGGGAGTGGCCCAGAACCTTAGCTCACAGGTATCTGGGCTCTTATTGTCTCCCACCTCCCCTGAATGGGTTCTTAGTTGTCCATTCTTCTGCTACTTGTAGCCCTGGGCCTCACCCCATCTCTCTGTTCTCCCCTCAGTGATCACTGCAACCCTGAACTTCAGGCAGATTTGGGTGCAGGCACACAGAAAGTCAGGATCAGGTATATGTTCTAGGGCAGTAGCCCCCTTTCTGGCACCAGGGATTGGTGCTCCTTTGAGAATCTAATGCCTGAGGATCTGAGGTGGAGTGGAGGTGGTGATGCTAGTGCTGGGGAGTGGCTGCAAATACAGATGAAGCTTCGCTTGCTCACCAACTTCTCAGCGAGGCCCGGTTCCTAACAGGCTGTGGACCAGGGGACTCCTGCTCTAGGGCATCTCAGTGAGAGGCACAGTGGCCATCTCCACCTCTGGGCTGGTACCTCACTGCACATTCAAAGGGTGACTAGCCCAGTCAGGTCCAGGAACCACACATTGCCTGATCAGAGACTACAATGTCCTGAGTGCAGGCTATCTATTAGAAGTTAGTGTGGTGAGTCAGCAGAAACAGAGTACTTTATAATTATTTATAAGACCACATTAAACAGCAAATTAAAAAGAATCATAGATTAAGACACTACAAAAATGAAAACATTTTATATCATATATTTAATGGCACATCTATCCTGGTTTTTGAACAAGGGTCCCAGTATTTTTGTTTTGCCTTGAGCCTGAAATTTATGTACCCATCCTTGATTACCTGAGACTATCATCTCCTTAAATTTGTGACTTTCCTATTTGCCCCTGTAACTGAAGCACATGGCCTTGTACCTATTATATAACAAGAACCCAACATGCATTTGTTAAATGAATGAATAAATAAAAATTATTGCATAACATAATTCACCACCTTCAATAGGACAGTGTGGTTGAATAGTAAACTCTATGAAGAGATATTTGCAGAAAACTTTTGACTTGCTCATCATGACACAAAATAAATAGCATATAAAAGCTTTAAAAAACAAGTAACATTTTCCATACACTAATAAAATAGACTTCATGCTTTGCCTCTCTTCAAAGTGTAGTACTGAAATTTCTGTGTGAAACAATTTTGTTGCTACCATATTCTGGAAAAAAATGCTATAAGTGTCTGTTCTTTGATTTGGTAGAGTGATTAAAGAAGTGATCTTCATTTGTTTTTATCAGTAAAGGTTTCTAAAATTACACCAAGCAGCAACACACCAACTACTTGGGAGAAAAATGCATTCAGGAAAGAAATACATATCTACATCTAGAAATGGACAGTGTTGATTAAATAAATCAAGAGATGAACAACTTTATGAACTACAGTACCTAAGCCATTTGGCAATTTACCATGCTTATGATGTTGATTTTATCATTATACATGTTGATTTTAGTCCTGTAGAAAGGTAAAGAAAAAGTTTGAGGATAGAGTGCTTTTGTAAATAAATATATTTGTTATATGTCTAGATAAAATTAGATGTATGCTAATTTGCATTCATTCAGTTCTCTACTAGTAGTTGCTGGCAATAAAAAATAGAAAGATATTACAGTCTGGCCTTACATGGAAAAACTCAAGATTATTACAGATAGATACAGATATTTAGATATAATGTTTTGAATGTAAAAGAGCTCTGCTAGAGATATTAAAATTTATTGAGTGAGTCAACCACTTTTGAAAAACATTTTTAAATACCGGAAGGTGAATGAGTCACTGGAGATAGGGCAGTAAGCAAAGAAAGCAGATGTAGTTTCTGCCCTCATAGAATTTATGGCCCACTGGAGATGAAAGGCATTGAGCAATTAATTAGAAATATTTTTAGTAAACAGCTATATGTGTAATAAGGGATCTGTCTTAATAGGAACAGTGGTACAAAGGCTTTCCTGAGGAAGTTATGTTTACCTTTAGGCCTGAAGGATAAGGAGAGTCCTGGTAGGCTAATAGAAAAGATGAAGCAGCATTTCTGAGTTTGTTATTTTTGCTAACAAATTTATTCTTACAATTATTTACATGTGTTTAGAAGGAACTATATAAATTTTAGAAAGAATCACTAGTTTAGAGTGTATAATAGCTTAAAAAACTGATCTAACTATATTTGTATTTATTTATAAAGAAATTTCGCTTAACAGATTCATAGACCAATCACAGGTAGTGGTACTTTACACTATTTAAAGAAGTAATTTAGTAAATGGAATATTTAAATGATTTTTTAAAAGTGACATTTTAGTGTTTAAGACTGGTTTGTTTAAAATGTACTCCAACAGAGATATGTTACATGATACCTAAAAGGGTGATTTTCACTTTTGGCAAGTAGCTCAGCCCAGAATTCTTCCAAACTACATGCCAGCTCTCCTACATTGATTGGACAAATAATTTAATCTCTCTTAACCTCTGTCTCTTCATCTGTATCACAGGAAAAAAATATTGCCCCAGAACAAATGTGAGATAAATAATTAAATGTAAACAGAATGTTAAAGGTCCTATTCTAAACTACATAATAGGAAATCAATAAATTTGACTTTCTTTCTTTATCCAAGCATTTATCCTTTTATTCTTCCACCAAATACATTGAACAGCAAAGAATGATATAGAGTAGATTTTAGAGCCAAAGGAACTGCACCTCTTAATAGTTGCATTATCATGCATAATTACCTAAATTATCTGATTACTAGTTTCTGAAGATATGAAATAGAAAAAAAAAAAAATAACTTTTCCAAAAACATAAGACAAATGGCATTATCTACTAAAAATGTCCAACAAGTGAAAAATAGTAAACACCTAATGTTTGTTTTCTCTTCTTTCCATTATTATTTGACATTCTCCATTATTATTTGATTTTTACAATGGAAAAATAAGATGATAAATTATAAGCATAAAATTTTTTTCATAGAGTTGATGTTCTTACATGGGCATATGACATTTACTAATAATTATAATATATCCTAGTATAGTTGACCCTTGAACAATACGGGAATTAGGGGCTCTGATTTTCCCGCACAGTCAAAAATACACGTGTAAGTTCTGACTCCCAAAACTCATTCTAGTCTTTCTGTAAACATGGGGTATTGGTTCTAGGACCCAGAAGATGCCCAAATCCAAGAATTTTCAAGTCCTCTATATAAGATAGCATAGAACAATGCATGTTGTTGGCCTGCCAAACCCACAAATTCCCAATGGAGGATTGAAAATAATGTTTTTGAGGATGTGAAGTGCTGACTGAATATCTGCTGGAAAAATTCTGCCTATAAGTGGACCGATGCAGGTCAAATCTGTGTTGTTCAAGGGTCAATTGTATATGCATTTTCTCCTAAAGAAAACATAAGATGGAAATAGATATGACAAGTATTCAAAAGATAGAATAATTAAAACTGAGAAATAAGCAAAGCTAGTACTGTTTTCCAGAAATATATATGAATATTTTTCAATGTTTCTGTTTATCTTATTTATACCAATGATTATTCTATACTTTTAAAATAAAATGCAGTTATATTGCATTAAATTATGCTTAATTCAAAAGAAAGCTAGTAATATAATATGATAAATGATGTTTTATTGAAAATAAATTGGGAAACTTAAAATTTAATCATAGAAACATGTATTTACATATTTTACATTTCACTTATCAACTTATATTTTATGTTACTGTCAAATAAAAAATCTTTATTTAACTTTTATCAAAAGGCATTACAGTAATTTTTCCACTATTAAGAATGAAATCCAATTTCCATCTCCACCTGTGATGGAAGGTCAATGCAATTAATGCTAAGAACTAAAAAATGGTAGGAAAATTACAAAACACATTTTTGAGGCCCAGGAGAACTGTGAAATCAACAAGGAACTAAAATATCACAGTAAAAAGCACCTTTTAGAAATAAACTCATGATTCACATTTTTCCATGGGAGGTATGTATTAGTTCTTGTTGCAAGCTGTGGATTTGACTTAGCTCTCCTACAGAACAGAAACTAGTAAAATTTTGGTGGTTAGGAAGTAATGAAATAATAATTTCAACACTTCAAGGGCCTAGGAAACATGAACAGCTTTCTCCATAAGTTTTTAAATGAATCCTGGGGCTGAACAAACGGGAGCAGAGAAATCCTTTGAAGAAAGAGTGAAGTCTCCACAGCTTTGTGCTGCACCTACTGAGAGGAGATCTAATAACAGAAAAGGTAAGAGAAGAAGGTAGAAAGAGAGCAGTTATGTGATTTTGTGGATCTGTAACTGTTTCTTCCCTGGGAGACACATAATGATCTGGTCCTGTGAATACACTGAAATTTCCTGGATATAGTTTATAAAACTCTACCTTTTAAACATGGCTATAATCAGAGACTTTGTCAAATTATTTGCTATAGCCAGGAGAAAATCTTCATTTTGTATTTTCAAATCAGTAACATATAAACTCAGTGATAAAAGAAATTAGACTAGTTTGATAAGACTTATTCCTATAATATCTTAGGTTTTCTTCCAGCTTTTCTCAATCTTTCCCTTTTTAAATTTCCTTCATAATTATGTCTAAACTAATTCCAGTTTTAATAGTCTAGGAATTGTAAAAATCATCCTTTCTTTTTTAAAATTAAAATTTATTAGATTCTTTGCTTCCCCCCCAAATTTCTCTCTCCTTCATTCATTAAAGAGTATTATCATTAATTCATGATCTAATCTTTAAGACCAAATTTTAGCCTATAAAGTCATCTTTTAATGAAGAGTTTGAAGAGTTCTAACACCCCTAATATTCTTTCTATAGCATTTTGTCAGAATTCAGTTTAAAAATAAAAAATCTCAACATGTAATTCATTGCATCTGTGTAGTCCTTAAAATTTCTCAAGTATTTCCATATAAGATGTGTTTAAACAAATTGTGTGAAATTTATTCCTCTCAAGTAATCTTATAACTTATTCTAAAAATATAAAATTAAATAATATATAGCAATTAATTATTAATGTATTTTTTTCTAATTAATCCCAAACCTTCAAATTAGTCAAAATGAAGCAGAAGATGATCTTAACCAGAATTCAATAAAAAACAAATCTTTTTCTAACATCTGAATTTCTTGTTGAATGTTTGGATAATTTCATCAAATTTACCAACTCAGTTATTTTTATCATGTTGGTGTTTGTTGGGGAGAAGATCTGGAGGAAGAAAGGGATCAGAAATGTGGTTTTAACTAAAGTTGAGTTTACTCTTAGGATTCAGACTTCACTGACAAGTAAGACTTCCTGTGTATGAGGCTTTTAAGGTCTATTTACATACAGGAAATCATTTCTTTTAGCCAAAAAAGAAAGTGGACAAATATTTTGAATGAGCCAGTAAAATTTTTTCAGTTGTCAGAGAAATGAGCCTAGTGTAATATTTCTATAATTCCAATTAGTAGTATGCAACAAAAGAGGTACTAAGTGATCATTTCTACCAAAGGTAGCTGAATAAAATGTTCCTCATATAATATTTTGTAACACATCTGGCAAAGAGAATACTGATTTTAGCAAGAGAGAAGAATGGGCATTAGAGAGTAAAAATGCTATTATATCATTAAAGGAAACAGATAATATCCAGTGCACACTTTAATCAAACAAATCCTCATAAACAACTGATAATCAAATTACATTTGAAATTAAAACCTCACATTATATTTAGCATCATCCTGTTTAAAATATTAAAATTTTGTATTTTAATGTTTTAATATGTTAACACTGGAAATTACTTACAACATTTTCTTATTAAGTATATATCAAATTAGAGAGAAAAATGGTGTAGATAACAGAGGTTCTGTTCATCTGGCAACCCAATCAAAGTTGGGATGAAAATAAGGAGCAGTGGCAGATAAAAATCACCTGGGATCTAATGAACTAGCCATCCAACTAGGGAGAAATCTAAGAAAGCACTCTGCAACAGCAGAAAATAGGATGGGGCAGGGATGTTGGGCTGCCCATTCCACTGCAGCTAAGTGAGACTGAGGTGGCAGCAGCAGCAAACACCTCTTAAAGGGGCTGTGTTCATGAGTGGATTTTCACGGAGATGGACCTGCTATCTCCAAGCACCAGTGCCCATTTGGCTATGTGCAGGGGGCACAAGGGACTTACAGGCAGATATTGTCAGTGTGAGGGTCAAAGAAAGACTCATTGGGTACAGAAGTACTAGTGGTATCCACTGTTCCCTGTTGAGCACTCCTTGTCCCAATGCATGGACACAGCGCTGCCATAGCTGTGACAGCATCGAACTGGATAAAAGATGTCTCTAGACCCAGAGGATTCCCTAAAAGCTCACCTCCCCCAACCTGGTTCCCATCCAAGTCACATCCAGGTATATCCTCAGTAAGTCAGATGTACCTTCCTTTGCTGGGCCTAGACTCACACTGGAGGCAGCTGGCCTCGGTTTCTGGTGTGACCTTTTGAGGCAACTATAAGCATGGTATCTGTGGACTGCTTGCTGAATCTTGATAGTGGCCCTAGAGGGGTAGAGGCTTGGGCTAAATTTGGCCTGCAGCTGAACCCCTGTCAGGACTGTGCAACTGGACACCTACTTCACAAATCCACACTAATAAGACTAGGAGACTTGGGAGCTTTGCTTAGTACATAGAAACAGACATGAAAAGGAATTCAAACTGGGAAGACAAAGAAGCAGAAACCATTTGAGAGAACAGGACAGAGATCCAGATATAATGGAGTCAAGTAATTCAACACACGCAGAGTTCAAAACACTAGTTATAAAGATGCTCAATGAACTTTGAGGAAATGTAGAGAACTCCAACAAAGATAAAAATGGAAATGGATATTATAAGAGGGAACCAGTGTGAAATGGAGAACACATTATCTGAAATGAAAAGTATATTAACAATAATATAAACAAAGGAATAAAAAAAGTAAATAAAGAAGAGGATCACATGCTCTATCTAGAGGACAGAAAAGCCAATCAGGTCACTCAAACAGAATGGCAAGTAAAAAGAGGCTAAAACTATAAAGATTATTTAAGGAAGATGTAAGACGTTATTAAGGCTCCAAATATTCATCTGATCAGCATAAGTGAAGAAAATCAAGATGCTGAACAGCTATTTGAAGAAATAATAATAGAAAACTTCCCTAACTTGGTGAAGAAAATAAACATAAAACCCCAGGAAGTGCAGAGAATTTCAAAAATTAGGGATCCAAAGAGGCTCATATGGAGACACATCATAATTAAAATGCCAAAGATTAAATACAAAGAAAAAAATTAAAAGCAGCAAGAGAAAAACAAATAATTACATATAAGGGAATGCCCATATGATTTCTCAAGATAGACTATGCAGGACAGAAGGGATTGGCAAAAAATATTCAAAAGAATGAGGACCCAGGATATACAACCAAGAATAATTTAACCAGCAGAGCTATCATTTAGAGCTGAAAGACAGATAAAGAGCTTCCCAGACAAAAATAAAGGAATTTATTACCACCAAGCAGTATTACAGGAAATGTTGAAGGGGCTTCTTTAAGAAGAAAAAAACATGTATCAAAAACAGAAATAAAGAATGGTAACAACTACATTCCTATCAATAAATACCTTAAATGGAAAAGAATTAAGTGCTCCAACCAAGAAATGGAGTGACTGACAGGATAAGAAAACAAGACCCCTGCATATGAAAAGGAAGGAAATGGAAAAAGATATTGCTGTGATGAACCTAGAAGGTATTTAAGTCAGACAAAGATAAACACTATATGATTTCACTTATATGTGGAATTTAAGGAATAAAAAGAACTAATCAAAAACAAAACAAAACAAAAAGTATATATTAAGTTCATTCTATTGCCTATACGTATTATAGAAAAAAGATAAGAGATCATTTTTTTCTTTCTAATCACAGTCATATATTTAAGTTGTATATATTCATACAGTAAAGTGTTATGCTTGAAATAAAATAATGACATTTAATATTTAGCAAAGGTTTATTAGGCATCTATCATATGCCAGGGGCTGAAGATAAGTGGTAAATATAAAAGATAATGTTAATAAACATATAGATATTTTCTTATGCAGTGATTGAAATTTATATTTTGGTGAGATGAGTTAGAGGCTTAGTAAATAGATAAATTATATTATAGTGATTAAAAGCTATGCAAAAAAATAAAACAATTTGAATAGAAGAAAAATATTCTGGAAAGATGACACTTGAGAGGTGAGGGCCTTCTTGTTGAAGCGATCAAAAAGTCATTTTTGAGGAGCCGATTTTGAGCAGAGACTTTAAAGACTATTAATTATGCTAATTCTTAGAGAAAAACCATCCAGAGAGGGCTGGTTCTTAGTAACAAAGGAAACACACATCATCCTGTCATGAATAGAAAACCTGACATATTGCATGGATAGTAATCTGAGTACTCTGAAAAATAAACTGCAGCAGACAGATCAGGGAAGAACACCAAGTTTTGCAGTACCACCAAACTGGCTAAGTTTAATACATATTTTTTCCTTCTAGTAGCTGCCATCCCATGGAACCTGAAATCACTGAAATCAGAAAATCAGAAGTGAGTACAGCGGTACAGAGAAAGCTCTACTTAAAGCCCTTTAAGCTCTGGCTTAATTGCTAGAAATAAAACTTCCAATGAAGATGAAAGTACAGAAATTCACAGGTTTCTTTTTTTCCTCCCTCCATCACTCCCTTCCATCCTTGCTTTCTTATTACTTTTCTCTGTCCTCTCATTCCCCAGCCCCACACAATCTCATGGTATGGGGCATAGCTTCAGGAAGGAGAATCCAGAGCCAAACTGAGGAAAGGGAAATTTCTTTTCCATTAAGTGGACCTACAGTTCCAAGAAGGTTAAGTCAACCTCTCCCACACCTATTTGCTTTTTAAAATTTTCTGTCTTTTTATAACTTAAGAGTCACAAGTTTCTGTTCAAAAGATCAAGAAGGGAACCCCAGGAAACCATAAGTTACTATGCAGATCACTGACATGGAAAGGGTCAGAAAATCCAGACCCTAAAGTTTATGAATGATGGGGCTGACCTATAAAGTATGCATGCAGGGATAGGAAATAAATAGGTATATTGAAAATTTTGAGAAACTGACTTAAGAGATAGGTCATTTGTGGAATAAGTGGAATACATCCAGGACAGATTGGAAGAGCTCTCCAAAGGCTTTGAGAACTGATATTGAAAGTATAGCCTACAGAAGATGGATTTGTACTTGTGGCTTGTATCTAATCAGGTTGGATTGCCTGCATAAGCAAAAATAATATTTTTCCATAAGTTCCAAATAAAACCAAGTCTCATAGCACAATATTCAAAGTATTAAAAATACAATCCAAAATTACTTGACATATGAAGCACCTACTACATTTCTGCTTACATAGGTAAAGTTAATTAACAGACTAACTTAACCATCATAGATATGACACTTTAAAGCAGCTACTGCAAAACTGCTCAAATGAGCAACTAGGAACGCTCTTATGACAAATGTTAAACAGACTGTTTTAGAGAAGAGATGCACGATATAAAAAAGAATGAAGTAGAAATTTAGAACTGAAAAATACAGTAATTAAAATAAAAAATGTGATAGACTTAACAGCAGAACTAACATGGCAGAAGAGTCAATGAATTTAAAACTAGATTAATAGAAATTCTATCTGAATAGGGAAAAAATAAGGAAAAAAGTCTCATTTACTTGTGACACAATAATAAAAGGGCTTGTTCTTTTAATTTGTCTCTCAGAAGTAGAGGAGAAAGAATGCAGTTCTTAAAAATTATTTGAAAAAGTAATGGCCCAAACTTCTAAAGTTTGAAAAAGACATAAACTTTGAGATTCAAGAGGCTAAGTGAACTTACAATTGAGAAAATTGAAAATATGCAAGGCTAGAGACATCAAATCTAAGTTGAGTAAGTTAAAGACAAAGATAAAACCTTTAAAGCAGCCAGAAGGGATAAAAATAATTCATATGATAGAGAAATAATTCAAATTATTGCATATATTTCACCAGAAATTGTAGAATGCAGAACGTTGTGGCAAAATATTTTAAAGAATTGAAAGAAAACAAGTGGAAACTTCTAATTTCATATTCAGTACTAATATCCATTAGAAATGAAATTGAAATAATGACATTCTCAGATGAAGGACAACTAAGACAATTCATAAGAAACAGATTTGCTCTAAAAATAGTTTCTAAAAAAAATTAGTTCTTCATACTAAAGGGCAAGAATACCAGGAAAAAAGAATGAACAATAGAAATGAAAAACATCCTGGTAAATATAGACTATTCTTCTCTTTTTGAGTTCTTGAAAACTTTCCTGACAGTTGAAAGCAAAAATTATAACTTCTTTTGGAGTTTTCAATGTGTATATCTGTAATATATGAGACAACTACAGTATAAATGGCCACATATAATGGTAAGCTTTCTACATTATAGTTGAAATGATAAAATGCTGATGCATAGTAGTGTGAAAGGTTAAGTATGTCTTCTGTATTCTTAGAACCACAAGAAAAAAATTATATACTCAAAATCATAACAGATAAGCTAAAACAGAAAAAGGTCAAATAACATTTTCCTCCCTAAAAGGGAAAAAGAAAGGTATAAACAAAAAGAGAGGACAAAGAACAAAACAAAAAAATGATAGATATAAATCCACATCTATCAATAATCATATTAAATGTAAATAGTCTAAATATACTAATTAAGAGACACAGATTGTCATAATAAAAAATACGTCCCACTTATATAATATCTACAAAAAATTTCATTTTGAATATAACAACGTGGATATATTAGTACAAAAGCCCTAAAATTAGAAGAAATTTATAATGTTGAATGATATGTTGTTAAATATGTTCATGACTGCATGTAAGAAATGAGAATTTATACATGAACATACTAAGGCAAGTAATTTAAGTTATAGAATTGAAGACCACTTTTATTTTTCTGGGACTTATTTGTGTTTTTAACATTTTCTAAAATGAGCATTACTGAATAACTGCTAAAATATGGGCTAGAAACAAATTAGGAATATCAGCAGATAAATGGAGGACAGCTTTAAAGGGCATAGTTTGAAAATCTATTTATGGAAAGCTAATTTATTGAAGTGGATGAGTACACATCATGCAGTTTTGCATTCTGAAGCAGTGGCACATGAAGATTTATTACTACTGTTAATTGCAGAGGGTTGATGTTATATCCTAAGGGCAGTGGTATTAATATGCATATTTATAAGAACAAGTGGTTCTTTATATATTACTACTTAAATACACCTCTGATTGCTCCAGTAATTTAACCTTCACCTAATTTCACTAAATTAATTCTAAACAGCAACTAGTAAAAGTTAATTGAAGAAATGTTAATTGGATATTTTGAGTATGGCCCTACTATACAATTAAGCAATTCTTTGTAACTGATAGTTTTAATGGACATGGGATCAAAGTAAAAGCTTGGAAAATATATATTACTGACTTCTGTTATCAGGCTTTAAACAACTCCTGATGGGCAAATAGTTTTCTGGTTTTTAGTAAAGAGTAGCTTTATTGAGTATCTGCAAGAAAGAAAGGCCTCATTGGTATTTTTTTTTTAAATGTTCATTTAATTATCATTGGTAGTTCAAAATAAATAGCAGTGGTAAGAAAGTTAATTAAATATGGAAGGGTCAAAACAATTGCTTAGATCAAGAAATACTGTTTTTATCTATTTGTGGGATTATGGAGTTGGTCAGGATAAGGCAAGTGAACAAGTGAGGCAAGATTAAAGCCCAGCAATGGAAGAAATATGTGGCCCAGAGAGAGAAATACAATCAATGCAAGTGCTACATCTAAAATTTTTCAAAAGCTGGCTTGACAAGCACCCCACACCCACACATACCATCTGTGCAATCTTGGCCAAAGCCTGGCATGTGAATGTGGTATATACAACATACACAGGGGATGCCTCTTAAGTGCTGGGTTCTTCTGGCCATGAAGATAGCATTTCTGGGGCCCACAGGTTTGAAACAATTGGAGAGACAGTTCTCAGAAAGCTACTACCCCCAGGACACTGCACAGACAGCAGACTGAAACACATGCCCAGTCTTCCTGGGAAAAAAAAAAATGCCTATTAATTGCTGGGATTTCAGCCTGAGGGTAGGATTCAGGTTTGTGACTCATCTAGAGGCGACAGAAGTGCTGTCAGGTAATGTAAACTGAGGAATGCCATCTTTACACTCTCTCTTGGCCTTGCTATAGCTCACTGTCACCTCCCAGAAAAGAGCTCATACACCCCTCAGAAGCCATCATTTTTACAACTGACATCAAGGGGGCTGAAGGCCAGTTTGGCTTATAACTATGGCCCCATGGGACTATATGTACTTATATACCCTAAAAAATAACCTGAGGGTTTAGCCTCCAATCATCCTGAAACTAGGTACTGACAGGTACTGACTGAGATCCCTTACTTTGAAACATTCACAGTTCTTGTCATACCCTCAATGACTGAGACCTATCAAGAATAAATCAGGCTACTTAACAACCAAAAAAAATTTTAAGAGACAACCAAGAGCTAAAACGAACTAAATAAGATTTATTTCCTATAGCAAGGCCACTCCTTCAGGACTGAGAGAGACAGATGTTTTGGCTAATACTTAGAAACAAATACAAGGAATCAGGTATAATGAGAAAACAAAAGAATGTGTTCTAAATAAAATAACAAGTTAAAACTCCTGAAAAAAAATTAATGAAACAGATTAATAATTTACCTGATATTGAATTTAAAAAAAAAATGGTTATAACTCCAATTTAGGAAAAGAATGGATGAACACAGTATTTCAACCATGTGAGATAAAAGAAAAAATTTTAAAGTGTAAAACAGAAGTCACAGAGCTGAGGAATACAATAACTGGACTTTAAAATACACCAGGATTCAACTTAGGTTAGATGAAGCAAAAGAATTAGTGACCTGCAAGACAGGGCAGTGGAACTCACACAAACAGAACAGCAAAAAGAAAAAGGAATTTAAAAAAGTTAAGACAGCTTAAAGGGCCTATGGGACAGTATTACGAGAAATAATATTTGCATATAGAAATCCCAGAAGGAGAAGAAAGGGCCAAAACACTTGAAAAAATAATGCCTGAAAACTTCTCCAACCTAGTGAAGGAAACAGGCAAATATGATTCGACATCTGAAAATCAATCAATGAGATAAACCACAGTAACAAAATAAAAGATAAAAATCATTTGATTATCTCAATAGATACAAAAAAAATATAGTTGAAAAAAATTTAACATCCATTTATGATAAAAATTCTCAATAGAGTGGGTATAGATGGAACATACCTCAATAAAAAATATATGACAAAGCCATACCTAACATCATACTTTTAAGATCAGGAACAAGACAAGATGATCACTCTTGCCACTTCAACACAACACTGGAATTCCTAGTTAAGGTAATTAGGCAGAAAAAGAAAAAAAAATAAAAGGCATATAAATTGAAGAAGTAAAACTGTCACTATTTGCAGATGATATAATTTTATATATAGAAAACCCTAACATCTCTACTAAAATACCATTAGAACTGATAACAAGTTCAGAAAAGTTGCAGAGTATAAAATCAATATATAAATCTCTATTTATTCTTCAACAATAACAACAAACTAGCAGAATGAAAAATTAATAAAATAATCCCATGTACAATTACATAGAATATAATAAAATACCTAGGAATACATTTAACCAAGGAGATAAAATCTTATACTCTGAAAATTATAAGACTTTATTGAAATAAATGAAAAGAAATATGATATTTTTTTCAAAGCACATAAAAGAAGAATTAGCATGAGCTGGACAAAACCTTTATTTTTAGTCATATGTGAGGTAGTTTGACTAACTCAATGAGAAAAGGTTAAAATCATACTCTACTTGCTGTTTGATATGTTATCATTTATGCTAAATAAAGGTGACTTTCATTACTTACTACAAATGAATTATAATTTCATTCATTATAAAGTATATTTATTTTCTGATTCAATATTTCTATATTTAATGAAATTGTCCATAGTAAACATTTGTGAATTCACAGTAATGAAACATATTAATATAAATAAAGGTCTTTTAATTTAAAGGGGCAACTAGCTTGTAGCCATTAGTCGGCCTCTATTAAATTTGCTCCAAAATATTACAGAAGACATACATACAAAAAAAGACAGCAAGTTGCCATACCAGAGGAAAATGATGGAATGAAATCACACTTTATACATGTGCACAGAATTCTAAGTAGAAATTTAAACAAAGTATCCTTTCAGAACTTGGGCTACAAAGCTTTATAAGCAGAAGCTAGACAGACTTTTTTCTTTAATTCCATTTAAATGACCAAATAAAGGGGAAATTTACAATGGTTTATGAAGGAGAAATATCACAGATCGAGAGTTTTATATCAGGCAACTGTCTTCTCCATGAGAGCAAGCAGATTGATAGTCTTGGGTATAAACCAGCTTTTATCCAGGATATCCCTCTTAAAACAGTTGAAATTTAGAAGAATGAGTAATTAATTATAAAAGAAAATCTAGGTTGTGAGAATCATAATATAAAGTATCTGGTATTCTCTTAGAAAGTTATCAAATGCTGCCAAGTAGAAACAATATATCATAAAAAACAAAAGTCCAGGAATTTTGAACAGATTACTTAATTCACTTAATTTCATGATTTTATATAATCATGAAACCAAATTCATCTCAGTCTTATTTCAATGTGAAAGTGACTTTTAACATGCTATAAAAAATAATTCCAAGAACTTATATGTCACTTAATAGGCAGCAACTACTTTTAAAAGTAATTTATATAATTAACTTATTTAGTCCTGGGGACAGGTAAGTTTCCAGAACTAAAATATTAACTATTTTGCAGGTAATGAAACTGATGCAGAGTCACAAGGCATGAAAGTGGCAGGGCCAATATTCAGACCCAGGCATTCTGGACCTGGATTCCGTGCTTTGAACTATTATCCATTAAAAGATTATTACTACTGATTTAGGAATTTACAAATTATAAAGTAGAAAATTTTTAGCAATTTTTACAGGTTTTTACATAGATTTTACACATATTCTTTGTGAATGTAGATGATATATTATAAACTTATTTATTAAACTAACAAAACAACTTTACCTCACATTTATAAAAAATTGAACTTTTTTCTTAAATTTTTACACCTTTCAGAATCTGATCCCAAAACATTTCTAATTTCTTTCTCTCTATAATATAATAGAGGTAGACTTCCCTTTCATTTTATGCTTCCCCTATGTGGTAGATAGATTTCTGAAACTGAACACTGAAACTTCCATCTTCTGATGTACAAACTCTGTATAACCACTTCCCTTTGACTTTAGGAGGAAACTGCAAATATGAGATATTGCTCCCATGAGTTGGTTACCTTATATGGCAAAGGTGTAGGGATTATTAAAATCTCTGATATACTGACTTTAGGTTAATCAAAATGGATAGGACTGTGGGTGGACCTGACCTAATCAGGTGATTCCTTAAAAGATAATCTAGTGGTCACCTGTGAAGAGTCAAGGAGAACTGAAGTGAGAGAAAGACTCCTCCTGGACTTGAGTAAATAACCTGCCAGTTTTGAGAGACTGTGTGCCTAGAATCCAAGGGAAGTCTCTAGAATCTGTGAGTCAGTCCAGCTAACAGCCTGCAAGAAAATGACTTCATCCCTTCAACTGTAAGAAACTGAATTCTGCTAACAACTTAATTCAGCTTGCAAACAGATTTTTCCTTAGTCAGGCCTCCAGATGAGAAAGATGACACACTGATGTCAGCTTTGTAAGAACATGAATGAAGGATGCAGCTAAACTGTGCCCAGGCTCCTGACTCACAGAAACTGAATGGTATATAAAATTGTGTTGTTTTAAATTAAGCTGCTAAATTTGTTGTGTGGTGATTTGACCTTTAGCAATAGAAAACTGGTACACCCTAGATTCAGCATGTTTGCTTTGCTTAAAACCTTTTTACAAATGCAACTGTTTTTTTTTTGGCATTGGTTATCTATTATCTGTATAAAAAATGGTCATTTTATACCTACCGTTAGATTTTTTCAATTTTCTCCTACTCTAAAGCCATTCCTAGTGATTTCAAATCCCTGGTTTTCCATAACCTATAACTTATCAATATGGCCTACACAATTTTATTATGTAATGTTAGTTGAATAGGAGCTACTATTACCCATTACCTACTTTTCTCTATTATAAAATTGAGAAATTTTCTATTTTGTATGAAATAATATTGCCAATTACTCTCAGTCTGGGTAAGGCACATGCTCACCTAGCATTTTAATAACATAATCATTTTTATTATATAACATTTTAGTGTGATCTTCATTGTATAAGATAAATAATATATTTTAAAAAGAGATATCTATTAAAAATTATGTATAAGAATTCAATTTATGAAAAATTATATATGAATGTGTATACGCATACACATGAATGAAAAAGATGTTTCGATAAGTGTTCACCAAACTTACTGATGCTTATCAGTATAATGTGACTTTAGGTGATTTTTATTTTCTTTGTAATGATAATATGCATGTTTAAACTATTTATAGTAAACTATATAAATTTTATAATCAAGGCAGTTCCCTTGAGAAAAAAATAGAACTGAGAAAACATGTACTTACTAAAATATTGACAGTGATTATCATTGACTGATGAGAAAATGAATAAAATTTTCCATTTTTATTACTGCAATTTTAAATTATAATTTAGGTTTATGCTCTAAATAGAATTTTAAAAAACATAGGATACATATTGTAGAAATTTAAACTATATATGTAAGTAACACTTGTATCTCTGTACCCAATCCCAATGTTATTCTTTTTTCTAAATAAAACATACTTTAACAGTTTTGATTATCCTATACCTTCACATATATATTTGAAGGGGCAAGAATGACAAGCAGTCTGTGTCCAAAAAGACAGAGAAACAATTTAGTAATATTTCGACATACTTGTTGTATAATAGGTTTCTTCTTTATTTATCTAGGTCCCATAAGGAGGAAGGAAAAGAAATTCTTAAAGCATCCAATTTGATGCATTTTGACATACATATACACTTGTAAAATCACTGCTGCAAGCAAGATACAGAATATTTACATCACTAAGTGTTTCTTTGTACCACTTTGCAATCCTTCTCACACTGTTTACTGTCACTTTAGGTTGGTTTTCTTTTCTAAAAAAATATATAAATAGAATCATCCATCATAGGCACTTTTACTTCTAACTTCTTTGCCTCAGCATAACGTTTAAAATATATGATTATTTTTTCAAGAGTGGCATGTTCATCTTTACTGCTGAGTAGCATTCTTCTGCATGGATACATGGATATTCCACATTTTGCTCAGCCGTTCACCAGCTGATTGGCACTTCTATTGTTTTCAGTTTTTCACTAGTATGAATAAAGCTACTATAACTATTCTTGTAGAGTTCTTTGCATGGAAACAGGTTTTCATTTCTTCTGGGTAAATACCTAGGAGTAGAATGACTGATTTTTATGATAGGTGAATATTTAAGTTGTAAAGAAATTGCTAGACAGATTTCTAAATTAATTGTACCATATCACATTCCCAAAGCAGGATATGAGAGCTCAAGGTGTTCTACATCTTCACCAATAATTGTAAACTTAAGTCTTTTTGAAATTTCGGCCATTCTAAGAGTTATGCATTACTATCACGTTGTGTTTAGTTGGTAATTCCCTCATGATTAATGCTGTTGAGAATTATGCTTATTAGACATGTGTATATGCTGTTTTGTTAATAATCTGTTCAAATCATTTGTCTATTTTTTTCTATTAGTTAGGTTCTTACTACAGTTATCCCTCAGTTTCTATGGGGGATTTATTCCAGGACTCCTTGTGGATATCAAACTCCGAAGATATTCAAATCCCTTATATAAAATGACACAGTATTTGTATATTGCATACAAACATCCTCCCTTTATATCATCTCAGGATTACTTATAATACCTAATAAAACATAAATGTTATGTAAGTAGTTGTTATAGTGTATTTAGGGACTAGTGACAAGAAAAAACAAGTTTGTATCTGTTTAGTACAGATGCAACCATCAGAGGCCTAACTACATTGTACATGTCAGCAACAATATAAAATTTTTTTCAGTATTTCCCATCTGTGGTTGATTGAATTCACAGATGGTTAACCTGCAATACAGAGGGCCAACTATATTTAGTTGTAAGAGTTCTTTATATGTCATGGATATAAGTCCTTTGTGAAATTTATTAGAATATTTTATTAAAATCTATTTGTTTTCTTTATGGTGTTCTTCAATGATCAAATGTTTTTAACTGAGATAAATTCTAATTCATTATTTATTATTTTAATTTTATGGTTCTTGCTTTATCTTACTAAGAAATATTTGCTAATGTCAAGTCTTTTTTACAGAAATTTTATACTTAAATCCATGACTCATTTTATTTGTAATTTTGTGTACAGTTATGAGGTAAAGATTGAAGTTCATTTTTATTCATATAGATATCCAGTTTTAAGGCACTAATTCTTTACAAATCTTTGGATTCCCCATTTAATTGCCTGGGAAGCTTTAGGGGAAATCAATTTATGATATATGATGATTCTATTTCTATATTTCTATTCTGTCCTTTTGATCTAGTGTCTAGTCTCTTGCCAATACATTTTCTTGATTACTGTAGCTTTACAATAAGACTTGAAAGTAATATAAGTTCTCCAACTTTTTCTTCTTTATAAAAATTTGAGAGACTTGCAAAGAGCATGTTGATTTATTTTTGTTCCCTCTGCTCACAATTAAACACAACTATAAACCCTTGAAATGGCAGAAGACACAAAAAAGGAGAATTCTGAAGGTAATAGAAGGTGAGGAGTTGGATTGTGACCACAGGAATGGAAAAATAGCATAGCTGCAGGGTGTCTTATGTTTTCCCAACCAACAGAAGAAAGCCATACAAATTGAACGCTTCCCATTCTCAATCTAGCAACAGAAGGCAGTAGTACTAGCAGGTTTGAACTCTCCATGACCAAAGGGGAGTCCCTATGGCAATATTAGGCAAGCTGGAACCACTGGCAAGGAGGATCAATAAGGACTCTAAAAAATAAGTGCCCAGAGGAAGCTCTTTCCCACTGAGACTAAGAAACCTATTTTTTGTCAAGAGATAAAAAGGTGGGAGAACAGAATTTGAAAGAGACTCAATAAGTTTCCCAGTTTGGGAAGCCTCTTACCTCAAAATCCTGAAATTCTCTTCTCCTGCCCAGAGACACAGGCAGAATAAGAAGAAAGAATGCAAGTGCTCTAGTCTTAGAAGCCTGTTTATTTCTACAGGCTGAGACTTTTCCATCCATGGATATCAAGGCAACCAGGTGGCACTGATAAAACAATCCCAACATATGCCTTCTCCACAAGGAGACACTCCTGTCTGGTCTGGAGAAATCTTTTCCTACTTAGGTGATATCAACAGAGACAAGTAGAGGCCCAAGCAATACCAGGTAAACCAAGGAGATCAAAATAACATTGCAAAGGCTTTAAAACATAAACCACCATTGGAAACATAGTCTTCTCTGCTCAAGTAATGATAAAAGACCCAAAAGATAAGGACAAAAATGATTCTAAATGCGTACACACCAAGCAACAGAGACACAAACTGTATAAAGCAAAAATTGATAGAGAAATAAAAAAATCTGAAATTATAATTGGAGACTTCAACTCATCTGTCTCTCAAAAACTGAAGGACCTCTTAGAAAATCAGCAAAGATATAAAAGATCTAAATAATGCCATCTGGAAGAATATTTTTTACGTATGTAGAATATTTCATTTAATAACATAAACATGCATATTCTTTTCAAGTGCCCTTGGAACATTCAACAAGATAGACCTAGGCTATTAAACAAACTCCAACACATTTAAAATAATTGAAATCATACAGAATGTGTTGTCTGACCATAATCAAATCAAATACATGAAATGTGAAACGATTCTACATCTTGGTCATAGTAGTGGATACAAGAACAAAGTTATACAGGAAATACAACTGCATACTTTTTATACAGATGAATCGAGTGTAAATATTTGATTGCAGTATCAAATAAATGTGAGCAGGCACTACTGTGTTGTTGCTAATTTGAGAGGAAAAGCATTAAATGATATATATTCTCCTAGATGTAGTCAGTTAACACGATGAATTACACTGATTAAGTTAAAATATTCTATTCTTGAACCTGTCTGTTCATAATATATTTCCCTCATGCATTGTTGGATTTGATTCTGCTAATACTGTTAAAGATTTTTGCTCCTATATTTATGATGGTTATTTTCTGTAATTTTTTTTTTCTAACTTCATTGTCAGGATATATCTTTAGGGTTCCTTGGTCTCAAAAATATATATCTCAAATGAATAGAAAGAGAGGGAAGGAGGGAGAAGGGAGGGGGAGAGGTGTGGGTAGAGATCAAAGGTCTGCAGTCAGAATTTGAGCTAGAGAAGATTGATTTGGCCACCATCTACTGGGCACATGTGTCTCTCTGCTCTTCCAGCAGTTGCTGGAACAGGTGCAGGCACTGATTCGCCTAGACTACAGCAACCTGATGAAGATGAAGTGCCAAGTCCTGCTGGGATGAGGAGGATAATGGCTTCTGGAACATTCCCGAGCCTATCATCACAATAAACCAATCTCCCAGGAGTGTCCACAAGGCCAGAGAACCAAGCAAGCCCACAAAGCCTCTGCCGCAGGTAACTGGGAAGCCGAAACGCACGGAAGAAGCCAGCTGCACGCTGATGCTCGGTTGGCGCTACCGGGGAAACGCGGTCCAGGCGGGCCTGGCAGCCAGGCCTCCGCTCTCGCCTCAGCAACAACCCTGCCTCCCCGGGCCCCCAGGCCGCTGCGAGGCCTCAGCCCCGCGGTTCCGCCTCCAGTCCCCCAGCAGCCCCTGTCACCGAGGCCCAAAGTAAGAAAAGCTAAAGCAACTGGGGCGGCGCGCCTCCGCGAGCAGTGGGGGGTGGGGGGTTCCCTGAACCTGCCCCGCGGCCCCGCCGGAACCAGGCCTCGTTCCACTGACCCGGAGGCCTGAAGGGGCCCGGGCCCTGGGAGTCACATTTCAGTCTGCGTCCCCCAGACCACCTGGGTGGGCACGGGGCTGGAGTCCCTCCGAGGCTGGACAGTCCTCCCTGTGAGGTGGCGCTGGGGGCTCACTCTGGCTCTCCACACCACGGATGATGGCAGCGTGCGCGTCTGCTCACCTGTCCCCTTTGGGGCCACCGCGTTGGACCGCGCCTCCAAGGGCCCACAAGTCCCCCTCCACGTCATGGCCTTCACCAGCAGTCCCGACGGAGTGGGGCGACAACCGCCACAAGCCCCGCATCTTGGCGACTGACCACTGGGCCCGTGTCCGACGGCGCCGCTCCCCAAGGGGCGCCCAGCCGACCCGAGTCCCAGTGCAGAGGCTCCAGCCGCTGCTCGGTAAGCAGCCCCTGAAACTGCCTTTTCACGGGGTGGGGAGGAACGTGGCTTTTGCTGTCCTGTTGGTGTATCTCAGGTTTTTTTTTTGTTTTTGTTTTTTTTGACTGAAAAAGACAGCATTTGGCTTCGTTAATTTTTCACAGTTTGCCTTGTGTTAATATCGACTTTCATCTTTAATTTTTCTAATTTCGACGTTTAGTGGGCTCTTTTTTAAAAATGTAATGCAGAATCTTGGGTTATTCATTTTAGACCCTTTTTTTTAATATGTGCACTTAAAGGTAGCAATTTTCTTCTAATAATTTTGTTTTGGGTCACTCTCCAGATTTTTCGTATGCTGTATTTTTTATATCATCCAGTTTACACTATCCTATAATTACTCCTTAGATGATGATGATGATGATGATTATTATTATTATTATTTGCCTTAGTGACTTATTTTGAAAAATTGAAAATTTTGGCAGTTTTCGTAGATTCGTTGTAGTGATTGAGACTTATAGGCTTATCCAGTTTATGGGTTATCTTGATGAAAATCCTATGAACGTTCAAAAGAATGTATATTCTGACTATTATATGTAATATATAATTATCGATTAGTTCACAGTTGTTGATATCATTTGTTTTTATATCTAGTAGCTCAATTTATTGTGCAAGGAGAATTTTAAAATCCACGAGTAGAGAATTATCAGGTTCTTTAATACTGTAGTTTTTACATCATGTTTTTTGAAGCTTGATTATAAGGTCATACACATTTATGATTATTATAACTTTCTGATGGATTGAGCCTTTGCCTTTGTTAAATGCACTACTTTAACTCTAGCAATAGACTTCTTGACGTCTACTTTATCTCATATTAAAATAACTAATCAAGAGCAAGAATCAGGAAAAAAAATGATGTAAATGAGAGGTTCTGTTCATCACTGTGGTGACCAAATCAAAGTTATGAAGGAAATGAGCAAATAGCAAGGAAAAATTGCCTGGGATCTAGATGAACAACTAGGGAGAAATCTAAAACACTCTGCAAGGGCAGAAGGTAGGATAGGGCGAGGACACAGAGCTGCCTGGTCCCCTGCCGCTGAGTGGGACTGAGGCTGCGGTAGGGGCATCTGCAAGCGGATATTTGAGATGTTGGAACTGCTTGCTCTGAGCACCAGTGCTAATTAGACTGCATGCAGAGGGCACCAGGAATTTAAAGGGAGACATTCTTGGAGTGAGGGCCGAGGTGAGATTCGCTCTGTTCAGAAGTCCCAGCAGTATCATCATTCCCCTTTTGGGCCCTTCCCACTCTGTGTGCACAGAGCATCATCACCATAGCTGAAATGTCACCAAACTGGGTAACGGAGGCTTTTTCAGCCAGAAGATTTCCTGAAACTCCACCTCCCCAGCTCATGGTCCCACCCAAGTCACATCCAGATATATCTTCAGAGAGTCAGGTGCTCTTTGCTGACCAGTGCTTAGTCTCATACTGGAGGCAGCTGACCTTGGTTTCTGGTGTGACCTTTTGAGGCAACTATAAGCACAGTATCTGTGGATTGCTTACGGAATCTTAACAGGTGACCCTGGAGAGGCAGAGGCTTGGGCTAAATTTGGCCTGCAGCTGAACCCCTCTCGGGACTGTGCAAATGGACACCTACTTCACAAGTCCATACTAATAAGACCAGGAGACTTAGAAGCTTTGCCTAGTACATAGAAACAGACACAGAAAGGCAGCCAAAATGGAAAGACAAAGAATCAGAAACTATATGAGAGAACAGAACAGAGAACTAGAGATAATGGAGTCAAGCAATCTAACAGATGCAGAGTTCAAAACACTGGTTGTAAAGGTGCTCAGCAAACTTATGAGAAGTTTAGAAAATTTCAGTGAGAACTTCAACGAAGTGATAAAAGTGGAAATGAACATTATAAAAGGGAACCAGTCTGAAATAAAGAGCACATTATCTGAGATGAGAAGTATATTAAATGGAATAAACAAAGGAATAAAGAGAGTAAAGAAGAGGATCAAATGACCTATATTGAGGATGGAAAAGCCAAATCACTTAACCAGAATGGTAAGAAAAAAGAAGCCATGACTATAAAAATAATTTAAGGAGTCTATAGGACACTATTAAAGGTAAAAATCTCCATCTCTTTGGCATACTGGAAGGAAAACAAGATGTTGAACAGCTATTTGAAGAAATAAAAATGGAGAACTTCTCTAACTTGTTGAAGGAAATAGATATACAACCCCAGGAAGCACAGAGAATCCCCAAAACCAGGAATCCAAAGAGGCCGATAGCAAGACACATCATAATTAATATGCCAAAGGTTAAACCTTAAAAGAACCTTAAAAGCAGCAAGAGGAGAGCAGATAGTTGCCTAAAAGGGAAACCCATAAGACTGGCAGCTGATTTCTCAAAAGAAACTGTGCAGAATAGAAAGGCTTGGCACAAAATATTTGACAGGATAAAGACCCAGGATCTACAACTAAGAATACTGTATCCAGCAAAGCTATCATTTAGAGTTGAAGGACAGATAAAGGCTTCCCAGACAAAAATAAGCTAAAGGAATTTATCAACACCAAGCCAGTATTACAGGAAACGTGGGAGGGACTTTAAGAAGAAAAAACATGTATGAAAAACAGGAATAAAGCATGATAACAACTACATTCCTATCAATAAATACCTCAAACGCAAAAGAATTGCTCCAACAAAAAAAGAGCAGATGAATGGATAAGAAAACATGACCCCTACATGCTACCTATAAGAGACTCATTTCAGGTTAAAAGATGCAGACTAAAAGGAAAGGGATGGAAAAAGTTACTGCCTTGATGGACCTAGGAGGTATTTAAGTCAGAGAAAGATAAATACCATATGATTTCACTTATATGTGTAATCTAAAGAGCAAAAAGAACAAACTAATCAAAAACAGACTCACAAACATAGTGGACAATTTGGTGTTGGGGTGGGGTTGGGCTGGGAGAATGGGGTGAAGGGTTAAAGAAGTACAAATTAGAAGCTAAAGGATGGTCACAGGCATGGGGAGCATGGCATAGGGAATGCAGGTAGCATTGATATGTTGTCTAGATGGATGGTCAAGGGAAGGAAGGAGCAACTGGGATCATTTTATGAACTAATTGTCTAACCATTATACTGTATACTTGAAAATAAAATAATTAAAAAGATAAAAAATAAATAGCTAATTAAGCCTTCTAATTCTTGAGTTTAATATTTAAATTTCATCTCATACATAGGATGCAGTTAGGTCTTGCTTTTATTATGTGCCTTTTAATTAGTGTTTTACCTATGAACGTTCTATGTAATTATTGATATAATTTGATTTAGGTTCACCATTTTATTAAATATGAACATTCTCACCTCCCCTTTTCTATTTTGTAGTATTCTCTTACTGTTTGAATAAATTTTAGAAACTCATTCTGAATTATCTATAGGTATTTTTCTGGTAGCTGCTCTAAGATTAAATTTTTAGTCATACAATTAATATTGTACTACCTCACATGATACAAAATTTGCAACCACATGGATCCAATTACCACCTCATTCTATATAAGCTATTTATTATCTCATCCTATGTATAATTTTTGCTTTAAATAGTCATATATATTTTAGTTAAACTAAAGAAAAATTTATATTTATCGATAGCTTTGTATAATTTACAGTGTTCATTCTTCCCTGGTGGTCATTTTTTTCTCTATGGTACGTACTATTTTTCAATTGAAAGAAATTCTTCTAGCGTCTCTTGTAGGTGCAGTACAGGTAACAAAATTTCTTGTTCTTTTATCTTAAAATATCTTTACCATTCATTTTTTGATTGATATTTTCCCTTCATGTAAGATTCTGTGTTTGCCTTTTAAAAAAATTCTTTTAATGATATTTTTCCACCTTTTTCTTGCCTCCATAGTTTCTGATATGAAGTCTGTGATGATATGAAGTACTCTTTGTGTGTAATATTTCATTTTCTTTAGCTGTTTTAAGATTTTCTCTTTATTTTTGATTTTCCGCAACTTGACTCTTTTGTGCTGAGATTGAGTTTTATTTATCTTATTACTACTTCAGTTTTACTGATCTTGCACACATTTGGGAAGATTTTGACAATTAGTTCTTTAAAAAAGATTTTTTTCTGCACTGTTTTCTCTTGCTAGTCCTGTTGGGCTCAAATTACATGGAGTTTATATTTTTGATATGTTCCACGGGTTCCTGAAGCTCCATTCATTTTTTTTCCCAAAACATTTTTCCTGCTTTTCTTTAGGCTTTATTATTTTTATTGATCTCTCTTCAAGAGAAAGGATTCTATTCTCCATCATCTTCATTCTTATCCAATGAATGGTTTCCTTAGATATTGTATTTTTCTGGAATTTTTATCAAGTTTTTGTTTTATCTTTTTATATTTACTGATGCAATTTTCTGAATTTTACACAGTATGAGTGTCTTTCTTTCATCTCATTGAATATGTAAAGTTCTCGTGTGATGATTCAACATCTGGATTATCTAGAGGTTAAATTTTTTAATGGTTCCTCTTACATGATTTATTTTGATTATATCCCACTGTGAACGTAGTATTACAATAGACTTTGCATTCTGTTATATTCTTTCCAAGAATGATTTTTGTTTTAAGAGGCAATTTATTTACCTTCAAACATTTCATTCCATTTGAAATCTCAGTTATTTTAGCATTTATTGCAAACTACTTGGAGTCTGTATCATGATTTTAAATATGATTTAAACTCAGAATTTGGGGCTTCTCTGCAGCTCTCTATTTCCCAGGAGTCTCCTCTCAGTTTTCAGAAGTACAGTTGCTTGAAAATGTGTCTTCTGCTTTTTCAGGTCAGAAAGTCTGCAGGTTTTCTATAAGTTATAGCCACTTCACACATTGAAAATGTTGGCCTGACTTCAGGCTAATGCCAGGGGCAAAAACCACATAATTCAAACAGTAGCCTTCTTTTTTAACAAGTGTCAACTCAGCTACAGGATGTACTTGCATTTGATTACTATCCATTGCCTTGAATCATTGCTTTATTTTTGTAGCTTGTCTGGTTTATAGTTGTTATATACAGGTTGGTTGGATCCAGTAGGAGCTATTTGACCATATTCCAAGTGATAGTCCTTGTCTTCATTTTTTATTCTTTCATAACTTCATGTAGGGATGCAGGAGAAAGAGGTGGCATCAGTAGCAGGACATGGGCTGGCCTAAGTCTCTGCTCCCCAATAAGTAATGTATGTCCTCAATTTTAAGCAATACTAAGATATATTTGCATTTTTAATTTCATAATTTGCATAGTTTTATCATATTGGGAAAAGAGTTCTTAACGGCATTTCACAGCAATCCTCTGTAGATCCTCTATAGATTTTTATCCTCGATAATTTACCTACTGATCAAACTGAGTTTCATAAAAGGGTTGTAACTTGAACACATTTAAATGCTCATGAAATAACAGGGCTTCAGATCAGTCATGTTTGTTGTCTCTTATTTCTGTTACATACAATAAAAATAAGTTAATAAATTGTTAACTTTATTGAAATTATGTAATGTTATTATTGTCCTATATAATTTTCAAATTTCACTCAACTCTGCTAATATCTTCAGTGACAGTATAGTCTATGTGTGTAGAAACAACAGTTTGTATTAATTTAGATCTACTGTAGAATTATCAACAGAAAATTCAAAATTGCTTTCATAAAAATTCAAAGGGAATTTTAAATCTTATATGTAATCTTTATATTGCTGTTTTATATTTCAGGAATGTCATGATCTTGCTGATTTAAGATAGAGTAGACCCTTTAAACTTGTTTGTGAAGGAAATTGCAGTTTGAGTGTCAGTTTCCATGGTGATTGTTTGACTAGCACAAATTATAGCATTTACCTGTCTTAATTACCTGAAATGAATCGATCAAAGATGAATAGGTGAACCAAATTTGCTAAATCTATTGCCATTGGTATGTGATGAGAAAAAAAAATTCATAGCTATCATTAAAAAAATAGTTGTTCAGATCCTAATATGTTTATGGAGCATTTAGTATTCTATATACATACCTATTTTCAGTTCTTGGATGACACAGTGAGGCAACTGCTTAAAAGCTGAAAATAAGGAAATAAGATTTACTGACTTTTGACAGTTGAACTAGGGGGAAAAAAACATTTAAATAGGAATTTGGTAAATTCTAAAATCATGAACTTTTATTGTAGGCTGTAAGAAAAGCTTACAATTTCTTCTAATCAAGATATCAAAGTATAGCTTAAGGCCAACTTAGTCTAGTCTATAGTAAATAGACAAAACTAGGCCACAGCAAATGATATTAATACAGAATTAAATTAGACATCCATAGAAAATAAAATGGCCCAAAAGAAAATATTTTTTATTTGTTAAATATTGAAATATTTCAATAAATATTGAAAGTAAATATTTTCAATTACATAAAAATTACAATATTCAGTATATATTAGATATGGTCAATGTGTAATCAGAAATGCAAAGAAGCTATACAATTATTTGAATTCTTACATAACTGGACAATAATAAAAACAAAAATGTAATAAATGATATATATCAACTGCTCACTATTTTTTAGGCTTCACATGCTTTATCTCTTTCAGTACTAATGGCAATTTCTTAAGTATTTCTGTTTTTAGTTTCAGTTCAGTAGCTTAGTGTCAATAAATTGGAATACTTTTGTCTATTCCAGTGTAGTATCCATCTTTTAGTTTAGATTAAATTTGTTAGATTAGGTGCTAAGGACAGATTATTTCTGGGCATTGAGCAGCAAGTGTGAACTTTCAAGCTTTCATATTATTGAACAAATTCAACTAGTCGAGATAATATTTAATGTTGCTATTTAAATTCATCATTCCATCCCTTGCTCTTTAACTTAGTGACATTGAAGCTCATTTAAAAAGTATGTTAATTATATATACAGCCTAAAATGGTATATTATTAACATTTATAATAAGTAAATCTAGAAATATGACTATAATAAAATATGATTTGCCTTTCACAGAATAAGCTAAATGATGAGTTATAGAACACCAATAATGACTAAAGTCATCAGTAATACTGTACAAAATAGGAGACTTGAAATTAGTGGAGGACAGAGAATGTCATACAATTGGAGCAAGGAACACTACAAGAAAACATAAGAGCTGAATATTTTCTGAGGAGTTAGCCCAAGGAAGGGATGATGATATTCAAAGGGGGCAAGCCTAATTGGTTCAGGATGGTAGATAAAAAGCTTGAATAGAAAATAAGGGCTAGATTCTGGGCATTGCTTTCGGGTAAGAGTTATTTCCTTTAGCAAAGATGAATTGTTTTATTTTCTGGGTATTTTAGGATTAATTTTTGGCATAAGGAATGAAGAATTTTCCAATTAATGTAGTATGCTATACCAAATACAAATTCTTGTACATAGAAAAAGACAAAGCTTATCTATATTTTAATACAGATCTTGCTTGAAGGAGAAATACAGACTTCTGTTCCTGCAACTAGATAATTTTTAAATTCATCAGTGAGGAATATTTATTTTTTAAATTATATCTTTGTATTTGTGCAATCTAAGAGATCTTGATTTGTCCCAAGTCACACAGTTATCCAGGACTCTTGTTGAGAGTTTCTGATCTTTTTCTTTATAATTCAATTGTAGTGTTAAGCTGAGTGGACCTTGATTAGCATGTCAATGTATACAGGAACCCCACCACAATTCTTAATTTATGTTTATATCTTGTTAATGACTACAGTATTTTAATGATAATTTTGTCATATGCAATGAGCAGGTGGCATAATTTCTAATCCTTTGCATATTTGAGACATTTTGTGTTCTTCATGGGGGGGATAGGTAGATTTAAGTTATTGGTTTATAATATTTTCATATCAAAACTTATTAATAATCACTTTATTTTTTAATTTAGCTTTGAATTTAATATTGCAGAGGTAAAGTCTGAAGCTAGTTTAATAGCTATTCTTTATTTCTCATGTGACGTTATGACATTGTTGGTGGTAAGAACTCAGAAAATGATGCAAAATTCATATGTTCCTTTATTTGTACTTTTTCTTATTTTTTAATCATTCAGTATTACGTTAAAAATCACATTAAATTATATGACAAATATAAATGTAGATATTTATCTCTAATAAATTAAGTGAAAGAGGTAGAGTAAAATGCATATGCTAATTATAATTCAATGTAAAACAAATGATCAAATTTATATGTAGTACTGTGTCAGCATTTCAGCTAGATTTGTAATGTAGTAAGAGTATGTGTTAGGAATCAGGCAAAACTGTATTCAGATTCATATTTCTGTGACCTTCAGCTTTCTTATTTTTGAAGAGCACATATCTGAATATGCTATTGTATTGATTAAAACATTAAAAATAAACTACATAGGAGAATGAATTAAATTATAGAGCAAGGCTCTATATAGAGCAAAAAAAATCTAAGTTCTTTTAGATGTTAAAAACATAAAGTTTTCATAGGTAATTACTAATTGCTCTCTTCTGGAACATTTTGAAAGTAGATGTTGAGGCTCAATTAATTTGTATTTATTTAGGAGTGACTCTATTAACAAAAAGAAAATCTGTAAATATAACTTCCCATACTTCTCGGAAAATCTGAGCCAAATTTGTCACCAACTTCTGGCAAATATGCAAAATATTATAGCATGACTTATTCCTGATGTTTCACTCCCAGTTTTATCTGAATGCTAGGTTTTGAGTCATGTTTCTCTTCCATGGACTTTTCTATATAAATCTAAGTTCTCCATGATGCAAGTTAATTGTTTTAGAAATTAAAAAAAAAAGGACTTTCATTTGAGGAATAACGTTTTTTGTTGGAACAAAATGGCCCTTAACTTTTTACCCCCTCCATCTTAGTGAAAAGCCCACCGGCGCCAAAAGCCCCCTCCATCTTAGTGAAGGCCCAAGAGACCTATCAACACTAGCCCCCCTACCACAATCCAATCAATACCCTACACGAACACTAGCCGTCCCCAACCGGATCCTCCCCCTATATAAGCTCGCTCCTCCATTTAATAAATTGGAATTCCTCTCGGACTCCTGTGCGTCCTGGTGATTTCTTTTCGTCTTGGATTCCTCTCGCTTCCTGGTGGTTCCCTTCCTTGTGGATTACTAGCGTCTTGGTAATTTCTCTCATTTGGATTACTGCGCGTTTTTGGTGTTTTCTCTCATTTTGGATTACGCGTGTTCTGGTGGTTTCTTTCATTGGTGCGAAACCGGGACAAGGAGTGCCTTCATTAGGCCTTGTCTCCCATCTGCCACCTAGAACGACCCAGTCCGAATTCCTGCCCATTTGACCCGGCTCTGGCTCATCAAAGTCACCACCGACCAACGGCTATTCATTGAGTAACCCCTCTAGGGGCGGACCTCCCAGTGACTACAGCAGGAGAACTAGCTGTGACCATCCGGTGGCCTCCTGTCGTTACCCGAGGAGAGGAATACACCCCACCACGGTCTTCAAGATTCTACGGTGGACCCTCGTCCTACCCTACACCAATTTATAGGGACAACACCTGCTTGAGGGTAGAAAGGGGGCTGGCTCCCTTCTTCTCTATACTTTTCCTCACGTTCCTTGCCACCTTCCTCCTAAAGCCCGGTACCAGCACTCTCCGAATCCTGAGTCCTGGACTCAATTTAGGAACCTCCACGGGTGGCGACCTCTGGGAGGTCTCCTAACAGTTCTACTGAACCCTCCGGAACCCCACATTGTATAGGGGGCAGCCCTATATATTTGTCTGAGAGGAGGTTCTCCTTGAATTCGAGAACTTCTTTTCCTGCCTCGTATCTCCAACATTATGGAGCCTCCTCTTCCTCCCCCGCCGCTTGAACTCTCTCCTCTCCAATGTCTTTTCTGAAACCTTTCCACTCTCTTTAAAGGGAGACATCAAACCTAAACTCCTCACCAGATTCTGTACTCAAATTGGCAATACCCCTTAGATAATCAGTCCATTTGGCCTTCCGAGGGAGTCTCTTTGACTCTAACCTCATCCATGATCTTTTCAATTACTGCTGCGCCTGGGCAAATGGACAGAAATCCTACCTTCAAGCTTTCCATCCTATCTCAACACCCTGCTCTCTGCTCCTCATGCTCTCCCTCCCAACTCCTCTTGGCCGTCACTCCAAAGCCATCTCCGCCCACCCCTCCTCCTCCTCCCTCCCCTCCCCACCTGCCACCAGAAACCTTGATCCCGCAGATGAGCCTCCTCCGTATCGGCCTCCACCCCAAAATCCGGCTGTACCCCTACCACTACCTGCCTCTAACACACATCCCCCAATTCACATCTCTTCCGCTCCTCCATTCAGCCCATACACACACGATCCCGTGGCCTCCCCCACATCCGGCCCCCTCCTTTCTACCTTCAATCCTCCCACCTTAATGGCCCCACTTGAAGTGGCAGGGAGCAGAAGGGTGATCCGTGTCCATGTGCCCTTTTCTCTTTCTGATCTCTCCCAAATTGAAAAAAGCTAGGCTCCTTTGGCTCGGACCCCACCACCTATATTAAGGAATTCAATGGGTGCTCAAGCATACAGCCTTACCTATCAGGACATTTTTATGCTCCTGGCCAATACTCTCCTATCAGAGGAACGCCATGGGGTATGGGATGCTGCCCAAACACATGCCTCCCTCTGATTTTCTGGACAGATTAACACAAGCGTCCGACAGTACACTAGCTTAGATCGAACCACGGACGAAGGAAAACATATCTTAATGACCCTCTTTCTAGCCCAATCCTACCCCGACATAAAAACAAAATTAAAAAAACTAGAGCATGGCCCGGCAACCCCTCAGGCGAAATCCTTTCCACTGCCTTTAAGGTCTTTCACGGCGCGAGGAAAAAGAAAAACTCCGTAATAAGGCCGCCAGGCTGACTTTCAGATGGTGGCTCAACTAGTGTCCAAACAGACAAAGGCCAACCTACCACAAGGACACCTCCCGGGCGTGCTTTAAATCGTGCAAGGAGGGCCACTGGTCGCCGTGCGTGTCCACAGCCGGGCCCCCACCTGGCCGTGTCCTAAATGCAAACAGATGGGACATTGGGGATCGATTGTCCCACCACCTGAAGGGAGATGGAACAGCGAATCTTCACTCTCCACAATCCCTCCTGTGATCGCCTTGGCCGATGACTGATGGGGCCCCTGGGCCTGTCCCGACTCTTACCTATCACTAAAGCAGAGCCCAGGGTTAGTCTGGTGGTGAGCGGTCAGCCTATCTCATTTTTAGTGGACACTGGAGCCACCTTTTCACTCTTGAGGGAGTTTGAGGCCCTACCACACCCAGTTCAACCCCTATTGTCGGGGGTGGGGGAAACACGCATACTCCCTCATAGAACCCCTCCTATTTTGCCAATTACAAAACGCTCCCCACTCCTTTTCACACTCCTTTTGGTTATCCCACAATGCCCAGTTCCTCTGCTAGGAAGAGATATACTTTCTAAGCTTGGAGCTTCCATCTCAATCCTCCTCAGATCCCTCAGTTCCTTCATCCTGGCCCTGACTTTATCTGACTCTCGAGAATCCAATAATCCTCCCTCATACCCTACCCTCACCATACCCAACTCACCAGGCGCGGGGCACCACCCTGCCACTGATTGGCAGATTGCTTCACTCATATGCCTCCAGTAAAGCGCCTCAGATATCTGTTAGTCTTTGTGGACACCTTCTCAGGATGGGTCGGCGTTCCCATGCACCAATAAATAGCGTCCGCCAAACACCTGACTAATAATACCTCGATTTGGGATGCCTTCCCTTCAATCTGACAAGCGGTCCCGAATTCACTGCTCAGATCACTCACTCAAAATCTTTCGTCTCTCTCTCTCTCCCTGGCATCTTCACTGCCCTTATAGACCCCAGGCATCAGGAAAAGTTGAAAGATCTAATAGGACCCTAAAGGAACTCCTTTACAAATTAACGCTTGAATTACATCTCGACTGGACTCAGTTGCTACCACTGGCTCTTCTAAAGATTAGGCTCTTTCCAAAAAACCTACCAACCTTTCTCCCTTTGAAATTATGTATAGGCGTAGCCCTTTACCCCTAGCATAGTTCCTCCAACTCTGTCATTCCTCCCTCCCTCACCATTCCCTCTGTCATACATAAGAGGTGAAATATGGAAATATCAGGACTGGCTATTGCCTGCACCCCGTAAGTCAAATATAGCTAACCCCTTACAACCTGGCGATCAGGTCCTCTACACCTCCTGGCGGAAAGAAGGACCTCCAGCAAAATGGGAGGTCCCTTACCCAGTTGTCCTAACCACTCCAACAGCCAAATTACTCCTTCCAGACAAAAATCAACTCTTGGATTCACATTTCCAGGTTGAAGGCATACACCTCGAAAAACTCTCCTCCAGTCAGACGGCGGAAAACACCAGCCACTGCGATACCTCGCCTGCTCCCCACACCCGTCCAACCCCTTAAACTCAAAATCACTACGCGAAGTCTGTCGCCTATCCCAGAGTAACTATGACCCTTTTTCTTATTTTTTTCTTTTTAGTCTCTCTCCCTACCCTGGGCTCTCATCCAGTCTGTTTGTCTGGAGGTTCAAGGTTCAGAAACTTACACTGAAAAACAAATCCAACTCACTTTCGCCCACCGCCACTGCTGACTGCCCCCTAATAGTGGGATGTTACGGGCCAGTCACTATACCCCTGACAAACAGTAGGCTTATCTCCCATACCCGTCCCTATGTCTGCTTTTATTTGACCAAAGACAGGATTATTGAGCGATGGCGAAACTTATGGTGGATGTCCTTACTGGGCCTGTAAAATCCATGACCCCTATCTCCAACAGGTCAAGGTAGGTGGCAGTATTTTACAGGTCTCAGGTGGCTCCTTCAAACTCCACATCCAAGATTCTTGGAACTCTAGATGGGCGGGGTAGTTCCTGGTGCCTTTTATTGTAATGGCTATGCTTCACGCCCTTGCAGACGCCTTACTATCACCCCATAATACATTCCCATTAACCACTCGGTTTCTCTGGTATCTACTGACATCAAACATCAAGAGACTCAACTCATTTCAGCCCTAGAGTCCACTGACTCCGACAAGTCAACTACCTTAAACACCTACATGGCTACAAATCCTCTCCGGCGCTTATCTCTCTTAATCCACTCTCCTTCTATATCTCCCAAAACTGTTTTCTTTGTGCATCTCTCAGAGGACCACTCTTGGCCGCTGTCCTCTAAACTTAACTTCATTTCCTTCTAAAACCTCAGAAACCTACCTCCCCCATCTCCCCTAATGTTCCCTTATGGGAACCCGAGGACAATCACACCCTTATCCCCAGACTGTGCCTCCTAGGAAACTCTGCCCCCTCTCTATCATAGCCTTTCCACTATACTATAACATCATGTTTCTAATCCCACCGCAGCATCCCGGGTTCTTTTTTCTGGTGCAACGTACTCTCTACACTGTCATCTTTCCCAACGTTACTACTCCCTGTCTCCCCGTCACCATTGTTCCCCAGCTCACCCTCTATTCTAACTCTGAACTACTCTTCCTCCTCAACCGGTCTTCTAGACATAAGAGAGCGGCCTTCCTCCCAGTCTTGATTGGAATCTCTCTTACAACATCGGTAGCCGGAATTGGATTGGGAGGCGGGAGCCTCGGACGCACTCTATGTAAGAGAGTGCTCTTACATCTACTGCTGAGTCCTTAGGCTCTCTCCAACGACAAATAACATCACTCGCAAAGGTTGCCTTGCAAAACAGGAGGGCTCTGGACTTACTAACTGCAGAAAAAGGTGGAACTTGCTTATTCTTAAGAGAGGAATGCTGCTACTATGTTAATGAATCAGGTATTATTGAAACCAACATAAAAAAACTTGAGGACCTAGCCACTTCATTCTATAAAACTAATGCCCAACCCGGATTAGTTTTATAATCGCCACCTGGACATCTCTTTTACAAAACCCCTTCCTCACCTGGCTCTGGCCCATTCTAGGGCCACTCACTATAATCCTTCTCGGCTGTCTCTTCCTTCCCTGCTTAATTAAATTTCTTCAGACACAGGTTGGGAGAATTTCTAACCAAACCTTTAATCAGCTTCTCCTCAGGAATTATAACTACCGTCCTTTGGCTCAGGATCCCGTTTCTTTTAAGGAACAAACCACTGAATGCTGATGGCTACCTGGATACAGTTCCTGGAGGCTCTCGACTCTGACCTGTGGGCCCTCCACCCCGAGGATTCCTGGGAAGATTTTTGTGAACAGATCAACGATTTCTGGCTGCAGGAACCCTCAGGACTTCTCACGCCAACAGAAATTATCTTCTTCTCCCGCTAACATGGGATTATATACAGGTCTTTTGTTCCAACTTTCCCTTCACAGCAACTCCTCCTCTCCCAAACAGCCCTAAAACTACGCCCTTTCAGCAGGAAGTAGCTTGAGGCAGTCAGCGCCCCTTTCCCCAAAAACAAAGAGGGGGAATGTTGGAACAAAATGGCCCTTAACTTTCACCCCTCCATCTTAGTGAAAAGCCCACCGGCTAAAAGCCCCCTCCATCTTAGTGAAGGCCCAAGAGACCTATCAACACTAGCCCCCCTACCACAATCCAATCAATACCCTACACGAACACTAGCCGTCCCCAACCGGATCCTCCCCCTATATAAGCTCGCTCCTCCATTTAATAAATTGGAATTCCTCTCGGACTCCTGTGCGTCCTGGTGATTTCTTTCGTCTTGGATTCCTGCGCTTCCTGGTGGTTCCCTTCCTTGTGGATTACTGCGCGTCTTAGTGATTTCTCTCATTTCGGATTACTGCGCGTCTTGGTGATTTCTCTCATTTCGGATTACTGCGCGTTTTGGTGTTTTCTCTCATTTCGGATTACCGCGTGTTCTGGTGGTTTTCTTTCATTTTTTACAGTATAAAAGATGCTGGTTATGTAGAAAATAATACTTTACATTTTTTTTCTCACAATACTTTGGGTAATTTTGGTATAAAATATCACAAACCTTTTATAAGGACTCATATTTTAGCACTCACCCTTCACTCTATGCCCTGACCACACTAGTCTTTTTCCAGATCTTCAAAAGTGTCATGCTAATTTTCTCATCTAGATTTCCAATAAAATGTTCCTCTACCTTGACTGTCTTCTTACATTCACTCACCCAAATAAAATCTGATTACCCTTGAAATCTCAGTTCAAATACATCCTAGGGTAAGCACTCCCTAATGCATTGAAACTAAATTAGCCTTCCTTTTATAAACTCTTATATACATTTTTAATTGTTTTATCTGATTATCTCCTCCACTCATCTGTAACTCATCTGTAAAATAATATATATATTTTACTTAAATACTCACACATTGAAAGTGGGAAGGAAGGAAGGGATTAAAGAAACAGTTGCAGTATATAGTGTTCAGAAGGAACCTTTCATTATGCCCATGAAGAAATATATTTAATCTATATGTCTAAGAACTTCGAGTCCTGTCCTGTTCAGTTACCAAACAGTTCTTCTCTATCACTTACCAGATGTTTTTTTACAAAGTTAAATAATGTGTTAATATAAATAAGATTAAAGTTAATCTTATTAGTAAATAATTTATATGTTTTCTTTAAATATTTTTGTCAAGAAAACTTCATATGTTTTTAGACTCTGCAACTTCAAGCAACAAATCCTGAGTAATTTATATAATAGCAGTCCTGCTTACGATGCATGTCATGATATAATTCTCAAAAAGACAAATATGTGTGATTACATTCACTGAGTAACACTGAAGAGCTCCAAATCGTTCACTATGAAAGCTGTAACTGCTTAAGTAAAATTAGTTTGGCTTTTCATTTAGCTTTTACTTCCTTTCATTCAGAGATTTAGCTTTCAGTGCTTGGGAAGAAGAGAAAAGGGAATTTTATTTTTGCATTATTCAAGTTCAAAGAGAGGAGGAATCAGGAAAGCCTCAGACACTGAGCAAAACAACCGCTATCTGACATTTTTGTCTGAACTGAAGAACATTAACATAAAGAAGGTCAAAGCAAAATGGTTAATTTTACTTAAAATTATGAAGAACTTGTTGTTATCAGCTATTGAGATGTTTTTCTTTGATTATTTGACAGAAATGCAACCTATTAGATGGTTTTTATTAAATTTGTTGGTGTGACATTGGTTAATAAAATCTAGGTTTCAGGTGTGCAATTTAGTAATACATCACATGTATATTGCATTGTGTGTTCACCACCCAAAGTTAAATTTCCTCCCATCACCATATATTTGACCCTCTTTACCCTTATCTACCTCCTCTGCTCTTCCCTCTCAGGTAACCACTAAACTGTTGTCTGTGTCCATGAGTCACTGTTTTATAAGTGAAATCATAGGAAAGTTGTTCCAATGCTAGCATGTGGTTGTAGTAATCTCATCATTTGACTTGAAAATGAACACTGTTCTAAATGTATTTTATAAAATGTATTTATAAAATGTGTGTGTGTGTGTGTGTGTGTGTGTGTGTGTGTGTGTGATAGATAATTTTACCATATTTTGACAGTTGCTGTGTAGGTTATATGAATCAGTAAGTACAAAGTATTATATAAATGTTAGCTATTATTAATATTATCATCATTACTCCCTTTTTAAGCATAGTGTCAATACTTGAGTAAGAAATAGAGGTTGACACTGCACTTACATGGTCTTTTAGGACAGGATAGATGATGAAGTCATGTAGGAAGTGAACAAAATTGGTTTCAGGAAAAATAGAAAATTTAAGGATTAAAAATATTTAATATTTAAAAGATATGTTTAAAATATTAAGAATTAAATATTATAGAAAAATGTTATGGATTAAATCTAGGCCTCAGTTTTGTCAGTAAATCAAAATTAAGAAACAAAAATTTCTTGTTTACTGATGTCTGAAAAATGGAACAAAATCTAGATTTAGAATATAGCCATAAAAGAAATTATCCAAGAACCATTATGCAGTAAATGCCAAAGATTTTCCTGTGTATATTTAATCTTTGTTGTTTCCAAATTGCACCCAAAGACAGGCAAATGTTATTAGAGAAATTAATAGGGTATTAGTCACAGATACTCAAACACTGGTAATAATTCTCATTATGATGTAGCTAAAGAAACAATTGACATAAGTTGCTCCTAGTTTTAAAACAGTTAAAAGATCTGCATGGTTAGTTGAACTTGAAAGTAAATAATGGGACTGCAGAATGCAGTGTTCACAGTTAGAACACAGCCATAATCACAGTTGTGGCCCTCTTAGCTCTAGGGGCAAAGTAGCCTTGAAAATCTACTTCTTGGGTGCATTGTAATGATAAACTGAATTCCCAAGACATGGTAACATGTAGATTAGGAATAAACCAAATTTGTAGCTTCAGTAGTTTTAGGAAAAGAATCTTAGTACCACTGTTCGTAATGGTTCAAGAAAAATTTTCCAGTTTAAGGAGCAGTATATAAGAACTCAAGTGAATGAAGATTATGGTAAACAAAATAATTATAGTGAAGTTGAGTAGAACTCAATAAGAAATCTTCAAAAAATTTACATGAACGATTCTTAACCCTGAGTTTGCAGGAAAAAAAATCTTGGTTCTAGATATTGTATGTTTAATAGTTAATTTCTTTTTCAGATTTAAAAATAAAAATTTCAGAGAAATCTCTAGGGACATAGATAAAATGATTTTCTCTTAGAGCTGCATGTGTGACTCCTCTTGAGTTCAAAAAATATTTTTGATCCATGGTCTTTCCAATTTTGATTACTTTTCTAGTGAACACATCAGTGATTTTAGTAATATTATCCAGGGTTATGGTAAATCTTTTAATTATGGTATATAAACTATATACTTCACAAGTTTCCCTAATGAATAAAAGACTGTAGTAGAGCAGAGATCAGCATCCTAATATTCTGCGGGTGACCAGGTTGTCTAGGTTTATATCTAGTGTTTAATGTTTCTCTTCCAAAGGTTGATAGTTTCTATTAAAGAGAAATTTGCCTACCTTGCCATAATCTGAACTTTGACATTGATATTGTAGCCAGAGGACAGTAAATCTTTAAGAAAACTTTCAGAGATATTGAGAACATAATATTGGTTGAAATGAACAAGAAGAAAAACCCCTGCAGTTTCCCCTGAGGAAGGTATGAGTATTATTTTTTTAACAAGTAGAATTTTCTAGCTGTGGTAAATATGGCCTGAAAGTATATATTTAAAAAAGAAAATTTTAAGATAGCTTAAGAAAATAGTTTTTTATATTCAAGAAATTAATATTTTTCCAAAGCATTTACCTCTATTATACATTATTTCTTTAGTTATATATTCAAAGGTAAAAGCTTTTTATTGACTCTTGTTCTCTATGATGGCTTTACAAATATTTTAGTGATTTATGGTAATTTAGGTTTCTCTTAGCAATGAGTTAGATTGAATACTTTCCTGCAATATCTCTAATGTTTTTAATTCCATTTTTTTCTATATATTTCCAATTGATCAGCTTCTTACTCATTTAAGAAGCTTGCCTCCTCTCCTAACAAATGGATTTTTAAAGATATCAACGTGTATTGCATCAGTTTCCTAGCCAATATCAGCAATAGAAAATACATAAAGCATCTATAGCAATCAGTGAGCACAAATATAATCATGTTAATATTATGTATATGTATAATGCACAAGGTATATATTTTATACCTAACTCAAGGTAACATATTACTTACTGCATAGGTATTTTCTTTATAAATCTTGATGCAGTTGTACTTAGCTGCATTCAAAACAAAACAGTTATACCTGTTCTTTCACATTTGGTTGTTGGCACATGATATTGCTCTGGAGAAAGGCATTTGTATTTCATGGGTATATGGCCCAGTTTTCTCCTTATCTATTAATAACATGCACACGATGGCTATAAACCCAATCACATGAATGGTAAACATTAATTCAAATAATTTTTTACACACCACACATTCTTTGTCTATGCTTGTGACCACTCATTACTTTAAAGGGTTAGCATTACGCCTGTAATCTATTTCTCCTCTTTTTGGGACACCCAGGAAAGAAAGAGATGAAGTGTAGAATTTACCTTAAACATGCTCTTACAGGAATTTTGGAAAACATTAATAGGGTTTCCTAGAAGGAATGACCTTTTCTATGAAATGCTCTTAGCAGTATGTAGCTGTCTGCAATTTGTTACCTGTCAAAAATGTTAAGTCCTTCTGAGTTCTGGAAAGAAGAAGTTTTAACAAGTATGCTATTATTGCTCACCCTATGGATAATACACACATCTGAGCTAGAAAAACCCCATCACAGTGGAAAATATATGGATTAAAATAAGTAATAAATAGAAATAGGGGAAATTGTGGCAAAGTTTTTCATAGCTGAGCCCTGATCTCAGGTAAGGATGTAACCAAATTGTTTTCACAAGAGTGTCTCAGAGCAAGAGATCAAGACTGTTAGCTGTCTCTTTCAGACCTAGCATTTACTAGTGCCAGATGCTGGGGAAAAGCTCTGGATCTGTTTTCTTCAGAAAAGAGAAAGTAGACTTTTGAAGATTTATGCGCTCTGCTCAAAAACTCTACCCAGATAATCTGTTGAAAAGATGTGACACAATACTCCTGATAACTTATCAATAGCCACCTACTACCACTGGAATCATGGTTTATATTCTATGTTTACCATTTTGGATATTTTTCTGATGACCTGAGAAAAGTACTACCTATGAATCATAGAGGGTAGAGAATGCTCAATGGCAGAGCTTTACTCTGTGTGGCTATTAATCAAGATGATGTATTATTAAATAGCTGCCTGGATGTGACTGAAAGCAGATTTTTGCTGCCTTCCTAGTATGTTAGAAGTTTATTTGCTAGTCTGAATATAAGCAACGTGAATCTCAGTGATTCGCATGGAAATAAAGTATAAATGGAATGTGAAGTGCCTTAAGGGAGGACAGTTTGGATGTGATTTAGTGCCCTGATGTGACCAATAATACCCCTCTAGAGATATGTAAAAGACATTTATGTGATACCTTATATCACACCCAAATGGGGATTTGCTAGGGCATGGAATATACCTAGGTGGCAGTTTTATGGGGCACAGAATGTTTGGGGGTGCCTATAGTTTCCAAGGTTGCATAAAACAGTATTCAATGATAATAATATACATTGTGGCTTGATTAGAACTGGCCAAGCAGCTGAAATATCTGTGATATTCTTAAATATGAAAGGACACAACAAAAGTAAATGCTTCCATCAAAATATAAAAGAAAGCTAGATAATACAAAATCATAACCCAATAGATAGCTGTAGTAATAAGAAAAATAGTCTAAATCCAGAGGAAAACATGATGGAACACTAGAGTCATCTCTTGCAGAGTACAAGAAGATATGCAGGGCACTATTCAAATGAGAAAGAAAAATACAGAAAAAAATTAATTACTAAAAGCTGAGTCTGGCCTAGTGTACAGCTATAGAACCCATGATAGTCAAAGAAACCTATACAGGCATATTTTGGAGATATTGCAGGTTCAGTTCCAGATTACTGCAATAAGGAAGTACAGGCTACCTCAGTGATATTGTGGGTTTGGTTCCAGACCAGCATAACAAAGCAAGTATTGCAATAAAGTCATAACATTTTTGCTGAAGGCATAGTCTTACCCTCGGTTTCTAAAAAAAAAAAAAAAAAGAAAAGTAGCACGTGTGAAGTACTCTATAAAATGAGATATTTCAGTGGTGTGGGCTAACAGACAAATTCTTGTTCAGGGACCTCAACAAGGACTTCAGGAGAAAGATTGGGGGCAGAGTAGAGTGTGTAAATCATCTATCAATAATCATACATACCTGGAATGGGGAACAACTGTTCTTAAAAGATGCAAAGCTCCATCCAGATATCTCTCTGCTACAGAAAAACCTTAAGCCACTGGGAAAGAGCAGGAAGACCTTCTGTGAACTCCACACATTACACCTGGAGGAAAGATGAAAAATTATCTCTTCATTGGAGACAGGAAGAAAACCATCCTGTGTTCCCCTCATTAGCCACCATCTACCGTTAGTGAAATGTCAGAATCTCCTAAAAAGTCCAATCCCTGAGGCCCAGGGAGATGTTTATTTTGTTTATTTGTTTAACAACTGTGTTTCCTATCACCATTTTAGCAAATATGAAGCAAATGTGAAGAGCTCACCTAAGCTTAATGAATTGAGCTGCCAGGAGTCAGTAGGCAATTGAGACAACAAACCAAGTAGAAGTAACAGTCATGCTTTTAGTCACTTACTGAAATATTATAAACAACAAACTAAACTGGAAAAGCTTCAACTCCTCTCTTTTTCATTTCTCCACAAGGAATGGCTCACCTTCTCAAAAGGTAAATCAGTACAGATATCAGGGTCATTTCACTGTGTTTGGGTCTCGAACAAGCAGTTATTGCATTTGTATGGACCTGGAGGCTGGCAAGGGAAAAGGCTAGGAATGGAAAAGTAGTTCTGAGATGGAGTAGACAAAGGTGTTTTTAAGGTTTCCCTCCTCACCCCAATAAAGTTCGCTACACAGGCCCCTGAAGAAGAGTTTTTCCAAGTGGCTCAGATAAATAGGCTTCTCAATGGTGGCCTTTGGGCTAGGAACGCAGATTTTTGCAATAGCCTAGCTGAACAGGGGTCCTGAGTCCTTCACTAACTCTCTTCAGGACCTTTGATGTATTGACTGAGCATCAAGTCTCGAGTGGGGAGGGCAGCTTTCTCCAACAAGGCCTGCCAGATAAATCTTTGTAAATGGCTGTGGTTGAACCTGAAAAATCACTCAAAGGTTTTTTTTTTTGTCCAGAAGCTGAACTCCTTGGTAACAAGTAATAACAGTCTACCATTGGTAGGAGGATGGTAATGTAAGGAGAGACCTCCTTCAAGACATATGTACAAAGTAAAAGCTGAGTGTGGAGCAAAACCATGAAGAAAACTTTCTAGGAACCAAGCCCTTGCCTTAAGCACAAGGTATCACTAGAAGAATTTAAAGGCACTGGTGCAATAAAAGTAACCACAGCAATAACAAAATCCAGATGTATCTCAGCTCCTGATTAGTTTGGCTCAACCCACATACAAACAGCTTAGCACAACAAGAGGCATGCCCATTTTCAGAGATAATTACTGTTTACCTTTTTTAATGTATTAATCATGTTGTCTGGCCCCTAATAAAAAATATTAAAAACAGATTAAACAAAACAATTAAAAACAATCCACTGTCAATAGTCAAAGCAGTGAACAGAATGAGACTCAGATAACCAATATGTTAATATCATCAGACAGAATATTAAATATTCTTGACTGATATCTTAAAAATTTTACTGAAGTAGGAAGATAGCATGCATTAACAAATAGGGAACCTCAGCTGAGAACCATAAGAAAAATTCTATTGGAAACACTATAAATAAAGGGCAATAAAGATAAAGACTGTTTATTTGGTGGATTCAATAGACTTGACATAGCCGAGTAAAGAATCAATGTAATTAAAAATAGGTCAATAGCAATTACCCGTACAGAAACAAATGTAAAAAACAGAAAAACAGAAAAGAGCATCTGAGAGGTGTGAGAAAATACCAAACCATTTTATATGTGTGTCACTGGAATCTCAGGAAAAGAAGAGAGAATGGCATAGGGAAATATTTAAAGAGGTCATGGCTCAGAATTTGCAAAGTTGATAAACTATGGTGCTAATAACCTTAGAGAAACCCAAGTAAAATAAATACTTGGAAATAAACACAAGACATTCAAATTGCTAATAAAGCAAAGGACAAAATCACAAAAGCAACCAGAGAAAGGACAGAGTATGTGAAAAAAAAAAGATAATGTCTTTATATTGTCAGAATCTGTGCAAATGAGATGACCACAGGGTACTGCAAATAAAAAAAAAAAGAAAAGAAAAACCTGTCTACCTAATATGTATAACCAGTGAAAATATCCTTCAAACTTGAAGATAAAATAAGGAATTTTAAAAAGAATACAAATATAACTGAGGAAATATATTAATAGTAGATCAACACTGCAAGAAATATTTTTTATAAGTATTTCAGGCAGAAGGAGTAATATTTTAGGATAAAACTTGAGTCTACACAAAGAAATGAAGATTTCTCTAAATGATTTAACTAAAAGAAATTTTGTGATTATTTTTTCTTAATGAGGGTTTTGCAAATTCTGTCAAGGGAGTGCAAGTAACTATTTTAGTCCATGTGGCCTTTGTTGTAACTACTCATCTCTGCTGTTCCAGTGTGAAACCAGTCATAGACAATAACTAAACAAATCACATGACTCTTCTCTAATAACATTTAAAACAGGTGGCAAGACATTTGCCTATAGGCCAGATTTAGCCCACAGACCGTAGCTTGCCAACTTCTTATCCAAAGTCAAACTAGTTTTAATTAGTAAATTTACAGCATATGAAAAAAAAAAGTCTGGCAATATCAGCACAGAAAATAGAAAAAAGGAATTGAAAGTGCTAGAAGTTTCATTATATGGAAAGCAATATAATAATATAAAAAAGGCACTGATTAGTTGCGATACATTTTTTAAACCCTGAAGAAACCACTTTTTAAACATAGGTATACATGCAAACCTAATAGCACATAAAATGGAACCACAAAACCCAAAATAACCAAAGAGCAGCCAAAAAGAGGAAACATTAAGAAACAACAAATGGAGCAAATAGAAAACAATAAGCAAGACCATAGATATTAATCCATCCATATTAATATCAATGAGCCATATTAATACTTGGAAATGGATGAAATGCACAAAATAAAGACAGGGATAGGTTGTATTTCAAAAAAGCAAGCCCAACTATATATTGTCTATAAGTAACCCACTTTTAATATATAGAAATGCATAGGTTAAAAATAAAACACACACACACATACACATACACACACACATTACTCAAAGCTGGGGTAGCTTTATTACTTTCAGACTTTGGGAAAAGAAATATGACTCTGGACAGAAAAAGAACTATTACTAGGGACATTCAATACTGATAAGGAAGACATAAAAATGATAAACATATACACATCTAACAATAGAGCTTCAAAATACATTTTAAAAAACCCTATGAGACTGAAGAGATAGAGCAATTCAATGATAATTTGGAGATGTACTTCTCCATAGCAAAAGTAGAAAATCTATAATAATATAGTAAACCTTAATATCACAATCAAATAGTTAAGCCAATAAATATTTATAGAACATACTGCTGCAAACAGTGAGTGTGCATCTTTTTAAATGCATACTGAATATTTATTGATTTAGATCATATTTTTGGATATTAAAAAAAATTTTTAAACATAAGAATTTAAATCATGTAAAAAATTAAGAACAAATAAGAATTAGAAAAAATAATGAAAAGATATCTGGAAAATTTTTAATTATTGGGAAATAAAGCTACACATTTCTAATAACCCAAGGGCTAAATAAGAAATCAACAGAAAATAATATCTCCCTACCTCACCCCTCCCCCCAAAGAATTATTTGGCCAAAAATGTAAATAGTTGTGAAACCTTTTAGAAAATAGAAGATGGAATAATACAAAATTGATATTTCATATTATAGAAAAAATTAATGACATCATTAGTACCAAAACCTGAGGAAGAAATCAAAAGAAAAACAGTAACTTTAAGAGCATAGTGGGATGCTCAATAAAATTATACAAACCTTAATAAAGCTGTATGGGAAAAAAATAATCATGTCAATGTGGAGTTTATGTCAGCCATGCAGTATTAATTTAATATTTGAAAATAAAGTTATATAACTTTCCATATATACAAAATAACGAATGAAAACTTAAGAAAAATTTTGGATGTTTTATTACTAACATGTTTAATTGGATATCTTTGGAGCTTAGCACAGGCATTTTAGTTTTTAAATGGACAATTTGAAGAAGCTTACAGAAATAGGACAGAATGGCCTTATACATTTTAAGACATCACTGTTGAGCTTCTTTCAGGAATCCAGAGTCAGTTTTTTAGGCAACTTAGAGCTCTTTTCTGCCTTTGTGCTCTTGTCAGGTACACCATGATAGGCCTCCCTCTTTTCAAATTTGGTATACCATGATAGGCCTCACTCTTTTCAAATTTGGAGGTCAATTTCTGGAGCTTCGTTTCTTCTCAGAAGGCCTGTGTCTGTGAAAGATGTTGTAGATGTTACACTTCCGCCCCAGGCCCCATGGACAGCATTGAATATCAGAATATTTTTGCATCTCAGCAATGTTTTTGATGAAGTCATTAGAGTTTCTTCTAAATTTTTTGCTGTAGGTCAATGGATGCTGACTTACCTAACATTTACGTAATTAAAGGGGATCATTCAAATGGATATTTGCAAAACACATATAGCCTACTTCAAGGCGACTTCTATCCTGTTTAAAAGACAACAGCTCCTGGTGACATATAGTCAGCAGTTAAATTTTCATTATCATATGTGCCATCCAAGGTACTGTCATAGATCAGAGAGTTCTAGAAGAGAAGACCATTGGTCTGAATTAATCAAATATCGTTATTGAGCCACTAGTATGTACCAGGCATTGGTGACATGTGGTTAGTATATCAGATCTATATTTTAGAAACATCACTCTAGGGCATGTATGGAAAATGAGTGGAAGGAAGAGAAAGGAAAAAAGTAGAAGGCTTTTGTAGGTTTCCAAGTAAGAGATGCTAACAGCCTAGACTGTGGGTAACTGAGAGATGCTAACAGCCTAGACTGTGGGTAACTTAGTCTAGTCTTTCTTAGCTAGTCTTGACAATGTAAGAAAATAGTTTGGTCAAGTTTTAGGAAATAGAATCAACATGGTGTATGAACTGATTTGAATATTTGTGGTAACCAGAGTAGTCAGTATAACCAGTATATAGCTGAATGATGATGCAGTTATCATGGATACAGAACACAGAAGAAAGAGAAAATTTGGTAAGAGAAGATATAAATTGTATTTTAAGCAAGCTGGGTTTTATATCTAGTAAGTTTGAAATAAGTGCTAAGACTTCAGATATATAGAATTAATAGTAAGAATTAAGACTGCAGATTATTATAGTCAAGCCATAATAATGGAGACAATTCAAAGGTCTCTATAGATTATAGAAAGGATGGAAGGTCCAAGTACAGATTGCTGGGGGAATATAAAATTTCACAGGGTAGCCTAGATGAAGGGACACCCAAAGAAGTACTAACCAATAAGCTTTAATGAGATTGGAGTCATCAAATGTAAGAGAGTAGTGTGGTTTTTTTTTTAAAGTGATATAGCATTGCTTTGAAGTCAAAGAAAATAAGAAATAAAAGTAAGAAATGTCTTTGAAGATAAGAAAATTTGGAATGACTATAATCAGAACATTTATTGGATTTTAAGGTAGAACAGTGAAAAATTGGTTACACAAATTAAAGAGCAGATGTTTCTTTTTCCTGCTTTCTTGGATCTGACGTTTTCACAGTTTAATGTTTCTATTTCAGAGTTGGCTTATGAATGACTCTTGAATCTCCAATGGATGAAGAACAATATAAGTAATCAATAATAGTACAGAGAAAGTGCATTCAAACAAAAAAGATGTTTAACTTATATGAATTTTCCAAGTATAAAGAGTAAACTATAGTGCTAAACATCTTGAAAGCATGTTAGGGATTTCAGTTTTGCTGTGGTAGCCATTATAACCCACAATTTATGAAAATTTGCTATCAAAAAATACTTTATGTGTTTAAAGTCAGTCACAGACAATTACTTCTGATTTCTTTTCTTAAGCTACAATCTTAAGAGTGTGAAACACTCTTCAAAGAACATTTCCTTTTATTCATGACACTTAAAAAGCAATTTATTTTCCTGTGAAGGTAATTATATGAACAGATCTCTCAATTATATAAGCAAAATTTTGAAGTTCCTATATATAATGCTATGTTTCTAAATTTAGCACAATGGTAGAATTGCTTTATGTTGATAATATGGATCATTCCGTCCTGAGGATTTACAGTTTATAGTTATATTTTTCTTTAACAAGGAAGAATAGAAATTAGTCATGTATATACTTACTCAATCTTTGTGTAACTTGATAACTGATGATATTAATAGACCTAAATCCTAGAGGAACAGAAAACCTAAATACATATCTGAAGCTATCTGACATAGAGACTTTAAGGAGGATGGTAGGGGAGGAGATGAGGGGACCTAATAATCTTATATTATCATGGGCACTCTTTGAGAGAGGCTTTGGGAAAATCATTGAATTAATGAAGGGAAGGGGAGACACATCCAAAAATATGCCCCAAATGAGAGAATTCTCAAAATTGTTAGAGTTGGGAGCATGGGTTACAAAGAAGATGTAGCTGGCTATTTATAGGGGCTCCAGAAGATTTCCTTTCCTTCAAAACAGAATTACTAAATAAGATACCAGGTATTTACATAATTAGACCCCCAGCATCAATATAACATCCCTGCTTAAATTTTGCCTTAAAGTTTTCTTTTCTCAAATTCTTTAGTATACTAATGATTGCTATTTGTGGAATAGGTATCTACAGTTTTTAAGGTTACTGTGTGCTCCTCAGTATTTCAGTTGGAATAGGAAGTTTGGTTTTCAGATATTTTCAACAATTTCATGGGTTATGTTTCTGTTGATTTTTTCCCTTTGTTGTGTATAAGCTTTTTAGTTTGATGTAGTCCCACTTATGTATTTTCACTTTTGTTTCTTGTGCTTTTAGTGTCCTATCTAAAAATTTATTGTCTAAACCAATGTCATGAAGATTTTCACCCATGTTTACTTCTAGGTGTTTTATGGTCTATGTCTTTAATCCATTTGGAATTGATGTTAGTGTATGGTGTAAGATAAGGGTCTGATACTCTTTTGCATGTGGATATCCACTTTTTCCCAAAACAATTGGTTGAAGAGTCAGTACTTTTCCCATTGTATATTTTTTGGCACCCAGGTTGAAGATCAGTCGATTGTATCTGAGTGGGTTTATTACTGGGTCCTCTATTTGTTCCATTGGTCTACATATCTGTTTATATGCCACTATCATTCTGCTTTAATTGTAGAAACTTTGTAATATATTTTGAAGTTAGGAAATGTGATGCTTTGAGCTTTGTTTTTTTTTTCAAGATTGCTTTTAGTATTCGAGTCTTTGTAGTTCCATGTGAATTTTAGGATTTTTAAAATTTCTATCTAAAATCCTGTTGATACTTTAATAAAGATTGCATCTAATCTGAAGATTGATCTTTGGGTAGTATGCACATTTTAAGAAAATTAGACCTTTCAATCCATGAGCATAGGGTGTCTATTTATATTTTCTTTGATTTCTTATAGAAGTGCCCTATAGTTTCAGTGTACAAGTTTTCTACCTTTTTGGTTAAGTTTATTTAAATATTTTACTCTTTATGATGCTATTTAAATGGATTGTTTGCTTAATTTCTTTCTCAGATAGTTTATTGTTAGTGAAAATATTTTTAAATTATATATCTGATAAAGGTTTGATGTCCAAATGATACAAAGAAGTCTTATAATTCAATAACAAGAAAACAAATAAGCCAATTTGAAAAATGAACAGAGGACTTGAATAGACATTTCTCTAAGGGAGATATACAAATAGTCAATAAAGCACATGAAGAGATGTTCAACATCATTAGTCATTAGGGAAATTCAAATCAAAACCACAGTGAGATATTACCCAACAGCTGTTAAGATGGTCATTATCAAAAAAAGAGGAAAAGTGCTGGCAAGTACATGGAAGTTTGGAACCCTTGCGCACTGTTTGAAAGAATGTAAAAATGGTGCAGCCACAATGGAGAACAGTATGGAGGACCCTCAAAAATTAATAGAACTATATGTTTCAGCAATGTCATTTCTGGATATATAGCTGAAAGAATTGAACTCAGGATATTGAAGAGATATTAGTACTCCCATGTGCTTATAACATTATTCACAATTAGCCAAAATATGGAAACAAAATGTTTATTGATGGATGAATGGGTAAAGAAAGTATATATACACACAATAGCTATTATGCTAAGTGAAATAAGCTAATCACAGAAATGCTAATTAATAATACATTTTTTAATTTATAGAGGTAATATAGATTTATAGAAACAGAACAAAAAATGGTATTTGCAAGGGCTAGGGGAAGTGGAACACGAGAAATTACTTTTTAATGGGTTTAAAATTTTGGTTATATAAGATGAATAAGTTCTAGAGATCTACTATTCAATATTGTACCTATAGTGAACAATATTGTGCATTTAAAAATTCTGAGAGTAGATCTCATGTAAAGTGTTCTTAGTACTATATATAGTACACACACACGCACACACACACACACACACACACACACACACACACACAATTGAAATAGGAAAGCCTTAAAGAGAAATCTAGGCATCAGCAACAAAAAATTTTTGCAAGGAAATCATTAGACATGAAGATTTTATAACTTTTGCATAAACTCCAGGCCTTCAGGCTAAACTTCAGGATTTCTGTGAAAAAAGATTAAGATTAATAATATAAGTAAACATAAATGATAATGTAAGAATTAGGGAGGGAGAGGGGATGAGAGGAGAGAGAGAGAGAAGAGAGAAAATAGTAAAATAAAGGCATTAAATTCTATAAGTAGAAAGGAAAATTGGTATATGTATATCTGAGCTGAATCTATGATCCAGCTGTAGTTTCTGTGGCTTTTTAGTAGGCAACCCTGTCTTGTTCTGGACTTTTTTGAATGCATTGTTTTCTGGAAGACTTCATCCTTCACCACTTCCTCTGTTTTTCAGTAACCCTTTCTTATCCTTTGTCTTTCCAAGGAGGTCTTTCAAAATTTTATCATAATATATTTTCTTGATATTGTGTCCCCTCATGACAGCACAAACTTTCCATTTTAACCTAATCATACTTTAATTATGTCCTTTTCTAACACTAGTCCTGAAACTTTTAATATTTTGAAGGCTAATAATGATCTTTTCATTATTTTCCTAGTAAAAGCAAATTAGTGCTAAAGAAATATAGTCAAATAATTGGATAAATTGAAGAACTGGATTATAATCTATAATGTATTTAATATAAGATATCAGACAAAACAATTATCTTTATACTGAGGGAGGTGTGATTAGCTTATCTGAGATTACTTTAGATTTCACAATAATATATTAAAAGAGCATCAAAATTGGAACATATAGCAGGATGTCTTAAGAAATAATTGAAATTTAATCTTAGAGTCTTAAGCTACATGTTAATTCCTTATTCAGCTTTGGGACAATTTGTTGAATATTCAACAGTTTTTAGTTTTAAGGTATTTCCTAGATAGGAAATTTTATTTGTTAACAAATAGTTTTTGGAAAATCAATATTAAATTATAGTTATAACAAGTAACATCCTTTGTCAATCTTTTGGCCTCTTAAAAGATAGCATTGTCATGTTTAAACTATTTATTGCTTCTTCTTGTAATCAAATGTTTGGATGAGATGTTAAAACTCCTATCTTTCTATAAGAGTTAGCTTTATAAATACTCATTTTAAACCTATAAAATAAATCATATTTTTATTGATGGATGAAAGGCATTAAGGTGGAAATCTAACAGTCTTCAAAGACAATTTTACATTCATCTTTCAAACTATATGAGATGAGTTAGAGAAACAAAACTGGATGATAGAGTTTTGAAAAATTAGGGATGCAAACAAAAGTGTGTAAAAATATTGTGCTACTCTATTTTGCTAGGTTACTAGAGTATGCCATAATAATCCTCATTAAAGTAAATATTCCTATGAATTATGCTTTTCAGGAAACTCAGCCTAAGACAATTGATATCAGAAGTAGTCCAAGAAGGCTGATGATAGGTGATATGTGGTGGTTAGATTACTTGCTGCCAGATTGGCAATAAGAATCTCTTGTTGGTGATTCCTGTTGGTAGAATACAGAAAGATCCTGACACCACATAGAAATGTAATTTTAAAATTTTCACTTTTGGTGACCTGGAATGGTAAAGTACTGGAAAGAAATGTATTAATTGGTATAAAGTATGCAACATTTGAGAAATGGGGAAAATAGTAACTATATGGACAGTAGAATTGGGTAGCTATTACTAAGCACTATGGATGCTTGGACAGTGATCAAATAACGAGAGCAATTAATAGACAAGTACAAATTTAAATGCAAAAGCTGGAGAGTCTCTTCATTTCTCTATAAAAAGGCCCTCATCCCTTTCAATGGAGAGCAAAGAAAACTGAGGCCTTCCTTGTTCAGGAATAAATCATCAGATTAGCTGAGCTCCCAAAGAGGTAGGTCTGTTATTGCAAGGTCAGGGTCCGGGTTGGGAAAGAATGCTACCTTGATTCATGAAATGAGAAATTTGGACCAATGCACTAAACATTCTTGAGATCCATATTCTTCAGGATCCTCTGAGCCTGTATAAATGGCCCAAAATTCCCTATTAAATGCTATCACCAACCCTTGATTGAAGAGGAAGAGGAGACTTTCCCAAGACAGTGTGTGTGCTTCTCAGAATATGTACTCAATTTTCTTCCTTGCCCAAATTCCAGTAAATAAGATTGTTATCACATGTCATGTTTAAGAATAAGCAGGATTTGTTAAGAAATGAACTATAATCCAAAAAGATAATAAGACCTACCTTATGCATATAAGTTTAAGCTGAGAGATTGTGCTAAAGATATATTTCTGAGTGTGCTTGATCAAGTGGTCTTGAAACTACGGTTGGATAAGATAGAGGTTATCAATTTGTGAGTGTTTTCTAGGATACAAAATTTAATAGGCTGAAACAAGGAATGGTGTAAACGTGTTTACTAGGTTGTCTTTTATAAGCGTGAGAAAAATGGCCCCATAACTCACAATCTTTATAATTCAATTATTAGTTTTAACTGATTATTTTATAGATTACCTTGGATTTTCTCTATTTGCATTGTATATAAAAAATAAAAATTAACTATTCTTTAATATCTAGCATATATTTCATGATCTATAATGGTAATCATGACCTCAAGACTAAATTCCCTTTACTCTCACTCTAAATTTTTTATCTTGTTTATTTATTTATTTTCTTTCAGTTGAGGATTCCTAATATCCTTATTCTCTGGTTTCATCTAACTTCTGTCTTATCTTTCTTCCTTGTTTAATCTTTTTATGAAAAGCTAAAACATACCATGTGGCTTGGACCTCCTGCATGGAGGTTACTCCCTTAGTATTCTAAATATTCAGCTACTCTTTCTAAAGTGAATATTTCCCATTGGATTTTAAGTACACTTTTGAAAAAATATAAAATAATAAGAAAAAAATTCCAACTACCACCCCCTCATATTAAGATACTACCTTGTTTTTATCTCTTTTCCTTTTCTAGTAAAATTTCTTAAATGTATTTTAAGTCTTGCCTTTACTGATTTGCTATTCACTCACTCTTGAAACAAATATAATTCTTGTTTCAAACCTTATTGCTCCACCCAAATTATTCATCCCCAAACAGCAATAAATCCTCATATATTATTCCTTATCTTAATAACAACCTTGATTCTTTATGTAACAAAGCAATCTCTTACTTTTCCTCCTACTTCTATAAGAAATCATTTGCTGTCTTTTTTAGAGGTGTATAGCTCTTTTTCCGAATATAAAATACTTGAGTTCCTCAATACCAATTTTCTGTTCCAACCTTTTCTTATTTTGTAGTACCCTTGGGAAATCATTTCCATATCTAAGGTTATATATCTACACCTCTTCTCATGTTATTTACAATATGTCTCTCCTACTTCCGCATTCCACTGATATGATTAAGTTTGCTCTCTTACACTCTTGTATACTAGCATGAAAATGGCTGTCCCACATAGCTGCACGTTCTTTATCATAAGCCTCAGAATAAAGGTATGGTTAACAGACCTGAACCCAGTCAGTATCCTAGAGTCCCTTAAGGCTTAAACGAACTCAACCTAGATAAAAATAAGATGGTTGTTTATTTGTACACTTATAAATCCATAACCTGTGAACATGAAAATATTTGTATTATTAGCCAGAGGACTGTCAATTTTTTAGATTTCTGTAAAACCTGATGATTAAGATCATTACTCCTAATAATTTTACCTTCTGAATATCTCTTGAATTTACTTACCTTTCTCAACCCCCTCTGCTCTGGCCATCACCCATACCTTTGACCAGGTGAAAATACTGCCACACCCTCTCATTACACTGGTTTTGTATAACATATAAAACTTGAAGATACATATATCTATTTATGTATTTTATTATTATTTCTATCTTATATAAGAATGTAAGTTCTTGAGAGCATGAATCATATCTACTTTGGATGATCATTATATTCTCTGTCAATAGGATAATGCCTGGGGTATAGAAGTTGCTCATTAAATAGGAATGGCTAGATTTTATTTCAACCATTGCCTCCAGAAGTTGTCATACTAGAACTTAACTGGTGCTAAAAATGTGTACATTGATGTCTCAGCCACATCTCACTCATTTTGAACTGAGACCACATCTTTGTTGAAATTTTTGCTTGGTTTGCAGGCATATGGATTTGCTACATCTGATTTTGCATATATGCAATCAAAAGTTTTTCCACTTCTCAGATTAGCCAATTATGCTTTATTGTTGCCATTGATTACATTGGATTACTGTTATTCATTTTTAGAGGGACATTTTTTTCTCATCTCTTAAAATATGGCTAGCTCATTCTATTTTATTTCTATTCTTGTTGACTAAACTGTCTCACTTCTGAAATGAGGAATTGTTGAAGACTTTGTTATTTTTGATATGTGAGCCTCATATAACTTCATTCAGAAAAGAAAAAAATTTCAAAAACTAAGAATAAAATTTGTGAAAACTATGCTATAAAATAGGAATATTCGCTAAACATATAGGTAATGTTTTATTAAATTAATTTCAATTGTACACTTTGTAAATTTTTTTCTATTGGCTTTCCATTTGTTAAAACAATAGTTTATCCTTTAGGAGAAGGATTGATATATGCCAGAATAAAAATGTAATTGCTTAGCTTTTACTTTAATTTAAAATTATGTTTTTGGTTTCCAATAACAACAAAAATTATCTTTTGAGCTAAGAGGCTTTTAAATTTCTTTAGCTATCTTGAGCATAAAAGCCCATCATCTTATTTCTGCATACTTGAAAAATCACTGTAATTATCAACTATAGGATAGGGAAAACTCGATATGACATAAAATGCCCAATTAAAACTGAAAGGAAAAAGTCCTTTTTTTTCTCTCTAATCCAATAAAAGTGTACAGGCAGGAAAGGAAATGGGGGCAACAGAAATAGGACATGAATATACCAACCTCTTTAAGCCAAAAATGCAACATGGGAAATATATTCAAAACATTAGGTGAAAGATGAAAGTAGAGATGATTTTCACTGTTTCCTGTCTGGAACCCTGAGAGGGAAATCATTACATGAGGAAGTCTTATGCCTACATAATAATGACGAAGAGGGTTACAAGAAGGCAACAGCAGCATATGAATGAAATTGGGTTGTAGATGTGGCTTTTTGGTGTTTAGGAGATTGAGACAACAATCTGCATGCCAGTGAGAGGAAAGAGAGGTGCAGACGGCCATTAGACAGAGGTGTGGTGTACAATCCAGGTATACTCTAAAACCAGGTTTACAACCTGGTCACTTACACTTATTATTAGTATCCTTGATAATTACTTGAATAGTTTTACACTTAAGAGGCAATACAACTTCCAATTTCAGCCTGACACATAAAGAACAGAGATGATATTACCCCCCTCCTCAAAAGAAAAAAGCTGAATCCACTGAAAATAAACAACTCTTCTTAGATCCATCAGAAATTTGAGGCCACAAAGAAAATCACTATTCCCCAAACTGGAAGGACATATGAACATAGAGAATCACAGCCTAACCTGAGCAGTTGCTGACTCCAGGATTACTTAAAGGTAATTACTAATTGCTAGAGACTGAGTCCTGGCTAGTGTGAGAGATAAAATTCCCGGGAGACAAGATTTAAGGAGGCTTCAACATTTATCATCAGTTTTGTTTTCAGGAGCCTCACCAGGTTCTCAGAGTAAAGATTAGAGAAAAATCCTCTACAGCCTTTAAGAAAAGGAGAGAAAAAGTAACTTTTTGAAATACATTCATACCTTTTTGTTCTCCTTAACACTAGAGATTACCATCTGGAGAAGCTGTTTACCAGGGCCTAACTGTCCTGGTGCAAAGAAAATTCCCAACTATAGCCTGCTCTAACTTGATATGGAGAAAAGGAAAAAACTCAAGTCTTCCTGTTACAATTAAGGGGAATTAAAAAAAAAAAAAAAAACAAAAACAAACCTTGAAGCACTTGTGAGGGTCATAGTGCAGGGGCACGTACTTACTGTAAGACTAGGTAGGATCTAAATATAGGATTGTAGGATGCTTCACCTCTTCCACACCTTACACCACATCAAAAGTGATTCTTTATAATAATTACAGCTGAAATAACTGCAAAGCTCAGACTTTATTTTACAGAGTCTCTCAGGCCATAGGGAAGACAAAATCAAGAACAGCAGACACATTTTAGCATCTGACATTATAGCTACAGCAAGCACTAGAGACAGCATAACTTCTAGCCAAATAAACATAAAACCTCTCATTAAAGACATTTACCTCAGTTTTTTTTCTTTAACCTAATGCATCATAACCAGCTTTCAATGAATAATGATAAGATATACTAAAAGACAAAAGCCGTATGAAGAAACAAAATAAGCAATAGAATTGGGAACATATATGGCAAAAATTTTGAAATTATCAAAGCAGGAATTTAAAACAATTGTGATTAAATGCAGAGGGCTATAATAGAAAAGTAGACAGCATGCAAGAACAGGTAGGTGTAATGTGAGCAGAGAAATGGAATGCTTAAGATAGAATCAAAAGGAAATTCTGGGAAAAACTAATAAAAATGAAGAAAATACCTTTGATGGTTTTAGATCCAACTTGGAAAGGGTTAGTGCATTTAAAGACACGTCAATAGAAACTTCCAAACTGAAAAGCAAAGAGAATAAAATTTTGAATAAAAAGTAACAAAATATTCAAGAACTGTGGAACACTTACACAATGTGTAATATATGCATAATGAGAATACATGAAGGAGAAGAGAGAAAATTATTGAAATTATAATGGTTGAGAATTTTCCAGAATTAATGACAGACTACAAATTACAAATGCAAGAAGCTAGGAGAACACAAAGATAATTTCCCCAAACTCAAAAATGAGACATATTCAGACTATAGATAATTGAAGACACACACACACACGTTTAAAGAATGTAGAGAAAAAGAATACCTTACTTAGAAACAACTGTAAGAATTATGTCAGATTTCTCCTGAGAAACCATATAAACAAGAAAAGAGTGGAATGAAATATTTAAAGTATTGAAAGAAAAAACAACAACCTAGAATTCTAAGTGAGTTATCTTCCAAAAGTAAAGGAGAAATAAATTTCCTTAGAAAAATAAAAATTGAGAGAATTTGTTTTCAGGACTGCCTTGCAAAAAATGTTAAAAGAATTTCCTCATGACCCAGCAATTCCTCTTGGCATGTACCCAAAATTTTGAAAGGATGTATTCATAAAGATATTTGTTGTACCCCAGTGTTTCTTGCAGCATTATTTATGGTGGCCAAGAAAAGGGACAACCGAAATGAATTTTGATAGATGACTGAATAAAGAAGATGTGGTACATATATACAATGGAATATTACTCAGCCATAAGAAAAGATGAAATACTCTAATTTGTGACAACATAGATGGATCTTGGGATTATCATGCTAAGTGAAATAAGTCAGACAGAAAGAGTTGATTGAAAATCATATGATTTCACTTATATGTGGGGTATAAAACTGAAAGCAATAAGTTAACCAAACTGACAAAAACTGGTAGACACAGATAACAGTTTAGTGATTGCTGGAGGGAAATTGGAGAGAGGAGGTTGATAGGGGTAAAGGGGGTCGAATACATTGTGATGGAAGGAAATTTAATTTTAGGTTGTGAATACACAATGCAATATACATACAATGTATTATTGAACTGTACACTTAAAACTATATAATTTTATTAACGTCACCCCAATACATTTAATTTAAAAAAGTTTCCTCAGAAAGAAAACAATATAGGTCAGAAATTCAACTCTATATGAAGAAAGGGAAAGTGTTAGAGAAGGAATAAATGAAAGTAAAATAAAATCTTTTATTTTCTTATTCTTAATTAATCTAACATAACATTGTTCAAAGTACTAATAGCAATGATACATTTTGTTTTTTATAACTTACTGATAAGCAAAGTGTATGAAAGCAGTGTTATAAGGGATAGGAAAAAGGTATTGGGCATGTTTGTATATAAGGTGCCTGCATTACAGGGGAAGTGATATATTATCATTTGAAAGTGAACTTAGATTAGATGTAAGTTGTAAATGTATATTGCAAACTCTATGGCACCACCAAGGAAAAATAAAAAATAAAATTAAAAAAAAAAGTGTGTTGAGAGAGTAGAGACGATGGAATCATATAAAATACTCAGTTAAAACCAGAGAAGGCAGAAAAAGAGCCAAAACAAATAAAAAGATACAAAGAGCAAAGGCAAGGACTAGAAAACAGTTGCAAACAATCTGTATGGGTCTAACTGTATTGATAATCACTTTAAATGTGAATGGTCTAAATATAAAAATTAAAGTCTATTTGGGTAGATCAAAAAAAGACAACTGTATTTTGTATACAAGAGACCCATTTTAAATATAAAGACAGATTAAAATCAAAGAGAGAAAGACCTACTAGGATAATCAAAAGGTAAAACTGACTTTATAACAAGAAAAATAATCAGGATGAAGACACTACTAATTAATAAAAGGAATACAGTTTTATGAAAAAATAATCACTAATATGTGTCTAATAAGAAAATTGTCAAATATGTAAAGTAAAAATTGATAGAACAGCAAGGAGAAATAAATTCACTATTTTTGTTTCTAGCTTCGGTACTTAGCAATTGACAGACCTATCAGACAGTAATAAGAATATGATTGAACTGAACAGCACTGTCAATTACCTGGATATAATTGACATTTGTAGAATACTTCATCCAAAAACAGTAGAATACACATACTTCTAGAACTCACAGAACATTTGCAAAGATAGGCCACGATCTGGAACACAAAACACACACTAACAAATTTAAAAGATTAGAAAGTATTACAAAGTATGCTTAGATTATGGTGGAATTAACTTAAAAATCAATAACACAAAGCTAGAAAATCTCAGAATAGTTGAAGATTAAACAAAACACTATTAAATACCACATGAGAAAAAACCTGGAGAGGAATTTAAAACATTTTTGAACTAAAAGAAATGTTAATTTACGGAGATTTGTGAGGTGCAACAAATGCAGTGTTTAAACAACATTTTATAGCATTGAATGAATACATTAAGAAAAGAAGATTTTAAAATAAATAATTCATGCTTTCACCTTATAGAAAAACAGGTTAAAACCAAAGTAAGCAGAATAAAAACCAGATGGAATAAATCAATAAAATTGGTAACAGGAAATCAATAGAGGCCTACATCTACTAAAAAAAAAAAAAAAGAAAAAAAATAAATTAAAAATAACTTTCCAGAGCAGAAAGCACAAAGGCCCATATTGTTTTACTAGTGAAGTCTACCAAACATTTAAAGAAAAAAAAATGTTACCAATTCTCCATGATTTCTTCCAGAGGTAGAATAAACAGTACTTCCAAACTTATTTTATGAGGCAAGCGTTAGCCTAATATCAAAACCAAAGACATAAGAAAGCTTATAGAGCAATATCTCTCATGAATTTAGATGCACAAATTCTTCAGATGCACAAAGTTGGAGGACTTGCATTACCTGGCTTCAAGACTTATGCTAAAGCTATAATAAAAGTGTGATATTAATGAAAGAATAGACAGATTAATGGTACAGAATGAAGACCCTGGAAATAGACACACACAAATATAGTCAACCTATCTTTGACAAAGGAGGAAAGAATAATTTTCTCAACAAGTGGTGCTGGAAAAAAATTAATCTACACACACCTTGAACTTTCATAAAAATTAACTTGAAATAAATCCTAGATTTAGAATACAACTCTAAAATCTAGACGGTAGTTTAGAAAAAAATCTAGGTGACAGTGGTTTTGGCAATGATATTTACATACAACCAAAAGCAAGATTGATAAAAATATTGATAAATTGGACCTAATTAAGAATTCTACTCTGCAAAAGACATTTAATAGACTTTATTAAGAGAATGAAAAGATAAACCATAAACTAAGAGAAATAGTTTTGAAACATTTAACTGATAAGGGACTTGCAAGCAAAATATTAAATTGTGAAATTCAGAAATAACAAAAATTGAGTAAAAAATGGGGGAAATATTCAAAGAATATACACAGATGGCAAACAAGCATATGAAGTAGATTCCCAATATTTGTAACTGCGAATTAAAATACTGATGAAATAACACTAAGAAATTATTAGAAAACTAAAATTCTTAACAGTGATGAAAACAAATGCTGCCAAGGGTGTGAAGAAATAAGAATTTCCATTCGATGCTGGTTGGTATGGTACAGCTACTTTAGAAGTGAGTTTGGCAGTTTCTTACAAAGTTAAACATAATCTTACCATATATTCTAGCAGTCATGCTCCTAGTTATTTACCCTAATGAGTTGAAATCGTGTCCACAAAAAAGCCTACATATGAATTTTTATGTCAGCTTTATTCATAATTGCCAAAAACTGGAAGCAATAAATGTTCTTCAGTAGATGAATATATTCATACATTTGTCAAAACTCATAAAACTTGTAACACGAAGAGTGAACACTTATGTATACTGTGGACTTTAGTTGTTAATAATTTATCATATTAATTCATTGGCTGTAAGAATTTTACCACAGGAATGTAGTATATTAGTAATAAGGGAAAATGTGGGGAAAGTTGGGGAGAATAGGTATGTATGGTAACTGTTCTCTCTACTCATTTTCCCTATAATCTTAAATCTGCTCTAAGAAAACTTCATTTAAAAAAATAATAAAAGTAGGATTTCACAAGTGATTTTGTAATTGGGGCAATCATTATTATATGTAAATCTTATAAAATATTCCTTCTGGATAGAAGGATGGCTGTGACAACACAATATTCCCACTAGAAAAAACAGAACAAATTGAATTACAAAAGTCACATTTGCAAAGAAATCAGAAAGCTTTAGAAGCATTTAAAGAATTATTTGGGAGGCAATTTTGAGGTGAACCACCCAAAGGATCTCCAGTCATTTTATACTCTGGGGCATATGTGCAAATACTGGATACATGCCCAGGCAGAGGGCTTCTGCTTTGGGGGAACTACAGAACAAAGCAAGGTTTACTGGTTTTATGAACCTGATATAAAAATTAGAAACTTGAAAAGACTCAAATACGTGTCCAGTTTTCTTCACAATAGCATTGCTGAATCATTGTTGAATGCTGGAGAGATAAGCAGAAAGCTTCTAAAAAAGAACAAAATCTCCCACAGATTCCTGGGACTTAGGAAACACAAACCCGACAGAAAAAAATACTTTCCTGTACACATATGTGATCTTTTCCTGAAGACATTTACTAGATTTCTAAGCCATCCATGAAGGGGGGCTAGGAAACTGGGATGAAAGCTAAGAATGTCAGAGCTGAGTCTACCAAGCTTTTAGAGCTGGAGATTCAGAAACCTGCTAGATTCATAATCAAAGGCCCTAGAAAGTTGTACTCCAGGAACAAAAGTGAAATAGAATAGATTTAATGTTTATAAAACTGAAGCCCAATTTCAATTTAAGTGTAATTTTTATTGGATTAACTTAATCAGCTCATCCCCATATTACACTAAAGAAGGTCTGGGAACACCCTCTTGTGAAAGATAAAATCTAAGGCAGTACTCAGCATAAACATATTTAAAAGGCAATTAGAAATATAACTGATAATCACAAGAAAAGAGAGTAACAGATGAAGATATATTTACAATCCAGATGTTTAAACTAGCAAAGAAGGATTTAAAAATAACTATGATTAATATGTTAAAGAAAAATGTGATGACAATAGAAAAAAGATAATTTTTAATGCAGAATTATAAATTAGAAATGAATTAAAGCACTGTTCATGAATTGGAAGAATCAGTATTGCAGATAATTTTCCCCAAATTGAAACATAAACTCATTGCAATTCTATCAGTCTCCAAGTAAATTTATTCTGATATTTTTCTGGTCACTGATATATTTTGATACAAGTTTTTTTCTTTTAATATTTTGTGCTGAAGTCTGTTAAGGAAATATAATTAAAACCAAGACCTCTTCCTGACCCAGAAAATCTCTCCACAAAGGTAGAAGAGAAAGAAAACAGTTTTATTACTGAATTAGCATTAAGCCAGAGTGTATTATGTGTATCACAGGCAGTCTACTAAGAGATTGACAGGACTGAAATTTCACAATTTTATATATTCAGGCAGGTACAATTCACTACTCATATGTTCTCAAGATAAACAACTAGTCCTCAAGAGGACTTATCAGTACCATTTGTCACATATAATTCATCCTAAATTTACTTGATAATTGGGATGACTGTAGTAGCTAATTTCCTTTATCCAAAAAAAAAAAAAAAAAGTCATTTGCAACTTGGAGGGAGGCTCAGTGAAGTTACACTCTTACACTCCCACAGAAACTAGGAAATAAGGGCATTATCCTCATTAATGATTATATTTCCAAGAGATGGTTCCCTGACTCTTAAAGCGTCCTGGGTCTTACACCTGGCACGGCTCAGCACTTCATCTTTCTGATGCATAACCTGTATCGTGGATAGGAAGCACTGTCTGGACAGAATGTGGACAGAAGGGTTTTTTTTACTTGGAAAGGTGTCACATAAGGGTGCATTTTTCACTCTATTTGTTTATTCTGTACCCAGAACATTATATAAAAACTTGGGCTGCACTCAAAGGAAGGGAAGTGAAAACTGGTGGAAGGAAAATCAATCACTTTAGGTATGCTGATGACACCATCTCACTGGCAGAAAGTAGCAATGCTTTGAAATGACCTAAGAAAGTGAAGTGCCAAAGCAGGACTTCAAAGCAGGACAATAAGAAGACAGATATCATGACTACAGAAGAAATATACAACTTTAACAATGAAGGTAATTAAATTGTTAAGATTTTGCTTACCTTGGTTCAGTCATGAGTTCAAATGGAAACTGCAGCCAAGAAAGCAAGAGAATGGTGAGACTCAGAAGAATTAGGAAAGATCATCAAGACCAAGACTAAGATCATCCACACCCTCATATTTCCAGTTAGATGCAAAGTTGGACAGTGAAGAAGGCTGGTATGAAAAATGTTGATTTATTTGAAATCCAGTGTTGGAGGAGAGTTCTATCAGTACCCGAACTGCCAGAAACACAAACAAGTGGGTTTTAGACAAAATTAAGCCTGAAACATTACTGGAGGCTAAAATGACAAAATTGAAGCTATCCTACTTTGGGAATATTATAAAGCAGGTTTTCTTTTTTCTTTTTTCTTTTCTTTTCTTTTCTTTTCTTTTCTTTTCTTTTCTTTTCTTTTCTTTTCTTTTCTTTTCTTTTCTTTTCTTTTCTTTTCTTTTCATCTCTTCTCTCCTCTCCTCTCCTCTCCTCTCCTCTCCTCTCCTCTCCTCTCCTCTCCTCTCCTCTCCTCTCCTCTCCTCTCCTCTTCTCTTCTCTTAAGATAATAATGCTGGGGAAAGTAGAAAGCAGTAGGAAAGGAGGAAGACCAAATGTGATTTGGATTCACTCTACAAAAGAAGCAATAGGCATGATTCTACCGGAGCTGAGCAGGACTGTTGAGTATAAAACATTTTGGACAGCAGTCATTTATAGGGTCACCATGAGTCAGAACCAGTTCAACAGCATGTAACATAACATAGCTGGCAAGAGGCTTATTTGGTTTTTAAAAAGATATATATACATTTCAGAGACAGAAGATGAACTTACAAATTTTGTAAAGTAAATAGATGCTCTAAGAAAGGCAAGGGGTGGTGATCGAAGGGAAGTGAGTCTCTTCTCTTTTAACTGGGAGAATTGAGCTTCCTATTTTTAAGTTTTATTTGCCTTTAAAATCTCCTCCCACATTAATATTAAACAGTAACATCACGATTTTTTTTATCTCCACTGCTGTTTCTAATTTTCTCTGGGCAAATTGCAGCCATCTAAATATTCAGCAAGTCCATAGTAAAGAAAAGCAATTATTAGAATTACCATAGGATAACAAAATTACTGAAATTTTTTAAAAGTCAGTACATTATTTGCCTTGGGAAAATAACCTTTGCGTGTAGCATACTAATGATGAACAGTTAAATCTAATTCTTGATTAGCGATGCACAGAATTTTTTCTTAGTCACACGTTAATTTTACAAATTGTTGTGCTGCTTTATTGCTCTCATTTTCAAATTGTTAACTATGTATTATTTGGCAATTTCTTACAAGGTCTTACCCAATCCAAGCCTAAGAAGTACCTTAACTCTGAAGCCTAATAATTTAGTTAAGTCTTTTCCTTGAAAAGCTTAATGAATTATACGTGAGAGTAAGTCATTAACATAAGTACCATTACATTTATATGATAATTTAGGCCCCTTAGTAATTGTTCTGTCTTCCCAATAATTTTTCCCAGATATGATACACAAAGACATCCATGGCCATCATCTAGTATCAACATCTTGTTATGAGGAACCCAATGGAAAGTGTTTAATGTACATGCCTCTATTTTAAATCTTGCACCAGGTCTAAGTTAATGGTTACATTTTTATAATGGTCAACTAAATCTCCATGAGTAACATACTTTATCTATCTATACTGGAACTGAAGAAAATTTATATCTCAAAGCTAATCTAGTAACATTTGACCTGTCTTTTGTAATCTCTTCTTTGTAAATGCCAGATTTCTGTTTTCTATTAACTAAATAAATAAATACCCTTTTTCTTTTCTACATCATTCTTCCAGTCAAACCAGTCAAAATATTTTTGTATCAAATTTGGGACTTGAGTACCAGATGCATATCAATTATGCTTATGTTGTTATTATAAAAAATTACTAATGAATTTGGTCCCATCTTTATTCAATAATTAATCTGTTAAATTTATAAGTCCAGACCCTGAAAGTATAATTTAGAACTAATTGGAAATGAGGTTGTGGGAGACATTATTGAGAGTACAGCATGAAAAAGTAATGTAACAAATATCATGTTTATTTTCTAATAAAATGTGTCTTTAAAAATAATTTAAATAACCCTACTATAAATAGTTCAGAAATATGTCTATGAGAATAGTAAAAAGTTTGTTAGAACAGCTTTTTTTCAGTTTAGTTCACTACCAATATTAGTTACTCTAGAAAACTTAAGTATTTAGTTTTTTGTGAGAAACACAGTCCAGTTCTCCTGAGGATCTAGCTTTTCATGAGAAACATCAATCCAGTTGTTGTTTTTCCACTTTGATAGCTATGTGGGTGATCAGCAACATTTTAAGGGGTCTTTCTCAGTGTGGTGAAAGCCTGTCTTTGCTGAAGGACAATTTTATGTAGACAAAATCCTCAGATCAATAGGGGTAGCCAACTGCTTCCAGCAGGTCCTTCCATGTCCTTATTACATTTTATGCCTCTAAGTTTGTAAGAAAGAGAAAATCCCTTTTAAGTATGGGACATGATTATGAGAGGTATCAGCTTAATTGAGCACAGAACATATACCATCTCAGACACAAATTCATAGACCTGCTATACATAAATTTAAAAGGAGAGATTCCATGCTTGTTTCTGAGTATCACTCTAATGTATAACAGGGCTAGTGGTAAAAATAGGCTATTTTAACATAGCAGGTTATAAAATCTTAACCAGTGAGGATTTGTTTGTTTGTTTGTTTTTTATTTGCTCTACTTGTTTAGAGGACTGATGCTTAAAGGATTCTGCAAACACAGAAAACTTAGAAAATAATGAATGAAAATGAAGGCACAGCATCAACACTTATGGGACACAGCAAAAACAGTGCTAAAGGGGAAATTTATAGCTATAAACATGTATAAAAAAAAGAAGAAAAATCTTAAAATCCTAACTTTACAAGTAAAAGAACAAACTACACCCAAAGGTAGCAGAAGGAAGGAATAATAAACATTAGAACAGAGAGAAATGAAATAGAAAAACAATCGTGAAAATGAAATAGAAACTTGGTTCTGTAAAAAGATCACCATCAATATATGTATGGCCAGTAAAGCACATGAAAAGACACTCAAAATTACTAATCATTAGGGAAATGCAAATCAAAGCTACAGTGAAATACTAACCCACACTCATTAGACTACTATCAAAAGGAAAACTTAACAATTATTAGCAAAGGTCTGTAGAATTCGAAATCATTTTTCAGTGTTACTGGGAATGTAAAATGGTACAGCCACTATGGAAAATAGTATGAAGCCTCTTCAAAATATTAAAAATAGAATTTCTATATGGTCCAGTTTTCCACCCAGAATATTTGAAAGCAAAATCTTGAGATATTTGTACACCTATGTTCATAATGGTAACTCATGATAGCTAAAATGTGGAAGCAACTAAAATGTCCATTGATAGATAAATGGATAAGCAAAATATGGTATACACATATAATGGAATATTATTCAGCTTTAAGAAGGAAGGAAATTCTGACATATGTTACAACATAGAATAATCTTGAGGATATTATGTTAAGTGTAGTAAGCCAGTCATGAAAAAGTTTAATACTTTGTGATTCCACATAAATACTTAGAGTGATCAAAACACAGTAGTGGATGTTGGGGACTGAAGAGAAGAGTTGTGGGGTGTTATTGTTTAGTGGGTATAGAGTTTCAGTGTTTCAAGATGAAAATAGTTACAGAGCAGTATAGTGGCTATGTTTGTTTAACCTTATGAACATATTTAATACCATTGAACTTTACGTTTTCTTAAAATGGTGAATTTTATGTTACGTGTATTTTACAACAATTTTTAAAAAATGGGTAGAAAATAAAGCCTGAGCCTAGAGGATGACCAAGACTAGGTAGAAATGAGGATGGAATGGTATTTCAGAAAAAGGAATTATATACACAGAATCTTAGATTCATAAAAAGTCTTGGCTCTACTATTTGCAGGACATTATGTGAAAAAGGGAGAGAGAAGAATCTGGGTGGAGAGTACAGCAAGGGGCAGTCTACACCAGGTCTTTGAATCCAAGCTTGTCCTGGCAAAAAGAAGAAATCTGGCAATCCAGTCTGTGGAGAAACTGGGCAATAATTGTATTAGGAAGCATAGTCTAGGGACCTGTTGGGGAGAAAGAAAAAAATTTTTTTTTAAATCAGTGGTTCTTTTATGTATCAACATTTTTATCAAATTCCTTTATCACTGTTGCTTCTTATATCCTCATCTTTGTGGATTTCTTTATTTTTCCTGAAGTATATCTTTTAAATAACTCAACCATAGTCTGTGAATATGTTTTCTGAATATTTATTAGACTCATTTATGCTCCAGTGAGAGAGTATAGCTGGATATAATTAAATTGACTGTTATTTTTTTCTCCTTTGAAGGTAACAGTTTACATTTTGTGATCTATTGAGCACATAAAAGTTTGCTATCAATCCAATAATAATTAACTAAAGTGTGACAATTTTTTTTGTGAATTTCTTTTTGTGATTGGGATATTATATCAGAGTTTAAATTTAGTTATATATGAGAAATATATGCTTTAAAAATTTCACCCATCTTTCTTTAAAAAAGGAAAATGTTAGTAATTAATTTTTAGAAAATTGTTTCTTTTGTTTTTTCCCTTAAATCCTTTTGGATGTATATTAGACTTTCTCATTATATGTCCTATACCTCTATAGCTTTCTTTAATAAGTTTTATTTCTCTCCTCTTTATTACAAAAATTTTCTATGCTCTAACTATTATTTTACTAATCATTTGTTTTTGGCATACATTTCTGCATTTCTGATCTTCTTAAACTACATTCTTTTTTTTTAATTCTAATGATTCCTTTTCTATTTCATTTTTTCCATCAAACTGATTTTTTAAAATAATCTGTTTTTCATTATACTTTCTTTTTTATTATTTACATTTAAAACACACTTGCTAATTTCTCTCAAATGTATTTTAACCTCATTATTGAATTAATATTGCTTTTTATACATAAACTTTAGCTTTCTTTTATGTCACTTTTTCCATTGTATGGACTATAATTTTTATAAAGCATAGAGTTATTTCATCCTCTACCCTCAACATGAGTGGGGAAAATGTAGCCACAGAATGCTTTTTTTTTTTTTTTTAATTTCAATGACTCTTCCACTGGTCCCAGAGTTTTACTTGTCTTCAGAACAATTCATAAGCCAGTTTCCTTTGAGTCCCTTCCTCCATCAGAAATGTAAATTCAGATCCCACACCCATGTAAGTCACAGGTTTACGTTCTTCACTAAAAACTTAAAAAAAGAATATCTGAGTTTTTGATCTGTGACAAGTTATCTTGTCACTTCTGTAGCCATTGGAGGGTTCTTTTTAAATTATTTCAAAGTCAGATCAGCCTTTTTTAAAAAAGGCTTTAGTCAAGGATCTTTAGTTCCAGCACTATACATAAGTCTAATTCTACCTTACCTATCTTCTAATAGATGTTATGATCTAGCTCCTAGTGTCATTATCTGAGATTTCTGGGCCACCATAGAACCAGCTGATATATTTACCACTGACTTTCAACTCAGTCTTCATTTATGATAAATGGAGATGTCTTTTTTTCCCCCCAAACCCAATGTAGTTTGACAAAATTTTGTCTTTAATTTATGATTCCAGTGTGTGTGTGTGTGTGTGTGTGTGTGTGTGTGCGCACGTGCACGCTCATAGCCAACAAAGGGGAAGGATATCTATAACTTCTCAATAGGCCTTGGAGTAAGAAGAAACTGTAGACCATTTTCTGAGGTTAAGCCTTTAGAGTACTATGGAAGGGATTATTTTCCCCATACTCAAGAACTACAGAAAGGACCACTTAGTTATTCAGATGTAAACCAGAGACTGTAATTGAAAGTGAAAGGGGATAATTTTAAGGAAAAGTTGAAGTTCTTTGTGTAATAATGAAAAAAGTTGAATGTTGTGGTGGTTTCTTTTCTTTTTCTATACTATATATTTCTTCAATAGAAATGCTTCATTCTTAGAATGTATTTAGTATTGTGTGCCTGTAAACTCATATTTATATTGTGGAGAACTACATGCCTTGTGTGTTTTGTTTTTGAGCATGTAGAGAAAACTGCAGGAGAGCTACACAGATCTTATCTGCACCAGAATCAAGATGAGAGACTGATTGAAATATCTGGATGAGACTTTAATAAATACTGTCTTGAACTGAACAGATATTGCTCTTAATTTGATATTATGTAAGTTTTTAAGGAATAGGAGATATTCATGGAGTTTCCAATTCTTTAATTTGGAAAGTGTTTTCAATAGAAACTATTAACTTCCTTTAAATTTTTTTTAACCAATTAGATTAATCTATTACCTTGGATCATTGTCTAAGTTAGAAATTGGGTAATTATAGAAAAAAAAATTATTCTGTCATATATTTTTGAAAGAGGAAATATGGTCTGGGAAGTTGGTCAGTATTTTGTGATGAGAAATAAATTCCTTCTCTTTATTTGTCTCATTCACTCTGAATTGCATTCTGAGCAGATCGTGGGTTTCAGGGCACCCTGAGGTGAAAGTGGATTTTAACACAGAAAGTGACCAAAATATAAGAATCCCTTTAGCTAGTTAGGCTTCCAGAAAAGCTTTGCCACTCAAAGTGTGATAAGCAGAACAAAAGCAGCAAAAGCAACATCACCCAAACTTGTGCTCTCTTTCAGATTTACTGCAAAATCTGCATTTTAATAATATCCTGAAATGACTTGTAATGAACATTTAGGTTTAAAAAGTCCTGCTATAAAAAACTGAACAAGTTGTCAGGGCCTTAGATTTTAACTTTTGTCTGCCTTTTTGCTAATTTTAATTATTTGCATAATACATTTAATACTATCCTTTTATTATTCTTGAACCTTTAGTAAGGAGCTATTAAATTATCCCAACCAAGTCTCATAAGCACAGAAGAAAATTAAGCCATGCATGTGCATCTGTGTGACAAAATAGAGATAAGTGTCCTCAGAGGCCACTGTGGTAAGAAATAAGAGCATCAATTAAGTGTTAACAATTAGGTGTTAACTGTCCCAAACTGCACAAGATAATGAGAAGCTGCATGGTCAGGGCCTTACAGATAAAATAGAAAGTTTCTTGAGACCAGAGGTAGTAGCACAAACAGATTTGAATTGACTCAACACTGTTCTATATTTATCTTTATTTCTTAGTTTTCTGCATAGTGTGACAGTGCCTATAGTTGAAACTGGATGTTGAATTAAATCAAAATAAAATGAATAGCAGCTTCTTGACATGTGGATTAATATATTTTATTCATTCTATTCAATATAATTACACTAAGTCTGCCTCTCTGGATCTTCTACAAATTTATTTTCATTCTGCCCTCTGAAATTTTACACAATAAGCTGATATTCTTATTTATAAAGTAACTCTTAAACATTTGGAGATCTCCATCATGGTATATCCCAAGCTTACATGCCTAATACCTTATCTCTTCTACATGCTAATCGCACTCACATTTTTTTTTTCAAATATTTCTCCTTGGGAGTCATTTATCCACACCCTTCATCATTATGACCGTACAACTCTTATCAAGCATAAACGTATTAGTGTCTCTGTTGAAAGGAAGAGACAAGAATTAGGCTCAGAAGAGACGGTGTCCCTCTTCATATCTGAATGGATATTTTGACTATTTCAGAGCTACAAAGATTTGAGAGAATTTAGATGAGAAAAAGTAATCTGAAGTGCTTGAATAGATGAAATCAATAACTGCTGGTTAAATGAGAGGCACATAGCAAATACTGTAAAATGAATTAAATGGTAATTGAAAATACCTACAGATAATTTGATTAAAATCTGGGGAGTCTGCAAAGGTAGCCATATAATAAGAAATGCATTTCCAAAGCCCATTTAATTGCCAATGTACTTTAGTAAATTTACAGTTAGTCTCATTAAAAGAATTAAGTACATCAAACTTTTCATATTAAAAGTGGTGTTGTGGAAAATTTTGGGTGCACTTCAAGTTGGGTCAATTAAACTATCACTGAGATGTTTTAAAAATTATTAAACTCAGTATGCCATATTTTGCAAAACTGATAGAGTTGGAATATCATTTATCTTACATGAATTCAAATGATAAACTTTTATGTCTTTTAGATAGCAGTGCTATTTGGAGAATATTTCAAAATATCTTGAAGCCTAGTGTTGTTAAGAATTTATATCATTGAACTCTGTCAAGATGAAGGCACAGAGTTTTGGAAAATACGTAGTCAAACATATTAAATAAAGAAAAATAAAAAATATCTAGACATAATACAAGAAAGTCAGGGATTATTGAAGTAGCTAGGATCTTCAAGTATTCTTAAGTATAAGCTTTAATAGGCTAATCAATGTGTGTGGTAGTTAAGCCACTTTTATACACCCAGAGAAGGAGAGTATTATTGTTTGAAATGGCCATAAAATGAAACAGATTGTTTCCACCTTAATGAAATTACAGCCTATGATGTAGATTCTCAAGAATATAGACAAAAACAACAGAAAAAAAAACCACAGTCCAAGGAGCAAGAATGGAAATTACAATCTTAAAAGATAATGTAAAGCAATGTAGTAAAAATGTGGAAGTTTCAGGAACACAATTTTTATCAATGGTCATTTTGTATAGACTTGGATATCCAAACTTATATTAGCAAAGATTCAGAGGAATGAAAAAAGGAAGCTCAGAGGCTGACCTGTGGATTAAGATCTTCCGATGAATTGGGCTCAAGGCATTAATAGTTAGAAATGAGAATCTGAGCAACAATACATTGAGGTCAAAATTTGGGTTTTAAACATGGGTGGAACTGATTTAGTTGTGAGCTATCCCTTTATAGAATACAGATATACAGATTAAAGAAATCAGCAACTTTGCTTATATAGCATCACACAGTTCCTGTCTTTGTATGGAAGAGGAGGATAAAGCAAACAGCAATGAGAATGATATTTATGTTAAATAATTTGCTGCAGATTTTAATTGCAATAGACAGAGGGAGAGGAGACTAAAATAAGTATAAAATACTCAAGCAATTCCTACTGGAAAAGTTGAGTTGGTCCTTCAGGGATCATCTAAGAATGTGTTCTATGCAGCTCTAGAATAAACCTTGGCTTAGCCACCTATACCTGTGCTGCCTAGGGCATGTTACTTAATTTCTCTCTGGTTTTGATTGTACACCTGCCAAAGAAGAAAAAGAATATCTCACTCAGAATTGCCTTAGAAGGGCTAAATGAGATGATACCTTGTAGTTATTATTAACGTGATTTAAATGCTTAGTATAAAATACTGGCAGAACCTTTTTAAGAAGAGAATTATGGGACTAGAACTGCATTGCATTGATTTCCCCAGGGAAATATTCTGTATAGGCAAATACGGGACAAATATAGGGAGTAAAGGAATGTGACTACTGCAGTGCTTGTTAGAATGATTCTGTCTTGGTTGAAATAAAACCATTACAGATTGATCAGAGTGATGCAGTGTAAGCCAAAGCCAATAAGAACACCTTAATTCCCAGAAGGAAATATTAAAACAAATATTAAAGCTTTATTAAGCCAATATTAAAGTTTTATTTTTTCTTATGTGGGAAATCTGAGGCTTCTAGCCTGAAAACTGCTAGCATCGGGGTAAAAAGAGGAAATTATTAATAATCCAGGACCAATGTAGTATATATTAGTGGAAATTCTAAAAGTCACAATACTGTGGGGCAGTAGGTAGGACAATGTGAAAACAGAAGTTAGATAAGCTTAGAAATGAAAATTTAGGAACATATGTTACAATACAGAATTTGTTTTATGAGGAAAAGTGTATTGACAAGTCCACACTAAAATTTTCAGCATATTAGGTCCTGTAACAGTCTCAGTTCAAAACATGCATTTCTGCAGTTAAAATTTGATTTCTTTTTTATACAGTCCACATGGAGAAGTATATCCGCTTTGTGAGGCTATTTAACTTTGTCAGTCTCCTTGTTTAATACCTTCTTAATCTTTTTGTAGTAGTATATGGATTCTATATTAATGAAGCTAGTTTTCTAAATGATGTTAACCTGTGGTTTTATTTTATATATTTAATGGAAGAATATTTCTAAGGTAGAAAATGCCTTTTGGAAATAGGTCTAGCAAGGGAAGTGTTAATTTTTGTCATTTGTGACAAAAAAAATTGTGTTAATGTTGATCAAAATGTCTTTCTTCGTCGAAAACATTAGAAGAAACATGTTCATTATGTTTTTCCAGCTAGTCACATTATAATTTTCTTTTTAGCCCCTGTATTCAGACTTTGAGATCTGGAATTAAACTTACTGTGTTTAAATTTCAGCTCTAACATGTAGCAGCTGTGTAACCTTAACTGAATTACTTAATCTATCTGTGCTTCCATTTCCTAATCTTTAAAGTATTTACCTCTTTCAAATCATCCTTAGGAGGATGAAATTAAAGGGTATATGTGAATTGGTTAGAAGAGTATTTGACATTTAACACGCACATAATAACTGTTGGATATCGTTATTTTAGCAATTGAAAGGACAAAATTCTCTTGTAGTGGTATTAAATATTTTTTGCAGTTTTCTCATAGCAGTATAATATAATTTAAAGAGCCATACACAATGAAACGTGACTAAATTCCATGGCTTACTTAGAATTTCCCTAAATTGTATTTAAAATGTTCTACCAGTCTATGGCCATGATTGCTACCTTGAACATGCCCAGTTACTTCTGATCTCAGAAGCTAAGCAAGGTCTGGCCTGGTTAGTACTTGGAAGGGAGACCACCCAGGAAGACCAGGTGCTGTAGGTGTAAAAAAATAAAAATATATATAAAATAAAATAAAAATAAATAAAATGTTATACCGTACAATTAATGCTACCATATTACTACTCAGTAACATGTATATCCATAAAATGTTCCTTATTTTTATATCCTATCATTATTCATTTACAAATGCTGTCATACCTCGAAGCTATTGCAGGTTCGGTTTTAGACTACTGCAATAAATCTAACAAAACAAGCCACAGGAATTTTGGGGCTTCCCCAGTGCATATAAAAGTTATGTTTAAACTGTACTGTACTCTCCAAAGTATGCATTAGCATTATGTCTAAAGAAATGTATATACCTTAATTAAAAAAATACTTTATTACTACAAAATGCTATCATTGAACTTTTAGCAAGTCATAATCTTTTTGCTGTTGGAGAGTCTTACCTTGGTGTAGATGGCTGCTGACTGATAAGGGTAATGAAGTTTGTGGTGGCTGTGTCAGTTTCTTAAAATAAGACAACTTAGGAGTCTGCTGCACTATTGACTCTTTTTTTCACAAACACTTTCTCTGTAGCATGCAATGCTGTTTATAGGATTTTATTCACAGTAGAATTTCTTTCAAAATTGGAGTCAGTCCAATCAAAACTTGCCCCTGCTTTATCAACTAAGTTTATGTAATATTCTAAATCCTTTGTTGTCATTTCAACAATCTTCACAGCAGCTTTACCAGGAATAGCTTTCATGACACAAAACCACTTTCTTTGCTCATCTATATGAAGCAGCTCCCTATCTGTTCAGCTTTTATCATGAGATTGCAGCACATCTTCTAGCTCTACTCAGTCAATCACATCTTCTCACTTTACTTCTAATTCTAGTTCTCTTTGTATTTCCACCACATTTGCAGTTATTTTTTTTCCACTGAAGTCTTGAAACCTTCAAAATCATCCATGAGGCATTGGAATCAACTTCTTTTAAACTTCTGTTAAATTTCATATTTTGACATTTTATTCTACCTATGAATCAAATGTTCTTAATGACATCTAGAATGGTGAATCCTTTTAAGAAGATTTTCAATTTACTTTTCCCAGACCCACCAGAAGAATCACTATGTATGGCACTCCAGCCTTACAAAATGTATTTCTTAAATAATAAGACTTCAAAGTTGAAATTACTTCTTGATCCATGGGGTGCCGAATGGATGCTGTGTTGACAGGCATGAAAACATTAATCTTCACCAAAGTTCTTGGGTGACCAGGTGCATTGTCAATAAGCAGTAATATTTTGAAAGGAATCTTTTTTGTTAAGCTATGGGTCTCAACAGTGGGCTTAAAATCTTCATTATCCATGCTATAAACAAATGGGTTGCCATCCATGCTTTGTTGTTCCATTTATACAGCAGAGTAGATTCAGCATAATTCTTAAGGGCCCTAGGATTTTCAAAATGGTAAGTGAGCATTGGCTTCACCTTAAAGTCACCATCTGTATTAGCATCTAACACAAGAGTCAGCCTGTCCTTTGAGGCTTTGAAGCCAGGCATTGACTTCTCTCTAGTAATGAAAACCCTAGATAACACCTTCCAATATCAGGCTATTTCATTTACATTGAAAATTTTTTGTTAGTGTAGCCACCTTCAGTCATTATCTTAGCTAGATCTTCTGGATAACTTGCTAAAGCTTCTACACCAATGCTTGCTGCTTCACTTTTCACTTTTATGTTATGAAGGTGCATTCTTAAACCTCATGAACCAACCTCTGGCAATTTCAGACTTTTCTTCTGCAGCTTCCTCACCTCTCTGTATTCATAGAATTACAGAGAGTTATAGGGTTTTGTTCTGAATTGGGCTTTGACTTACAGGAATATTGTGGCTGGTTTGATCTTTTATCCAGATCACTAAAACTTTCTCCATATCAGCAAAAAGATTGTTTCACTCTCTCATTTGTGTGTACACTGGTATAGCACTTTTAATTTCCTTCAACATGGATAGACCTTGAAATAATCATGCTAAATGACATAAGCCAGACAGAAAAAGTTGGAAATCACATGGTATCACTTATATGTGGGATATAAAACTAAAAGAAACAAATGAGCAGGACAAATAAACCGAGACTCATGGACATGGACTATAGGCTACTGGTTACCAGAGGACTATAGACTAGTGGTTGCTAGAGGGATGGAGGAGGAAGGGAGAGGTAGATGGGATAAAATGGGTCAAATATGTGATTACAGAAAGAAATCTAACAATGAAAAGTGAATACATATGTAAATATATATATATACCTTACTATTAAAATGTAAAGCTGAAACTTACTGGGTTTTGTTAACCAATGTTATCATAAAAAAAGAAAGTTTTTCATTTGCATTCACAACTTGGCTAACTGGTGCAAGGGGCCTAGCTTTCAGCCTATGACAGTTTTCAGTGTGTCCTTCTCACTAAGCTTAGTCATTTCTATCTTTTGATTTAAAGTGAGATATGTGGCTCTTTCTTTCAGTTTACACTTGGAGATCATTTTAGGTTTATTAATAGCCCTAATTTAAATTTTGTGTCTCTGGCAATAGGGAGGTCTTACAGAGGAATAAAGCAGTCAGAAGGCACAAGATTTATGGATTTAGTTTGCTGTCTTAAAAGGGCAAGGTTTGTGGCTCCCCTAAACAATTATAGTACATAGTAACATCACAGATTACTGTAACAAATGTAATAATGAAAATGTTTGAAATATGGTGAGATTTACCCAAATGTGATACAGAGACAGGAAGTGAGTAAGTGCTCTTGGGAAAATGTTGCTAACAGACTGGCGACGTAGGGTTGCCACAAACCTTCAGTTTGTAAAAAATGCAGTATCTGTGAATCCCAATAAAGTGAAGCACAATAAAATGAGGTATGCCTGTAGTAAAAGATGTTAAGCAAAAGCAAAAAGCTAAAGCAAAACAAAACAAAATTTAGATCATGTTCAATAATTTGTCTTAATTAAAAATTGCTGTGACTGTGTAGATAGAGTCTTTCAGTATTGTCAATGCTCTAAAACTCCATCTAGGCAATTTAAAATAAACAGCAGTACCTAAGAATACAATTAAGGAAAACTATTCCATTTACATAGTCTTTCTGTTAGTACACATACACACACATTATGTGTATCTTTCTCTCTCTTTCTTCCTACCTTGTCTAAATATTATCAAGGGAAATAAAATGTAATTATGCATTTTTGTCAAGTGATTTTATAATTCATTATTTTCTTCTCACAGCTATAGTTCGTTGACATATATAGAGCAGTTTACTGGCTAATGAAATATTTCCCTCAGGTATCTATGTGTATTCATGTATAAGCAGCAGTGCATGTCATTTTTCTTTTTTGGGGGGGTGGTATAACTGAACACTTTTTGAATTCTGTAGTGTGAAGTACAAAACAAAAACTATCATTTAGAAGTATTCATTAAGAGATATCTTACAGTTAAACCTGGCTAAATTCTGACACAACAAATTTACATTTAAAATAGAATCCATGTGTATATATATATACATATTAAAGGAAGAACTAACAAACATGATCTTTATTGTTGTCATTGTTATTTTTTTTTTTCAAATTAGAAAACTTTATATTTTAGAGCAGTTTTAGGTTCACAACAAAATTAAGCAGAAAGTACAAGAGTTTCCATATGCCCCCATCTACACAGTGCACCTGGTTGAACCCTACATCTCAGTGGCACATTTGTTATAATCAATAAACCTACACAAACATATTATTACCTAAAGTTTTTTGTTTACATTAGGGTTCAGTCCTGGTTTTGTACATTTTATGGGTTTGGACAAATGTATGATGATATGTATCCATCATTGTGGTATTTCAGTGTTGATCTATTAAAAATACCTTTTAATGTTTACACCTGTGTCTATCTGTCTTTTCAGGACTTTGAGTAGACATTTCTCTACACACTAAAAATTCACTCACCTTACTGCCACTATTTAGGACCTGTGATTGGGCATGAAAATCCAAGCGACCTCTAATATATTAACCTCTGAAGCTTATATGCTGCTTAAAACTTTAAAACATCCATTTCATATTAAATATTGTCATATAAAAACCATACAGTTTAGTGTCTTACACATTTATTGGACTGTAATGTCTAAGATTTTGTGAGATGGATAGGTGGTTCTTTTGTTGGTTTTACCTGAGCTTATTCATGGGCTAAATTTGGCTGCAGGTCTATTTGGTCTAGGGCCATGGTCCCTGACATTTTTGGTAACAAGGACCAGTGCTCCTATGAAAATCTAATGCCTAATGATCTGAGGTAGAGCTGGGACAGTGATGCTAGCATTGAGGAGTGGCTGCAAATACAGATGAAACTTTGCTCACAAGCCTGCTGCTCACCTCCTGCTGTGCAACCTGGTTCCTAACGGACCATGGACTTCTGCAGGTCTGTGGTCTGGGGGGTGGACACCACTTCAGGTAGTCGAAACTGACAGTACTCCCAAATCTCTGAGTTATACCTGGCTGTCACTTGGGTCAGCTCAGTTCATTTACATGGCCACTCATGCTCGAATAGGCCCCACCAGTTTCCTTACATGGCATTTTCAGGACAGCATTCCAAGAGAGCAAAGGCAAAAGCCACGGGTTTGTTGAAATTTAGGTTCAGGAACTCCCAGATGATCACATCTGCTACATTTTGTTAGTCAAGTAACTTTCAGGACTAGTCTAAATTTAGGAGGTTGGGAAAATACTCATACAGTTAATGAGAGGAGCTATAAATTATTTTTAGCCATATATAATCTGTCACATTGTCATATTTCTGACATCTTTGTGGTGACTTTAATTTTGTGAATAACATAGGGCTATGTTTTCAGTGAATTGGCTAGAATAAACCTTCTATTGTCAATTCTGTAAATCACTTCCTGGTTGTAAACTCCTTAATCCATGATTCCTATCTTTACATTTCTATCCTTTATGTTTAGTATAGTTCTTGAAACAGTATGCGTTGATAAGTACTTATTTTTGAATGACTGATTGAACCATAAAATTATTTCTACAAAAGTCGTGCAACATCTAAAGAGCAAATGTTGTAACCTTGTTTATACTTCTGATGTCAAAGAGACTCCAACAGGCTTACAATTCTAATTAATTCTAGAACATTAATAAATAAAACTAGCAACTGTATTCAAAGAATTTTATAAATTCAATAAACTATACTTTAGATGTTTAGTGAGTTACTTCAAATAAGAAGCCTTCAACTTAATTGTTATTCTTAAGGTGAACAAAATGATTGTGTACATTGGGTAATATCACAGAAGATGTTTTTTAAAATAAAAATTGACAAATGTGTTATTCGTATCATCTAAAATTTTAAAGCCTTCTGAAAAAAATGTATGTCATTTGTAACATTCGAAAGAAAATACTTTTTTATTTACTTTTTGAATTATTAATGAATATACTGGTAGATATGTGGAGAAATTACTATAATTATAACTGTTAACAACTGTAAAAACATATAGTTAGTAGGAGCGCAAGGTCTAGAGTGAGACTATATGATTTGGAATCTCAGCCAAACATTTAATATTTGTATGATTTGGGGCAAGTTATTTTATACCTTTAAGCTCAAGTTGCTCATCAGAAAAACTGGGATAACAGTGGCTACCACAACATAACATAGGCTCAAGGACTAAACCAGGTAATTGATGTAAATATCTAATCAGAGTGACTAGAACATAGAGAGTAATTTTTACCTCATATTTGCTGTTATTATTATAGTTGTATTAACTCTTAAAACAAGTGGGAAATTCTCTTGTGTCTAAAGAGATGACAAGATAGAGAAATCTCTAAAACTGATTTTAAAAATATTAAAATATATTTTATTTTTTTCTCCCATACCTATTTGTAAAACAGTCAAATGATTATAGTGTTAACCTAGTTATGTGGACTAAGCAGTAGTACTTGGCAGGCAGTGCATTTCTGAATGATAACAGTGTGTCTCAGGTGGCATTAAAGCATATCAAGCTGAAGGTTATCAATTTTACCACCTGAGAAGTGTTTTAATTAACAAAAAATGCAGAGCCTAAAGTGTCTGCTCCATTACTGCCAGCGAGAGAAACAGTTGGGTCCTTAGATTTATTAGCCTGCAAATTGCTGACTCTCAATTCCAAAACACCAACTGTGCCTTCCACTTGCAAGTTTTTTTTTCCAGTATTTAGTTGCAGTGTAAGGTCAGTTAATTATTGAAAGACATATGTTAAGTATTAATTGAAGTGCCTGGACATAGGGAACAGACTTCTGCCTGGAAACCCAGCTCCATTACAGTTTTGTTACTTGACCTTAGATAATTAAAGCATATTTTTCTATCTGTACATTGAAGGTGGATCGTAATGAAGATTAGTGAACATACACTTAATATGCCTAGAATAGTTTTGACATATAAGAATCATGGATGCTGGTCTTTTTCTACTTTTGCCTCTCATCCTTTATAATATATAGAGACATTTAGTCAAATGATCCCATGTTAGGTGGCCAAATATGTCCAGCTTATTTAATGAAATTATTAGGAATATAGTTGTCTAATCTGTAATTGTACAATGTTACTTATTCTGTGTAAAGAATAACTATATTCTCAAATTCACATTTTTTTCTTTTAAGTGTATTAACAGATTAATGGAATATCTATTCAGAGCTAAGGAATTTATAGTATTCAGCAGACAGAATTCCTTCTGTAATAAAACAAACAACTCTACCATTGCTTCTAAAATGTTTATGTGATACAGTGGCACCTTTACTTCATTGCTATTTTCAATGATCCATATTATGGAACTGTTTTATAGGAGAGATGCTCTGAAATGTTTCTAAGTCAGTACCTAAATCCTTGCCTTTGAATAGAAAGCCAAATGCTTCTACTTCTATGCTGGATTATTCAATATAATGAAACCAGTTATATGAAATGTTTTAAGTTTCTTTGATGATCAGGAAAACCTGGAAATGGTAGTATCGAGTGTAATACTTAGAAATAAGTAACAATGTGGACATACATGTGTGATTATGATAGGAAAAATAATCAGAGAAATTTATAAGGATTTATATCAACTTTTGTTTTGGTGATATTGTAGAGATTTAGGTCAACATTCTTGGTTCTAGCATATAGTTTTTTTTTCCAGAGTAGCCATGTAAAAACTACCTACTCTAACTTCTGGGGAGAGAACAGGTCCTTTTGCTCTCCACTCTTATCCTATCATATAAAGAATGTAGTTTTCAACAGGTAAACAAAAAGACCAGTAGTTCTATTGGAGGATAAATTGTAGTGTTTAGTGGTTGTTGTTGTTTCTGTGTTTTAACAAATCTGTTAAAATTCTATTCCAGAAGGAAATTACCTTAATGAAGTACAAAATGCATGCTTTTTCTAGATTTCACAGTTCTGTAAAATATAGTCACGGCTAGCTGTGTCTGACTATTGAGCACCTGAAATGTGCTTAATTTATTTATGAAAAAATGTTTTATTGAAACACCTAAAAGAGCTTATAAAGGAGAAAATGTATTATATTCATGAATAAAGGGTTGCAAAATCATTCTAATTTTTAATTATTTCTAAATTCACTTACAATTGTGACAATTCTAATTATATTTACAATTCTAATCATATTCACAATAATGAGTTGACAGCTAATTTGTTTACATAGAAAATTTTTATTTGAAGGAATAGGAACAAGGATAGCCGTGATATTATATAAAGGAAAAGGAAATGAAACTTTTCCATTTGAAATTTTAAGACTTTTTATTAAGCAATGGTAATTAAGAGTGTGGTATTTTGCAGAGGTTAGACCATTCAGCCATATATTTCACCATAGAGAGATGCTTTGTAAGCTTTAGAAGTGTCATTGCACATAGGAAGGCAAATAAATTGTTTAAATATGGTGTAATGGCATAGTGGAGATATTTTTTTTCACAAGGAAAAGTGAAAATGGATCTCTGTATTATGACAAACTGGTATCAGTTCTAGATAAATGATGGATTTCAGTGTAAAAAACAAAATTTTAAAACAATATAAGGTATAAGTAGGGTCTGTGAAACTGGAGCAGGAAAATATTTTTAAACTACACACAGAACAAAATACAAAGGAAAATTTTGATAAATCTGACTACTTTAAAATTAACTTCTTTTTGTTAAAAGAAGCCATAAAGAAAATGACAAGCTGAAAGGAAATATTTTCAGTACATCTAACAAAGACCTAATATCTGGCATATAAATATGGTTTCTTTTGTTCAATAAGAACAACCAGAACTAGCAGAAACATGTAAACAAAAATGACATTTGTACAAAAGGCATACCTTCGAATTTTATTAAAGAAAAAATATGACTAAATACATGAAAAAATGCCTATACCCATTTTCAGTCAGAAGAATGCTAACATGATGATTCATCATAATATACTACCCCTCCCACCAAAAACAAATTTGAGTTGAGTGTTACTTTCATCTGTAAAATTTAATTATATTTAATACTTTTTACACCAGAATTGGCATGTACATTTTGGCCCCTACTTTAAAGAAATGTCTATTCTTCTATCTGTATGTAAGAATAAAGACATATCTTAGCTAATGCACATTTATTTGTTGAGATTTTGCCATCTCTTTAAGTATATATATGTCCATATATACACACATATGTACATACTTAAATTAGCCATGAAAATAATAATTTGCACAAGGACATTTGGTAGATTTATGTTAGAATGATCTGTATCTTTAATTTAAATTTTCCTGTTTACTACCAAAAGGGTTTGTGCTTACCTCCTTTGACTGTAATGAGATGAGTGGTGTCTAACAAAGAGCAGGTCCTCAATAATGATAATTACCTTTTGTATTCTCTACTATGATACTTGTTTCCCTTTACTTCATTGTTATAATGTTTCCCCTCCTTGCTCCACTGTGACCTCTTAATATGTCTTTCTATTTTTAGTGCTCAGACTAGCATCTAACATATAATTGATTGTTTAATAAATGTTTGCTCAAAAATAAAAGAATTAATAATGCATTTACAGGGTGTTGAAAGAAGAAATGAACACAAAATGGATTACTTATGTTAAACAACTTCCCATTTTGTGAAGAATTCTGATGGAGATAAAAATTTATGTTAAGGATGAGCTTTTTATAAGGATGTAACAGTGCATTGGGAAGAATACATTTTTGTAAGGACATGGGTAAAATAATTTGATTTGTATTAATTCAATTCAGTTTAATTCTGTAAAATGTAATTGATCAACCACTACATGTACCACATTGTGTCGGTGTTGTAATATTTTCAAAGTTAAATAATACATATGTCTTAAAATATTTCCTAGTGAGAAAAATAAAACAAAGAAAAATTGAAAACAATAAATAAAAGCAAAATATGTTATTTCTGTCATTCTCATCTGCTTCTTGGAACACAGAAGTTAATCAGGGAATACAAAGAAAATCAGGCATAAACATTTCACGTAAGTGACATTTTGCTATATCTTTTGCCATTTCCTTAAGAGAAGAGGGATTAAAGGGATTACATTAGTGCATGTGTGTACACATACATATGAAAAGTATATGTATGTGTATATGTATACATATGTATGTATGTATTTATGTATAAATGTCTGCTCAATGTAATATTTGATGAACTGTGGATATGGATGCAGACTTTAAAACTTTAAAATGTGTATTTATCACAGAATGTGGATTTACTATTCATAACTAAATACCTTGTTGCTTCTATAAAGCAGAGAGAGAACTCTTTCAAATAGTTACTCTAATTAAAATACTCAAGCTGGACCCAGATGATACCCTGATGCTGGGAATGAGGTGTCTAGAGGGCAGATAGGGTAAATATTCTTTTTCTCTGAAAAGACAGTGTATGACTCAAGTAATAGGGATAGCCAATTCAGGTAGTAAGTGAGGGTGGAATTTAGTGTATTTCTTAAAAGTTTGGGTCCTGGGAAAATGCTTTTTCCTACTTTCCTGCTGATGCAAATAAAAATGTCTTATGCCTGTTTTTTTGAATATACACATCTGCTTCACTAAGAAATGAGTAATATAGCTTCTGTCCCAAATAATTTCATCAAGAATGAGAAGAACTCTCACACAGGAATTTATCAGGATATGCAGACTCTAAAAAGCCTTCTGATTAAAGCAGCTGAACAATTCCTCTAATGTTACTGCTTTCAGATTCTATTTAGGCCTAGAATATTCTTGAAAGCATTATATATATATCTATTAATCTATCCAAAGGCCACTCAATTAACCCTCCCAACTTATGTATCTCCAGTGCCTTAGTATACAGGAATTCTATTTATGAACAGGAAGTAAATGGACTTTTTGCTGGATCTTGAAAGATAGATTAAAGCATCAAAGATAAGAGAACCATATATATTAATTTGCTCAAAAAGGTTGCATATGTCTGTTAACCTGATATTAATAACACCCTCATTTTATTCTCTAAAGTATCTTTTGGACAATAAATTATGTGGTTACTATATTTAAGACCTACCAGTTACTTTGGTACTTCTGAAACATGTTTTAAGAGGTAAGTGAGGTGTCACTATATCATGAGTTATCTGAGTCAGAGGCATTATTTCTTGTCTAATTCCAGAGATTCCTACTCGAAATGTTTTACGCATCATTACACAAACAGTGTTTTCAAATCAAAATCTGATCATGCCACTCTCCTGCTTATAAAGTATAAAAGGCTCTGTAAAACCTACAGGATAAAAGTTTAATTCTGTTCTTTGTATATGAAGATATAAATTGACTTGATATCCACATGTTTTCTGCCCCATTCCTAATACTTCCCCATGCTTACACTGAACTCTAGGCAAGTTAAAATTGATTTGTCAAGCATAACTCTTTCTCATGCCTTCGTGATTTTACTCTTGCCAATCTCTCTCACTGGAATTGACTTTAGTCTTTAAGTTCTTTCTTATTCTCATTATTTAAAACTTTCTTGTAAAATCACCTTTTTGTCCTGAGTTAATCATCTCCTCTTCAACATAGCATCTTGTACAGACTTCTAAATCTAGTACTTATCACTAATTTAAAAATTTGTACTTTTGCTTTTTATTCTGAACTGAGCAACTTAGACTGTATATTGTTGGTTATAGCTTTATTTTTCCAGACTTACCACTATGGCTGACATATCAAATGTTTAATAACTAGTTCCAAAAAATGAATAATTCTCTTTATTCCACATTATCATAATGAGGTAAGAAGGGCAAACATACAAATGGCTGCTATCCTCGTATAACCTTTTGAGTGTTTCAGTGACAGTTAAAAATCAAAATAAAACAAAGGAAAATTGTTTATAATTTTTTTACTGCTCTTTTTGATGATGGAATTTTAGGTTGTTATGTTTATAGACTGTCATGAGTGCTATCTTAAATTATTTTTGGCAATAAATGTGGATGAATAAAGTAATTTCATAATATGTGACAAATGAATTTTCTTTTTAATATGCACTCTGTAATCTAAGATGAGGAATGGATGATTACTTATAAAAATTGCAAATAATGGCAAATATCCTTGGAGTTAATCCTCAAGGAGAGATATGAGCAGTTTTAAAATGAACAGAGGACTTCAGTAGGAAACTTGGAAAATTAGTGTTAAGTTTGTAAAAAAATATATAACAGAAACAACTAATTATTGCAGAAAAGTAAATTATCAAAATTTCAAATAAGTACTATTTTATGCCTACTGAATTTGCAAAATTAATAATCCATGTTGATAATATACTGTTAAGTATTAGGAAAAATTGGTACAACATCCTTTGAAAATAGTATGATAATGTACTTCAAGAATCATAAAAACTAGTTCAGGAGTACAGTCTGACCTTATGACATTTCAATAGCTCAGCTACCTAAGATTCTGTTTATGGAGGCTTTTACCTTATCTGTTTTTTAATTTTTACTTTTCAGTTATAGTTGGCATTTTCCCCCCAACTTTATTGACATGTAATAATTCATTGTTTATATTTACATTGTACAATTCATTGAATTTTTATTTTCAATTATAATTGGCATACAATAACATATTAGTTTTAGTTGTACATCATAGTGATTAGAGATCTGTATAACTCACGAAGTAGTTACCCCACTAAATCAAGTACCCCTCTGCCCCATCACATATTTTTTTACAACATTGTTGACTATTTTCCTTATGCTACACATTATATCTCTGTGACTGTTTTGTATCTATCCATTTGTACTTCTTAATCCCTTTGACCTTTTTCACTGTTCCCCCAACCCCCTCCCATCTAGTAGCTTTCAAAATATTTTCTATGAGTTTTTTTGTTGTTGTTGTTTATTTTGTTCTTTAGGTTCCACATGTACATGAAATCATGTGGTATTTGTCTTTCTCTAACTAACTTACTTCACTCAGCACAAGACCCTTTAGGTCCATCAAGGCAATATCTTTTTCAATCCCCTTCCTTATAGTCTGTGTGCATCTTTTAATCTGAAGTGAGTCTTTTGTAGGCAGCCTATGTAGGAGTTTTATTTTCTTATCCATTCAGCTTTCCTATCTTTTGGTTGGAAGACTTAATTCTCCACCCAGAGGACTCCTTGAAACTCTGCCTCCCCCAGCTCACAGCCCTGTCCAAGAAACACCTAGGTGTGTCCTGGTGCTGTGCCACTTGTTGAGTAGACTGACCATGTTTATTTTTACACGTAGACACAGCACAATATTTTTGTGCCATGGTTATTTGAACCCTTAATAGGTCATGAAATCAGTTTATTTCTTGTAAAGTCCATGCTTATTTTTAAAGAAAATAGAAATATTAGAAGATAGTATAAGCATTATTGTTGCTTATCATTTCTTTTGGGTGGATATGTGTGTATGTATGTACATATACATGTATATTTTTACTGGATTATGATATAAAATGTATTTTTAGTTTGTTTGTTTTGGCCACTGTCAAAAAGAGTTTAAGAGCCATTACTTTAGCGTCTCTGGATGAACAGTGTTAGTTCTTCACAAAGGAAATTGAACCACATCATATTGCCCTTTGTGGAACTGATTAGCTTACCCATACGTGCATTCAAGGGAGACATTTAGCCGTAGCTTAATAGATATTACCACTATGTTTAAGATAAAAATATGCTTTTCATCACACAATGAAGTTATTATCTTCATAATAGCTTATGTGAGAAATTTCTATCTGAGGTCTGTAAAGAGGATAATTGTTATATTTCTGAGTAATTTTGAATTAATGTTATGGTCACTAAAATATTTATTTTTATCCTATGTGGCTTCTAGAAATCTTAGGTCTAACTTTGGATGTATTATATCAAGAGTATAAGATTTCATGGTATTTTCTCTTCCAAGTTTTTATTTATAATATCCATCTAATTTTTTAGTTACATTTTGTCTTAATTTTCTTACTGATTTAAAATGATCTTACCTTGCTATACTTTAGTTTTATAAAGTACCTTACCTAGTTTTTGACATAATGGAAACTAAATGCATAAAGATACGTGTAAAAGAAATGACATACCTGCTTTTAGTTGTTTTTCTTGATCTACTCTATAGATGAAAGATTTTCTATGAGAGCAAAATGCCTTCAAGTTATAATTTAACAAATGAACAATACAGCAATATTTACATATGTAGCATATTTTTAAATTGAATAAAATATATTAGTTTTCATTTGAGAAAATAAATGACTTACCCAAAATATTATAACTAGTGAATATCTGAAGCTAGACTTAAACCAAGTTATTTTTATTTCAGGTATGGTAATTTGTTGTTGTTCCTCAATTTGAGAGACAAAGTGTATGGATGTGTTGTGTGTGTGCATAAATAGTACTAAAATACTAATTCTGCACTAATCCATTTTTTTTTCATATAGGAAACATATATTATATATAAGCATATAACATTCATTATATATAGCATCTATATGCATATATACATCCTTCTATCAAACATTTTAAAATATTGTTGTACAGACATCTGTTTTTTGCACCTGAAAATCAAAATTGTATTTGAAATTTTGATGTGTACTTCTGCTAACTACATATATCTTTTAAGATCTTTCTGACTACTCTCTTTTTGTGTCTATGTAGAGCAAGGGAAGTGCTGGCATTTGCCTTCCTTTCCAAAATCTCTCACAAGCAACAGGTCTAACAATGTGATTGTATTTCTTATTAGAAGTTCGTAATATCTCATTACTTTTTAACCTTATGGTCCCTGACTGTTGCATTACAGTTTCTGTCACTGCATGATTCAGTAATGCAAGCAGATATGTATATCTTCTGATCACTCTTTGATTTTAATAGACATTCTCATGATCAGTATATGTGAGACATCCTAACGAAACTGTAAAATTAAATTCTGCAAAGCATAGGCTGATACACTGAAATATGTTGTCATATTTCTTTATTATAGTTATATTTTTAAATTAACTTTAACACTATATATGCATATTTTATTTTGTGCTTCAAAAATATTTTTCATAACAGGGACAGTATATATTATTGATAAAAATTGTGTCAGTTCAGTATATTAATGTGGCCTAATATTAGAACTCTCTAAATATGGAAAACTTCTGGGGCTTGGTGAGAGGAATTGCTTCTCAGAAACTTCTCAGTCAGAGAAATTTGCAAAGCTTCTGAGGTATTAACCAGGTAGAGTTTATGGGATGGAGCAGACTGAGTGTTATTGCTTCAGAAATTGAGAGGTTTTTTTTTTTTTGTTTGTTTGTTTTGCTAAAATCTTGTCTATAAGATAATTTTATGACATTTTCAGTATTTGAATATTTTTTATAAAATAATTTAAAAAATAACTTAGATTTTAGAGTCACTGTTGTATATCTAGCCTTCAAAATGAGGGGGAAACCAAGAAACTAATAAGATTTATCTAGCTTAAAACAGGCAACTAAGCTGTGCAAAAGGTAGTTACCTGTCAAAAATTTTAGAAGGCCTTGTCACCCTTGTAAGCCATTAATTTATTTTGTCTCTAACTAAACTTAGGGAATTCTTTGTACTACCTTGGAAGAGGTTTTTCAAGACATGAAAGATTGATTATTTAAGGGCTGTACATGTCTTTTGTTTATGTCTACCATATCTACCATCTATCTTATGCTAGTATTTAGCCTTAGATGGAATTTACCACCTGCTTTGGACTGTACTCCCAAGCAACAGGACTCCAGGATGACCAGGACCAGAGTGCTAGGGCCTCTACTGATCTCATTCCAGTCACTCTGGGGCTCCATCAGGAGTTGGGTTTCCAAGCAACAGCACCAGGAATTATATCTTCCCCATGCTACATTTCCATAGCGGCACCATCAGGCAGGTTCAGTGTTGAGCTCTTCCCTGTTCACTTCATATTACTGAAAGAATCCTTATTAGTATATTTTCCTTTGCTAATTAATGTGCTTAAATTCAGCAGGTTGCCACATCTGAGGTTGTGAGACAATTATTTCTACACTAGCCAAAAGATAATTATTGAAATTTGTGTAGTAAATGAATTGCATTACAAAATTACATTGAATTTCATTTCCTTCCATATGAACTGAAATGAAATATTAATGCAACTTTAGTTTGTTCACATACAGAAATGACTGTAAGAATCTTGCAAAAATTATGGGGAAAGATTCCTTATTGATTTTGAAGTTTTAGAAGATTAAAAATACAGAAATGAATTGCTTAGGTTTATGAAATTTCTGAATCTGCTTGGGAGATAAAGAGCCTCTGAAACTCTCTAGTAGGTTTAAGTCAGACTTTCTGTCCTCGGCCATTGATTTTACTTTCTAAGTGTATTTGGTAGTGCCAACTCTAATTGAGTGTTTTTTTTTTTATCCTTATTTTTTTTTCTAAGTCAAAATAGTCAGATATCATAGATTAGAAGGTAAGTTGTAAGGTGGGTTGGAGAAGTATATAATGCATGCATAACTCCTAGCATTTTAGTCATTGAAATAAAGTCAGGAATCTTCTTCTTGCTTAAAAATATTTTAATCTGTTAGAAACTTGTAGATAGAAACTTGCTGGGGAACCTATAAACCTATAGTCGGAGAAGAAAACTAACTGCTCACCCTCTCCCCATCACTGTACTGTTATTGAACAATTGGAAAGCCCATAGTAGAATACTTTTTCACAGCCATCAAAGGTCATGACCATTTAAATATGGAAATCATTAAAAACCACCTTGCACATTGTCTGCCAAATAGACACTCAGAAATTGTTATATCCCTTCTAACCCCCTTTAAAACAATGAATTCCTTTCTTGATGAATGTCAGTTATTTGCTTAAAGTAAATAGTTTCTGTCTGGATGTTGGCCATTTTGTAATGATGAACTTTCAGTTAATAAATTTTGATATATAAACAATTTATTAAGAAATATTAAATATGTGGGAAACTTCATTACCATAAGGTTGAAGTTTATTTTGTATCATGATTTTGAATTTCTTCAAAGAAGTTTCTATCCTGTTCAAAAAAAATTCACATCAATCTTGTTTTTTTTTAATATACAGCAAACATCAGTTAAAATAAGAATCAGAAAATAAAATGAAATAGAGAACACTCAGGAGGCAGGAAATTTATTGACATTTCCAAGCTAGCTCAGGGATGGCTTAAGCTATCACTTCCAAAATTGCAGTGCCACATTCTGCTTTTAAGGAGCTAACAGAACAGATATTATGAAGGTGACAAAAATAAAAGATTATGTTTAATTTATGAGAATTAGCTGTATTAATGCAGACCTTTTCTTCCATTGTTCTTTAGCTCAGAGACTTGATACTTGGTTTGGAAACTTGGCTTTATTTTTCAATCATGTTCTCCATTCTTAGCATAGTATTGATATTAGAGTAAGTCAGTTATTTTTCTTCTCTTGACCAACCCATCAAACTGGACTTGAGCTAATGTAAAACAGCACAGTTGACCTTTGCACAATGCTGGAGTTAGGGGTGCCAACCTTTGTGCAGTCAAAAATCTGTGTATAACTTTTGACTTCCCCCAAATTTAGTTGTCCCTCATATCCATGGGGGATTAGTTTCAGGAATCCCCATGGATACCAAATCTATAGATGCTCAAGTCCCCTGTACAAAATAGCACAGATTGATGCATATAGTCAATCCTCTGCATTCATGGACTACTGATTGAAAACAATACAGGTGTTTATTGAAAAGGATCCACATGTAAGAGGACCCATTCAGTTCAAACCTGTGTTGTTCAAGAGTCAAGTGTACATGATATGTGTTATCAACTATTATAATGATTCTGGTGTTTATCAAATTAATTTAAATTTTCTAATAGTAGAAATTGCCAAGCTTTCTCCTTCTCAAAATAATGAAGTAATATGATACATTACTGAGAGTTTTTATGAGTATGTGGAGTTGTATTTTTTAATTTTCTGTAATTTAAATTCCTCATTCTATGGCATAATATCTAAATCGATACTAACATAATCTCTAGCACCTTAAAAATTTTCATGTTTGACAAGTTATTCTTGTTGCTAGGATTATTATTTAAATGGTAGAAAAAAATATATCATGAATCAGAATTTTAGGTCAAGCCCATTCTGGGCAGAAGTTTACTACATGTGCTTTGAAATGTCATTGCGTATGTTTAGTAAATGCAGTGTAACAGCCATACAGAAGTTATGACACCATTTTATTCTAAGAAGGAGAAACTGGTCATACCCAAAAATGGATTGAATGATAAATAGTTATTTTTGGTTGCTGTGCATGTGTCTTCTGGACATATTTTAACTTTTAAAGAGGATATTTGTTTTTGTGTATTTGTAAATTGTGCCAATTTATTAAAGGTGTCATTTGGTATTTTACAAGTTACAAGAAAGACATGTTTAAACATCTTATTCATCTCTAGGACTGTATTCTTTGCACAGTGTAGATGCTCAATAACAGTTTGCTAAATGTGTGATGGGGTGTAGGAGCATGACTTATATTTGTATACGGCAGAATAGCAAATTAATTAAATAGTTTGATAACATTTTCTTGGTGGAAACTTTATAAGGACATAATTATAGGAGGAAATCAATAGGTGGAGGACTTCATAGAGGCTCTTGAAATAGTGTAAATGCTAGATGAAAAGGATCTAGAATAGAGACTATCCAGAAATTATAGGGATTCCAAAGTATGATAAAGAAGGAACTGTCCATGAGTTGCTATAACCAGAGAGAAGTAATTAAATATTAACTGAATTGAACATAATATTGCCAAATAGTATTCATTTAACATTCGATGATAACTCTAAGAGTATAGAATTTTTCTTCCATTACCAAAATCATAAATTATTTGAAGGCAGGGATTGGAAATGAGTTTGGACATCACTCATTTGTCTGGTCACCAGAAGTTGGAGCTTATTCAACAGCACATAAAAAGAAGCATGTTTTTCAATTATCCATTATTGTGCATGGCTTATTAATAGTTGATTTCTGATTTTTCAGTAAATGTGTGAATAAAAAGTAAAAGAAAAATTACCAAAAATGTTTCAGGAACAATAAAAGAATTCAGAACAATTATGTTATGATATTTGAGAAGATCCTTGGAAAAGCAGACAGTATCACTTACATAAGCATAAGGCATCTATGTCAATATTGTTAAAAATAGCATTGTTTACATCCTTCAAAATGTTCAGCAATCAGTACCCAGTAATGGTGGAGCTCTTCTTCCTCATTCATTCTTGGCACATGCCTTATACCTGTGGAGTTATGAGAGAAAAATCAGAAATATTCCACTTTAATTAGCAGCTGAATATAATTTTCTTAAGGAAACTCATAATGCTGCACTGTTTTTGCATTTCAAAATGCCCATACCTGAACAATACATACTCTTGAGAGGCCCTTACAAAATCCTTAGCTGATTAGTTGAGTTCGAGTTTGAGGCAGATGTGCAGGCAAATCGTTTTGCATCTGAATATGGGTTTTTATGAACCTACATAGTTGTAAATAAACCTGAAGAAATGCTACACCTGTGCTTTCAGGATGTTGTGGAAATTCTTAGATGGCAATTCTTTTTTGATTAAAATGTATCATTACAAACTTATTTGGAGACAAATCCTTGCCTTGGCATTGTCCCACATTTTGAGAAACAAACTCTCAAAGTGTTCTGCAAATCTTGAAAATGGTAATGACAGGAAAGAAACATCTTAAAATTGGGGGCGAGGGCAGGGTAGGAACTTACTGTGTTGGCAAATTTTTTTTTTAGTGCTTAGAGTAAAAAGGAAGCGTGTACAGTTGTGACATTGTTAACATTTGTTAAGTAAAACTCCAGGATGTTGGAAATGAGTTGAAGTTCAACAAAAGGCCAAAAAAGAATCAAAATAGAGAGGTTTATTACTTATAGGTTCTAGAGGGGCCATGAGAGAAGGTCAAGACAGAGAGTGACAGGACCTGGGACTTTATTAGGTTACATGAGTAGAGTGCTTTGGGGTTCCCAGACCAAACAAGTCAGTATATCCAAAAAGTAGAGTTTTGGTAAGCCTCAAAGGGGCACATAAGATGAAAGCCCTTGGAAGTGAGGGAGACTCATCACAGTGACTGTTGGGAGAGTCAGTCAGGAATTTATATTTACTTGTGACTCTGTGGATTGTTCTAGTGCATGTACTTGTGGAAGGGCCTAATGTCAATTCAGGGCTCCTCCCTGGCCACAAGCCAATGGCCACACAAAATTAACTCCAAAACAGCAATTTTATGGAGTAGTTTAGGTAAACTGTTGACAAGTGGCATTAAGCAAGTAGATTGAAAGGGGGCAAAGCAACTTTGTTTTAGGAAATGTTCTTAGGTTCAGAAGAAATTAATTAGGTTCAAATACCCATCATGCACTAATTATTTTTGTGACCTTGACCAAGTTAATTTACCTCTTTTTTTAAGCTTTTGCTTTTTATCACTTCTATGAATATAATGGTTATTAATATTTCTTATATTAAAACAATATGTATTAAGTCTGACTCACTGTGGTCCAAGTATGCCTAAAATAATCAAGACCTTTAAAAGTAAGAGATTTCTTCAGCTGATTACAGAAGAAAACTCAAGGAAATTAGAAATCTGAAGGGCATTTGAAGTGAAGGAGGTTCTCCATTGGTAGCTTTGAGCTGGAGGAGGCCATAGACCTAGAAGCTGAGAGCAATCCATGATAACAGAAAACAAGGATGTCAGTGCTATGATAGCAAATAAGGTGGTCATATTTTAAACCATTTCTTACTTGTATTAAAGTTTTGATGAAGTAGTCTCTAACCAAGCCATAAAAGAGGGAGATTGTGGGATGGTGGTGTCCCCAATGTAACTATTTTAATGACTATTTCAAGGTTGAGTATATGGAGACAGAGCTGTCCCACTAAACATTTGGAATCAGAATTATTGATTTGAAGTTTGAAAGAGAGATGACCGATACACACACACACACACACACACACACACATATGTACACACACATGCATACACACACACATATACACATATGTATATGTTAAAGAAACATCAATAAATAGAAAAACTTGAAGCTTTGTTACTGGGTGATATTGCACAAGCAGTTTGTAGTAAAGAGTGAAGGGAAGGACCAGGGGTCAGCACTGTTATTTGCTCTGGTACAGAACATGAATTTGACCATGGAGAAATGAGAACTTTCAACATGTTCATTTCACTTCTGCCTACTGGTTGTCCATTTCTAAATAGCGTTATAATGGAGAATAGACTGTGTTAATTCTCCACATTGTCATGCCATTGTTTATTAAATGAAAACACATCACAAAAGTTAGTTTCAAGAATGTCACTGCACTTTACCATATGAGGTGATAGGTTTTAAAAGTTGCAACCTGATCTCCCTCAAGAACATTTTAAACCTAAGAAATCTTTTGGAAATTTATTCTACCTCATTATTCAAAGGTTCAGTTCTTTTTCTCATGGTGAAATCTATAATTAAATAGCACATTTCTTTTGACAGTTATATTCAACATGTATCTCCAATCAAAGAAGTAAGGCAGAAAATGCAGGATGTTTTTCATAGAAGAACTTTGATTCTATGCTTGTTATGAACTCTGTGATACATAATTATTGGAGATTGCTCACAAGAAACAGAATAATTTATCCAAGTTCTAAAAGTACATTGAAAGTATTTTGCCTATCCATAATTCATTAGGAAGTTTTCAGAGAACATTGAAGCTACGAAATGAAGTAAACCATACAAAGTAATAATAAAATCATAGATGATGGTGACCCAATTAAGAGAAATATCAAGAGTTTCACTCATTATTGTATGTGAATTAAAATAACATGTTCTTTTGATGCAATTTATTTGCCTGACGATAATACTTAGAATAAAAGTGTAAAGTTGCTTTCTACTGGGGTCTCTAACCTGGTCTCTACCCTTGGTGAAGCTTTAAACATTCACATCTTTCCACAGAATTTCCTCTACTTATCAATTTCTACCTGAGGAACTTCTATATTAATAAATATGAGCTCTTTGAAAAATAAGAATGTTCAACTCACCATAAAAAATGTGATGAACAGATATCTGTGTGTCATTTTAAACTTAAGAACAATTAAACTTACAAATGTCTTTTACAGAACAAGTCTTTTATCATACTATTTTTTTTTTTTTGGCATACTGTATGATTTTGTGGCATATTTTTCATTTGCTCTGGAGTTAGAATTAATTTTTATTTTTTTACTGTTTTGAGTTTATTCAGAAGAAGATTCTGAGGACAAGGATGAGAGTGTCAGTTGTATATTTGATTCCAGGAAATACTGGCAGAGATATGGCCAAGTAAGACAGGAATAGGATGAAAGTCAATTATGAGTGGTTATCAAGCCAGTTACCCCTAGAGAAAAGAAATCAGTCCAACTTTGAAATTCTGAGAAACAGTGAAGAATACCTTGGAATCACTCCAAATAGCATTTAGGAATTTGTATATCTGACAATTCTTCTGACATTAATTGAGAGCTGCTTCCAAAGATTTAATATGCTTATGCTTCCTGATTGCCATGTGCTGGTTTAGTGAGCTCTTACAGCAGCAACTACAACAACAAAAGCCCTTAGTCAGAGAGTCTCAGGTATTTGAAATAAACAATAGGACTAGGTAGAGGTGACGGATGTTAAGGGCAAGGTACTTTCAACATCCGCTACACTTGAAAAAAAAAGAAAAATGCATCTTTTTTGTTGAACATTCACTCATTTGCAAGTTTACAAATAAATCAATACATGCTTTCAGTAACAAGTAAAACAATGCAATGAAGTTATACCTTTATAAGTAAACATAAATGTCTATTGTATGGTTCTTATACTCACAAGTTTAGTCACTGTGATGTATTAACTGTTCATTAGTAACTTCACTGCTAGCTCTTCTGTTTAGAAATCACTGTATAAATAACTAATATGCACCACGGCCAGTGATCACCTGTCTTCAAAAGTTTGTTGTTATTGGTCACTGTACACCTATTAATTCAGTTGACAAACTACAAACCATGTAGCTATGCTGCTTCCATATACTCAGTGATAAACCCACAAAAAACTGAGTTTTTAATGTCTTGGCAATTTTTAAATATAATTAAACAATTATAAATTTTCTATTTATTATTAAGATCTCTCTACATAGTTAAAGTTTTCATGGTTATTTTTATGGTCCCATACTAATGTGCAATAATGTACAAGATTGCCTAAATATACACATATTGCTATATATTTGTTTTATATGCATATATAGATGTGCATACATAAATGCATGTAAAGACAAATGTATTTCCCATCTAAATGACTTTCAACCACAAATCTCTTTTGTAACTAATTTTAAATTGACTGGTGTGTATTGTGCACATATTTGTATTTACATAAATGTATATAAACATTTTTAAATACATCACGGTTATTCTTAATTGCATTTTACTGATAAAAATCCTATAAGTGAATAAAATAACACAAAATAAAAGTTGCCTTTCAATCACTTAATGGAATATCATTAACATCAGTGTTTTTTATAACCTTTACATTTGCCTATATAGCAATAAATGTATAGACACTGAGTTTTTAATGGTTGGCATTACAAAATGGAATCATATATACTTTTCTATGTGTCTTGCATGTCTGTGAGAACAATACTTCCTGGAAATGAAAACATTCTAAGGCAGTTGTTATAAACATGTTCTATATTAATATCTCCAGTTTTCAATAATTGTAGATTATATATAAATAAATAATGTTATATAATTTAGTCTCTACTATTGAACATATTTACTAACTTGATTTTATCATTAAAATTGCTGCAGTAAACATCCTTATTACTATATCCATATGTGTGTTGATGTGTGTGTATATATGTATGTATGACATATACATATAAGCTATGTATATACATATATGACATATACATATATATACATACCATTTGTGTCTGTATGTGATTGTAAATGGTAAGTTTACTTTTTTATTTTAGGAAATAAAAATGATTTATATGTATATTATTTCCATAGAAATTTTGTTAATGCTCTGATTAGTTATCATAATACAACCATGGGATTTATTTTCTCATACACAGTCATATCGTCTTTTTATTTCAATATTTAAAACATTTTTTTTCCTTCTGTTTCTCTTAATTTGCATCTAGGACCAATAGAATATTAAATAGAAATGATAGTGGTTATATATCCTTAACAAAGTATGACATCATTCAAAATATTATGTTTATAGCATTGTAGTGAAGTGCAGTGAATTTAATATACTTCATTGTAACAGCTTTCCAACTTTTTCATAAGTTAAAATATTTCAAAATAAACAGAAATAAATACCAAATGCAAGCTAAGGGATCTTTTATTTTAAGTATAATACCATATATTTTTACAAAACAAACTAAAGTTTTTAAATTAATAAAAATGCTTAATAAAAAATAAAGAGTGAGTCAGAAAAATTCAAGCACAGAAAAATGCTGTTTATTAATTCTAAATTTTCTAAGGTTTATTTTTTAAATTGTAAATGAAAGTTATATCACTAAAACTGCCCTTTTTTAATCTAAATAAGATTTCTTAATTTTTTCACTTATATTATTAACTTTATTGTTATATGGTGGACTGCATTGGTTGATTATCTAAGATTAAAATTTGTTATGTTCTTGTTATAAACCAAACTTATACATGATTTCTATCTTTTTAATTATATTTTAGACTTGATTTGATATTTGAATTTTTGTTTGCATCTACATTTAAGATTCGCCTTACAATTTCCTTTTCTCATACTGGTCTTTCTAGTTTCATATCGAGGCTTTTAAAATGAGATCTCTAATAGTATGTGCAAGTTTAGAATTTTTTATAGAACTTACCAGTGAAGTCATTTGAGCCTAAAATTTTGTTTATGGAAAGATTTTGTTAATAATTCAATTATATTGTTATAAGTTTTTAGATATACTGATCTCCCTTCAATCTTTTAAAATACCTTTTCTAGGAATTTATCTTTTTCTTGCATATTTTGAATTTACTAACATACTTTTGTTTATAAAATACTCCAAAAACATTAACTGCAAAATCTAAATTAATGTTCTAGATTTTATTACAGAGATTTATTTTATTAGAATTTTTCAAAGAATCAACTTTTGACCATACTTAACTTTTTTTGTATGTGTTTCTTTTATTTACATGTTATACCTTCTAATTGATTTGGCTGTATGTTTTCATTATTTTCTAACTTCCTTAGGTAGATACTTAGCCTGTAATTTTCAGTGTTTTTTCTAATATATGCATGTTAAGCTGTACAGTTTGTTTCTCTGTTAGTTTAGCTGCATTAATAGTTTGTGCAATATTTTTATTCAGTTAAAATATTTTCTAAAATTTGCTGATTTGTCATACCATAGGTTACTTACGATTATATTTTTAAATTTCCAAACATGAGAATCAGTTCTAGTTACCTTTTTGACGTTGATCCCTAATATATTTGCATTGAAGATGGAGAACCCACCAACATTTTAACCATTTAGAAACATTTGTTTGTCTTAGTGTTTTCCTGAGCTTCTTCCAAGACAGTTACTTCAACAAACCTGACCTCAGACAACTACTGATTGGTCAGTATTGATTTTTCTTCTTCTGAAGTTCCACAAGAGTAGAATTTCAGAATATGTACTTTTTGTGCTTGAGTTTTCTAGTTATTCATTGGGAATGCCTGTCTGTTACAAGTTCCTTAATCATAGCCAGAAGAAAAGATCTTCTCTGATAATTTTGAAAATCAATTTTATGAAGATTTAAACTACATACAATAAAATACATCAATTTTAAGGATAAAATCTGATGAATATTGTGAGTTTTAACATTTATACAACCAACTCACTATTCAAGTTATAAAAATTGCCATCAACTCAAAAAGTTCCCTTATGCTCATTTGTACTAAATTCTCCTCCATCTCTAGAAACAAAAAACAACATGCATCTGCTACCTGTCAGTTTGGACCAATATTGGTTTTCAAAATTTTATAAAAGCTTTATATAAAGTTAATGTTTTGGAGTGACATAACTATTCGTTTTCATCTTTCTTTTTTTTAATGGACATTCATTTTTTTTACCACTGTTGCTGAGAGAATGTTTACTATTGGATTAATTTAGTGTTTTGTCAAAAATCCATTCTGAAGTAGCTATTCTGTTCAGAGTGATCTATGAATTGATACATCAGTACCAAGCTGTCTTGAATATTTTGTTTCTCCCTAATCTTGAGAAAAGAATATATTTTAATATAATTTCTTATGATAACAGCTGAAGATTTTTCATGGATGCCTTTTTACCATATTGAGTGAGTTTCTTTTTATTTAGTGACATACTGGTAAATATTAAACTAGTTTTCTGTGTGTAGAGAGGAGGCCCTAGTTTGCAGCATTTGCCACTTTTCTGTGGTGTAAAAACTTTCATTATAGCCATATAAAGTGATCAATATGATATTAAGTAAAACAAAATTACTGAAAATTTAACAGTCAGCTCTCTTGGGTCAGCTCCAGCATATCACTATTTCTATTTCTATATTGCTGAGAATTTTTAACACTCTCATTGAATACATCTGTATTTAGAAGTGTTATATATGTATATAATTAATAAGTTGATCTCTTTATTATGCAACATCCTTCTTTATGCTTTAGGAAAATCACTTGCTTTTGTGATTGATTATCTCTCAATTTTCTGTAGTTCATTTTGCTTTTCTACTGCTCTCTTGATTTTTTTAAAAAAATAAATTAAATTTATTGAGGTGAATTTGGTTGATAAAATTAAGTTTAAGGTGTATAATTAAATAATATATTATTTGTATATTTATTACATTGTATGTTTACCACTCAGGGTCAAATCTCCTTCAGTCACCATATATTTGACCCCGTTTACCCTTATCGACCTCTCCCTCACTAATTCTCACTCTAGTAACCATTAAACTGTTGTCTGTGTCTGAGTTTTTGTTTGTCTCGTTCATTTATTGCTTTCAGTTTTATATCTCATATATGAGTGAAATCATATGGTTCTCAACTTTTTCTGCCTGACTTATTTTGCTTATCTTGATAATCTCAAGATCTATCTATGTTGTCACAAATGTCAGTATTTGATCTTTTCTTATGGCTGAGTAATATTCCATTGTATATATGTACCACATCTTTATCCAATCATCTGTTGAAGAGCACTTCAGTTGTTTCTATGTCTTGGCCACAATGATTAATACTACAGTTAACCTTGGGGTGCATATATCTTTATGGATAAATGTTTTCAAATTTTTAGGGTAGATATCCAGAAGAGGGATTACTGGGTCATATGGTAATTCTCTTCTTAATTTTTTGAGAGATACTTCTCTCAAGAAGACATACAAACAGCCAAGAGATATGAAAAGATGCTCAACTTCAGTAGCTCTAGGGAACTGCAAATCAAAACCACAGTGAGATACCACCTCACATCTGTCAGAATGACTATAATCAACAGAACAAGGAATACTAAGGATGTTAGGTTCTGGGGAAAAAGGAACCTACCTATATGCACTGCTGGTGGGAATGTAAGTTTGTATAGCCACTATAGAAAAGAGTAAGGGGTTTCTCTTGATTTCTTTTCAAGTATACTAAACATTTATGTAGCTTAAAGATACTGGAAGTATTTAGCAGATCATCTAAAAATATATTATTTACACAAAGAAGTATGATCATTGTTTATTTATTTATTTTTGGATATGTCTTTTAATATAAAAGAAAGCTTAATGGCTATACAATTTCCTCTGAGTATAGCTTTTACTATTCCCTTCAGATTTGGTATATTTTCTTATTACATCCCCAGTTGTTTTCAATTTTTAACTGGGATTTATTTGCTCTTTTAAAAAAGGATTATATAGAAATGATTATAATCAGAGAATGTGATGAATATATATTCTTATTAAATGTGTTTGTTTTTCTTATATCTACTTTGAACATTTTTATGTATTTTAATGGGCATGATAAAGACTGTCTACTCTCAAGTACAGAAGGATATAAATGGTTTGTATATAAAGATACATATATGGCTGATTCACTGATTATATCATTAAACTTCTTTCATCTAAACTTATTTATTTAGTAGATTTGATTAATTTTTAAGTTAAATTGACTTATTTCACTCTATATTTAAATAAATATTTGTATTTCTGCTATATTTTGCTTAATATTTACCAAATATGTTGTTTGATGTATTCAATTTAAGATTTTTAGAGTAGCCTCATTTCTATTTGAATAAAAACAAGTGTATTTATTACACTTTCAGCATCTATCTATATAATTTACAAGAAACATATTTTATTTTACACATATTTGTTAAACAACAGCCATAGGCCAATCTTGACTATCACCTAGAGCAGTTGTCTCCAAACTTTTTGGCACCAGGGACCAGTGCTTCTATAGAAATCTAATGCCAGAGGATCTGAGGTGGAGCTGAGTCAGTGACTTTAGCACTGGGAAGTGGCTGCAAATACAGATGAAGCTTCACTCACTCACCTGTTGCTCACCTCCTGCTGTGCAGCCTGGTTCTTAACAGGCCACAGACCAGTACTTTACGTTCTGTGGTCTGAGTGTTGGTGACCCCTGACCTAGAGGGTCTCTTTTCTTGATAGTGAGTGCATTTTAATCCTTTGCCCTCCAAGTCGTGGATGTGGCATGTAATTAGTGCTCTAAAATATTATTGTATTAACTTAAAAGAATTTATATATATATATATATATATATATATATATATATATATATAAATATGCATATAAAGAATTTATATATATAATATATATAATATATGTTTATATATAATATAAATATACATATATATATTTAGGTATGTTATTATAATCTTTTTTGTAAAAGTACTAGCAGAAACTGCTAGATACAAAATATTTCTAACTCAGTTTTATTTTTCTTTCTAGTATTTCCTAATGTTTTATAATTCTCTCATTCTTCCTTCTGAATAATTTCTATTAAAATTTTCTCTATTTTCTGTGCTTAGATCATCCTACTAGTAGAGAAGTTATTTTGAACACAAGATACTCTAATCCATATATTAAATTAGGCATCTTTCTTTAGAGTTTTTGAAAAAATATGAAAATATCAATTTCTTGTTACTTGTTACTTGATCTCTTTTTCAAGGATATAGCTCTCACATTAGCCTGGATTTTAGGATACTAGAAATATTACATTTGTCTCTATATATCTTATTTTTTTCAGATTAGAAATATTTGGTTATCTGGTGTTGATAAATTACTAATTTTTTCATATTATAAGATCATTTTAAAACATAGAGAGGGAAGAATTCTGAATTTTAGCATACCTGATTCCCAGAAGAGTCAGCAACACAGTTAAAATATTTATTGCAGAAAATATTAAAATAATTACATTCCAAATTATTTATTTATAAATGTTTATGTTACATTGGTAAGCAAATATCATGATTCTTCTCCCTGATGGTCAGAGAAAAAGCTCTTTTTGATGGGGACAAGAGGTGTAAAAAATCTAATTTGCCACATTTAGAAGACTTTTATTCACTAAGCTTTATTAGGTTTGCTTTTTCAACTTTTCATAAAGAGGGTTTTACAATGCATTTATTATTGGCACATGCTTAATAATTCCTCAGCATGTATGGAGGTACAAAATAACACTTCCAACCTTTCAGACCAAACACTTGGGTAAATACCACAGATGCCAAATTTCTCTAGCAGGTGCTAAATTGCTGCTAGTGTATCACCTTGGGATATGATGAAGATAAATGGAGCACTCTGCGTTTTCCCAGTATTCCACAATTACTAGAACACCTGTGCTAAACGATGTGGGGCAAATGCACCATAAACATCCTTACAATGCTCAAAGGACCTTCTAGTTTCACATTTCAACTTGCTTAGCAGGGCCTTAGCTTAATGTAGGTGTTGGAAGTGTTTCACCTATCCTTGACACTGCTACCACACAGTAACATATCAGTGTCATGTCGGTGGAAGCTGCCTTTTCCTCTCTCTGTCCTGTTTTTATTTCTTTATCTCCATACCTTATTCATTTTAATACTTTCTTCTATCCATTCTTTCTTTGCTATATGAGTATGTATGTCTTCCTTTGCTTTAAATGAACACTATATGACCCCTTTGATTTAACATCAAAGATGACTCCCCAACCCCGGGGCCATGGAGCAGTACTGGTTGGTGGCCCGTTAGGAAATGGGCTCACAGCAGCCGGTGAGTGGTGTGCCAGCAAGCAAAGCTTCATTTGTATTTGCAGCTGCTCCCTGGTGCTAGCATCACCACCTCAGCACCACCTCAGATCTTCAGGCATTAGATTCTCAAAGGAACACTGGTCCCTAGAGCCAAAAACGGTTGGGGATCACTGACAAAAACCTGTATTTTCAGCAATGCAATGCTGTTTGCTGTTTACTCTGTAGTACCAGCATGTCTATTTTTCAGCAAATTAACCTTGGCACATGTAAGCCCTGATAGGCAATATGGAAGTTTTAAAGATGACAGTAGCATGTGGGATGGAAATGCCTGTAATTACATTTGTGGTCGCTGTGGAACTGACAACTTTTCTCAATATTTGAGAAAATATTTTACCAAATTGAAACATTAAAAAAGAAAGCTCTGTGGGTGTGTATGTATCAATGAGTTTATGGTAACATCCATTGTTATTGTGAGTTAAGTTTCTGCTATTTGCCTTACAGAGTAGTTTAATTGCTTTATTGAGACAGTTCACATATCATATAATTTAGCATTCTAAAGTGTATAATACAGTGCTTTCAGTATATTCACAAGAATGTGTGACTATTACTACAATCTAATTTTAGAGCATTTTTGTCCCCCAAAAGGAAATTTCTCTACCTACAAGCAGTTTTTCCCCATTCTCTCATACTCTACCTCCAGCCCTAAGCAACCATTGATCTACTGTGTCACTATAATGTCTTTTATTCTTTTTAATATTTTAAAAATAATTACTTTTCAACTATTTTAATTTTGTGAGTTTGTGATATTCTTGTTTTTTCTCCAATGGAAATTATAGAATTTTGTAATTCATGGCTTCATATTTTTTCTCAGTATAGCAATAAGCTATACTCCTACATGTTCCCTATTACTTTTAGGTTACATTGCCTTTGCCACCAGTATGTATATACTTTTATATAGCGCATTTTAGATACTGCTGTCTCTACAGTATATTTTGTATAGTTATTGTAGCTGTAGTTTATATTTCATGTTTCAGACTTGAGATATATATTATTCTTAATCCCCTATTTCTATCAAGATTAGGAGCAGTAATGGAAGAAGCAAGGAAAATTCTGAGAAACTATACGAGTTCATATGTCAGAGTCCAAACTATGTTTTTATGGATTTATTTGAACAACTTTCATAAAGTTTTCTGCTTTCTCTGAAATAAACACAAAGGGACTTGTATGAATCTAGAGCATAGAGCATAACCAGCTTTTACCTCTACAGTTGTATATTTTGCTTGTTTATTTATTTAGGTTTTCAGATCCTGATTAGAAAAAGTCCTTGTGACTTTTCATAAAAAGGAAACATTCCGAGAGGAATGAACTTCTTTATTGCAATGGCTTTCAATGCTTTTGAAATCTGAAATATTTCTTGTAATTGGGTTCAGAAATCGCCACCCATTCTTATTCATGAAGTGATGATTCTTCAAAAATTGTACAGAAAAGAGGCTAGATAAAGGAAGATTTGATAATCTTTGAAAGTACAGTGATACTCTAATCCCAACAATTTTAAACTATAAAAATATCATCTTGAGTTCATAGGTATGAATAAAACAAACCCTAATATGTGGAACAATTGAAAAGCAACCTTTTTGTGTTATTTGAAAACACTGTATTGATGAACTACAGTATCTGAAACTTGCACTGTGAATTTACTGTTTGGAATAAATAATGCTGAGATAGGAAGTTTATTAGTAAAAGAAAATGCTTTTTTTTCTCATATACTCACACAAGCATAAATTGGTATGAAATGTTCATAAAAGTTTGCTGGAATTTTGTTTGAATAAGTTATTTTTTAACATATGGTCGAAGGCAAACACTGTTTTCTTTAGAAAATGAATATATAAGGTCACTGTCCTCTCAAGTTTAAAACATTAGATAAATAAGAGAATTGAGAGTCCATTTCCTTTACCCATCTGTTTACTAAACAAATGTTTATAATAAAGCTTTATGACTCACATTTTAGCAACCAATCTTACACAGTTATTGTTTTTCGGGTCATATAAATGAGCAAACAAGACTTATGTAGAACTGACAGTACTCTCTTGTCTTTTATCATTGTGCTTCTTTTGTATCTAAAGAAAAGTCCATTTCCTAATTTTTTTTATTTTTTTCAAATGAATTTTAATGGCTTAATTATGCTAAACACAACATGAGTTACTTTCTGTGGTTACTCAGAAAGTAACCACAAAGGTAACGAAGTGATAAAAAGTGGAAGATTCACTCCTAGTCTGGGAAGTATGCCCAAGTTTTCAATAAATGGATAATGGAAATGTTTGCATAATAATTATCAGTCTTTTCAATAATGAGTGTGCTGTCAGTATATAATCATATTGAGAGCTTAAATTCTAGTAAATTCGATTTGTAGGTAAGATATATGCTTTGAGTTACCAGTATGGCCAGGGACCTTTCCCAGATGCCTTGAGCCACTTTCCTGTGTTAAGATAGAAGTTTCTACACTTGTTGCTAGTTTCCTTCGATAGAGGCTTTGCTCATTAGATCAGTTAAGCAGTGCCTCCTACGAGAAGGCAGAGAGGTATAAGCCAGAGGGAAGGAATCTTAGTCTGACCATGTATGCCATGCTGCCAACTCACAAATATCTGCTCAAATCTGGATTCTGGATTCCTAGTTCTGTGCAATGGCTCAGGATGAAATAAATATATTCTCTTACCATCTTCCTCTTTCCTCTACCAAGAGCTCTTCAAACAGGGTAACAGTGTTCTCTCTTTCCCTTCTTTCTTCCCTCCATTTTATTTCTCTTCTTTTCTCATCCTTATCCCCCATGCTCACACACACATACACCACTTTTTCTCTCTCATTAGTATTATAAGTCAGCATATGCTCTCAGATTCTCACTCTAGAATCTCTTTGGAAAATATAATAAAAATTATGTATTTTTCGACAAAATGGATCCCACCCAAGAAGGAAAGCTTGAATGAATGAAACTTTGAGGGTTCATATCTATCTGTATATAACTTTACTATAAACATGTAAAGGTGCAATAATGAACAGATGTATTTAGTTATCAGACATATTTGAGTTTAAATCACTGTCCTGCAACTTACTAGGTGGGTGGTTTGAAAAAGTTATTTCACAGACCCTCAGTTTCATTAAATGCATTATTGGGAAAATCATAGCATCAATCTTGTATAATTATTTTGAGAGTTTTAAGAGTAATTGTGTATGAAAGTGCCTATCACAAAGTAAATACATTTATTTAGCTATCTCCAATTTATAATGTGAACATGAAAGTTTCACATTGCAAATATAATCAAATTTTATTTGGTGTCTTTTCTTGATAAGTGAAAGCATTCTAATTGGAAATTATTAAAATATAATAATTAATTTCTTTGTGGCCCAGGCAACTATTGATTGGCTTTTTCTCATACTTGAGTATATTTTGACTTTCTTGGAATTTCAAAAAACTAGATTTATACTCTATTGCTTCTTTTGTTTATTATATGGAAAGGTACATGGGAGAAAATTTTGTGGCTGATGGACATATTCTACTTGTTATTTTTGGTGGTGGTTAAATAGTATATGCATTTTGTAAAAGCTCATCAAAATATGTAATCAAAATTATGCAAAAGGGTTTATTTTATTATATGTAAAATAATATATCAGTAAAGTTGATTTAAAAAGACTCCAGCAAAGGATACTCTAGGCCAAAATGCTTTCAGTGATAAAATTATTTAAAATTTATGGAAGAACTACTACATAGTACTTAAAATAAATAAATAAATAAATAAATAAATAACTTCCTACTTAAGTCTATAAAGCCAAAACAATATGGTAAAACCTCAACAAAATTATAAGCATATTTACCAGCAAACCTCATGCATGAAAATAGATGCAAAAATCTTATAATATATATTAGTAAATTAAAATCAGCCAACAATAAATTATATAAAGATATTGTGTATATGCACATCTGTGTATAAACATATATACTAATAAAAGAATTATGACAGAAGGTTCTTATTCCAGTAATGCAAATGTGGTATAACAATAGAATATGTAACTCATTTAGGAAAAAAATAAATATCATATGACCATATTGGTAGTTTTAGAAAAATGATTTGATAAAGTATAATATGTTCACTTTAAACTCCTAACCAATTAGGAATATAAAGGACCTACCTTAATTTGATAAGGAGTGTCTATAAAAACTTATAGTTAACACTATGCTTAAGATAGATTATTGAAACTTTCTCATTAATATTTAAAAAGCAAAAATTATGCCTCTAATGCAACTCTTATTTTCATGTTCAACATTATATTGTTGATTCTTGATGGTATCATAATGAAAAAAGAAATAAGAAGGTAAAGAATTAGAAATAGACATTAAATTGTCATTTTTAAATAAAAAGTGAAAAAAACTTTTTGCATGATTATAGTGTATATATATAGCAATATCAGAATCCAGGTGATTTTTAAATTTAATAAATATAACTCATTTACTGTATACAAGTCAAGACAGAAAAAAATTCTATCCCTATGTATCAGCAACAAACAATGTGAAAATTATTTTTCTGTTTTTTTGTAGTCTAATAATTTTATTCCGGACATTTTAAATAATATATTGTAGAAATTTCCAGTGCAGTTGTACTCATCATAATGGTATTGATTTCTGCTTGTTTTAGCATGAAATTAACTTGGTAGAATTTAAACTCTACTCTCTCTTTTGGGGTGGGGTGGCAGCTCCAATCCTCTTTTAGTTTTTTATTGTTATACTGCATGGATCTACTTTGTATGTGCATATTCCCATGGTCAATAATTAAGGAGAGTTTACATGTAGAATTATTTTTCTGGAGCTATAGTTGACATATACCATTGTGTTAGTTTTAGGTGTGCAACATAATGATTAGATATATGTATATATTGTGAAATGATCACAAAATCTAGTTTATATCAATCACTACATATACTTGCATATGTTTCTTGTGATGAGAGGTTTTAAGTCTTCTCTTAGCAACTTTCAAATATGCCATGCAGTATTATTAATAATAGTCACCATGTTGTATGTTACAGCCCCAGTACTTATTTATTTTATAACTGGAAGTTTGATCACTTTCATTCGTTTTTCTAACCTCTACACTCCCCTTGCCCACCTCTGGTAAACACCAAACTTTTCTCTGTTATCTGAGTTCATTTTTAAATAATTTCTATGGCTTTTTAAAAAATATTTTGCATAGAAATGTGATCTTAGGGTCTTTCTTTTGTCTTTCTTTCACTCACTTCACTTAGCATAAATGCCCTCAATATTCTTTTATATGATACTAATTGCAGGATTTTCTTCTTTTTTATGCTTGAATAATATTCCATTGTGTAGGTGTTTTGTGTGTGCGTGTGTGTGTGTGTGTGTGTGTGTCACATTTTGTTATCCATTCTTTCATCAGTGAGTACTTAACTTGTTACTATGTCTTGGCTATTATAAATAATGTGGCAATTGCAAAAGGAATTATTTCTCCACTTTTTTCTTCTTCATTATTAGAGTGTAAGAACACTATGGATTTTTGAACATTGATTTTGTATCCAGAAACTTTATTGTATTTGTTTATTGTTTCTAGAAGTGTTCTCATGGAATCTGTAGGGTTTTCTATATAGAGAATTATGTCATCACAAATAGTGACTGTTTGACTTCTTCGTTTCCTATTAGGATGTCTTTTATATCTTTTTCTTATCCGATTGCACTTGCTAGGACCTGCAGTGTTATATAGAAAGTACTGGTTATAGTGGACAGCCTTGTCTTGTTCCTGATCTTTGAGGGAAGGTTTTTAGTTTTTCACCATTAAGTGTAACGTTGGCTGAGTGTTTGTCATAGATGGCCTTTATTATGTTAAGGTACTTTCCTTCTATGTCAGTCTTGTTAAGTGTTTTGATCATAAATGGGTGCTGTATCTTGTCAAAAACTTTTTCTGCATCTATTGATATGATCATATAATTCTTATTTTTAAATTTGTTTAAGTGGTGTTTTACATTAATCGATTTGCGTATGTTGAACCATCCCTGTGCCCCTGGGATGAAGCCCACTTGATCGTGGTGTATAATCTTTTTAATATGTTGCTGTACTTGGTTTTCTAGTATCTTATTTAGGATTTTTGCATCTCTGTTCATGAGAGATATTTGTCTATAGTTTTCTTTTTTCATGTTATCTTTACCAGGTTTGGGTATCAGAGTAAGACTAGCCTCATAAAATGAGTGGAGAATTATTGTCTTCTTTTCGATTTTTTGGAAGAGGAGATTAGGTATTAAGTCTTCTTTGAATGTTTGGTAGAATTCACTGGTGAAGCCATCTGGTCCTGGACTTTTACTTTTTGGTAGGTTTTTGATTGTTTTCATTTTCATACTGCTGATCAGTCTATTTAGATTTTCCAGTTCTTCTTGATTTGGTTTAGGAAGGTTGTATTTTTCTAAGTACTAGTTCATTTCTTCTGGGTTATTAAATTTGGTGTTACATATTTTTTCACAGTATTCCTGCATGCTCCTTTGTATTTCTGCGATATCAGTCAGAATTTCCCCTCTTTCATTCCTGATTTTGTTTATTTGTATTCTTTCTCTTTTTTCTTTAGTAACTGTAGCCAGGGGTTGGTCATTGACCTTCTCGAAGAACCAGCACTTTGTTGCATTTATTTTTTTTTATTTGTTTGTTTTCATTTCATTTATTTCTGCTCTAATTTTGATTTTTTTTTCTGCTGCTGACTTTAGGCTTCATTTATTCTTCCTTTTCTAGTTTTAAAGATGAATCATTAGGTTGATTATTTGGGCTCATTCTTGTTCATAGAGATAGGCCTGTAGTGATATGAACTTTCCTCTTATGACTGCTTTTTCCATATCTCAAAAGTTTTGATATGTTGTACTATCATTATCATTTGTATATATGTATCTCTTGATCTTTCTTTTTATTTCTTCTCTGACCCAGTTATTCTTCAGTAGCCTGTTGTTTAATCTGCAAGTATTGTGGTTATTCCTGATTTCTTTTTGCAATTGATCTTAGTTTCAAAGCATTATGATCAGAGAATATGGTTGCTATGATTTCAACTCTCTTATATTTGTTGAGGCTGTCTCTGTGTCCCAGTATGTGGTTGATTCTTGAGAATGTTCCATGTGCACTAGGGAAGAATGTATAAGCAGCTGTTTTGGGATGGAAGGCTCTGTATATGTCAATTATGTCCAGTTGGTCTAATGTATCATTTAATGATGTTATTTCCTTATTGTTATTCTGTTTGGATGATCTATCTATATCCAACAGAGGGGTATTAAGGTCCCCTATTACAATAGTGTTTTGGTCTGTTTCTCTCTTTACTTTTGTTAGTAATTGCTTTACATATTTTGGGGCTCCTTAAATGAGAGCAAAGATATTAATTAGTGTTATGTCTTCTTGGTGAATGAAGTGTCCCTCAGTATCTTTCTTTACCTTTTTATATTTTGAAGTTTATTTTGTCTGATATTAGTACCACTACTCCCACTTTTCTCTGAATGCCATTTGCTTGAAATATCATTTTTCATTCTTTCACTTTGAGTCTACATTTGTCTTTGGAGCTAAGATGTGTCTCCTAGAGGCAGCATATGGTTGGGTTTTGTTTTTTCACCCAATCTGCTACTCTGTGCTGTTTTATTAGTGAATTCAGGCTATTTACAGTTAGGGTGATTATTGAGATAAAAGGTCTTCCAATAGCCATTTTATCTTTTCCTTTCTGATAGCTTGGTGTTTCCATTGTTTTCTTGTTTTTGTGTGTCTGTTTTCTTTATTTTAGTTGGCCTCTGTGGGTTTTGCCTCTGGTTCTTCTTGTTTTAAGTTATATACTTCCATCCTGAATCTTTGGTGTGTGGTTACCAGTACAAACACACACACACATACACACACATATGTATATAGGTATATAGGTATATATGTATATATGTATACATGTATACATGTATATATGTGTATATGTGTATATATGTATGTATACACACACACATATATATGTGTGTGTATATATATAAATATATATATATATATATATATATATATATATATATCATCCATTTTCTTTTGTGTGTGCCTCATCTCCATTCCCCTTTGCAAATTTGGATTGTTGAATCCTCCCCCTTTCAGTTATTGTATTCTCAATTTGTCCCTGTGTATGCTAGACATTCATTCCTATCTTGTTACAGCAATTCCTTTATTATTTAAGATTATAATACCCTGTTCCTAGAATGGGTTGTGCTTTTCTGCTTCTGTTTGCCTGATAGTCACTTTACTCCTAATTATGTTTTTTTTTTGTCATTATGTTTATATGAGCTGACCCCTTTCAGTATTTCCTGTAGTGCAGGCTTCATAGTGGAATATTCCTTCAATTTGTGCATGTCTGGAAAGGTCTTAATTTCTCCTTCATATTTAAAGGAGAGCTTAGCTGGATACATTATTCTAGGCTGGTGGTTCCTTTCACTTAATAGTTTAAATATTTGATTGCATTCTTTTTTGTCATGTAAGGTTTGAGCTGAGAAGGCCGATTATGATATAATAGGTTTTCCTTGATAAGTTAGCGTTTTCTTCTCCCTGGCTCCCATGAGAATCTGTCTTTGTCATTGATTTTTGATAAATTTAATATGATGTGTCTTGGTGAAGACCTTTTTGGGATGAGATAATTGGGAGTCCTGTTGGCTGCTTGAATTCCATGCTCCAGCTCATTCCTTGGATTTGGGAAATTCTCATCAACTATTTGTCTGAAAATGCTTTCTAGCCTGTGCTCCTTTTCCTTGCCTTTTATAATGCCCATTCTCCTGTTTCCTTTCCTGTTTATAACTGCTAGCTCATGTATTTCTCTTTCAAAATTTTTCATTCTTTGGTTTCTCTCTTTTTCCTTCTGATTTATTTCTAGATTTCTGTCTTCAGTTTCACGAGTCCTTTCCTTTATTTGGTCAACTCCATTTCTTAAGCCTGCTATTTCATTTTTCAACTCTTGCAATGTGTTTTTTATCTTCAGAAAATCTATTTGGTTCTTTTTGAAGGTTTTAATTTTCTGGCTCTGCTCATTTAGGTGTTTTTTTCAATTCCTGAAATTGTTGATATGACTTGTTTTGGAATTCAATGAGTTTTTTCAGAAGTACTATTCTGAATTCTCTGTCATTTCAGTTGCGTATTTCTATGTCTGTAAGCTTATTTTCTGGAGATTTTTCTCTTTCTTTTTGAAATGCGTTGTCACCTTGATTGTTCACAGTGTTTAATGGATTATTTCTCCCCATGGGCATTAATGGAAGTATATTCTGCTTTTTTCAAGAAAGAAGATTTATTATATAAATGTTTCTATTCAGCCCGTTGCAAAGAAGGTGCTTTTCTTTTGGTTTCCAGTAGGTAATGTCTAAACCTCTTGGATCCTTGCTTTATATAAAGCCTTAATAATGCCTTTTTTTTTTTTTTTGTAGATATTTAATCATGCTTGCTACTCTTAGTCTCAGTCTTTGTCACTGTTAGCAATAGTTTCAATAGTGTTTGCTCAGATTCCCCTGGGGCTTCATGGTGTTCAGCCTTGGAGTGGGATAGGGGCCCTCTACGTGGGGTTTGGGGGCTGTGGCTCAACCTTGATTTTGCTACCATGGCTGGTAAAAATTAACTGTTTTTTCTCTGCTGTTCTGCTTCTCTGCTTTCTGCCCTGATGACTGATCCCTGCCACTGGCCATGTGGAGCTCACAGCTCTCCCAGGCAGGGCTGTTCAGGAAATTCACCATTCCTTCTCCCTTCCCCCAGTGGCTGTGAGAGGCAGCTTCTTTCTTCTTCCAGTCCACCACCTGACACCCAGGGTTTTGTCCTGTGGTAGCACTTGTGCACAGATCCCATGATCAGATGTACTGGTATGCAATTTGCGTGTTTTTTGTTGAGTTTTAGATATTCAGCTTATTGTTGTTTCAAGGGGAGATATCTGGGAGTCTCCACCCTGTTTCTCCAAAACTCTTTTCAAAATTTTAATAAAAACTTTCTTCTTGTTAATTGTCATTGTACACCCATGCCAAAGTAGCACATTTATCATAACTGTACTTCCTGTAATCTCTATATTCTGGAGTACCCTAGATGACTTTGAATAGATAGCTATACTGGTACAACTTTATTCCACAGGCATTAGGAAATATTTCAAAAAATAAGATTTATAAAACTTTGTAATCATTTCATGTTTAAGGCAGTTTCATAAGAAAATACTTATAAGTTAATTATACATTATTATCTGTCTGACCCTACTATACCAATGAAAACATTGGAGTTTGTATATTATATATTTTAGTGATATATTACATAATTTCTATGAGAGAATGAATTTGTGAACCTAATGAACCTAATAAAAGAAAATTCCTTGCCTTTACAGTACATATTATAGTATTAAACATACACATATATTTAATATATTTTAATATATTTAGTATATTAAATATATGTGTATATGTATATAATACAGTACATAATAAAGTTTTTGTCCAATGGCCTAATCAAACCATGCAACAAATCTACAACAGTCTATTTACTACTGCCATGCTTGTTGAGTTGGGACCCTCAGAAATCATGTTTTCAAAAATACACATTCGTAACACATGACATGACAATGAAAGTAGACTTAAAACATGTTTTTTTTTTTAATTTGGGAATAGTTGTAAATACTTCCCAAATCATTTATTTAATTTATTAAAATACTAATTACTATTAGGAATATATGACATACTTGTACTTTTCTCATACATGTTTGATGGTGACTTAAACTTCAAAAATATTTAGTTGGCTCTTTTATCTTGTTGTAAATAGTTTGAAAATGGCCAATTGTATAACTTAGGGTGGAAAAGGATTAGGAGAGGTTAATTATTTAAACTTTATTAAAATGAATACTATTTTATTAAAACGAATACCATTTGTTCTTTTAGCTGTTAGACAATGATTAATTGCTTTCTTTTCTAGCACTTAATGAACAATGTTTTTTCTTTGAAATTCTCCATAGTTCTACCCTGTATTTAAGGAAGAATTATCCTTTTAAAATCCACTTTTAGGGACCTAAATTTGAACTCTACAATGAACTAAAAATAGAGCATCATTTATAAAACAATTATTTAATCTTTTCTTTTTATCTCTACTTTCCCATCTTTTATTTCTGACAAAGCAGTTTTCTGTTACATGATACTTATTCATTCATTCATTTAATCAAACACTAATTATCAAACATTAACTGATAAATTCTCTGACAGATTTTGCCCTACTGTCTGCATGAAGTCTGTGGTATTCTTTTGGTTATAATCCTTAGACACCATCTAATTTTTCTTGATTGACATCTTCATTCTGGAAATGCCTCTTCTTCTCAGACTGCACCCAAGAGCTACAAGTGATATGCTTGAAGGACCTCAGGCCCTCCCATTGCTATTTGGCCAAACAGATGCATTGTCAGAAGTTCAAGCTTCTCCCACATTTTCTGGATTAAGATGAAAAAGCACAAATTAGAGTATGAGATCTGGCATTCTGAGGACCTCCAAATGATCCATATGATGGAATTCAGAATAGAAAGAGAATCATCTCCCTAGGGGTTGAACTTTGACCTGTAGTCTGAGGAGGCAAATTCCTGCCTCTATTCTTCTCTTAGACTACATGAAAAACTAGTTCACCTTCCTAGTCTGATCAGACAATTACCATATGTAATGTGTAAATCTTCCAATCAAACATATCTCTCATTGTTCCTAGTCATCAAGTGGTACCAAGACTAAATCACTTTCTGATACTTCTTATCTTTCATTCCTCACACCTTATGCTTGTCCTGTTTACCACCAAACTTTGAGTACTTAACACAAGATAGAGCACACTAAATAATTACCTATCACTGACAGTTTTCTCTATAGTATACCGTTATATTATTTTGTATTTATCTAAGGTCTTTCTTGGTATTAAAATTCCATTGTTGCTACTCTTATAGAGATCAGTGTTGCCAGAAAAGTATAAAATAAAAATAACTCACACTGGGTCATATCTAACATATCTAGTGTAAAACAGTAATGGTCAAAATAATTTTGAGAAAAAAAACCCAACAATTTGAAACTCCTGATTAATATTTAATGCTTTGATTTACACAGGATATAGCAAAGCAAACCTAAGGGCTTAAACCAAGCACCATTTTTTTCTGTAGTCTTCCACAGCATGCTGCATCTTTCCACAGGGCAAAATTCACAGTGGTAGCTGAGCCATAGGGAGGCCAGTGAATTTCATCTGCTGATTTATCAGTATCCCTCATTCTTTTAATGAACTGTAACAATTGTGCAATGAATCAGTTGATTATAGGTAAAGGATGTCCTGGAGGTAAGCAGCAGAGCCCAAGAGAGTGAAATCTCTTAAATGAAATAAAATCTGTCTTCAAAGCCTATTAATAATTTGAAGAAGTAGCAGGGCAAACGAATCATAAAATGCCTTCATGACTGAAGTAAGCTTTCTCTATAAGTAGTGCACAGCTGTGTTTGAGATTTAAGAAAAGGGTGAGTTTTTCAGATTTGCATACTTATTCAGCAATATAGTAGTTAGAAAGTATGACTTGGAAAAGTAAGTTTTTAAAAAAAAATATTATGAAAGGAATGAAAACAATTTTTTGAGTATTACACAAGGTATTTTGCCTGACTCACTTCACAGACTGGAACAATAATCACATGAGGCAAATATATCTTGCCATTTAGGAGTATTAGTAAGTTCTACACTTTACTGAATTTGGATCCAATACTGCAGTGTGAGTCCAATATTCTCTTTTCCTCATTAGATCCTATAGCTTCAGCATCTGATTTCTTCTTCCTTGCAGTACTACCCATATTTGCTAAGATTAGATTGAATTTTAAGCGAGATTGATTTAATACTTTAAAAATGTCGTTAATGATCTTTGATTATTGCTAAATATTCTGTTTTCATTGAAATAGTTATGTCTTCTAGATAAAAGTTTATTACATTTAAAGAAATTTGCTGAATAGCTGATTTTTCTGCAATTAGAAAATGTGATCCTAAATGACATCATTCTTTAAAATTTTATATTTTTCTGAGATATAGCATTTGGCTCTTCAGAACCACAGAGATAAGAGCAGCATGCATTTGCCTCTGAGACTCAGTCCCTGTGAGTTAATCTCATTCACTTTTATGCCTTTAAATGCCAAGTATATCTTTTTGGCTTCAAATTTGTATCTTCAACAGCATGAAAGCTTGTGATGCCACATGCTTTTCCTAGTTATTCTTGAGAAACAAAGTTCTATGATTATTATAAGTTGTGAACATGATCTTAATCTAGTAATAAAAAATGGTTATCTCTATAATAAGAAAAACTCTAAACTTTTCTTCTCTCTTAAAATAGTCCTTCTACAGGCTAGATTACTTACTATTTGACAGTATAGCCTGTTAATAAAGGTATAAATAATACCTTCATTAGTTAAGTATTGAATTATATATTAGTATATAATATGCTATATTATTTTTTATTTTTTATGGAAAACAGGACAGGGAATTTCTTTATCAACATTGTTGAATGAAGCTGTTACTGTGTCTGAGTTTAGAAGTTGTTTAAATTTTACTGTTTCCTAAATGGGCACCTTTATTGGTATTTTAGAGAACTACAACCCCTCCAACACAGACACAGACACACACAGAGACACATACAGTCTTGACATTGGCCAATTAGGTCCTCCCCTGCAGTTTCTTATTCTTTTTTCACAGCTATACTCTAAAAAGACATTTTTTTCTTGTACTTTTTATACTGCCCTTTAGGTAGTCTGCATGAGTAGGTAGCTTTCTCTTTTTTATGGCTCAAAGCTGATCCAAAAGGTCCACTAAAGAATTCTCTTCCTGAGACATCTCTGATTGTGAAAGTAGATCCCAAAACAGCAGCCCATCCCCGGTTTTTTTTTCTCTGCCACCAAAACGTATAGTAAGCCCATCTCTCACCCTGTAGATTTCCCAAGAACCCAAGAAGGCTTAAAATACCTGGTCAGTGTGTTTTCATTAACTGTAGGACAACATATTAATTTCCCTAAATAATTTCATTAAACCTTCTTTGAGGAAGGGTGGGACTTAATGGACAATGGTTGCTCTCTCCAAATAGATTTCTTTCAACAACATTCTCAGTTTCTAGCTACACAACAACATTAATCCTCATGAAAGTAAATAAGGTAAATAATTCTCAGGCACTTTTTTTGTTGCTCCCAGTTTTGCCTCAGAAGTTGCTTTGGTATTTTCTATCAGCTATATATTTGTATTTTATTAATAATTTCAGAATTTAACTTTCTCTTATGATAACATAGATCTAACTAATGTCTTAATTTAGGTCATGCTAGGCATGTCCAAATTAATATAAAAAACAGGTGGTTTATACTTAGTCTTTCTTTCCCATATCAGTAGATGTCATGCCTACAAATGACTTAGGATACAGTATGCATTCTTCCTTCCTGTTACCCACCCCCATGTGTAAACTATTGGCCCTTCTTATTCTGACAACCTCAGAAAGACAGTGAAATCTGTCTACTCCTTCATTTCCAATGCTTCTACTCTAGCCCTCTTTTAATTGCTTGACTAGAAATTATAATAACCATTTTATTAGTTCCCCCCTCTTCTATTCTTGGTACAACACACCTTACTCCCTTATAATTGCCTTATATCATCGAGAATGGACTTTTAAAATAATTACGATTATATTATTTATTTGTTTAAAAACTTATGCCTTCCCATCTTCCTTGTGAGACAGAGTAAGTCAAAATTAGAAATGCCTTTTATGACTAAACCCATGTATACCTCCACACATTAGTACTTTCTAATCGTACTAACTCCTTCTCACTTGCATAAAAAGGCCAAATTTATCTTTATCTTAAGGCTTTTACTAGTCTTTCTATCGTCCTATACATTTTCCTCCTGGATCATCATGAGGCTGGCATCCATTTGTCACATTCAAGTATTAGTCCGATGATAGCACTTCCAAGAGGCCTCCTATGATTACCTAAAACAAACACCTTCTCAAAAAACAATTTCTCTCTTTTGTGTCATTCCAACTTATTTATTTTTCATAAAATTTACAACACATGAGAAATTTTGTGTATTTTGGGTTTAAGTTTTATTGTCCTCCCCCCACATCAGTAAATTAGATCCAGAAATTAAAAATTTTTTTTCTCTTGTTTACAATTGTGTTTCCAGTTGTAAACATTTCCAGTGACAAACACATATGGTTCATCCACATTATAAAGCTTTTTTCACTTCTCAAAAGTATTTTCTATGGATTCTTACAAATACATATTTAAATGAATTTATGCATTTATGGACTTGTAGCAATCATGCATTGTTTGATAGATATCATATTAAGCATTTTATGTACAAAACAATTTAATAAGTGCAATGATAAAGATGCACAGATGATATGACAATAGTAAGTACCTATGTAAGTAGTGGTGGGGTGGCAGAGAGAATAAAGCTTCTAGGAGGTAATTAACCAGAACTGATTTCTTTAGAATGAGCATTGAAACAAGGATTGGTTAGGTGCATTTAAGGCAAAGGAAATACCATATATAAAGGTTTAGGGCTGACTAAAAGAAGGTATGTAAATATGAAAAGAGATATTATGGTGATGTAAGTTATGACAGAACATGTAATTTAAGGATATTGAACTTAAAATGACAACTATGATAAAATATGATGTGTTTAAATGAAAATTACATCTGATCACATTTGCCTTAAACAGATCTAACCTTGAGGCATATGGAAAACTCATAAAGTCTACAACTGAAGAGTGTTTTAGTAATCTGAGTAAGTAGTCATGAAGACACCAACTAAGGTTTGGACATGGATATAGATAGATTCAAAGTAGAATTCAACAATAAAAATTTTAAGATGAGATGACCAATGGGCTATTAAAATGAGGAAACAATCAAGGATGATTCATTGCTTTCTGATTTGATGGCAGAAAGATTTACTGTGAGAAGGGAAATGTGTTTAAAATTTAAGTTTGATCAGGTTCATTTTGAAGTGCCTAGGAAATTTCGAGATTGAGATGTACACTAGGTGAAGGGTTGAGAAATACTGATAATGGGGGTAGAGTTTTTGGAGTCATAACAAACTGTTAATTTGAAACCTTAGGTATATTGGATTGTACAGTCAAAGAAAGTATGGTTGACTTCTATGAGGTAAATAACCACCTTGAATATTAGATGTTGAACTTTTAAGTCACCAAAGATTATGATAAAATTTGAATTGGTTGGGAAAACTATGAGCAATTTGGCAAACTCTGATTAATGAGGAGGGCTAGATGTAACTCCTAAATCAATAGATGGTACAGATGAGAAAGTTATAGTATAGATTGGATAATTTTCAAAGAAAAAGCAATATTGTTAGTAACATTTTGAAGATTAATGGTCTGAAAAAGCTCTGATGTCTCAAGCATTTTATCTCTAATTTCAGTACTTGAAATATATGGGGTCAAATTAGTGAGAAATTTCTTCTTGAGAGGATAATAGAAGTAGAGGTTGCAGGAAAGGAATACTGGCTTTTATTATGGCGTTTCAGTATTTTCTAGGAACAGTTTGGGGTGACAAGTGTGCCATTTATAATAAAAAGAGAACCATGTGGTAAATGACAATGGAAAGCTGTATCTATGTCTGAAAGCACAGCTTTACAAGCTTAATCGATAGATCCAGCTTAGGAGACTCCCACATAGATTTATTCTGTATTGTGTGCACAGAAATGTATTGAGTACCTTGTGATACAGAAAAGAAGTATGTATTAATAAAAATCATTTCAGTAATTATAATACCAATAAAGGTCATCACCACCATAACACTTTCATTATAATGAAAGAGGGTTAATCATTTTTACATAATTTTATTTCGCACTTGATGTTTAAAGTTCCAAAGAAAAGACTGATTGTCCAAGCTTTGTCATATGGTTACCCTTTTGGGCAAAGAAGAAGAGGATATGTTTTTTTTAATCTCTTTTTAATTGGATTGAAATTCTCATAAGCATGTTATCATATAATTATTTAACATAATTAACAAACAATTTAGTGCATTCACAGTGCTGTGCAACCATTATTTTCATCTAGTTCTAAAGCATTTCCTTATCCCCAAATAAAAACCATACCCATTAAATTATTACTCCTCATTTTTTCCTTCCCCTGGCCTTTCAGAACCACCAGTTTTTTGTCTTCAAATCCAGGGAGATATCTTTCTTATAGCATGTATCAGTGCTTCATTCCTTTTTATGGAATAGACTTCCATTGCATGTATATACTGTGATTTGGTTATACATGCATCTGTTTATAGATATTAGGGTCGTTTCCACCTTTAACTGTTGTGAATAGCACTGCTATGAATATCTATGTACAGCTATTTGTTTGAATGAATTTCTGTTTCCAAATCTTAGGGTTATGTATTTAGGAGTGGGAATGTAATGTCCATGCTAATTCTATGTTTAATTATTTGAGGAATCACCAAGCTGATTCTGTTTTTTTTTTAAAGGTGTGAAGTAGTATCTCATAATTTTGATTTAAATGTCCCTAATAACTAATGATGCTAAATATCTTATGTGCTTATTGGCCATTTCTATATCTTCTTTGAAAAAATATCTGTTCAGGTTCTTCACCCATATTTTAATTGGGTTGTTTGTCTTTTTTGTTGTTGAGGACAGGACATCTTGCATGCAGACAACAAAGAATACAAAGGAAAGCAAAATGTTCTTAATCTAAAGGTAAACTGATTTTGAACAACCTAACAAATGTGTGCTATAATATTTTTAAGCTTTCCTGCCTCACCCAAGAGAGGATCTATTTTGACATTTATTGCACTGATTTTTTTTTTAATTTAAGTAGTATAAAAATGAGGGCCAGATATTTTTATAGCTATGCTGCACATGGCACAATATTTGTTGATTTATTGGTTAATTTAAGAATAATTTGGTTACTCAGTTTATCACCAAGCATACCTTACATAAAGTTATTTCCTCAAGTTGCTGAAAATGAGAATGGCTAAATTCCCTTCAGGAATGTCTCTTTCTAGGCTGAAACAGTTATGTAGTAGATCTAAAGTGAACACCTCCAGCAGATTAACTGTTATACTTTAAAAGTTATTTTTTTGACTATTAGTAGAATGCACTCATTTCGAAGAGTATTGTCAAAGAAAATAATCAGTGGTTAAGACATGCTTTTGACACAATTAACATACTAGAACTCAATTCAGTGGACAGAGCATTGAGTTCTAAAGAATCTAGCCACATAGCTTACTGAGTTGTTCAAATAACACTTAGGGTGAATTATGCAGGCCTATTTGGAGAGGAGAATGTTTTAAGAACATGTATTTCTAGTGAATCAGTGGGAAAGGCTTTGAAATATCCATCTGTGATAAGCATGGAAAATATACTGAAATGGAACACAAATAATTCTTAATATAACTTACAGTTTCCAAAACTGTTACTACATTTTAGTCACACTTGATTAGAAAATCCTTAATACATTTAAAGGCCTGGCTTTTTATTTACATATATCTTTATTCTCTCATTGTAGATTACTGAATGAAATAGATTTAAACATTCCTTCTGTGGGCCATCATTACTAGCCTGAATATTAACCAGGCAAATTAAAGCAATTTCATTCTTTATTGACAAAAAAATGTAACTGATGATGTACTTTTGATATTCTTTGGCTATTTAAAAATGAACTATTTCTCAATGAGTCTTCAGATTCCAGTATATAATTGAGATAGAAAACCATTTGTTTTATTTCCATCTACATCTCTGACCTTGAATATGTTGCAAATAATCGCAGCAACTGGGTAATGCCTTTGAACAAGTGGCTAATATCCCTTACCAATTTGTAAATTAGTGTAGTGTACTTGTATAAAAATTCTTGTTGTCCACCTGTACATTTGTTTGTTCAAACAATTTTATCTTAGTGATTATTAGGTAAAAAATTTCTTACTCCTTAAATGGAAAGGCAGCAATAAAAGATAATGATTCTTCAGTGTGAGTGGTCCATGTTTGAACCCCTATTCTTACATTTTTGTAGCTTTGTCACTATGACAAATTATATGATTTCCTTGGTCCTCTATTTTTGTTTGATTAATAACTTACTCCCTTAAATATTAGTAACTTCCATATTTCTCATTATCCCTGCATGGACAATGACATTGACCCTATAAAATCAGCTCTTTTAGAAGTAATTCATGCCATTAGAATGCTGGTGCTTTAAATTATTTAGTCCAATAGCATTTTATCAGTTTTGTATCCTCTTCTGACTCAGTTGGTTTATATTTATCACTTAGATATGGACCTGACTTTGTGGTTTCTTGTTCTAATGATGAATATTTAATTGCCTTTGATTTCATCTTACAATGGTCAGATTATTTTTTATAATAGACCATTGCTCTTATATAATTCAGTACTTTCTCTTTTAAAACATCATTTTAGTTGCTAAATTTGGGCTATTAGAGAGTTGACACATTTTTTTGTTGTTATTTTTTGTAGGAGATTGAGGGAACAACTGAGCCCTATATTGGAAATACTCATTTGCATTTTATCTATCAGAATATAGTTATTAATATTTTAAATTTATATTTATAACTGACATTGAAAGCTTTCTATATCATATCATGATCTAAAGGTTTAACATATTATGTAACTTAATCCTTACAATGCTATGAGCTTAGTTACTAATATTATCTTCATTTTACAAATGGCACACAAAGGTAATGATATATCTAAGGTCGCCACGTTAATGAAAGGTTTTACCTTTCTGTGTAGTTATTGCTCAGTAGTCAGAGTTAATTCCTAAGTCTTTCATAGCTGAAAACCATGTTTAAGAAAAACTTTCACAACCTAAATCACAAACATCTAGATGAATTTCAAACAAAAGTGCTATGTGAAATATGATATAATAATTCTTCCGAATCATATTATGCCACACTAAGGAAACTCTAAAGACAGCTAAGGCAACTTGACCAAGAGCCATATAGAAAAATAAGAAAGAGTTGGCATGATAATTATTTTTATTTAGTTTGTCCATTATAAATATACAGGGAATGTATGTAACACCTGGAAGGTGCTTAAAATACTCTTTAGTCACTGTTCAGATACTTAAATATAGTCTTACTGAACTGAATTCACTTTTGCATTTTCTATCTTTGTATACCATAGAGACAAAATCTTTCTGCTTGCTTTTTCAGGTGATGTGATTTAATCAGTACACTTAAATAACTATTATAATACCTGGCAACTATTTGTTTATTGATCAGTCTAGTCAGAAGACCAATATTGTTTAGGCTGGAATATTCTCTTTTATGTAGTTTTTAAAATATTAAATTAGGCCAACATTTTTAAAAAATCAAGACCTTCCAAATAAAGATCTGATTTTCTTCATTTAGAGGAGAAAGCACCCAGAATATTTGGGCACATCTGGCCAGTGTTCAGCTGGAGTTGAGTTGCAGATACACAATTTAGATAGCATATACACTTTCCAGTTTAGTGGAGTGAGTACCCATCAGTTTATCTTCTCCTTGACAGAAAAGCTGAATATCAGCTATAATTAATCATTAAATTTGTTGTTTTTCTTAGAGTAACTATTTTCTTGTTTCTCTGTATCTAACAAATGTATGCAAATGAAAAAAATAAGCCCAAAGAGCTAATGTTTCAAAAAAGTAGAAGAGACTTTTTCCTTGTGAAAATAAACATTATTTTTGTTTACTATGAAAACAAAATAGTATTAAATATGTATCTTTTATATCCACCTTTACTTCTAACTGACTCACGGTCTAGAGATATTCAACAATAAAAATACTTCTGAATCTTAATTTCTATATCTTTATAAATTGTAAGACTATTTAATAACAGAAGTATAGTTTATCAATTTAACCTAATTTTCAGGGTAGGAATGTCAGAGGAAATCATCTGTCATAGAAAGTTAAGAAACAGCCATACAGTTCCTAATGGTTAAGAAACTTAATCTGTTTGCCCAAAACACCTGACTTACTATTTTTTTTTTACCACTGAAGAATATGAAGTTCAATATTTTATCCCAGCAGACTTCAAATAAAATCAGATTGTCTTTTCTTTCAAACATGAATCCAATAATTAATATCTAGTCAGCAGGTTTTTGTATGGATTGCTTCTTAAAAAACAAAGACAATAATTGAGTTTAAAATGCCATGCTTAACCTTTCAAAGTGATATACTGTGGATGCAGTGGAGAATCTTTTTCTGTCAATGTGGATTTTTAATGGAAATTCACTTATATGAAAGCCTATCAATTTGTAGTATTTTATGTCTCTGGTTAAGACCAGGCTTCACTGAACAGATGCCCACCTTGCTACACAGAATAAACTGCATCTTAGTAGTGAAATTCTTTCAAATAAATATTTCCTCTCTTTTAATTTTTAAATAAGCCTTTACCATCTGTTCTGTCCTTTAGTTACAAATGCCAAAGAACACAACTTACATTTACAAAATGCAGACAGAGAAATGACTTAGTGCTTGGCATGTCTTTGTTTTTAATTCTACACAGAATTTGTTTTCCTTTTCTCATGCTTCACGTATAGTGGGAGATATTATTCTGTTCTGACATACTGAAATTTTTCCCAAGCCAAAAAGGAACACAAGGAAGGAAGAACGATTAATCAAAAGATTTAGCCAAGGCCATATCTGCAGAGATGTGATGTACCTGAAGAATTGTAATCGTGCAGAGAGTATGTTAGGCCTAACTCTGTCAGGCAGATGCAATACAGGTTGCATTGCAGCCAAGGCCCTTGTATTTGCCTTCTAAGAAGCATAAAATATCTTTCAAGAGAAACAAATAATTAAAGCTCACAGTCATCTTTTCTACACCTTTGGTAGGCTGTGCTTTCCAAGAGCATAGCAAAAATGACCTGAACTTCAGAAAGGTGTCACAACACTGAATAGAAGAGTGTTATAGTAAGCCTGGTTAAAACATAAAAGTTACATTCAGTTCAGGGTTTATCACACGCTGTCCCTGAGCAAGTAACATGTGAGACACTTAGCTCTATACATTCATACTGAAAATAAAAGCTGTTGATTAATTAAAAACAAGAACAGGAAACCCTTAAAAGATATTTATACTAAGGATTCTTAAACAACTAAAGCCAGTATTAGGAAAATGATGACATTTTACAAAACCAGAACCTGAGCCTAAAGACTTAGCTACTTGTGGTCAGACAGTGTTCTCAGGTTGTGAGTGAATATTCCTTTGAGAAGTTTCTTTAATATTGCTCTCTTAGCTCTACATTCCATAGCTGTTAGACAATAGACAGCTGTCTACGACACTATACCCTGACCAAGGCCAGATTAATCATAGCCCTTCAGTCTGTGATTCAGGATCAAACATAATTAAAATGGTAAGTTTTGTAGAATTAAGAACATAAAATTCCAATGCCTTCTCAAGCATTGCTGCCTATAGATATGGCTATTATATTAAGTCCTTTCTAAAGCTAAAATCAGTTCTAACATTTTTATATTTAAGCATCACTTTGTAGTAATCATCACAGGTCATTACACTCATTCTACCTCTTCTCTATGCTAAAGCTGCTCCTCTCTTTCACAACTAAAATAATGTGAAGAGAAATACTTTTCTTGAAAACTAAATAAAATTAAAAAGCTATAAATGCCTCTGCCATTTAAGATAGATAAAATAATTTTACAGGTTGGTGCTTGTTTTTCTGCTTGATATCAACATAGGTACATCAGTCAGTAACTTTCCCTTTTTATTTAAAACCACTCAAAGAAACAATGATTTAGAAACAAAATTATAGACAATAGAAATATTACACCATCTGTACATGAAATGAAATAAAAAAACTGGAAGTTAAAAATCAGAAAAAAATGGCTAAACCATCTGGGTAAGTAACCAAACAAACACTTAAAAATTAATTATTGGGTCAAAGATAAAACTTAATATGAAACTGAAATTTACCTAGAATATAACAGTAACGAAAACATTACATATTAGCACGCCAAAGGTATAGAACTAAAACAACTCTCAATGGAAAATTAATCATATACATTCATAAATGATAAAAAAGGAAAATAAACATATTTAAAACTTAGTAAATGAATAACAAAATAAAATGGGAGTAGAAAACAAGACATAATAAAGGTTAAAAAGGAAAAAATGAATTAGAAAAACTAACAAAAAAATAAGAGTTTGGGGGGAATAATCATAAATCACTAGCTAATATAAATCTGGAGAAAATAGGAAAAGAGCAAATATACAAATAAACTCTAAAAAAATTAAAGTACTCATAAGAAGCTATCTAGCTCATCTTTCTATAAATACATTTAGAAATCTGAACGTAATTTATTTTTATAAAATGTCATTTATGAAGACTAATTCTGGAATGAAGAGGAGAAGGAGAAGAAGGAAGAGGAGAAGGTGGAGGAAGAGGAGGAGGAAGAAGAAGAAAATGTAAATAGAATGATTCCCATGGAATAAAGAGATAACAACCCCTTCCTGAATGTTTGGCTCATATAATTTTAAGAATTCTGACACAAAATTCTGTCAGAAAATTCCAGTGCTACTTAAACTATCAAAATATTGAGTAAAAAAACTTCTTTTGAGAAAACATAATAAAAAGACCAATATAATTACAAAGAAACTAAAGACCAAACTTATTTATAACTCTTAAGACCTAAGTGTTAATTTTAGGAAACAAAATCCAGCAGGATATTGAAATAATGCATCATGATTAAGGATAATATAATTCATCATATTAATGTATCTAACAAAAGTTTATAATGATCCTCTCCATAGCAATAAACATTTAATAAAACGTATCTGTTCAGTAGGCATGGTGTTAACACTTAATCATAAATAAAATCAATAATAAGATATGTTCATTTACTCTGTAGTATTTCAAAGAAATTAAGGAATATCCATTAATATGGCTATTACTTAACATTGTACATTAACAGGGTAGTATACAATGCAATTGGAGAAGATAAAGAAGTTGGAAACATATAAATTGCAAAAAGTTTATAAAATATTACTTTTTCATATCTGATTTTATACTCAGAAGAATCAAGCAAAATAAAATTTTATAAGTACATACTGATTTATATCAGTTACAATATAAAATTAGAATATGAAAATTCTTGGGGCCACATATTTCTGTAACAACTATTTAAAAAGTATCATTGAAGAAAAGATTCCATTTTAATTAGCAAGGAAAGATAAAAAGTCTAGGGGTAAAGATCTATGCAAAGACCTGATTTAAAAATCACAGTGTAAAATTTGAATTAAGAAAAATTTTCCTAAATTCTGTGAAGTAAACAAAAAATGATAAAATGCCTTTAATGCTATCATTTGAAACCTATTATCACAATGGTGTCAACATTTGGAGCTTGCTTAGAGCAGAGGTAAGAAAGAGACTTTCCATTGCAAATTTTCTTTAAGCTTTCTGATGTTGAATCACATGAATGCATTACTTATTGAGAAAGTGAAACAGTAAGAAACAAATATTTTATAGCTTACCTTAATTTACTAATGGGGAAGAGAGTCTATCTATCGTAAGACTTAGGAATTAAAGGAACTATTATAATGTTTATTTTCAAGAGATATTGAGGTATGACCACTGAGGGTCTTATGCTTTCGGAGCCTAGTATACGGGGACTCCACAGTTAATGTAACTTTTTTATACCACTCTGTCTTAGGAAAAGTGAACCAGAATTATTCTTAACTACTAGTTGTTTTATAATGCAATAAATTTCTATATTAATATGAAATAAGAATATATATAATTAGTAATTCAATACATTTTCTCTTTATATGAACTTTATCAATGATATAAAGTCAATGGTTATTTTTATTTAAAAAATATCAGTTCACTGTAAATATTTAGTAGTTATGTAAATTTTCAATTGTTATAAAAAATTTACATTAATTTTCATAAACAGAATTGACTATTATTCATAATTCAGAAAATTCTGAATCTACTCTGCTGTTCTGAAATAAAAGATATCTATAGTATGAGATCCTGTCATTGTCTCTAGGCAATTTTCCCAAAGAGAGACATTTAATACCAGAAGGCCACTAAGAACACTGCTTCTTTCTCCTGTCTGTAGTGTCTTTCTTCGGTGTCGTCTCCTGTATCAACTCAGGTCTTTTAGAATTCTTTCCCAGGACATTTAGAACAGCAGCTAGGAAGAGAGCCTTTTCTCTCAGTAGAGGTAGCCACATAAGGGAAACTAAGGCATCCATAATGACTGTAAAATGCCTACAGTGGCCAAAAAATGAAGCCAACTCACAGAAGGAGTAAGATCTGAGACTGGAAGACAGCAGTCTAAGATGCTAAGTACTTTACCATGTTTTTTTTTTTTATATTTGATCAGTTTATCATGTAAGTTTCAGTTTAAAACTATCCTGTCCAATCATAAAATATTCTCTCCTCTGTCCTCTAAGAGGTGGCATTACATAATGTTTAAGAGCTTAAACAAACACATTAGACAAACATTTGTTTACAGAAATGACATTGTATCTCATGAATTGAGAGTATGGCAAGGATACTTACTTGCCCGATAATAGTTTTTAAATACTATTTTTGAGACACTGGGTCCTGGTTTCATTTTTAGATAGCTGAATAGATTTGACTAGAAGTGACTTTTCTCTTTGCCAGTCTTGCCATCTTCATCCTGCAGTTGCAAAGATAAAGAATTTGTATTCAACCAGTTTAGATCCTCTTTGATCCAAAACCCCAGTCAAAAATATGCAGCAACAAATATAAAAGATAGAATTGTAAGAAAAGGTATACTATTCAAAAATATCAAGAAATAGTGTAAAAATATTTCAGTTATTGTTTTTTCCCCCAAATCATTACTTCTCAGTTGTTATAAAAAGAGAAGGCTGTGGAAACTATAAGGAAAAAGGAGTGAAAACTTCCACATTGAAGGATGAGACATGTGGGTTTTTTTTTTTTTCGTATTTAGTTATTTAATATCTATCAGGTAAAAGGAAAAAATAATATCTGCTCTACCAGATGAGAACAAGTTCGGTGAAAGAATTTGGTAAGCCATAAAAGACTGTAGTAGATTCTAATTTTACATTTTTTTGTTACAATATGAATTGAACTATATTATGAAATAAAACTATATCCCCTTCAACATAGATAATTCATATTGAAATGTTATACAACCATGCCCTAAAGTCATGAGAAAACATAGGGCACTAATTGTTATTACCTCAGCAGGAAGATTCTGCATATTCAGAATTTATTTTTTTCTAATTAAAAGAATGATTTATGATGTTCATGTTCTTTTATTTGCTTTGCTATAAAAATTTCAAATCTGTTTAGTGTTTTAAAGGAATTAATTGCGTTTTTCTCTTCTTCATCTCTCATTTCTGCCACCTAGTAACAATTCTTGTTTTGTTACTACATTTATATTTTCTCTGTAGCAATTGGGAACATTCCCAAAGACTTTGGAACAAAAGTACATGAGTATTTTAAACACCCATATTTTTAGAACTGACTCTGAGATTTTAACTGTATTTAGATATCATAAAAGGTGATTCAACAAAGAACATGAATCTTCTGAATTTCTCATTTCTCAGAAGTTTTTGGACTGTTATTCAGGAAATCAAAACTACTCAAAATCTTGCCTTACATGTTAATTACTTCTCCCATTTTTTTTTTTTTTGAATGTGCAAAGCACTGCAGAACATCTGAAGCAGACCAGGAAGTAAAGTTCTTTATTCTAGAGAATTATAATTTTTGTTTCTTTTTTTTCCTGACAATTCCTCAGTTCCTTTGCTTTGTCATGCTGTCTTTTGTATATGCTGTCTATAAACCATTTACTCTCACTACAACCTCTTAGTGCTCCTAGGATTTATTTATTTTCATTTCACTTGCTAAGAAACTTATGCAGTGCAACTCCATTTCTTTCTGTATTGCTGATCAATGTCACTGCCAGCAGATATCACAGTCCAGCAGATATAGTTCAAAGAAGGCTTTCAAGTAATATTTGCCAAAAATATCAACTTGATCAACTGCTTTAGAGATGATATGTTATCATTGTCTAAACTTCAATAACTTGAACATTAGTTTATTTTCAAAAGATTATGGCTATTGTCTTAAAGGTTTGCTGTGGTGATTTTTCTCAATCAGCCCTATTTCATGAACAGTTAAAATTTAATGAAAGTTTTAGACCTTCAACAGTCAATATGCATGCTGCTACGATTGATAATTTGCTTTGAGAATTATAGTTAAAATTGAAGCAATAAGAAAGATAATTTCTTTTTTTTAATTTTACCTCTCCTTTATTTTCTGATGGCCAAGAAAGCACAGAATAAAACAGATGATTGATATAGAATTGCAGTTCTTTAGTAACAAAATATAGCTGGATAAGTAATGATGGATGGATGGATGGATGGATGGATGGATGGATGGATGGATGGATGGATGGACGGACGGACGGACGGACGGACGAATGGACGGACAAAAAGATGGGCAGATAAACAGATGGACAGATGCTTGGCTGGCTGGCTGACTGGTTGGTTGATTGGTTGGTTGGTTGGATGGAAAGATCGATCTCATGGTTAAATAGCAAAAAAGGTCAACTTGAGCCCAATTCTGATCAAGTAGAAGAAAAAAAAATAAAAGTAGTCTCGGAAGAAGATTGTCCAAAGTGATCAAAGTAAAATACAGTGTCTGGAAAACTATAAATAATATTTTAAAATTTGTTGAAAAGAACAGAAGAGAAAGTAAATGAATAGTAGGCTCAGTATTGAGTACCTACTACGTTTTAAAGAAGAAACCAACAAACTGGATTGCAAATGAATTTGGTTAGCATGGACATCAGGAATATTGGAAGTGATATCACATGTTTTATCTGTGTCTTGCAGAAGAAACAAATACTTTTCCAGTAGTGTGTAAGCTGATTAAAAAAGAGCAACTTTCAGATAGGTGTCTTGGCACATCAATGTACTGGTGATAAGAGGAAGAGAAAGAGGGAAAGAGTACCTCTCCAGAAATATCACCTAAGCTGAAGCCTGACTGATTTGTACAGCAATTATGTATGGAGCAATTGTTATCGAATAGAGTCTGTTACACAAATAAACATATCATCCAGGAATTGAAAGATGGTACAAAGAATTTTTTGAAAAGGAAGCTAAAAACCTCACCCCTAGACTGTCAAAAATCTAGCTTAATTCTCTAAGTAAGAAAGCCTATGAATATCAGAATTTAGGAATGTGATTTTTAACCTGAAGTAAGCCAAGAATTGCATTTGCAATGCAGATGGTCTCAGAGAAACGTATCTAAAGACTCACTGAGACTAATTCAAAGGGTATACCTAAAAATAGTGCTCTTTACAATGGACTCTAAAAACAAGAAAATAAGCATTTAGGAAAGACAACCTAATTGGTGATATTTTTATTTAAAAAAAAAATGCTGAACAAAATCCAATTACTGTGGTTCCGAAGGCCTTTTAATTTATATTCCTAAATAAAGAAAAGTCATTGTACATTAATCAAATGGGAAGCCATAATCAAGAACTTGTAGGATTTTGGAGGATAGGGAGAAACAGATATTTCATACAAAGCCTTTAGAACTTTATATGGCACATAATAAGCCTGAACACATACTAGCTGATAGTAGATGTAGTAATAATCATGGTAGCAGTAAATTTAGGCATAGCCAAAATTTTATTTTTTACATCACAAATCCATGAAAAATAAGAAAAATCAGCTATGTAAAATGACTTTTTACTAGAGAATAAAGAGAATCTAATTAATAGAAATCCTTTTCTTACAGACAAAAAGTGTCAAAGACACCATCATTAAATGTATGTTTTGTGTACCACTTCCAATAATATATATTTTTTACAGACTTTCTATAATACTTTATATTTGTATCCAAAGAAATAGCCCCAAATTATCTGTGTATTAGGGGAGATGTTTTGCCATTAAGCCAAAACCAGTAATGCAAATCTGATTCATTTTTATACTAGGTTAACTAAATATAGATCTTTCGTATTCTTCAGTAACCTGTTTCTAAACTGTGATGCAACTTGAAACTATAGGAAGTGAGTTATTTATTTAAGTTTCTGGAGTTGGAGGAAAGACAACTTATAAACTCAAAGTAAGAATGGAATTCGGATGATGGGCAATATGTTTTGGGAATTAATCATATCATCAGTCTTTCCATTATTCGGGGACCTTCTACTTCCTAGAACACTCTATTGCTATAAAGGTCAGATGTGTGTGGGCGAGTAACCAAAGCTTGGCCAATCTTATACTCGCACAACACTTTAATGAATCAGTGTAAAAAGAAACAGAACTAGCATTCTTCTGCTGGTAACAGTAACATTTTAATAAGCATGTTAGGGAGTGTACAATGATGGGACCATCGAACCAAGTGTTCCTGAGTTATTTAATTTTTTTTTTTTTAAGATGCATGTAACATTTGCTTTCCTCTTAAACAGAAGAGTGCTTATGCTGAGTTATTTAATTTTTTTTTTTTTAAGATGCATGTAACATTTGCTTTCCTCTTAAACAGAAGAGTGCTTATGCGTCTGGACAAGACTAAAAACAAGCCAATAGTGTGTGTATCTTCTAGCAACTATCTTCTCATCACTTTAATGTGAACAAAAAATACTTGTGTAGTCCTAGGGAAATGGTATCATCTCTCTGGACCTTGGTTTCCCCATTTGTAAAATGAGAAGTTTGAAGTTGGTATCATGACCTGAGTTATGTTCTTGCTCATGAATTCACTTGCCTAAATATCCTTGATCCTTGCGAATTTTCTGAGATGAATTTTCTAGAATTTTCATGTTTCTTTGAGCCACTCATAGCTTTTCAATAAATTCCATTTTTATTTAAGTTACCCAGAGTTAATTGGATTACTTGCATCCAAAAAGTTTGACTGTTACAGGTAATGACACCTAGATGTAGGGAAGTGAAGTGGATTGGTTATCTTGCATATTTGAGGCTATAGGCAGCACAAATTTAATAATTAGAGTTTGGATAAAAGACCATAATACACAGTAAAGAAATAACTAAATAAACACGTACGTTTATCTAGAAATAATTGTACAAAAAATAAGTGTTTGAAGATAGTCAATTTCATAGAACAGTATAACAAGTGGAAGGAATGTCAGGGTGAGATAGCTGCTAATATTGAACTTGGATAGCTTAAAAAAGAAATAAGAAATGGCCAATTCAGACAACTAATAACCTGAGGCACCAACGTATGCTTCTGGCTTTCTATTTCCATCCAAAATTGGTCTCTGTACTCTGAGGCTACAAGCTGAAGTAACTGAAAAAACAAATGTGCAGTTTTATCCTTCAGATTACTGAGTTAAAATGTTCTTATTTTCCAACTTTTTGGGGACTCTTTTATAAAATTTAGGGCATGTATTTTTTAAGTGTGGGATACCAAGAATTGGACATAAGATAGAGTTTAGAGATTTTATATCTCTCCAGATCTCCAAAATGTTACTGTTTAATCAGTGAAGTGCTCTTGTCTCCTTGCTGATGAGACTTTTTTCTCATTTAAATAAATTGTAATGTCCTAAATGTAGGAAATTACAAAGGAGATAACAAATTTGCCTCTTGATTTGGCCTCAAATTTATTTCTTTTTAACTATGCAGTTATATCTAGAATAAAATTTAGATGTGCTATTGAGAGTGGAGGAGCAATTACAAAATACAAAAGATTAAGTCAAAGTAACTGAAATATTTTTCTGATTTATGTATGTAAAGTATATTGAGAATTGTGTAGGGATAGATACTAATGATGTTTAACAAGAAGAAAAGAATAAAAATTTGAATCAGGAAGAATTTATTAATGGAGATCTATTTACCAGAATTTCTGGATTAGTTTTGCTAACATCAGCAGTGGGGCATTATTTAAATTTTTGTGCACTGTTCGTTAAAAATTGGACTCAGCAGTAAATAAAGATAGGTTCCAAAATTTCCTTGGTTTTGGAAAGAGAATCCAATGAATTAGGGAAATAGAAATGATATAATGGACTTTAAATATGTAACTCACCCACTACCCTCACTTCCCTACCCATCATGGAGTACCCTATAAACAACTCCTCTACCCAAATCTGAAGAAATATGTTTGGGTGTAGGGAATGTCCAAAACAATTCTGATTCAATGAATTAATAGGAGGACTCAGGATTCTGCATGTAGTTTCTGTTCCTTGCACAAAATTATACAAAACAAATCAGCAAAGAGAAAATGAGCATGGGGAAAAGTCCAGGGGAAACAAAGCTCAGACTTTCAAGAGTCCTTCCCCAGTGGAGTCATATGAGATATGTTTAATTCTTCTAGCAAAGCATTGTGACAACATGTGTGAAATGTTGTCTTCCAGAAAAGCTCATTAGTGATCCAGTGTCCAATATTTTTACTGGGACCTGGTCATAGAACCACTGTCTTTTTAGCAAGTACAAAAATTTTAAATGTCCAGAAGTAAAGTGGGTGTTCAGCATAAACCATATTGTTTATACATGCCATCTAGACACAGCTATTTTTGTCAATTATAGGAACTGTGAGAACTCTTCTAAGATCCAGGTCCTCAGAAGGCAGCCACGTTCCACCTTAGAAGTAGGCCTTTCTAAGGAAAACAGTCTCAGGCCTGCTATATTAACTCTTTTCTCCCCAATTGATGAGAGGATAATAGCATCCTTGAAAAAGGCTTACACTCTGTAGTTTTGCTTTCTGTTGTGAGATTCTATAGTTGAAGAGACCCCTGAATTCAAATAGGAATGAGAGGATAGCAAGTTGCCAAATGAGAAGTGGGCATACTTAGCTTCTATTTGTTCAGAAGGTAAATGGTCATGGTTTATTTATCTCAACAAGCAAAAGTATAAATGCGGTATACAAAAGGATCTTTCTTCATGACCCAGGATGCTACTTGGAATTAATAAGCAAAGAAACAAACAAAAGTGAATTTGGTCATTTAATATAACCATTAAAATACCAAGTTACAAACCTTCACCCAGTTATCAATTAAAGGAACCAAGTATTTGTAAAGGAAAAGAGACTGGGTTCTCCCAAAGGATATTGTAATCAATCATGGATACTTATTGTGACTCTCTCACTAAACCTGTGCTAAAGTGATCTGCACCAATTTGTCCAAGTAACAATGTGCAGCAGAAAGGAAAATGTGGAGATTATTTGGGATGGTAATATCGGCCCCTTTTTTCTGGTAGATTGTAACCTTCACATTTTCAGTTACCCCCTTATTCATGTATATTTTGAATTTCATATTTAAACCCTTATTTTTATTAGCATTTTAGTGGTGTTATGTGTGTGTATGTGTGAGTGTTTACTTGAACTCTGATCAACTTGTTTGAGATCAGATTTGTCACTGAAACCTACCAGTAAATCTTGAACTAATTTACATTAGACCCAGTGGAACCCACCCACTGAAATGTCTCCCATTCCTAGTGAATAATAAGGATATATCTCCTTAGCAAAAAAAAAATATATATATATTTATACTTGCTTTCTTATCTTTGGAAAACTCATGATTATAATAAATATCAAAGGGAAGTTCCTGAAATACTTCTCTGTATCAATATTGAATCAAAAACAACACTGCATTACTGTGGGAATCACAGATCATAAAACTGGAAGATTTCAGATATAGTAATCCCTGTTGTATTCCCATTTAACTCCACAGTTTGGCTAATACCAAAGATTTGTCCTAAAGAATTATGGAGATTTATCATGAACTTAATGAGGTAGTTTTCTAATTCCAACTAATACGCCAAATGTGCTTCCCTTACTAAAGCAGATGTATACAGCCCCTGGCATCTGGTATGCTGCTGCTGATCCAGAGGTAGCTTTTTTTTACCCTCTAAACCAATAAACAGCAACCATAAAAGCCTTTTGCTTTCACCTGGCAGGGACAGCAGCTTAGCAGGGCATTTCCAATGTTAAGCTACCATCTAGTTTTAAAAAATCTTGGAAAAGTCTCCATTAAAAGTCTTGGCAAGAAAATTTTTTATCCAGGGACATATGACAAAAAGTTTATGAAAAGACAGAGGTTTCACCATTTTATAAACCTCGTTGTAAACTTGTAAGCTTCCTACAAGTACAGCAATTTGCAATATGCTGGGTTTATCCCCTTCAAAGAGACAGATAAATGTGCCATAAAACCAATTTCAGTAAGAATGAATTACAATACTTAATGAGTTTAATAAAAATTTAGATGCATTTCAGATTACGTCTGAGCATGCTACTCTAATTCATCGAGTTGTTATTGAAAGGCTTTTACTTTTAAGCCCTTTACCTAATCTTTAGGTTTTGTTTAGAGCAGTTTGATATTGAGCTTTATGACTCAGCAAATCCAACAGTGCTCAGAATTCCTGTAGTAGAAGTAGGTATTTTATTTAATCATGGAAAGATCTTTCATTAAAGTCATTCTTCTTAGTAGTGATTCTTCTTTCTTTTTTAAGAAACTTTATCTGCTGCTCAGCCCTTATAAAGTTTGAACATCTGACCATGCAACAAGTAAACATGCTCATGTTTCCTGCCAAACTGGCCATCATCATCCAGATATATCCACTTAGCCTTAAATGCAATTGTGCCTTGAAACACTTTCTTAAAAAATATCTTTTTCAAATACAGCTGACATATAAAATTATGTTAATTTCAGGTGTACAATATAGTGATTAGACATTTATATAACTTGTAAAATGATCACCTCAATAAATCCAGTACCCATCTGACACTATACATAGTTATTACAATATTATTGATTATATTCCTTGTTATATTTTACATCTCATGACTGTTTTGCAAATACCAGTTTGTACTTCTCAACCCCTTCCTCTTTTTCACTCATACCCCTATCCCCTCCCATGTGGCAACCATCAAAATGTTCTCTGTATCTATGAGTCTATTTCTGTTGTATTTATTCATTTTTTTTTGCTTCTTGGATTCCACATATATTGAAATTATATGGCATTTTTCTTTCTCTGTTTGACTTACTCCACTCAGCAAAATGCCCTCTAGGTCTATTCATGTTGTTGTGGTTGGTGAGATTTTTCTCTCTTTTATGGCTGAGAAATATTCCATTTTAAATATGTACTACCTCTTCTTTATACATTCATCTATTAATGGACTTCCAAGTAGCCTCTATTTTTTGGCTATTGTAGGTAATGCTGCAATGAACATATGGATGCACATGTCCATTTATAGTATTGTTTTGGGTTTCTTTGGATAAATACCCAGAAGTGGTTTTTATATCTGTAACTCTTATTATAGCCTTTGTTTTAACGTCTATTTCATCTGATATAAGCATTGCTTCTCCACCCTTTTTTTTCTGTTTGTTTCCAGTTTCATGAACGATCTTTTTCCATTCCTTAACCTTCAGTCTCTCTGTCTTTCAATCTGAAGTATCTTATAAGTAGCACATGTAAGGGTCATGTTTTCTTATGCATTCAACCACCCTATGACTTTTGTGCATTTTCTCCATTTACATTTAAAGCAATTGTTGATAGATATATAGTTATTTCCATTTTATTCATATTTCTGATCTTTTTTCTTTTTCTTCTTAAAGAAGTCCCTTTAACATTTCTTGTAATACTAGTGTGGTAGTGATGAGCTCCTTTAGTTTTTTCTTATCTAAGAAGCTCTTTAGCTGTCCTTGAATATAAATGATAGCTTTGGTGGGTAGAGTAATTTTGTTGTAGTTTCTTGCTTTTCATCACTTTTAATGTTTCGTGCCAATCCCTCTGACCTGCAAAGTTTCTGTTAAGAAATTAGCTGAGAGTCGTATGGGAGCATCTTTGTAGGTAACTAACTTCTTTTCTCTTGCTGCTTTTAAGATTCTCTCTTTTCCTTTAACCTTTAGCATTTTTTGCTATGGACCTTTTTGGGTTCATCTTTTGTGCTATTCTATGTGCTTCCTGAAATTGTATGTCTATTTCATTTGCCAGGTTAGTGATGTTTCCCAGCATTATTTCTTCAAATAGGTTTTTTGATTCCTTGTTTCTCTTTTTTTCCTTCTGATACCCCTATGATGCAAATGTTACTGTGCTCAATGTTGTCCCAGAAGCCCCTTGAACTATACTTAGATTTTTGGACTTTTTTTCTTTGTTGCTGTCATGACTGAGTGTTTTCTATTATCTTACCTTCCAAATTTCTGATTCAGTTATCTGCTTCATCTAATCTCTAGGTTCCCTCTAAGGTATTTTTCATTTATGGCTTTTTTTTTTATTTGTTTGTTTCCCTTCTCATTGTTGAGGTTCTCACTGAGATCATTAAGCATCTTATAATGATTGCTTTGAGCTCTGCATCTGGTAGATTGCTTGTCTCCAATTAGTTTAGTTCTGTTCATGGAGCTTTGTCCTGATCTTTCATTTGGGACATGTTTCTTTGTCTCCTCCCTATGTTTGTTTCTATGTATTAGGTAGAGTGCTATGTCTCTCAGTCTTGGAATCTTAGTAGAATGGCCTTATTTCATAGGTGTCCTACAAGGCCCAGTGGTGCAGTCTCCCCTGGTCATCTGAGCTGGATGCTTTAGTTGTCTCTTGTGTGAATTGTGTGTACTCTTCTGTGTAATTGAACCTGATTGCTGTCAGCATGTCAGTGGGAGCGACTGACCCTCAGGCTGTGAAGTCTGCTGGCATCCCAGGTGTTAAGACTGGTCATGACTACAGTGGAGGAGCTGTTGTGCAGTGGTTGACCCTGTGAAGCAGGATTCTCTTTAGCAGGACTCTGCGGCCTGCCCAGTCTGTCATTTGTGGAGTTAGTTGTGTGATGCACTAATGTAGTGTGAAGCTGGCTACTGGAATGTTGGTTCTGGAGCCTCTTGGGAGGGGCTGTAATTCAGGCTAAGGTCACCATGTGTCTGGGCCCTACCCAGGCACCCTTGGTTTGAGCTACAAAGTGACCTGCAGATTATTGCTACTTGTGCTGGGCTTGGAGGTGCCTAGATGAAGCTAAGCTGCAAATGACTACTTCTAGTGCTGGCCTTGGGACTACTTAGCAAGACGTATGGAGCATACTAAGGCCAGTTGCTGCTTGTTTGGGGTTTTTGAACTTTTGAGAGATTTTAGGAAAGTCTGCAGCAGAGCCAAGATAGACTGATTGTATAGAAAAGCCATTGAAAGCAACTGGGGTGGGCTGGCATGTTGGGTGAGGCAGGGCCTCAGGGAATCAACAGCCCTCAATCATACTTAGCCACAGTCTCCACTGGTTATTTCTCAGTTGTGGGGACTTCTCTTCCTGGCACTGGACCCCTGGGCTGGGGAGCCTATTAGGGGGCTGGAACCCCTTGCTCCTCAGGGGGCATCTCCAGTGCTGATATATCTCTGTCAATTTTTAATTGCCATACGTGGCTGTGGGGCCAGCATGTTCCTTGTCTCAGCCTCTCCTACCAGTCTTGAAGTGGCTATTTCTGTATATCCTTAGTTATAGAGATTCTGTTCAGATAGACTTCAGACAATTCTCAATCCATATATTTTCTTCATTCTGGAAAACTCTCAGCTGTTGTCACATAATTATACATTTCTCTCAGTTTCCTCTCTGTTCTATCCATGTAGAACTTTATTCTGTAGATGGTTACTTTAAACCTATCTCTTATAAATCTTACCTAAAGAGAAATATAGAGCTTTACTACAACTTTATCTTTCCCTAAAAGGCTGACTTAGTTCCCAGTTAACTATTGTGTCAGTTTTCTCTTCTATAAAATAAGGATAATAATTGTACCTTATTTCTTCTTGAGAACTAAATGCCATAAGACATTGTATAAATTTTCTATTGCTACTATTACCACAAACTTAGTGGCTTAAAAGAATAAAAAATTATTATTTTACAATTCTGTAGGTCAGAAGTGCAGCATAGGGCTCACTGGGGTAAAACCAAGGCATTTTCAAAGACTTGGGCCCACCTTTATAGTCTAGAGGATCCTTCCCATCTCAATGTTTATAATCTTAATCACATCCACAAAGTCCCTTTTGCCATGCAATGTAACATATGTTAACACATTCCAGGGATTGGGACATAAATGTATTTGGAGGGGTTCATTATCTGGTAGACTACAGCGTTTAAAGGCCTTGACACCTAGTAAGCATTCAAAACATATTAGCCTCTATTTTTTTGTAATAGTTTTTGAGATAATAGACTTTTTGCTTTCTCTCTATTATTTTTTATTAAATAGAAATTTACATGGGTACCTGAGAGAATCCAAAGGATATCCTGGTATAATATATATTTGAAATATTTAAAACTTATTTACATATTTAATTGTATAATTTTTAACAACAACAAAAATGTTGGTGAGTAGAGACTATAGGCACATAGAGTGAATTTCAATAGCACCAACTCCATGGCACACCAATTAATTTATTGCAAAAAATATGTTCCCCCCTCTCACTTTTCAATCTCTCTCCATATATGTCTTCATATATACCTCCATCCACCAAACCATGAGCTAATATTCAGTAAGTAAGACCCAGTGTGGCACGGAGATTGCCATCCACAATCTGATTATTTTATGCCTTGTCCATAGGGTTTCCATCATAGAAGCAAAACCAAAACTATCTGAACCCAAAACCACAAGCTAGAGTGTACAAATATGAAAATAAACTTATGTCAGCTGTTGTTGCCTCTGATCTTGATGGTATGGGTGTCTTGTAGGAGCCAGGACCTTCTTCCTGGAATTAAACCTTCAAACCTGGCCGTGGAGTCAGAGAGGAGGAGAATCCAGAGGAAGGCTCTGCAATTGTCTCATACCAAAAAAGTGAGCCAACAGGTAAGTGAGCTCCTGAATAGCTGCTGCTTCACTTCTGCCTTCAATAGACATCACTCAAATAGAAACACGTAAGAAAGGTAATTTTGGGAAATGTAGTATAGCCTAGTCAAGTTGATATTTTACAAAGTCATCACACAGTGCCTATTATCCTTTAGCAACTTGTAAGATCTTTTAGTTCATAAAAAATTTATAGCTAATAAGTTGAGGATTAAATTTATAAAATAAGCAAAGCATATACTTAAACATTTTCAATAATTGATTTAATAAACTTTTTTCCTGTATCAGTAGTTGATGTGAATCATTTTATTCATTGCCTTTTAAATTTTAAGAGTCAAGAAAATTTGTAATGATTAAAAGCTTTTAAACTACCAAAAATAAATGTACACAATGAGACTATTTTAAAAATGAAATCAAGAGAGGCACTGGTGGAAATTAATCAAAATGAGAAAGGGTATACTTGGTACTTCATTTTGTTTGTTTGTTTGTTTGTTTGTTTGTTTAGTATGGTGACATTGGTTAAATGAGATCCAGTAAGTTTCAGGTGTACATTTCAACAGTAAGGAATATATATATTGCATCATGTGTTCACCGCCCATAGTTAGATTTCTATCACCATACATTTGACCCTTTTTACCCTATCTACCTCCCTTCTCCACCATGACCCCCTGGTACCCATTAGGCTATTGACCTCAAAGCAACAAACAAACAGGACAGACAAACAGAGACTCTTGGACAACGTACTTCATTTTTGAATATATAGTTATATAATTTCTACAATTTCAATTCTTCATGAAGAGATAAATATAAATTTTTTAAACTTTTAATTCTTAATTTTAATTTCTGTACATGAGATTAAAGTTTAAAAATATGTCATATGTATCCTGAACGCTAGTTGGAGACCATATAATATCTTCCTTTTCCTCCCACCTTTTCCTTCCTTCCCCACCCCACAGAAGCTTGATATTACCTCTAAATATGAGTAGATGTAGTATATGAAGGTTCAGTTATTTCAGTTTTGCATCAGATTTATTGCAGGCTGTAATAATGCTAAAGAATGGTAAATACATATATTTTTGCTTTGCATGTTCACTTGTTTCAGAAGGGGTTTTAAAATATTAATAACTGAAATATATTTTAGCCTTATTTATAATAAATTAAACCATGTGAAATTTCTATTTTTGTTTCTCAAAGTCAGTCTGTATAGACAATATGGTTTAACCAGGTAATTTAAGATGTTAAAATTAAATGGAGAGAAATTTACTTTGGTGTTTCAAATTCTCAAATAAAGTGTCATAGCAAATGCTGACAAGGATGGGAGGAGCATTGTACTGAGTAGTCTAATCAGAGTAAACACAAACAGCACTGTCTTCTTGAAAGGGTATTGGGCCACTATGACAACAAATTAAAAATAATTATTTTGGTAGAATGTTATTAATATAAAGGATAGCCTCGATTCAAATCTTTAATTGTTCATTTATTTTCTATTTATCTTAGATAAGTTCCTTAACTTCTGTCTGCTTCCATTTTCTCATCCATAAAAAAGTAATTGTGAGAATTAAATATGGTCATGAATATCAAAAATATAGCATAGTAGTAGTTCACATATAAGTGATAAATTATTGGCAATGTTCTAAATGAGCAGCAATAAAGTAATGTTTAACTAAATTAGAGTTCTTACTCTAGGTGAAATAATGAATAGCCCTCTGTACTAAGATTTATAACATTTTTCTAATGGAACTGAATAACCCTTTGATATTAAGCTGAGTTAAACAAAGCATGATATAATATTCCATATGTAATGTGATTTTAATATTGAAATATTTAAATAAAATTAATACTGTTTTCAAAAGACTAAATAATTTTGATTCAGAGCACTTTGAAATGCTACTAAATATTCACAAACCAAATGCTTTAGGTAGACTAAAAATATAAATGTAAAAATGAAATCATAACTAGAAGAAACTCTAATTAATATTTCTGTGATAGCAATATATTAGTCTGGGTTCTTCAGAGAAACAACCAATAGGAGATATATATATATATTAAATCTGTTATATATATGGAATTATTATAAGGAATTAGTTCTCATGAGTATAGAGGCTGAGAAATTCCAAAGTCTGAAGTCAGCAAGCTGGAGACCCAGGAGAGCCAAAGATGTAGTTACCAGTCTGACTCTGAAGATGTGAGAATTAAGAAAACTGATGGTATAATTCCCAGTCCAGGTCGTTAGAAACTAACAAGCCTGTAGGCATAAGAGAAACTCTGTTCTCTTGGTATGTTGCCTCAGAGATCGTAGTGTACATTTTTTCACGGGAAATAGCATGGGCCAAAATATTTTTAATACCTTAGATCTCTGGTCCCTATTAATTAGTGTATATTTTTCAATTAGGAAAAATACCTAACAGTGTCTGTTTAGTGTTATATTTTGAAGCAAACAAGTCATGATTTATGGGAAAGCATGACCTAAAAGTCTCTTAAATTTAGATTATCTGGAATTTCAATTTGTTTTTTACCCTCTTCTCAAGGTTACCATATTTAGTTACTTCTCATAAGTCAGATTCATAGAGCAGTTTGTCATTCTTATTACTTAGTAGGTGAGGTTTTTCTACCATTTTTTTCTTACATTGCTTCAGTAAAGAAGTACACACTGAAACATTTTATTAACAAAACACCTTGCAGTATGCAGTGTTATTTTATCATGTGAACAAGTTTAATGCTATTCTTAAACATAATTCCCCATTTTATGGGTAAAATGAGTGATTAGTATTAGTGTTTTAACAATAGTGTCTTAGGTGGTTTGTGCTGCTATAGCAAAAATACGATAGCCTGGGGAGCTTATAAAAAAGCAAAAATGTATTGGTCATCAGTGATTCTGGAGGCGAGAAGTCCCAGAGCAGGGTGCCTGCCAGCATGGTCAGATCCTGGGGAGGGGTTTCTTCCAGGTTGCAGACAGCCACCTTCTAAATGTATCCTCACATGGTAGAAATTGGTGAAGGAGTTCTTTCAGGCCTCTTCTATAAGGCCACTATTCCCATTTATGAGGGTTCTACTCTCATGATTTTATCACCTCCCAAAGGTTTCATCTCCTAATTACATCGTTTTGAGGATTAGGATTTTAACATACGGATCTGAGGGGAACCCAAATGTTCAATATATAGCAACTGATATGTTAATGTGTTCTCACATGATTACCTACAAAAATTGTTTTTGAATTTACAGCCATGCCTATAGGTGGCCAGGAAATAAATGCCTTTTGTAGTAGGCAAGCTTAAAAAGTTCAGAAAAAATATTTTTTATTGTAGATAAATCTTTATACATTTAAATTTGTTTTTTATTTAAAACAATAAAATCATTGGCTTAGTACTAAAGCTAAGTCTGCCTAAGAAAATACACCTTGTGGCTGTTTAGTTTGTGGTAAAGTCTCTCATTTGTAGTAAAAATAACTATTCAAAATTTAACTTTTGAGGTGTCCATTTGCAATTCAGAGTACACTAGTCCACATAAACAAATGTTATGTAAATGGATTTAATGAGGTCATTTAACCAGTCTTAAGTCAATTTAAAGTATATTGAAACTAAATAGTATATGGAAAAAGAGAAGACAGAGTGGAGTTATTTTTATTTTTTTCGTCATTTGCACATTATCACATGAATTTAAATATATAGAATGGCTAAAACACTTTGACTTACATAATGGTGGTTCTTCAAATAAAATAATTGAGCAGAATTTGGAATTGACTTAACCCAAACCATTACTCAGGAATATCATAAGGAATCTGTGTACTCCTTTTTATAGCAAAGAGTGTCACTGATGGCTGCCTATTTTCCATTTTTCTATTTACTTAATTTTTATGTGACTGAATAATAGCCAATGGAATATAAACAATAACAGTGAGCATCAGTTATAGGTCTTGAACAATGAAGCTCCTTTTGTAGTCTCCCATCTTCTTCCCCCTCTATCAACTTTAGTTGGAACTTTCAGGCAGATCTTGAAATTCAGGCATTGAAGATGGCAGAGTCTGTCAACCTAGAACTCTGAATTAGTACACAGATGTGGGAAGTCCAAAATCTGGTTATTTTTCTGAAAAGTTTTGTTAGCAAGAACTAAGTTTGTGTGTCTGTGCATGTATGAATGTTAAGCTACTGAAATTCAATGACTATACAGATTCTTCTTGTATTTTGTAGGACTAAATTAAACAATATTTACTACTGTCGATTGTTTCAGCTGTTAAAAGGACTGAGCAAAAAACTTCTGCATTATAAATATTTGCAAAGGTTGTGTGTGTGTGTGTGTGTGTGTGTGTGTACACACATGCACATGGACACTTGAAAATAACCAAAAGAGTTATTTCAAATCTCACCAAATCTGAAGGAAAAAAAACCTCTAAAGCCTGGGTAAATTTGCTATAAAAGCAAATCCCAGAGCTTTGGCAAGAGTAAGGCAATATGAGCTGGTGGCTAGAAATTAAGCAGAGGACTACTCAGGATTTTAATTGTTGAAATATACTATTTTGTACTATAGTAAGCACTAGAGATACAAATAAGAACTCAACTCATCTCTGTTTACATAAAGGATAAATGAATACTATGTGGGAAAGACTAAATTACATGGAAACCAAAATATGATGGATAGTATTCTTATTAGCAAAGATAAAATGAAAGATTTTTCCCAAAAGGAAGATTAGAGCATAGGCAGGTAAAGAGAAGCCAAGTTTGTATTATGTTCAGAGAATACTCTCTAGTGCCTTTGCAAAATGTAAGGAAGTTGGTAAGGCCAAACTTGAAAGGGTGATTCCAGTGAAGTTATGGAGAACATTTGCTTTTTTTTTTTTTTAAAAAAAGGTAGGTCTTTGATAGATTTCAGGTTTTAAACATTCAAATTGTCCTTTAGGAAACAGCTTTTAAAGTAAGATACCACATTCTTCATAGGTAAAGATGAATGTAAGTTAGAGCAGAAATTTATGGGAAGCAATAACAATTGTGTAAAGGAAACTATAGACAAGGGAATTCCTGTAATTCATAAGGATTTTAAGATACCTCGTTTAAAGATACATATATTTTTCATTTCTAAATTGAAAATATGCAAACGGTTAGAATTAACATTTTAATGAATTATGTAATATACAAGTGACTATAGTCCCTTGCCCCTTATTTATCAAATAAATCCTAGATTTAAATATAAATTAGAGAACAGGAAATACACAGGTAAAAGAATGTATTTTCTAAAAATGGCTATAAAACTTTTTATGGTCCCATTTGTTCTTCCAGAGCATTGCCACTCCTCCACCCATGGGTCAAGTCTATTTCCCTGCCCCATGAACTGGGTGGACTTGCGACTATTCCAAACAATGAGATTACAGTATACAGCTTCTCCCTGGCATGATGTGTTCCTTTGTGTGCTCTCATACTCATACTCTTCTGATACTCACACTTGGAACCCAGACATCAGATCCTGAAGAAGCCCATACTGGATCATGCTGACAACCTAGAAAAATCCATGTCTAAAAAATCTGAGGCATTCATCTGATGTTCAGCATCATTCTCCAGTCATGTAAGGGAATGGGGTTTCTAGCCCCTACCCTTTGAGTCTTTGGAGTCTTTTGTCTGAGTCCCAGACATTTTGAAACAGAGTCAAGCCATCTTCACTGGGCCCAGATTAAATGGTAGGCTCATAGAATTCATAAATATAACAAATGATTGTTTTATTCTGCTAAGGTTCAGTAAGGGTGAAACTGTCTCACTTTCTTCCCTTAATATGTGACCTGAAAGTCAGAAATTAGATTTTCCTTTTTCCTTCCTTTCTCCATCTGACTTTTAAGTGAGTAGAGGATTTGAGGGCTCAATAATGACATTTATAAAACCAAGGTTTTCATTTTTAACTCAGCATGTATATTTATACATTTTAAGCATAAATATTTTATAATATAAATCTTTGAAATTATAAAAATGCTTCTTTTCTTTCTCAATCCTGTCTTGTCCATCGTTTTTATTTAGTTACATGAGTGTACTAGTTATCTATGGCCATGTAACAAACTAATACAAATTTCAGAGCTTGACATGATACTCAGTTATTATCTCACAGTTTTCTGTAGGTAAAAGTCTGGGTACAGACTTAAGTGGGTTCTCTGCAAAAGGTATCCCTAGGCTGAAACCAAGGCACCAGCCAGTCAGGCAGCATGATCTGGACTCTGTAATCTGAAAACTTGACGAGGGAAGACTCTACTTCCAAGCATCCAACAATTATAAGCAGAACATTTCTTTGAAACTGACAAATGCATTGCAACTTGTTTATTCTAAACCAGTAGCTGAGATAAAGTGTATCTCTGCTTGACTCTCTGATCTCTGTTTTAAAAGAGCTTCTTTGATTAGGTCAGGCCTACCAAAGGCAATCTTCCTTTTAAATAACTTAAATTACATGTCTTACTGAAACTCAGGGAGACTAGATTATACAAAGTCATGGGTTCAAGGGTATGTGAATCATGGATATCACCCTAGAATGTGTCTTCCTTAATATATAAATGAATTAATTCTCCCAAATTCAATGTTCGTTTTCAGCCAAGATGAAAACCTTGATTTATTTGGCTGAATATATAAAACTTCACTTCGACCAAAGTTTCGATATGCCTTACCACTACATCATCATGAAAAGTACTACTCTATATTTCATAAATGCCAAAGTTCCATTTAAACTTCATAAAATTTAACAGCCAGTTAATCAAATTAATTGCATAACAGAAGCTTCTCTAACTTTAGAGGCAAAAGAACCTGAATTTGAAGGCCAGCTCTGATCTACCCACCGTGTGTTGAAAATATTTTAGAAAATATTTTACCTCTCAGAACCTCAAATTTCTTATCTGTAATTAGCAAATTGTATTTCTGTGTTGGGCATCAGTGGATTTAAATCAATCTAACTTAGTAATTGTTGTATTTGGCTACTTAAAATCTAGTTCATGAAATATATTTTTATACATAATATATACAGGTATATTATATGGTATACAGATACATGTATATGTGTATGCGTGTAAGAATATATTGTGTTATTAGACCTGATCATGTATATAACTAGAAAATCAGAAAAACCTTCCAACTTAATATGGCATCTTTATTTAGTTGAGTAATTACATCCTTTTTACATTTCTCTGCCAAAATAACATCATATTCTGTCTTCTACTTTTATAACCCTTACATACTGAAAAGTATAAACATAGCCAATAAATCTTGTTATCAGACAGAACTAAATCACCTTTTCCTTTTTAAGTTATTTTTCTCCTTAAAGATCGAAGCAAATTAGAGATCTTCCAATTTCTTTATGTCCCTTGCCCATTTAATTCTAAATGAAGATTGAGAAATTTTAGATTAGTGACCAATCCAACTATTTTTAGTATATGTAGATAATAAATTTTGAAATTCACTTATATAGTGGACTGTATCTTTAATTTTTGGTGACAAAGCAGTGTGTTTTTAATAATGATAGCAGCCTGTAATTACTAAGGAAGTTGTTTTGCTGGTCAAAGAAGCAATCAGAGGAAAAAGATAGGAAATGAACTTTGAACAGAGACACATAATACCTTGGAAAAGTAAAAGGAATTATTGAATAAAGATAAAACTATATTTCTTTTTACTAGATCTATTGTAAAAGAAAATGTATCAGGACAGTCTGGATGAATCAAAGATGAGAAGGATGACAGAGCAGAGGAAATAATTCTTTAGTTCACAATACTCTCTATGGCAATGAAGGCTATTAAGTGAAGTTTGATCTAAACACCCTCTGAGTTCAATCTACTCTTACTTGTTTAGCCTAGATCAATAAAGACATTGCAGCTAAGTGGAGGGTTGATATCCTCATTCTTAGGTTTTGACTTCTTAAAGAAGAATAACTCAGAATAGAAGTGGGGGAAGAAATATTTAAGGATGCAACAATGAAAGTACCCAATGGGTCATAACATTTTCTTTCTGAGATCCCATTAGAAAATTGGGAATCTTTGATTTTATGAGAAATAAATTTCTTCCAATTCATATATCCAGATGTAGAGCATCCTCCAAATATCTTCCCATTTGCATATGTTGTCACTAGAATTTAGGGAAGTCCTGTTTGACACCTCTATTTTACATTAACTACACGAAGAGTGATTATTTTGTTCATACCTTTGTAAAAATAACAGAAGAGAGAGACATCCATCATCTGCTGATTGGGGCAACTTTATCAGGTTTTTATAGTTTTTTTTTTCTGTGCAACTAAAAATTTACAATTTCACTGAACTCTGAGAAAACCAAATTATTTAGGAACAATTTTGTGTCTCTTCATCACTAGCCTAGTTGTGATGAGTAGACATACTTTTTTTTCCTTAAAGCATACCATCTTTTTATCTGAATTTGCTTCTGTGAGCAAAAGAGGCATAAGAATGCTCCAGGAATGTATAGACCTGGTCTTAAGGTGCTTGTGGTAAACTTAGTTATAAGTTGGGAAACTATTAACAGGAAAAGATGAAGAAATGGTAACAGGGAGACAGATTTCAGGTTAGAATAAGCAAAATCTTTCTAACAATGAAGTCTACCTTTTTGGAGTATTCTAGCAAAAGTTTCTAGATCACTTCATGTTATGGTAAAAAAAAATCATGTCATTGGTACCTTGGAGAAACAATAGTTTCCACCTAAGAGTTCCAGGTTATTTCAAAGATCTTTCAAAAGTCAGAAAGCCAAGTTTCCTTTAGTCCTTTTGATGAATAAATTTTGCACTACCTTTCAAAAGGACAATTGTCATAATCCAGAAGGACTGCCTTAGTGTATGTTTTGTTTATTTTCGGTAATTCTGACATATTCAGCCAACCATGGATGGATTTATAAAAATACAAAATAAATGACATATGAAAGCACATTTTGTATGCTAATGTTCTTGTTTTGATATAATGGGCATAGTGTTAATTATTTTATTCATTGCTCAGTACTGTGGGTTCTAAAGTCAAAAGTGACAGTAGGGACTTTAACTTCAGCAGTTTGAGAACTGTCATTCTTGTGTTATGTCTTCAACATGATTCAGTTACACTTGTGTATTTCTTTCTGGCATGTCACCAACCAGCAAGTCCTAGCTATACTCCCAGTTCAGATCCCAGAGAATGTGTTTCACTAGCTTGGCTAATAAGTATTAGCTGGACACTGCCTTTTATTGCAGGTCATATTGTAGGTCATTTATCATCCTGTAGCTCAATTACTATTTATTCACTCTGTGAACATGGTCCAAAATCAATGTCCCCTTCCATGCATTGATTCCTTCAGTAGATGTCTTCAAGTGAAGCTTACATAAGAAGATAAGAAATAATGGCATATATTCAGTAGACTAAATTATCCTTTACCATAATGATAATCATTCACTTAACAAGCACTGACTTCTACTAATGCCAAGACATGTAGGTAAATGTCCCCTAAAATTTGTTCTATTTATATCATAGAAATCGAACTTTTATTCAATAAGCATAAGACATAAATGCCACAGAGATGGAAAAAAATGTACAGTCTATAGCAAATCTTCACTTTATTCCAAATGTGAGTGTCTCAAAGCACTGACCATAATCCCAGCAAGTAAAAATAACATATTAACCTCCTCTTCTGCTTGAACTAAGTAAATGAATGTACTATGACTAAACAATGGAAAGGAAAATGGCTGAGTTACATGGGTAGAAAGGAAGCATGTTGATGTCCTTTGTTGTATACTATTAGGGGATTTTTAAAGATAGATTTGAAAATAAGCAGTCATTGCCTTGTATGTTTATTTTGGAATTCAACCTTAGCATAGAACTCAGTATACTTATGACCAACCCAAAAACAAAATGAACCAGTATGATTTTTGTCTAGGCACTCAGTACACTACAGAATTTTTTTTCATAGTGAGACAAGCTTCTAGCTGCTTTTTTAACCAGGTGAGTATTGAAATTCATTTTGATTTTCCAAATGATTTAAAACCTAAATATGAAAAATAATACTGTAATTATTATAAAAATGTAGGATAATTTTGTTAATGCTTTAAAGTAGAAAAACTTTTAAATTATTTTAAAAGCATATGCAAAATAAAATATTGGTATATTTTATTGTATCAAAAACAATTTCTCTTGAATTAAAGATATACTATAAAAAAGCTAAAGAATGGAAGATGATTAAATATCATATATATGTATATATGCATATATACATGACTAAAAATAGATGCATATAGAGAATATTTTTTTTAAAAAACAACAATGATAAAAATTAAATTAGTAGAAAAAAAAATTATGAGAATTACCAACTGAGTAAGAAGAAACCAGAAGAGTATATAAACATTTTAAAAATACTCAACTTTGCATGAAGTAGGTACAAGGAAAGTTGAAAATACAATAAGCTATTATTTCAAATTTATCAGAGGGAAACACTTAGAAAGTTTGGCAATACCAGCTTAGGAAAAAAATACACTTATGAGTATATAAATTGGAAGAATCACACTGAAGAGCAATTAACAATATCTTATGAAGGTGAAAGTGTAAATTATTCATGACTCGATAAATCCATCTCTAGTTGGATATCATAAAGTCTTATGAATATGAATGAGGAATCATTGTAGAACTGAACTTAATATCAAGAATAATAGAAATTACCTATATCTTATCAGTAGTAAATTAGATAAAGATATCATTGAATTTTTATAAATTGAACATAGCATAAAGTTAAAATTAATTACATAATATGAAGTGATTAAAATATGTTGGAAATGATACATCAATATTAAAAATATATTTTTCATGGATACATATTTAATTGGAAAATTGTAAAATACAGGAAAAGTACTGTGGAGAAGTGACAGAAATAAGAAAGTAAAATAGAACACAAGAGGCTTTAATTATGTCTGTCATATTGTTAGTGGTGATGGTGGCCTGTGAGTGTGATGTGAAACACATTTGATGACACTCAAACATTTGTTAATTATTAATGGTCTAATCATAGGGGATTTGAGATTTTGCTCTTCTTTATTGTCTCTAATTTCTACATACTCAATTTTTAAAAATTACCTTTCAACAAAACATCTTGAAAAATTAAATGGCCATTCTCAGTTATAAAACATAGGAGAAATAGGCATTTTCTCTCATTGAAGAAGTATATATGGTGGTCTTTTATATCCTCATAAAAATGAGCCAGTAGTGTACAGAGATTGTCTTTAGGGAGCATGTCATCAAATTTATTTTGGGCTGAAGAAACTTCCAAAGAGGAAAAAATATAAAGACTTTTTTCATTTCTCCAATGGTTTATGCTCTTCCTAAAAATTTTCACTGTTTAAAAAAAAAAAACAAGGAAAAAAAAATAGAAAGTTAAAAGAAAAGTCACTGTGGTGTGGGACTTAGGAGTCCATACTGGTGTCTCTACTCAACATCAGAGCCTGAGAACTTTTGCAGTAGAGCTATTCTCATCAGTCCGCCGCTGAGACTCAAAGTTCTCCGCCAAGCAGCATCTTTGTATGTTGTCATACATTGGAAAACTAACTGATTTATGAAGGTAAAAATGACCCAGTTACATGCAAACAAAAATCAAGAAGCACAAATATGAGGTACTTTTTAAAAAATTAAATTTATTTAGGTACATTGGTTAATAAAATTATAGAGGTTTCAAGTGCACAGTTTAATAATGTATCATCTGTATATTGCATTATATGTGTGCACCACCCAAAATCACATCTTCTGTCACTATATCTTATCTATCTTCTCCCTGCTTTCCCTCTGGTGACCACTAAACTGTTATCTCTGTCGATGAGATTTTGTCTGTCTTTTTTTTATGATATCAATAGCCATTTTTGTTAGTATCTTATATTCCAAACTTTTCTTCATAGGGCCTTTTTAAAATCAAATTTATTGGGGTGACATTGGTTAATAAAATTGTATCAATTTCAAGTGTACAATTCACATGTCATATGTATACTGCATGACGTGTTTGCCACCCAAAGTCAGATTTCCATCTGTCACCATATGTTTGTCCCTCTTTGTTCTTATCTACCTCCTCCTTTCCCTCTGGTAACCACTGAGCTCTTGTTCATATCCATGAGCCTCTGTCTTGTTTGTTTGCTGCTTTCAGTTTTTATCCTACATGTGAATGAAATCTTATGGTACTCAACTTTTTCTGTCTGACTTATTTCACTTAGCATAATAATCTCAAGATCCATTTATGCGTTTGCAAATGGCAGTGTTTTATCTTTTCTTATTGTTGAGTAACAGTCTGTTGTATATATGTACTACATCTTTATCTAATCATCTATCAGAGGACATTTGTTTCCATGTCTTAACCACTGTGAATAATGCTTCAGTATACATCAGGGTGCATATATTTTTACAGGTAAATGTTTTCAAATTTTGGGGGTAGATACTCTGAAGAAGGATTGCTGGATCATATGGTAGATCAATTAATTTTTTGAGGAACCTTCATACTGTTTTCCATAGTGGCTGTACCAATTTACATTTCTCCCAGCAGTGTATAAGAGTGCCTTTTTCTCATAACCACTCCAACACTTGATATTACAGGTATGAGAGATTTGCATTTTCATAATAGCTAGTGAAGTTAAGCATCTGTCCTTATGTCTTTTGGTCATTTGTATGTCTTCTTGGGAGAAGTGTCTGTTCAGGTTCTCTGCCCATTTGCAATTGGATAGCTTGTTTTAGTGTTGTTGAATTCTGTGAGTTCTTTGTGTATTTTGGATATTAGCCCCTTATTGGAGGTGTTGTTTGCAGGTATCTTCTTCCATTAAATTGGTTGTCTCTTTGTCTTGTTGATAATTTCTTTTGCCATGCAGAAGCTTTTTAGTTTGATAGAGTCCCATTCATTTATTTTTGAGGTAAAATTTATAAAATCCTCTCTAAAACTGTGAGTTTAGTACTTGTGTTTTCATCCATGCAAGTTATTGTTTCAGGTCTTATATTTAGGTCTTTGATCTGTTTTGAGTTCATTTTGGTTTATGGTGACAGATAGCAGTCTAGTTTCATGTTTTTGCATGTGGCTTTCCAATTTTTCCAGCACCATTTATTGAGGAGGCTTTTATTCTCCATGGTATGTTATGGTTTCTTTGCCAAAAATTTCTTGCCCATATATGTGTAGGTTTATTTCTAGGCTCTCAAATCTATTCTGGAGGCACTTCTGAAACCTGTATGGAAAGACTGAGATTGATTTAACCATTTTTATTACACCAAAATGATATTAATTCTATTTAGAGTTGTATTTAGTTTTCAGTTTACAAAAGAATTCTCTTAATGTGAAACTATTTTAAAGTCTTTACTGCCACAAATAGCCTGTTTTATAAAGAGGTGTGCTGTTTCTTAATTTAATATTTGGACATTTGATCACAGTTCAAAGAGAAATAGTAATCTTATATTCATTTTATTTGCCCTATTATTTAGAGTATTAATATAGATTTCATGGTCATCATAGAGAGAGATACTGTTAATTAACCATATTTTTAAAGTAATAAAACAAAAGCTTAGAGAAGACTACCTGCAGTTTTATAGCACAGCACTTAAAGGCAGAAAATATTTGTTGAATGAATAAACAAATAATTATGAGGCAAAGTTGTGGTTTAAAGCAAAGCCTAACTATGTAATTCATGCTCTTCAACTATAACTCACAGTTGACATTTGATCAATATTCTAAAACTTGGCAGTATTCCCTTAAGATCAATAATTAGCATTGGGAACAGTCTTCCATTTAATTCACTGGATCTTCAGTTGTTGGTATTTTTTCCCACATTTCTGCCCATACAGAGTATGGGGAATTTTTCATAAATTAATAAATTAATGAATTTCATTTCAAAACTTTTCCTAAGATTCTCAAGAATGTCTAAAATATAAAAAGCACCTGTGTACATTTAGGATGATTTTTAAAAGTATATATCAAAGTCAGTCTTTGGAGCAATATATTTCAAAGCTTATTCTCTAGTTTATGAATTATTAGAATTATTGTGCATTTCCAGAACTTTTTTTTGTCCATTACATAATCATTTGAATAGAGCATCAATCACATCAAACAGTTGGAGATAATTATAGGAATATTTGCTTTTGGTTTTGCACATATTAATCTTTAGAGTTTATCTGTTGAGTCAATGATTTTGAAATCACCTGACATTTACAGAGATTAGAAACTGCAATAGATTTGTGGATATGAATACACTAAAAGATTTTGTGTGGTGGTCAGTATCATATGTCTTCTTACCTTTCTTGTCTGCATATAAAGGTCGAATTTCAGACCCATTATGGCTGTGCAGCATTCAAAATAAACTTCTCAATAGGGACCTTCTTGTGTGCTGAGTGGAATATGGAAATCTTTTTTGCTAAAACCAAGCAGTATTTTTTTTTTGAGCATTTTATTTTTCTGTTGAAGAGCAAAAAGATCATTGATTTTCTAATGTTAGTTTCTTTTCCTTTCAACAAGTCAATAAAGAATAAAATTAAACTCACATATACAAAAGAATAAAAAGAGCCATTAAGATGGTTAAGATGATAATACCCAAACAAAATCCTTTGTAGTTTAGTCAGAAATTGGAATTGGAGATTACACTTTTGATGAGCACCCCTCCAAATCCCATTCTGGATTTAGTTCTCAGTGAACATGTTACTAGTTTGTTTACTAGGTGATCGCTAATCATCATTCCTCTCCCTTGTACAATTATAGCTAGATTACATTTGTCTTTTTTCTTTGTATTTAAGAGGGGCTATATGATTGGATCTCATCCAACAGAATGTGAGTTGACCTAGCTAACAAAATGCATTTTAGCAAGGAGGGAAGTGTAACAGGTTCTAGAGGTCCCTTACTTCACTGCTGTATAAATATTTCACAAATATCACTAAAATTTTATTCTTCTATTGGTAGTAAATAAACTGAAGGAGGAGGCATACTGTACACAAGGTGAATCAAAATGAAGAGTGTTGAGTTTGAGCTCAAACATGGACACTTACTTTCCTTAGACTAGAGAGATGTTTTTCCATCATCTAAAGTGAAATCCTGCCTTAGGCAACTAGGTAGGCATTGAGAAAGCACATTCCAGACCAGTTCTCAAGTATAGGGCTTAGAGGTAATTACAAAATGTTCCTAAGGGTTAGAGATGAGACTTAGAAAGAAGAAGGTGAATCCTCCACCATCTGGTCAGACATTTTTCCCCCTCTGATATAATTCCTTCCAGCGTCAAATTCTCTTGTCTTTCCCCTGTGCTTCCCACTTCCCCTGCAAAATCTCTTTCAATTTCTTGTTTATTTAACTAGTACAGAAATACCCAGATACCACTTCACTAATTCAACATTTTATAATTCTTAAAAAGGTATATTTCTTCCAGAAATTTTTGCTAAAACTATTGATTTTTACCTGGAGCTTCTGCTTTCAACTCTAGGTTCCCTGTATAATGAATTATTTTGACATACCTCAGCTTAGATCACTTTCTCAACCTTGTCTCTATTGACATTTTGGGTCAGATATTTCTTTTTGGTGCAGGGCTGTTTTGTGATTGTGGTGTGCTTAGCATCACCCCTGGCTTCTACCCTTTGATGACAGTTGTACCTCCTTTCTTCTTTGTGACAACCAACAGAGTCTTCATTTACTATCAAATGTTCCCTGGGCAGCAATATTATGCAGTTTCAGATGTAGACATAGACATCTGCCTTTTATAAAATTCTCCCAAAGAATTTACTTATACAAAAAATAATGTGAATGGTAGCTTTAAAAATGTGATACTACCAAGTGCTGCTATGTTTATTGCTAACTTTCACCCAGCATAACCAGTTAGACAGCCTGGCTTAACTAAGTGACCACTCATAAAATACCTTATTAAAAGTTACTTCAGTCTTGAGCTCTCCTGAAGCCAAGAATCACTTCATATATCTTTGTGGTTAAACCTCAGAAAGGAGAAAATACATGAGTAAAAATTAATAATATTGTAATCTTGTATATCCAAACCAAGAGACATTAATATTGCATCAATTTTCTGGTTTAGAAATTACTGATAGTAGTAGCAGTAGCAGCAGCTGCAGTATCATCACCAAGAAAAATAACAATTTACCTTCACTGGATTTTTTTTTTTTATATTCCAGTCACTTGCCTCCATATTTACATAGATAATATAATTTAATTCTTACAATAAGCTTATATGGATTAGGTAATTGATATTTATATGAGGTTAAACATTTTTTCCAAGTAGCAGGAAGAGTCCATTACAATTCCAAGCAAGACTGATTGGGAATGGGAACAGGTTCAAGTTGCAGATACCTGCAATACATCAAAGTTGGGAGATAATTAGAGAAGAAAAGATATAAGAATATAATATAACATTTTCTCATGTGTTTTAAACTTAGTTAACTTGACTATATTGCTCAGACAAGTGTGAAACTTATATGAACTAGACTAATAAATACATTGAATTCAAGCAAACATATCTGTGACCTTGGAATTACTTGACAAGCTAAGATAGAACATCTCATGGAAGAGATGGTTCAGGTAAAAGTTTGGTACCAGAAAATTAGTGCAATAAGATTCTTACTAATTTCCATATCTATCACTTTTTTTCTATCTATCAAAGCATCTTATTTCAGGTATTTTATAAGAAGTTTTTAGTGTCTACACCATTTCTGAGCTATGCTATGTTCTTTATACCTTGAACTGGGAGGGTAGTAGTGCCTTGTGTACAAAATTAGATCCCTACACTCACTGATTGATTGAAGGAGCCCAACTCTTATACCAAAAACTACCATACAGAAAGAGAGCCACCATAAATTTGAATAGTACAATGTAAGAGTAAGAAAAACTTATGAATTCCATCCTAGGAACTACAAGGATTGTCATACAAAAATTCTTTTAGGTGAATGTGATATTTACTTTGTTAAAGTTGTAGAGCTGTACTCTATGCAGCAGGTAAGCATATGAGTACAATAACAAACTTGTGCTCCCTCTACTTTTATAAATATATTATCAGTACCCTCTAAATACACTTATTTATTCCCTCATTATCTGTAGTACATGGATGTAGGAACATTATATTTCTTAATCAATTATAAGATTTAATTTCCTACAAGATAGAGAAAACTGTTCATTTATGATTGATCAGCAGAAAAGGTCTCATCTGCCTTTTCTGGCTTCCATTTTGTCAGCATCTTGATCATCCTTTCCTTATATTTGCTCCCCTATTCTTACCACTATCACTCCAAAAATAAATAAATAAACAAAATATAGAGGTAACCAAATAGGCACGATATGTAACACATATATTTCCTTTGAGATTTTTCAAATTATTCCATTTTACTGGGGTGGGAGCTTCCTCCTAAGGATTTTTGGCTTCCTCTTTTTATCATCATCCATATCTGTAAACTAAAATCTCTTTGTCTTTTTAAATGTGAGTGGAAAGCTAAGGTCAGGTCCTAGCCTTAACATTAAAAGTTTTTATGAAAATTCCTCTAGTTTCATTGTTACCTATAGGATCCTAGAATTGTTTCCTTAACATTATTCCTGCTACAATTGTCACTCCTTCTAATCAAGTATCTAATTCATATTTCAGAAAGGCAGCTTAAGTAGGTAACCTTTAAAGCTCCTTCCAACCCCAACATTATTTAATTCTATATGATTTTCTCTGAAAAGGAGGAACTCCAGGGGATAGGAAGAGGTGAGGTGAGAAGGAATGCTTTTACATTTAATTTCTATAATTTTCTCTGGGTAAGAGCAATGTCAAAAAATGATGACTGAATCTGTATCCTAAAGAAAGGAAAAAGAAGTCATGCTTTCATGCCTCAAGTGAAAAATTATGGCCCAGTTTTAAAATGGATTTAGCAGAATGTTACCAAGATGATTATAGTGTTTATAATCAAAGTTTCTTTCTAGATATCTCATTTGCCTATACTTTTTTTTTCTCCAAGATGGACTAATGTTAACTACTTACATGCTTTCTTAAATGACATCTAAATAACATGTTATTTGGAGAAAGTAAAACAATATAAAATTTAACCTTCTTTTATGTAAAAGCAAATCATTGACAGAGATAAAAGATTTGATATTGGTTCATTTGCTTTGGAGGTTGGGGAAAGCTCTTTCCTTCTATCCATACCTTCTTTAATCTCCTAATCTTTAAAAAAATGATAATAATTACAATCTTTATATAGCACAGAAAAGTTTGAAGATGAGAGAGCTAGGAATCCTTAACACACACACACACACACACACACACACACACACACACACACACACACACCTAAAATTATATATTTTTGACAACTCAAAAAAATTCATGAAAACATCAAACAAATAAACTGCATGAAAATTCTGGGTCATATTTTTAAATCATTTACATTTAAGAGAATTTTGAGGAGCAAGATGTAGTTCAAGATATCTTGATTGAGGGTTATTAATAGGCCCATGTGTCTTCTAGGAAACAAGTTACCCTTCCTTCACATTGTTATTGAGGATCACTGCTGTCATGTTCTATTTTTGGTTTTACAGACAGTGCCCTCAGAAATTTTAAGAGAAGTCTTATTAAGATTTTTTTTTATATGAATTATGGCTTGTGTCAGATCCTCAAGTCACCTTGGAAACTCCTAAGTATTTAAAAATCACTCTTCTAGTGAAAATTATATGGACTTGGAGATCATACTTAGATGGATTTTTTTCCTGTTCCTGCTATTTACTACCTGTGGGTTTAAAACATTATTTAACTTACCTAGGACACTTTTGTATTAGACAATAGTATAATTGATGATAGAGACTTTGTAAAACCTGTGTATAACACCTTCCTTGTCTGCCAGTTTCCACATTTCAATTCTGCCATTCTTCCGTAGTTAAATAATGTGTGTGTATCTTTTACCTGGGCATGTAGTTACCTGGAAGAAAGACTTTGTTTCTAAGTTTTCTTGATTGTGGTCATGGAGAATGGAATTGTGTGTAGCATGGGAGAAGTTTCATTAATGCAAATAGTACTGCCTTCCTCTCTTTCCTTACTTTTCCCTTACCTGCTGATTGGAATGTGGATATGGCAGACAGAGCTTGAGCAGGAGTCTTGAATCACAAATTTGAAGATTCATGTAGAAAATCGCAGAGTGACAAGAAAATAAAACTTAGAGTTCTTGTGATCATTAGCTTCCACTTGAGTCCATGAGAAATATGTGACTTTATAGGTATTTTTTTAAAGCTGTTATAATTGTGTGATTTTGGTCACTCAGAGCTGAAATTAATCTGATTAATATAAATACATAACCAAAAGACATAAATATAATGATTAGCAGGTCAAGGAAATATATTTTCTAAATTCTAATCTATTTTTTATTAGCCGAATAACATTTTGCTCAAACTTTCTCTTCTTTGGTTTACTCATTTTAAATCATGACTGATAATCTATACCTCATATAAATATTGTGAAAATTACATGAGATTAATGTACATGTGGTCACCTGAACCAGGGCCAGAAAACTAAGGTACCTGGTCCATGTCCAGCTAGAGAGTTATACTTCTCTTTCTATTTAGTTATGCAAATAAATTTTTATTGGAACATAGCCATGTCCATTATGCATTGTCTTTGTCTGCTTTCAGCCTAGAATAGTAGAGTTGAGTAGTTGTATCATATTCCTTATGGCTCACAGAGCCTAAACTATTTATTGTCTGGCTCTCTATAGGGGAAAAAAAAAACAAACGTTTGCTGACCCTTGATTGAAAATATAGGAACTGATGCTTTGATTACGTATTTTCTTCCTCTATGAAATCATTGTAGTAAAGTGTCATTTGGCTTGGAAAGTAATTATTTCACTGAATAACCTTCAATTATGCATATGCTTAGGAATGGTTTTCGAGTGATGAATATAGGATTTTACTGATCCAGCAGTGTTTATTTACTTTGTCTCTTTGGAGCATATGGCATATATCTAAGGGGCAGATATGGATTACATCCTCAGTCTTCAGCCTTAGAGCAGGGAATAACAGATTGGTCAATACAAGATAAAACTGTGAACCATGTAATGCTGCTTAGTGCCTGCTAAGTCAGCTCTTTCCTACCCACCTTTGAATCTACAAATGTACTTTTATCTACATGATTGATTCTTTCTTCCTTATGGTACATTGGAAGTGATACTTTTGCGTGAGAATCTATTTCTCAATCTATATTCCTTCTTGCTTTTACCTCATCACAGATTTCATCCATATCTCTATTTCTTTAACTTCTCTTTCTTTGCTAGCTCTTCCCAAATCCAATTTATAGGTGAGGCAGCAATAAGAACAAAATTCTGTATTTTTTCTTTAAACTTCCTATTTTATAGTCAAGTTTCTTGAAATTAATTTTTATACTAGGTTTCTATATTTCTTCATTTCTCATTCATTCCTACTTACTTACTGCTCAAATGATAATATTCTATGAAAATCACCAGTGGTTTCTTTGTTTCTTAATCTAAGAAAATAATATTTCAGGATTGTTTTTATATGGATGCAAAATTCTTAGCCACCCTTTGTATCAGAAGTTTATTTTCTTGGATGTGGTAATAATGATTTAAGTAACAACATTCATGCCTTCAGAAACACTAATTAATAACTTACTATGTGTCAGGTACTGTTCTAAAACTAAGTATGCAATGCCCAATAGACAAGGTTCCTTTATTTAGGTAGCTCATTAACAAACACTTAATGAAATAACTTTTATTTTCAATGAATGCACCAATTATAATTTTATGGAGTATTTTTTACAAATAATATTGCCCTCTAATATTTTCAAAATAGCTTTTTAGTTGATTTTTCTCCTTTTTAGATATTTCTTCAACAATATTCAAATAATATTTATATGCTGCTAAAAATATGACACAATGTGTATTTTTTCTATTTCACAAAATGATCTCATACCTAGTCCAGCTCTATAAATTATTCTTCTTCACTATTTCTCTCACATGTGAACGCTGCTGTGAATCCATCAGTAACTATCAATTGCTTATACAGTCAGTAATATGTTGTGTTTTATATTCTCTTTCCTCTGGTTCCCTTTCTTAAGACTGTGGTCTTATATTATTTGTCTTTAAGTAACCAAAATCCTGTCAAAATAAATGAAATTTAGGGTATAGATTATTATAATCTACATGTTATTTGATCTATCTTTTAAAGTTTATTTAGTAAATATGTTCAAAAATTTATCAGACTACTTAAAAATTAAATAACAAAGTAGAATTGAGATGCTTTTAATAAATGCAATTGCGTCTTACCATATGTCCCTATACCTCATTGAAAAGTCAACATTTATATCCCTGCAATGTTTTCTTTGACAGATAACACTCATATTATCTGCTTATATAGCTGTTTCTTATTTTGTTAATTACAGGAATAAATTATTTACTTATTTGATAGTTGAGGATTTTAAACTCTTATACAATCTTTTATTTTAAATATGTGATTGAAAAATATTTCCACATAATATTTTTAAGTGTTCTCCAGACTCTCGTTTGCAAACCTACAAAATAAATTGTGGTTCTTATTTTTTTATGTTGTTAAAGGAAGATGTTTTAAATTATTTATAAATACTTCTGGAGAAAGAATACTTCTGTGAACTGTAGAAAGACAGTTTATCATGTTGGAGGAACCCATCACTAATTAGTAAAGATTAACCACTTTCTGAGACTGATGAATTATTTCCAGTTGTTTACAGGGAAACAGTATAAACTGTCATGTCTAGGCAAATGGAATAAATGACCTACATATAAATAATTGTTGTTTTCAGTTGTTGAAGATTTAGTTCCTACAAGTACAGGTGTACATCCACTGTAATTTTAACTGTATTTTAAAAAAGAAAAAGATAAACTCAAAGTAAGGTGAGATCAGAGATAAACTGCTTAAACCACTTTTTTGTTTCATTATATAGCAAGTAGGCAATATTTAGTGGCCCCTGGATTGTATGCTGTATTTAAAATTTTTATTACCCAGTATTGTATTACTTTCACAAGCAATATAAAAAAAGAAAGTGAACTAAGAGTTTACTTTCTGCTTGTTTGCAGAAGAGTGGTTTAAAAAAGTTTTTAAGAGGTCAGCACAAGGGAAATAGTAAGCATAAATTTGTGGCTATAGTATAATGGTCTTTGAAATCAGATGGTTTTGTTTCAAATCCCACTTCTGCAGTATACTAAGGGTGTGGTGGTCAAGGTATTTTAGCTAATATCTATAAGTATCTTTCTTTATAAAATAGAGATAACAAAAACTAGATTTTTTTATGATGTTAAGAGACTCAATTGAAGCAATGCATGTAAATAAAGTACAAATATCTAGTAACAAGTAAGTTCTAAAAATGTTAGGTATAATATAAGCACAATTTTTTTATTACCATTATTACAAATGCTTTAATGAATGTCTACTGCTTATATTGTGTCCTCCTTGATTTAATACACTCATTACAATGGCATAAATTGATTATATTCATGAATTGTTTATAAACATTACACTAAAATGAATGAGAAAACAGTCACCTATTGCTATATTTTTATGAATGTCCTAAGAATGTATTGCTGTATGGCAGAATGAGGCTAAAATACATCCCTGCATAGGTAGATATACAACCAAAGGTATATCTGTAGATTATTTTTTTTATTTTCAAACATTCTAATTGTACAAATTAAGGAATAAATACTTTAATTAATGATGATATAACAGTAGTGGTTGAATAATTACATCAAATGTCTATACCAGTGTAATAAAAATATATATGAGGGATAGACAATATATGGCAATCTCTGTATTGTGTACTCATTGTTTTTTGTAAATGTAAAATATAAATGTTCTAAATATAAAATCTATTAAGTTAATTTAAAAGTACTATTTACGAGGTGTGCATTTAAAATTGAAAATATATTTGAAGTGTCTTAAGTGTATCCATCTATTTCAAAGCAAACAGATTTTTAATGAATCTCTTTTTTTTAGAAAAAACTCAGAAATCTGAAGAAAAATAATTCAGAAATATTTATTATGTAATAATTATAATAGCTGTAAATAGAAAGCACATAGTCATTTATATATTTAAATAAATTATTTTTTGAATAAAGAACATTACACAGACAACCCAATCATGTTTAAGGAAGTTTTTAATTGTCTAGGATCATATCTATGATGAAATGGTAAATGAAGAACATTTTTGCTATAATATTAAATACAGATAATATTTTATAAAATAAGTAGAAGAAAAAAAATTCTTCTAGATAAATAGGTAGTCAGTAAGAATAGCCATGATGTATCATGGATGTGATGTTTGGTAGCTATTGTTTTAAAGCCAATTTTATATCAATATTTGTTATTAATTCATTTTATGCAAAATATAGCATCCCCTATTTACAAATATTAAATAAAATAAATTGGTATCTAAAATCATAGCTTTTAAGTACCTGAGCTAGGATTTAACCCTCTTTTATTTCGATGTCCATGTTTTTAAAAATGTTAAATAAAGTTATTACAGTGTCTGCCTCAAAGTTGTATTATTATGAGAAATTTTTTAATTTTTGAAAGTAAATATTGGAAATTTTTACAATGAGAAGGTATTTAATAAATATGGAAAAAAGGAAGAATAGAAAATGTGAAATTGATTTTTATTGCTTTTATGTATATTGCTATTTCTAAAAGAAATCTTTCTAATTTTTTGAAACTATATCCTAAATGTTCTGATAGTGTCTAGACTTTATAATTTCTACTCATTGATAAATTTAAAATTTTTTTTTTAATTATCTGTTTTGGAAAACATGCTCACCTAACTGACAGGCAAATTAAATGTAATGATAATTACCTAATTAATTAATACTAGGAATCCACAATTTCTAGTGTCTTAAATCTTTAACTTTTCTATTTAACTCTAACTGTAATTTTTATTAGAATACAGGGATACCTCCTTATCCATGGGGGATACACTTCAAGATCCCCAGTGGATGCCTGAAACTGCAGATAATACCAACACTATATATGTGCTATGTTTCTTCCTATGCATACATATCTATGATAAAGTTTAATTTGTAAATGAGACAGTAAGATATTATCAACAATAGCTAATAATAAAATAGAACAATTATAACAATATACTAGTTGTGTGACTGTGGTCTGTATCAAAATATCTTATTGTTCTGTACTCTTCTTGTGCTGATGTGAGATGTTACAGAACTTACGTGGTGATATGAAGTGAGGTGTAAGTTTCCATTTAATATTTTCAGACTGTGGTTAACCATATATAACTGAAACCATAGAAAGTGACCCTGAAGATAAAAGAGGAACACTGTATTAATGAATCTCCTAAGTGATCTACCTGCTTCAGTTTCTCCTCTGTTGTCAGTTCTACAGATTTAATTATTTCCTTCAAGATTCTAAAATTTCTCAATGGGTAAAGGTAAAAATACTGTCATATCCACATTAATCTCACATGGTTTGATCCTAACCAAACACCCCTCCATCAAATCTCTCAGCTGTCTTTATTTTCCACAAAACTTATATAAACTGTGCCTGGAATTCTTCTCTAACCACAGGGTAAAGGTTTTCATTTCTGCCTGCCATCTGTTTCCTCACTGCAGAAATATTACCCATTTTTCAGAACAGGTCCTCTTGTTTATGTCTTCTTTGATTTCTTCAACAAAGTTTTATGGTTTTCTTGTTACTTGCTGATGATATGATCTAGGTATAAAAAATCAGTAAAGAACTAGTAAAAAAAACACATACCTTGGAATTAATCAATGATATCAGTTAAGTGGCAGGATACAAAATCAACATACTGAAATTAGTTGCATTATACCAATGATGAAGCTTTGGAAAAAGAACCACCTCATTCACAATAGCATCAAAACCACTGAAATATTTAGGAATAAATTCAACCAAGGAAGTGAAAGATCTGTACAATAATAACTACCAAAAAAGGTAAATCTTTTTAAAAGCTAAATAAACCTTTTTCCAGAGACTCTGGAATTTACTGCTAAACCACACTGAGCTCCTGCTGCCTTGGGCAAACACCCTCAGCTTTATCTCTTCCTCCTGGTAACATTCTCATAGCACAGGGATGTCTCTCCTAGGAAACATGGAAACATCTCTTTGAAATATAATTATTAAGGAAAATAGTGCCCCTATGTCTCAATTTCTGTAGGAGGTTAGGAATCTAACTTAGGTTCCTCACTCAAAATTGTAAAACTACTCATCATAAATATATGAGATGTTTATTTTTCCCTTTGGTTAAAGCTAATTGACAAATACTAAAGACCACCCCAATTACCAGATGAAATTAGGATGAACTATATGTGACAAAATAGTGCTGCCAAGTGTTCTTACATGAGGACTAGCTATCAGGTATTTTGAGAATACTTATGTAATCAATTATATCTGCTTGGCAAATATACCATTCTAATATAAGATGTTGGTAATTGGGGCATTGTGGTGTGAAGTATATGAGAACCATCTCAACCATCTTTGCAATTTTTTCATGCTTCTAAAACTGCTTATTTTAAAAGATGTTCGTATACCGTCCATTTGATCCAACCATTATACTCATAGGTAATTCACCCAATATAAAAATAAAACATTTGTTCAGACAAAATCTTGTACACCCATTTTTAGCAGCTTTATTTGAAATAAGTAAAAATTGAAAACTACACAATTGCACATCAACAAGTGAATGTTTAAACAAAGCATAATCTGTCCATACAATGCAATACAACTCAGCCACACAAAGGAATAAACTATTGATACATGCAACAATATGAATAACACATATGCTAAGTGAGAGGGTTCAGAAAGAATACTATATACTAATGATTCTATTTGGGGGAAATTCTGTAAAATGCGAACTAATCTGTAGTGACAAAGCAGATCAGTAGATGCTGGAAGGCTGCGAGTATGGGTAGGAAGGAAAAAGAATGTATTATAAAAGAGTGCATGGCTATTTTAGGAAGCAATGATTATGTTGTTTGTATTAATGGTTTTACAAGTTTATTGACATCATACCTTATCAAACTATACCTTTTAAATGTGTGAAATTTATTGTATGTTTATATAAAGTGAAAGTGAGGAGCTGATAAAATTCAAAGTCAGAGTTGAAAACATAATTGTATGAATAACATAATTTCATCTCAATTAGTAATTACTTAAAGTTTGTTCTCTCAAATTTTTACTTACTTTAGGCTATTCACCCACATTAAACAGACATTTTTTTGCCTAGTTGTTTGAACCAATATTTTTATTAAAATGACTACACAAAAGAATTGGTTTTCTCAAAAATTTTTGAAATAATTGACAATCACATTTTTTTTTTATTCAAGAAACACAATCACATCTTTCCAAGGAAACTTTATTTAAATTATCTTTTTATAATCTATCTAAAATCATCACAGTAATAATTTCTTCCACTAAGATTTGATTTTCCTTTTAAAATATAAATATATTATCTGCGAGGATAAGCACATTAAATCATTAGCAAACTTTAGATAAAATGGTTTAATTAGCTCAATAGACTCCGTCTTCTTGAAAGAATTAGGCAAAGTTAATGGTATCAGGAGTTGGTAGTCAAGACAAATAATTGACATAGAAGAATAAATGCACTTTAAGATCCTCGGTAAACGGACAGGTGGCGGGCATCAGAGACCCTGATTATTAGAGAGATAATAAAGGTATGAGGAACTTGTTATAATCTTAACTAAAACATGATTGGCATTGGTATTAATTTATTTTTAATGTTTAAAAATGTTTAGACATTAAGGCAGTTTCATGCTTAGCCTTTTTTAAATTACACATTTTAAACTATAAAAATTTTAAACATTCTTAAGAATAGTTGTTATTTCAAATCCATAAAGTTTATACTAGTGGTATTCATTTTGATTCTTTACTATGACTGTAAATATTATAATTGCCAGATTCGAATATTATGGCTATTTTAAAACACAGAGTCTGTTTCAACTATTATTTGATTTAGGGGAGTATAATTTAGAAATTCTAATTGGAAAATTATCTTAAAATGTATTTTTTAAAATATCCACAGGGTATTTTGTTTTTTGCAAAGCTAGGTTCTATAGATTATAAAACTAGATAGATTAATAATATAGCTATCAAAATTAGATTGAAAATATAGGTCACTAGATCTCATTCACTCTGTCCTGGCATTAAAGATGTTACTAATATACAAACTTAGAACATCAGGTATCCCAACATTTACAGACATAGGTTTAGTCGAAAAGGTCTTTCTCTGATTTTAGCAAAGAGAAACTATCCAAATTTTATTCTTTATAGTTCTGACCTGATTTAACTTTGGTACATGTTATTTTGACTATTTCTCCTAGCAAGCTCTGGCTTTCTCAAGGCATTTTCCCCAACTTTTCTGGAAATAGAATATCATATTTTCAACCTTCAAATTAAAATGTTATCTTCATAAAAATATGTACCAGATTGGTATATTCACCTATATTCTTTCCTATTTCAGGCTAAGCAAAGACATGCATTTAGAGCTCCATTAACATTATTAAAACAAACGGTAATCTGACTTGATATTAAGAGAAATTGTGACTTTCCATGCAGTGTTTGATTTAGAAAACATTGATTTTGAACTATCTGATTTTATTTAAATTTCAGTCTGATCACACATGATCCAAAAACATTTAAATAATAAATCAAAAAGAGACAAATGTTAAAGATTGGTCTTCAAACACTACAGCCAATGATGCCACTTCTCGGCTGCATAAAATCACATCCACATCTTGGTAGCCACCAAACCTTTCAGCACACCTTCCCTTCACTGTGAGCTGTTGGAAGCTACCAATTTGCGTGCTATTGACTTTTTTTCAAGCTCTAGATAATTGTAGGGATCTCAGTGGGGCTTGGAGGAACCAACTCAACTTTGGCATAGTGCTAAAATGTGAGCAAAGAGGGCTTTGAGTAAATCACAGCAGCTTTTACCAGTGCCTGGAGCCTTTTTCACATGGTTATGGACAAACTGGGCCATGCTCTAGGATGGAAAGTCCATGGCCTTGAGCCGCTGGCTGAATGTCACACACCACCCCGCCAGCTCACCCCTAGCAAAGTGTACTTTTTTAAAATATATGATGTATGTTTTTATGCTCTATTGTATTTTAAATCAATAATATTTCATAGAGAAAAATATAGTCTCTGACTCCAAAATGTACAAAAAAAAAATACAGAAACAATAAATAATTAAACCTCTAGCAAAGGAAATATCTGATTTCTGAAGATAATAAGGTCCTAGTTTTGTTTTTTCTACATTAATCTTCTGCTCTTACTCTGGGTTAGAGATTTCTGTTTTGAAAAGCCTGAGAAATTAGAATTTGGAAGTGATTTGCATATCATCATTTAACAGCGTGATTCTTGGACACAGTTACGTCCAAATGTGAATATATTCTCAGTGAAATTTTTAAGAAAGACAGGGATCTCTGAAATCAACAAGATTTTATGTAAATATCATAAATGGCAGTAGAAGGGTCTATTTTAAATTTAAGATTTTTAAAAATTTCTAAATATTTATGATATCATGTGCCAGATTTCATTAGCAGCTTTAAAATATGTAATTGAATAAGTTGAAACATTTAAGGCAGCATATTTCATTTGGTTGAAAGAAAAGAAAATTATATTAATGTTGACAATAAAAATTAAGGTGTGGGATACAATTGTGGTTAATAAGTCTAGAAAATAAAGACTGGAGGAGGACTAGGGAATGACTAAACTGAAGAGGAAATGTATGCATATGCTTATCTGTTTACTAATACACATATAAGCATATGGATATGTATTTCAATATTAGACAAATACAAATTAGGCTTGATTCTCCCTGTTGAAATAATATTTCCCTTCCTTTTTTTCCTTAGAGCATTCACTTTAGAAAATTTGTAATTAGAAGTACTTTTTCCCTTCTGAAATCTGTATATTTCCTTTTGAAAACTAAATAGGCATTTTGTCAGCCTATGACCCAGAAATGCCTTTTTTAGTGCTGGAGAACCATTTCTTTAAATGTAAATGTTTTTACATTTAAAGATCTAAATATCTTTACATTAATATCAAAGGAGATAGCATTTGGGTCTTCCAGTTTCTGTGGTAGGGCAGAAGCCTAACAATAGGCACCTATTGTTATAAAACTACTCTTGTCATAAAGACATGAGAGGTTTGTTTCTTCTCCAGATAAAGTCAATTAGCTAATAGAGTTGGTCAGCCCAATCAGTATAAATTCAGTATGAACTCTCTGTGACAAAATATGCTGTCAAATTCTCTTATTTGAGGACAAGTTATTTATGTTGAGAGTGTAATGGATTGTGTCTGCTTGGCTATATAAAAAAGTAAGATTTCTTTCTGTCTTTGCAGTGTCCTAGTGGATTGCCTGTGATGCTCATCACATTCAAACTTAATGCTTATTCAACAATAAAAGCATTTTCTTTCTCTACTACCTTTGTGGAAAATTTCTGAGTTGACAAAAATTTTGTTTTTAGTTATATTTTCCTAACAATATGCATATACATACACATTTGTAATGTGTATGTGTATGAATATGCTTGTATATACAAGTATATGCTGCTCAAAATTTTGTTAGAATATCACAACTACAAAATGCAGGAATTTATATCCCATAAAGGTTGAAAGATTCTGATTAAATGTCAGAGAGATCTAGCAAAATTTTGTTTCCCTTCAAAAACCCTGATTAAGAATTACATTTTTGTATTACTGAAGCATTATAAAAATTATTGAAAACTAAATATACTATGTAATATGATTTTTAAAGCCTATAATTAGAAATATTTATTGATACACACGCACATTCAGAGCTACCTAATGTTTAGTTTAATGGTAGATTTTAAAATGCAAAATGGAAGATCTGGGGATAGTGCTGTAAAATTGTTTGGGACTATTTCTCTTAGGTGATGTTTTATTTTTAGTACATATTAAGAAATAATAAGGACTATTGACACAATTCCTTATTATTTTCATGTACAAAGAGAAGAACTCTGAAAATACTGTGTATTTTTAAGAAGTCTAGGTGTAGTTTATTCTATGGAATATGTCTCATACTTTCTACAATTTTTCTGTTTTGGAACACAGTCATACATGACTTTCTCTTCATCTTGAAGGTTCAGGTTCATGTGAGTGAGTGAGTGAGTGAGTGAGTGAGTGAGTGAGTACGTGTGTGTGTGTGTGTGTTTTCAAATAAGCAACTGGAACTTAAACCTGTCAAAGTTTTGACACTGAGACCTTTCTTCATCTCAGTGAATTAAAAAAAAAAAAACTTTTAATTATTGTTGATATAACCATTATTTATAGTTTATTTTCCCTGAGTTTAAACTTCAAGTTTTGTGGTTGTTATAATTTTTTAATTATTTTTTGTATAATCACATATATTTATCCAGATCAATCTGCTTTCATTTACCTACAGAATGTAGAGTTGAAAAATCTATATATATAAATCTATATATATAAATCTATATATATATATAAGTGAAATATATATATATATTTCTAGAAAGTGTTATATTTAGAGCTTCCTAAGCATTCTTTATTATATATTTTTTTAAAATTTCAATTTCTTGACCATGTTTTCAAAAAGTTTTATTTAATTCATGTGGTTTGTATTATTTCTGATTGATATTCTCTCTAGACATGGGCCCACATGAATGGTTTGGCCCACCCACCCTTCCTTCTCTCCTTTTCTCTTCATTCCAAATCATTCTATCATTTTATCTGCCTAAAAGGGTAAGTTAAATCAATTTTTTGGATAGGGAAACACACAATGATGTTTATACCTCTGAGCCTACAGTATAATAATAGACAAGACATTATGAAAACATAACATCATAGTTGGCTGGCATTGCATTAGAGTGAACAAAGTATACAATATACAAATCTTATTTATCTCCCTGTATGTACCTTTACCTTTCTCATTTATCATATAGTTGCCTTACTTTATATTAATTGAGAAGTATATCAGACAGTATTATAATTTTTGCTTTAACTATCAACCGTAATTTAGAAAATTTAAATGAGGAAAAATAAGGTATATATTTACCAATAATTTTACTATTTCTGTGTTCTTTCTTATAGTTCAGGATTCTTTTGTGATTAGAGAACTTCCTTTAGCCATTCTTTTAGTCTAGGTCAGATAATAACAAATTCACTTTCTTTTATGTTTGTTGAATTTAGAATATGGTTTGCAATTCTATTTTTTAAGCAATTAAAACATGTAATGCCACTTCATTCTGGCCTCCATGGTTTCCTATGAGAAAACCACTATCTTTTTAATTGTTCTGTCTGGGTTAGGTGTCAATCCTCTCTGGCTGCTTCTGAGGTATTTCCCTTGCATTTTATTGTACCAGCTGTGACTACAATGTCTTGCAGTGAATCTTATTGTATTTATCCTATTTTAGGTTTATTTATATTCTCAAATATGTAAATTTATGTCTTTTGCCAGATTTGGTAAGTTTTATTTCTTTATTTCTGCAAGTATTTTTTCATCTTTACCCTCTTTCTCTCATCTTTGCTATACTCCAATAAAATAACTGTTAGATCTTTTATTGTGCTCCCCACAGGTCCCTGAGATTTGTTGATTTTTTTTTCCCAACCAATTTCATGTCTCTTGTTCAGACTGGGTACTCTATTGTTCATTAAATTGTTCCTCTGTATGCTTTATTCTGCTGTGTGTGTGTGTGAGGGGATATTTATCAATTCTAAAATTTCTATTTGGTTCTTTTTTATGTCAGATACTTCTCCACCAACACTTTTTTTTCTTTATTTTTCATTTGTTTCAGGTATGTTCATAATTGCTTTATGAGTCATTTTTATGATGTGTGCTTTAAATTTTTTGTTAGATAATTCTAACATCTCTGTATCTAGGTTTTGAATCTTTTTTATTAAAGTTTCAGTTTTCCATACATGTTAGTAACATGGGTAATATTTACATTGTGGTTATTATGTTACAAGACTCTGGAATTTATTTAAGTATTCTGTTTAATCTTTTTTTTCTTTGACTCTGTTCTGAAAGGGAAAGGGAGGACTGTAGAAACTGTGGTCCCCTGTACTGCCTCTGTTGACACCTGTGAGGGTACAATCTCATTACTATGAGGTGGGAGCTCTGGCCTCCGCTTATACCTCTGCAGATATCAGCCTGGCTGTGAAGGATAGTAATGTGTTGCTACTACTCCTCTTATTGTCACTGCTGACACCATGAAGACCTCGTTATTGCCTGTTGGTGGTGAAAATCCTGACTTTCCAGTAGGCATCTTCTGAAACAAACTCAGCATGAAAGTGGAAGGGATCTCTTTACTACTGGGTGACAGTAGAAACCTAAGTTCTTCACATGGTATCAACTGATGTAGAGAGAAAGAGGTTGTTACTGCCCAATGGGAATAAAAATCCCAACTTTCAATTAGATCTTCTCTAATACTGCCCCAGGCAGGACTTAAGTGACTCTTTGGAGCCAGGCAGAGGTGTAAGTCCAGTTTCCCCAGCTGTTTTTTTTTTTTTTTGCTAGCATTAGTGGAAGAGGGCCATGATTTGCTGGTGTGGAGAAGTTGTAGTCTAAACATCTTCTCCCTTGCTGGGTTATTCTTTTTTGGGACTTCTTACTAGAAAGATCAAGTTCTTATTGAGGCCTTTCTCTATTTGTGCCTGTTGGTGTTTCTGGTTTGGCAGCTTCTTCAGCTCTCAGCCCAGATATAAGAGAAAAAAATGAAAATCTAGGAAACTCACTATTGTGTTGCTTCCTGGGTCATAAAGTCCTTAGCTGGTCTTCCTTCTTTTCAATTTTCAGACTCTTATTAGTAATATTATATATGTAATATACAGGGTTATTTTATAGTTGTACTTCATGTGAAGAATAGGGAAACAAGTCTACCCTACCTTTCTTTCAGAGGCAATTAATTGTATTCTTTTGTAATAGAATTTTTATAGTGTTTGTGTTTTTGCATAAGCTTGAAATTATTTTAATGTACTCAGCATTTATACCCAATATAAACTATTTCATAAACTTCAGACTTTTTGTGTGTGTCAGTGTGTGTGTTTTTGTGTATATATGCTGATGAGAAATAGAATCCAAATTTCTGACCAAATGCCTTGCCATCCAAAGGCTATTTGATTCATCTAGAAAATTTATTTATTCATTTTTGATTGTAAGTATACTACTGTTATCTAAACTTTCAGCCTCATATTGAAGTGATGTCTGGAGTAACGTCTTTCTAATCAGTATTTCTTTTGCACTGGGAATTGTGATCATCTGAGTAAACATTTATTTTAAGTTCATTTTTATACATTTTTTATTCCTTTCTTCTTTTTAACACAGTCATCATACCAATGACAATGTAGAAACTCCATGAAAAGGATTTGTTCTATTTGCTAGCTAATTGAATGCCTCAGTTGGTACAAGGTGATTCTCATTTTTTTTAAAGAATCAATATATGGTGTATGGTACTTTTAATAGGTAGCAAATAAACTGAATGAGATTTTATGATATTATGGTATTATTGTATTTTCAGTATTTTATGCTAGAAAATTTCATTCGTTATGGCTTTGAGTTATAACTCAAAAAGAAATGCTTCCTGCATTATTTTAAAAGTTATTTGGTTAAAAAATATGCATATGAACAATCTTTGAGTAAAACTAGTTCTCTGATGCTTGTGCAGTGATCAAGGGTTTTCTCATTCAATCACTAATTCATTCAAAAGGGCGTTTACTGAGCACCAGGTGTGCACTTATTATAAAGTTAAACATAGACAAACTATAGAAATATAAAGAGATCTTTTCACTTTAAATATGCAAAGGCAGCCATGGCACTTTAAACAAAATAGGGAATACCATTCATCTAACCACTTGTATTAAGCTTTTATACCTATTTTAAGGATATTCAAAAATAGCATCTACTTGCATATAATCATGAAATGTAATTTTGATTACATTCTGGAAGATGAAATTAGAGCATTTTTCTTTTCTACCTGACATCTTTCTTATTTAATTGAACTGTTGTATACTGACAATTACTATTTACATGACTTTATAATGAAACTTAAAATGCTGTAATTGACTCTATAGGACAAGAGTTTTAAAACACTGTGTTTAATGATTTTTAGGATAAAATAAAATATGATCTGATTTAACAACATATTTACTTGTCATTTTTATATATAAATCATTTTCCTAAATGTCTTAAATGTATTATCACACATAATTTTAAAAAACATAGGACATGGTTGTCTCAGTTTTACAGAAAATACATCAAGTTTCTCTGTAGATTAAGCAAATTGCCCAATGTTAAATAGCTAGATAATATTTACAAAACCATTTTCATGTTTGTCTTCTCTTAGAGTTTAAGTTTTAAAAACCATAATACTGTTTATGTACCAATCCAAAGGAATTACCACAGGACTTTGTTAAAGCAGTTTTAAAGTATTCACTCTAAAACGGGAAAATGAAGTTCTGGGGTATTAGCTATGGTTACAGTTTTTCCTTCAGCACAGGTTAGAGTCTAATTTACCATGGGTCATGTAAAATATCTAGAAATAAAAACTAACCTAGGGCTATAAAATAAAAAGTAACCTTTAAAATCCAATATTAGAGACAAACAACTTTTGCCTTTGGAGGCTGTCGAAGGACAAGACATGGATAGCAAAGTTCACTCTCAATTTCTCAGTATACGTATCACTTTTTCTAGCCAAGGCAACAGCCACTAGAGTTAAGGGCTTAGAGCTGCTGAAATTAGAATGCATTTCTGAGCCTTTAGAAGACTACTTACTCTTACCTTGAAGCAAATAAACAAGCAGAAATATGCAGCTTCTAATAGTGGTCTCACAAAATAGAGCATTAGTAACAGATTCCCCAGCTTTGCTCTCTTGTCCATTCTTTCTGCAGTTGTTCCACCCTCTGAAATAAAACAAACAAAAAATGAAACATTAGGGTTCAAGGATTAAAAACTCTTACAACAAGTCTGACTGAATGGAATAACTAGTAAGAGAAGCATAATTAGAATACACAGAGAAGCCGCTGCCTATATTTTGAATTTTAATAATTAATGCAGTTAATAGTACTTAGCCACTGAGCTCGCTTAGCAGAGGAACCAATAACATAATCCACATTTTCTTCAGTTATCTCAGTATCCTGTGACAATATTGCTGAATTGTCTTATTCAAAAACTATCATATTAGTGAGTATTTGATAATTATTTTGCATGCAAAGTTTAGGCATATATCTTGAAATTTTTAGTCTAAGAAAGTTTGGTGTGAACCCCAGGAATGACCATCTTTAACAAGCACAACAGTTCTTATGCAGATGCTAGAGAACCACACTTTGAGAAGCATTTTCATGGAGTAATGAATAGGCAGACAACTTTCCTTTGATTAGCTAAGTATAAGCAACATGAGTATAGCATTTGATTTTGAAAAATCAGGCATATTTGGCAATTAGATAATTTTATGTTTTAATCATAAAACCCCATTTAGAAACAAACCATCAGTATTGCTTTTACCAAAATGGTCATCTTATGTATCAACCTGGACAAATTATTAAGGTAAATGATCATAGACCCACTTGATAATTCCTGCTAATTGAAGATATGCTTACAAAGTGTAGACACTAGAAAATGGCTAGAAGTTACCCCATACATACACCATTAAAATGGAATGCAGTTATCATAGATATGTTCAGCATACCTTCTACTCTGTTACTTGAAGTAAATGGTAGTGCTAAATCAATATGTTAAAATATTTTGTTGAAAGTTGCCACCCATACATGTGAAAAGTTGTGCATCCTAAAATCAATAGAATATCATTAACATTGATTTATTAATTATACTTGATTCATTAATATTGAACTCACTGTTAAAAGAAATATAACTCACATGGAAAGAAGCTTATCTAACATTTTTTCTGTAAGACATATCATCACCTTTTTATGCTTCAGAACACTAAATGGCAGTTCAGCACTATGCTTGGAGGTCATTTTAAAATGTGAAGTCATCATCAACAACAAAAAAGCAAAAAGTGACACTAAATAGATAGTAAAATGGACACATTTACAATATGAGAGCTGAAATCTGAAGGCAAAACATCACCTTTTCAAACCTTACTTATGAATGTATGTGTGTGTCAGGAGATTGACCTTTATAATTGTAGAATAAAATGCCTTTGTTTGACTTTTTTTGCTGCATTTAAAATTACTGTGAAATATTCATCAAATATGGTTGAAAAACAGAGAAAAGGTAAATAAGAGTCTGAGTAGCAAATATTTCCCCACCTACCATGACTGATATCATTAGTGGAAAATCTCTAAGTCAAAGTTTTAGCTGTTTGTACAAATTTCTATTCCAAGGCCCTGGAATGAAAACAAGGGGGACAGGGGGTGCAGAAAGGGCACTGAAATATCTCCAACCAGAAAAAGGAGTGATCGAGATCCAAGAGCTTTTCTCTCTACACATGGGTTTTTGCCCATCAAAAGTGTAGCTGGCTCTAGTCTGCGATTTGTCTAGGTAGCCTGTCTTGAGAATTCCTAAAACAATATAATCAGTTTTGTCTACAGGCCTTCCTTGTCTCATAAGACTTTGCTGTGTAAATATTACTGTTCTAATAGTTTGCCAAATTTGCTGTGATCTTAAAATTTATTATTAATCTTTTTAAAACCAGCTGTATAGCACTTGCAGGTATAAGCATCATTGTTCTAAGTACTATTCTTTTCCTTAGTTTCTGATGGGCTTTCTAAGGGTCTTCAGAAGTGAGAAAACTTTCTACATAAGAAAGAATCACTGAGAGGGAGAAGAGGGACAGAAGATTATAAGAGAGATGGATTGGCCAACTTGGCTCTGGTCTATTTTACCTTACCAATTAATAGAAAGATGTATAATTTGTTTCAGTAACCTTTAGAAAATTCTCTCTTCTTTTCTATTCTCATAAAATGTACCCTGATACACCCAGGACAGCTCTACTCTTCTTGGCAGGTACAAGTCCAAAGTTATTTAACTTATTGTTCTTTATTAAGTTAATATCAGTAGGGACCAAAACAATGTGCCATAGACTGCTTTAGATGATGGGGAAGAAGAGAGCAGCTGAACATCTCATTACAAATAACCTTAATTTTCAAGAATAAGTCATGATATTAACAACATTCCTTTGCTGTATTTCTATTGATTAGTTTGGATAGCTGATTTTATTTTTTATTTAGTTGTGTGACAACAATTAAATTACTAGAAATTATAATGTTTGTGATTTTCTATAATTTAGTTTCTGGGTGAAGAGTTTAAAAATTATTATTTCTAGATATGAAAGAGGAAACTTTGATTTTTATGATTTTTAAAGATTTAAAAGCCCTTTAAAATAATGCTTCTTCCAACATTAGTTTTATTTTTAATTAAAATCTTTTCTTAAATGACATTAAATTAGTAGAACTGACAAAATAAGAATGTTGAATAAGAACATGCACCACTTAATGGTAATTTTAAATTAGCGGCACTAGAAAGAGTTGTTTCAAAATACCAGTGTGGCCATAATTTGACACCTAATTAATTTATCTTTGAATTGAAAGGCTCAGTTTTAACAGGAATGAGTGATTATGCTTTAGTGTGAGATTATCAGTCTTTTAATATAATGGATTTTGCTTTTTAATTTTAGAAACAATTCTGGATTATTTATTTTTCTCTGAAGAAATTGATGTAGTTTGAAATTAATGAGTTGTCCAATATCTGACCTATTTGTAGGCACCAGGGGATTTGTACATTTTTGTCCCTTAAAGAAATGCTGATTTTAAGGGGCTATGTTTTTAAAATTTGGCATTGACTAGTGTTGGTTGAAGATGTAAGAAACTAATTTTAGGTTAGAAATTTTATATGTGCAGTTGCTTAAGTAATGATAGAATGGAAATTTATATTTTAAAGGTACTTTCTTACACATTATATTTTATCCTTATCAGAACCTTGTGAGATAAGTGTCATTACTGCCATACAAATTAAGAGATGAGAAAAATGAGTCTCACAAAGGTTCAACAACTTACCAGATAAATTGGGCTCAAATATATGATTCAAACTCAGCTATTCTGATTCCAAATTCTCTCTCTCTTTCTGTGAATGTATGTATTTGAGTTTTACAAAATAAATCACATCTTAGTTGCTCCTGTTCACCTACTCAGCAGCAATAAAGACACATTTTGTGAAAATATTAAATATAGTGTTATTCAAATTACTGTATATATTTCAATTAGAATATGTGTTAAGACTGTGAAAAGTAATAAGACTTTAAAAATGTAATTTAATAATTATCTAATAGTATTTTAAAACCACATTTTAGAAATAGTTAATTGAAGATTTAATGTTTGTCTAAACTGTGCATAGTTGAAAATACCAAAGAAGCATAGCTCTTGCCATAAGGAAGCTGCAAATGTAGTCAGGGATGTTAAACACATGAAATACTGAAAGTAGCATGATTTAACCAAATGATTTAATGTTTTCAGAGAAGAAATATATAGACTGCAGAAATTAGAAATTTTTGTTTGTTCATTTTTGCTGCCTGTCCAACCCCCAATTATTCTATTAAGATATCTTAATAACTGAAGGGGTATATAGCTATCTTTTTTAAGAATTTGCTATTATATTTCTTTGTTTAGACTGACTCATATCATATCTGTCCAGCTTATATTCTCTTACCTTTAAGCCTTCACCAAGGCATAGCTTTATACCATTTTCATAGGTTTCATTTCCGATTTCCAAGTTCTACTTTAGGATTTACATGATGTCAATACCCTTCTGGAAACTGGAGTTTGGTATGTAGACGCAGATGTCATTTAAGCTAATATTCCTATGTGCTCCTTAGTAAATGTTGAAGATAATGAGAATATTGGAAGAATTTTTACCAGGACAAAAGGTAATTGGTTTTTCTTTCCCACTTCTGTCTGATGCCATTTCTTTCTGCATCCATTCAACCTCCTTTCTCTATGGTAAACAGATATGGATAATTATGATAAAGCATTAGAAGGGAGGTAAAATTGGATATTAAAAATGTCTAGACTATGAGAAGAGGTTTTATGAGACTGAGACATATAATTATGAGAATTAGTTATAAGTTTTGTTGTTAAAGATGTTAATTGTAATCCCCAAAGTTATTACTAAGAAAATAATTAAAAAATAGATAGAGGACATGACAGGGAATCAAAAGTGCACACTAAAAAATTAAACACAAAAGAGACAGTAATAGAAGAATTGAGGAACAAAATGGTGTAAGATATATAAAAACAAATTGCAAAATGACAGAAGAATATTTAAGGATACATACAATGGTTTGAGGAAAATAATGGAGTATAGAGCTGCTTTTTTTCTCTCAGATTTCCTTTACTACTTTCTTTGTATTTTCTATGATGAGCTAGATTTTGTTTATTATGAAAATAGTAGTCACGTTTATATAAATGAATAAGTAAAATTTTGGCAGGCTAAATGCCAGCCTTGGTACCATGTTTAGGTCTAAATGGGCAGGAGTATTAAGCTCTTTATTCCTTTTGCAGCCATTGCAAAATTATTCCTAGTAGAATTAGAATTTTCTCTTGTTCACTTTGAGCACGCGCGCACACACACACACACACACGTATAAAACTGAAATTTTACACAAAATGCCAAAATTAAGCCACACTGATTATTTTTTTTCTAATAAAGAAGACAAATCATTTACGTCCTAAAATGCAACCTATTTTTTTAAATTATTTTAAAATTGAATGTACTAAAATTATATTATTTGTTTATTTACACAAATTCTAGAACTTTAATGAATTTCTAATAATTTTCTGAAGAAACTTTAGAGTTTAGACAATGCTTTAAATAAAAAGGAACAAAATTTCTTTATTACAGAATTATCTGAAGGGTATTACATTTGTTTACTAATAAAAAATTCAATCATTTTCCAAAGCTTAAATACTCATTAGTAGGAATGAATGAGATTCTATTAAAATGAGAAAACAAAACTAACCAAATATGTCTATTTATCAAATGGATTTGCTGACATCCAACAATAAAGTAATGAACATCTTTTATTTGCATTAGTGGTAAAGCAGTATAGTGTTTAATCTTTTTATTCACAGATATGTTTGCATCTGTGAGTTTGTGACTCTCTATATTTGACAAATAGGGAAAATATATGTTAATGTGTAATTTTCTTTCCATTCCTGACTTTGAAGCCAATTATTTTCTTAGGCAAGTGGAAAAAATGGTTCAAACTAATATGTTTGCAGTATCTCCTCAAGTAATTTTTGCTAATGTTAGCAATACTCCTAATGTTTTATTTATTTGGCAGTATTTTCATAACTAAGAGATTATTCAGTTCCTATAGCTAAATATTCTGTGATTCTGTATCACAAACAAACATAAATACAAATAACCTGATTTTAAAATTGGCAAAGAGTCTGAATAGAAATTTTTCAAAGGAGACATGCAAATGGCCAACAGGTATGTGAAAAGATGTTCACCAACACTAAAAATCATGGAAATGTAAATCAAAACCTCAATGAGATATTATGTCATACCTGTTAGAATGTCTGTAATCAAAAAGTCAAGAGGTAAATATTGGTGAGATAGTGGAGAAAAGGAAACCCATGTGTACTGTTAGTGGGAATATAAATTGGTATAGCTACTATGAAAAATAGTATGAAGGTTACTCAAAAAATTAAAAATACAACTACCATATGATCCAGAAATCTCTTTTCAAGGTCTATATTCAAAAAAAATAAAAACAGGATCTCAAAGAGATATCTGTGCTCTCCCACCCCCATGTTTATTGAAGCATTATTCATAATAACCAAGATAAGGAAACAACCAAAGTGTCTATTGACACATGAATGGATAAAGAAGATGTAGAACACATATACAAAGGAATGTTATTTAGCCATGAGAAAGAAGGAAATCCTGCTATTTACAACAACATTCGTGGAACTTGAGGACATTACGCAAAGTGAAATACACTAGACATAAAAACTGTATATCAGTTATAAGTGGAACCCAAAAAGCCCAAATTACAAAAACAGAGTAGAGTGGTGGTTAACCAGTGGCTAGATGTTATAATAAGTGTTGGAGATATTGGTCAAACGGTACAAACTTCCAGTTATTAGATGAATCTGTACTAGTAATTTAATGTACAGCGTGGTGATTATACCTAATATTGTATTATATAATAGAAAATTAATAAAAGAACAGATCTTAAACTTATCACCTCAAAAAAAGATCAAATACTAATTATCTGATGAAGGGAGGTGTTAGCTAATGCTGTGATGGTAATGATTGTGCAGTACATATCAGAACATTTTTGACACCTTAAACTTGCACAATGTTATATGTCAAATATATCTTTAAAAAAGCTGGAAAAATGTGTGAAATTTTAAAGCCAGAGATGTGATTTAAGCTTTAAAAATTATGAAAATATTTAAATTAGACTATGATGTATGCCATAAATTGATTTAAAAATGCATACAATTATTATTAAATTATTTTATGCTAAGCTATAACTAGAATTAGATTCAAAATTATAATATGTAGAAATTTCTTGTATTTAGATGGAAGTAAGTTCAATTTTTCTTGATATCCACAATAAAATTTGTAAAATTAATAAAATTGGTCCCTAAGAAGCAATAAGCCAGGTAAGCTCTAATCTACGGGGGCATCCTCTTTTCTTTGAATTTACATCTTAAAAGTAATTATACAGGAATGCTTACGTCCCAAAGTTCATGTCATTATGACTTTGGGGTCTACTTAGTCATCTTTACAAGAGAAATAAATTCAGTAATTCTTGGTTGTATTAAATGAAGTAACACCTGAAAGGAATTCCATACAAGCTCTAAATAGTGATATTATCACTGTCATTATTATTTAAATCACTTGCAATGTTGAAGCCACCTTTATAGCCCTAAGGTAAAACATTTGTCAGAAGCAATGCAAAATATTAATAAGATTTTATCTTTTTGTTTCTTCTCCAGCTATCACCTCTCCCTGTACTGCTTGTTTTAATGCCCCCCGAACAATCTATACTTTTTTTCCTTTAAGCCTCAGTGCAAGATAGCCTTGCCATGTCAATGACAGTATCGTCTGAATAGTACAATAGGAAGGTGCCTTTGTGAGAAGGATCCCCTTTCCTCACAATGCTTGATAAGGCTCTAGAAAAGTGTTTTGTTTTGTTTTGTTTTCTTTTCTTTTCTTTTCTTTTTCCTGGTAAGTACTCTCAGCTATGACTCTCTGGACTAATCTGTCTCTCCTGACTTGGGGTGGATGGTATATCCTATAAGTTCGGCATCCTGGTTGATCCAAAAGAATAATGGATTTTTAGTTTGTGCAGTTTTTTCATCTTATAAGAACAGATGTTGAGTCATTGATGAACCAGAAATATGTACATTTTTTGTTTTATAATTCACTCAGTCTATTGATATTTGGGCTCATAGCAGCGAGAGATATCAGAGTGGTATCTTTGGAGCAAACTTTTATAAATTATATAATGCTGATGTGTGTGAAATTGAAGGAAGCATCCTCTTTATAAGTTGTGTGTGTGTTTGTGTTAAATTTTGTATTTTCATTTATTTGCTTGGATGTACAGAACACTAGTAACCTTAGAAGGGGAAAATAGCCTGGATTTAGTATTCTTTACTAAATAAATTATGTTAAAATAAATAATTATTTTAAAACTGAAACATTGGGTTCCATGAAACTCATGGGCAGGTGACTAATGATTCCGTAATGTCTCCCCATTTAAATGATAAAATATATGTAAAATTAGGAAAATCAGACAGTTATTTCTATATCCAATTAAATAAACGGATATATAAAGTGAACTTCTGAAGTAGTAATAAACGGTGAAGAAGAGATTGTACAAACATGGTTCTGGCTGGGTTTACTTGAGCTTCTAATTCCTTTTTTTCTCTTAGTCTTCTGGATCTCTAACTTCTCAATATGCTTTTACTACCATTTTCCTTCAGGTTAGAATAGGAAAGAAATTAGGTTTTGTTTTTTAACACACTATTATCAAGAGGGAAGTGCAGGGACAGAGGAGGATCTTCTCACAGGTACAGATATGACTTTTCTGTTGAAACAGGCAAACAGAAAGCAATGCTACATGAGAACTGTGGAAATAATTTACTATATAGAACAAAGGGAAAGTAACACTTGAGAAGTAAAAGAATGTGCTACTGAGGATTAAGCAAAACCAGATGAAAGAAATTTGTTGTGATTTTAGGAATTGCTTTTACTCAAAGCATAATTGTACTTAGGTTTATCTCACAACAGTGTGTAAAGAATGGTCAAAATGATTTAAAAAATTGGCATCAGTATAAAAAGCATAAATTTAAGAGACCAATATGTATCATATAATATATTGTTGTATTATAAAATCAGTGATGAAAAAAATCAGATGACATCTATTAAAGAGTGGCCTGTGTAGCAGAGACGAAGAAACGAAGCAGATCTGAATGCAATAACATATTATGAAGGATTTTGTGAATTTGAAAACATTTTCATCTTAAATAATAACTTGAATAGAAAAATCAACACTACAAAAAATTTTTGGTGATACGGAGGATGAAAAAGCTACTCTACCAGATTGCAAATTAATATGTCTAAAGCAATTAGAGAGGAAATAAATATGTAAGAAAAGATGAGATCTAAAGTATAGAAACATTATCAGTGTTTTGGTTCAAGGACGTATAAGTAGAAATAATAATCAAGGTTTTATTATAATAAACCTTTCCTGGATTGAATAAACGCCTTGATTAAAACAAACTTTTTGATATATTCTAGGGGAAAAAATAGTCTGTTTTGAGGAAATTAGTTTTTTGTGTTTTTCAGGGGTTTTGTTAATTATATTTTTCTTTCTTTAGTGGACACGTTAATATAAGAGAGAGCTACAATTCAGTAGAATATGATCTACCTAGTAATTTGTGGTGAGGATTGGGGGTGGGTAGGAAGTGGGAGAGAAAAGAGGGAACTAAAATGCTATATTTTATTTACTTATAAAGGGAACAATAACATCATTGGGGTGAAATCAGTGAGGGTGACACTAAAAAGAATCGTAATAGGATTCAAAATATGTGGTTGTATTAGGTAATCTATGTATACTAATATAATAATAATTGGCATAAGAAAAATAATAGGAAGTAGGAGAAAAGAATTGGAGAAACTGAGGTGAAATTTTGCCATCCCAAATTTAACCAACCAGAAACAATGCAGGCAGAGATGTGGGCTGTGCGTACCTTGCTTTGTTGATTTCTTTATTTTACCAGAGGAGAAGGAAAGAGAAAAATCCCCTTAATATTAAGAGTTAGAGAAACAGAGATTCAAGTGTGAGTACAGAGCTTTATTTTAGTATAAGTAATAAAATTCATTATAATTGTAAAAAAATAAACAAACATTATGCCTATGGACAAATATCTTATTTTTTAAATGTGAAAATAATCTAAGATTTATAGGAGAAGGAGGAGAAAGACAAAGGTGGGAAAGAGGAAGGGAAACAGCAGAAGCAGAAGAGAGTAGATTGTAAAGGAAGAAGAAAGAAGGTGATGAAGACTAAAAATGTCATGAGAAAAAATGTGTTAGGACAATAAGTATACATATGTTAACTATTCTTTCAAAATTCATTTTTATTTCAGAAATAAACACTAGCAAATATAATTAATTTATGTTTTCTACTATTGGAAGACATAAGCTGACAGACAGCTAATGTGGAATATACAATGATGAGTCCTGGAAAAAACAGAGAAATGAAAACAAATATACTTTGTGGTTTACATATCACCCTTAATTACAACTCTAGATAATAAAAGAAAATTTGAGAATGGAAATAGGAATAGGCAGAGGATTACAATTTAAGCAGTATGCAATTAAAATTGAACATGTGGTGATTATACTGTAAAACTGGAGCTAAATACTCTGAAATGTAATCTAAGTATAGGAAGTTCAAGCAAATACATGTCAGAAGGTATCAATACTATATTTCTATTTGGAAATTATATAGAAATATAATTAACACACCATGTAATTTATCTAATTAAGTATATAATCCAATGTTTTTTAGTGTATTTATAACTTGTGTAACCATCATCATCATCAATTTAATTATATTTACATCCCCCACACAAAACCCATACCCATCAGCCGTCACTTTCTATTTCCATAAACCCCTACTCCCACCGCAGACCTAAGCAACTGCTAATCTGCTTTCTGTCTCTATAGAAATGCTGGAATTTTCCATCAATGGTATCGCATAATATATCATCCTTTATAATTTTATGCTTGCACTTAGCATGATATTTTAAGGGTTCATCTATGTTGTAGTGTGTATCAATACTTTGTTTCTTTATTGTCAAATAATAATCCATTATTTGGCTATATACTCTTTTGTTTATCCATTCATCAATCAATGGATTTCAACTTTTCTTTAATTTTTGGCTGTTATGAACGATACTATTATAAACATACAAACACATTTTCTTTTTTTGTTTGTCTTTTTTCATTTCTCTTGAATTTCCAGTTTACATGATGACTCTGTATTTACCTATTTGCAGAACTGCCAAGCAGTTTTTTTAAAATGGACGAACCATTTTACATATTCTCCCCATAATGCTTCCAGTATCTCCATATCCTTGTCAGCACTTATGTTTGTCTTATTTTAGTCATTATAGTGGCTGTGAAGTGATCTCTTATTGTGGTTTGAATTGTTTTCCTTGGTGCCATTTGCTGTTGAGCACTTTTTCATATGCTTATTTTCTTCTTGTTTATCATTTTTGTAAAAATATCTATTCAGATTTTTGTTAGTTATTATGTTATTGAGTCATCAGTCATCTTTATATAGTCTTAGGCAAATTCTTAATCAAATATGTGATTTGCAAGTATTTTCTTCCTGTCTGTGGATTTTCTTTTTCACCATGGCATTTTTGAAGCACAAAGATTTTTTTTTGATGTTCCGTTTAGTTTTGCTGTTGTCACTTGTGTTTTTGGCATCATCTAAAATACCATGCCAACTCAAGATAACAAATGTTTCCTCTTTTGTTTTTGTCTAATAATTTTATAGATTTAGCCATTACATTTAGGCCTGTAATCCATTTTGATTAATTTTTGTGTGTGATCTTAAGTAGGGGTCCAACATCATTCTTTTGCCTTTGGGTTTCTAATTATTTCAACTCAGTTTGTTACAAAACTAAATTAACACATTAAATTATTTTGGTACCCTTGCCAAAAATCAATTAAGCATGAGCATAATGGTTTTCTTTTTTTTTCTGGACTCTTAATTTCATCGTATTGATTTGTATGTTAAGCATTATGCTAGTATTATATCTTGATTACAGTACCTGTGTAGAAAGTTTTGATATTACAAAATATGAATCCTTAAATTTTGATCTTTTTTTAATGTTATTTTGACTATTCTGAGTGACTTGATTTTATATAAATTTTAAGGTCATCTTGTAAATATCTGCAAAACAACTTGGAGTTTTAATAAGTTTTTGCACTGAATGGAAATCAATTTGAGGACTGTTGGCATCTTAACAATAATGTCTCCCATTCTATCAATATAGGAGATATTTCCATTTTAGTTTGCTCTAATTTCACTTTTAGCAATGTTTTATAATTTCAATAAAAGTCTTGTACTTCTAATGTTCACTTTACACCTAAGCATTTTAAAATATTGTTTCTGTGTTTTTCTTAATTTCATTTTGGATTTATCTGGGCATTCTTTGAGAGTCTCTTTTTCTGATCTTAAAATAAGCTTCTATTAGTATCAATACCAGAGGTTAGCCTCAATTAATTGATACCCGATTGCTCTTTATTAAGGACCATGTCCTAGGGTGTGAATTGTTCCACAACTTGTTTCAATTGAAGTAGGGTCACTGGAAAGGTAGTGGATTTGGTAGTTTGGGGGGTTTTCTCAGACTCCCCCAGGAAAGAACCAGCTTCTCAGGTAGACTGCAGAAGCTGCATGTTTGGGTTATTATAGAAGGGAGATTGATCTCCCATTTGATTGTGGGGGGAAATGGAAACTGCCAAGTATGGAAGACAGCAGGGGGCAGGGAACTACCATGTTTACTGGCCGCTGCATTTATTGAGAACAATTTTTCTGCCCTAGGAAACTGGAGGATGATGAAAAATAACATCTGATGTTTACTACTTTGATGAAGCAAAAAAATTTACACAGGTATTTGTAAGACAATATCATTAAACGTAGAAACAGTTTGCATTTTGGCAAGAATTATTTTATTTATAATGGCTGGAACCCAAATATTAATTTAGGCTAAAATAATAATAAAAACTGGTATAGGTCACAAGAAACAATTGTAACGAAAGCTTAATGTGGGAATGTTCATTAAGTTCTGTAGGAGTGTCGGTGCATATTTGTGTATGTGAGAATAATAAATACAAAAGTTTTGAAGAGTAGAACACAACTGTAACTGTAGTAAGTATCATGTAAATTATTCAAACTGTAGTAGAATAAAATTCAATTAGTGACAGATATTAAAAGGCCAAGTATACCAAATGTTAGAAAGATGCAGGAAAATAAATATACATTTTCCTACTTTAATGACCTCCTCTGGCTATTAATATCTCAATTTTAATCTGTCTCATATATTTTCTCATTCTTTCTAAGAAAACCTCTCTCCACTTTTGGCTTATCTTCTTTTTTTTTCTTTTTCTTGTTTTCATTTTGACAGTAAGACAGAATCCACGATAGTTCTCTGCTGATTCATGTGCAAACTTGATGTCCAGAGGCAGTGCTCCCATCTCAGGCCTTTCCAATTGCTTTCTTTGGGTTTTTAATAATTTCATGAGTATTTTAAATAACTTGACTTAAGATACAGGCATAATTTCACAATAAGAGCCACCATTTTTTTTTTTTTTTTGTATTTTAATAAACTCTATCACCTTTTCATGGCAAAATTCAAGTTTGGGTCTCAGACATAATTTATAAATCTAGAGTAACTTGACCCTGATTCTTGTGTCTGCTGACAGTCACATGCATCTAAGGTGAATGTTTCCTGTCTCATTCCTGACTTCTAGCCCGTATAATACTACCTACGTTGGGGCACTAACAAGTTAAAGCTAGAAGCTCACACATAGTTGCTCTATGGCACTCATTTAAAACAGCAGCTTTCAAAAACTGTAGAACATGTTGTTTTGTCCAAAGTACATAAGGAAGATTGCATTCAACTTCAGCATCTAAAGAAATATAAGGTTAAGCTACACATATACAATTAAATGTCACAATCTTGTACTGCAAAGGCCTCTCCTGTTCATCTAAATTCCCAAGCCATTTGTATAAGGTCCAGCAGTACGCACCTCAGTTGACTGAGAAAAAAATCTAAGTTAGCCTAAGTCACATGTTATCTGAGGAAAAATGATTTCATATTCACCTATAGTAGGAAACTAAGAATCAGTACACAGAGATCTTGTGAGGTAGAGATTAAAAGCATAGCATCTTGGAGATGAATCATGGTTCAGATTTAGGCTCTTCCATTTGTAGTGTGTGTGACTGTGTTCAAATTACCTCTCTGTTCGTTAGGCTCCTTATCTGTATTATAGCATCTGTTTCAGAGTACTTGGTGTTGTATATAATAGTGTCTACTACATTTAATGCTTTCTAAGTTTTTGCTATTATTTTTAGTAGTAGTTTATTTTGAGCCCTTCTCTCCAGCAAAGGTGGTACAGGAAGCGTACATATTTGGGTTAAGTTCTTCCTCCTGGTGAATTAACTAACACAGTTGTTGAACTTCACCAAGCTCATGGCTGTGCCATGGTGCAGTTCTTCAATAGCCCCTCCTTTAGTTTGTCACTCATCATAAAATTGCTTTTTAAAGCTGTATGTAGTTATGACTTTTATTGACTTAGGGGAGATATTTTATTGAAGGGTATTATATGCCATTACTGTATAATGCCCATGTTCTTAAAATGTCTACCAGTAATTCTCACTAACCATCAGCAGTTATGGTTTGCCAATTACATCAACCTTGGGTTTTTTATCACTCTCTCCAAGGCCCCATCTACCCCTTCCTCACAGCTTCCTAGAAACTCTAAATTTCTCAATAATGAAATTTAATTTTGTTCTTTTTGTGTCAATGTTTCTATATCCAGGCCATGACCTATGCTGTATATTTTGAGAGCTAATTAGCAGCTCTGTATGGTTTTCTGAGTTAATAATAAAGGGTAACTATTTGAGAGTAAGAAGGAAATTATAAGTATTGGTTTTTTCAGGCATATTTTAGGTCTAAGCAAATTAAACAAATAATAAATAAATATATGATTTTGGAAACCAAAGAATGTTGTGAGAATACAGATCTATAAAGTGGCAGGTCCAGAATCTGGAAACATGTTTTATATACAATATTTTTTGAAATGTCCCTTTACAACTTTTATGTGTGGAACTGTTTCTTCCCTCAGATTACACTTATACCTCCTTTATAATTATTCATGTATTTACAGATCTTACCTTCAGAACTGTTCATTCAAATTAACACAGTAATGATATAAAACCATCCAAGAGAAAAAAACTATACTTAGTTTCTGTGGAGTACCCTTTACCCCTCTGTGTTATTCCTGTTTAATATAACATGTTGAACTATGTGAGGAGCTGGGAGGAAAAGAGCTATTACCTTAGAATAATTGGTATATGGTGGTTCTTTGCTGGGGAGTCATTGTAGGCATGGTTTGGACACAATTTAAAAGGCGCAGTGAAAATGCAAATGCAAGGCTCTGGGGACAGGGAATCAGGTTTCTTTTCCTAAGAGCCCACCACGGTGACCCATGCAGACGTCCAGGGAATTGCAACTACCTTGTTAAGATGCTCTCAGTATCTGCATAAGAAGCAACGAGAGGCACTCACCAAGTCTCCTTGGATGGCACCATGGCCTTCCTCAAATGAGTCTGGGATAGCCGCCACTTGCTCAGCCCCAGATGTTGCAAGGTCTTTACTTAAATCTTTCCCTACCCAATACCATTCTGCATGTCTGATAAGATTTATTTACAATACAAAAATGTAAGGATAATAATTTCAAAACAATGACTGCATAACAGTAAGCCCCAAGCATAGGGCATTTTAGAGTCTGGGTCTTATGCAACTTCACTGGTCAGTAAAATCAACACAGATGGGAGGAATTGATAGAGTTTAAACATGATTTCTTTGGAAGAATGTGCTGTGCATACTTACTCTGATTCCTGCTTATGAAGATAAGAACTCAATATTTCTCTAGTAGATGCCCACCTAGGGCCTTAGGCTCAGATTATAGGAAATGGTTTGGAAACTTGCTATAAAGCTTTCTGCCTCAATAGTGATGTTGGGGGATAGAAAAATGATTGACAGATAGAATGAAAGAAAATGATCCCCTAGGTGAAGTAAACAGTATGATAAAAAGTTCAACAAAGAGAAGTATTAAATATTTTGTGAGAGAAATGTATATTGACATGTATTATTGGATTAAAGAAGAAAAGCGGAATAATAATAGGAGGATAAATGCACAATAAGTTAGCACCAGACTGTAATTTTCAACTTACATTCAATTGAAAAAATATTTGAAACTCAAAATGATCCATTAAAGGGAAATAATATTGATTATTTGATATTGATTGAATCTTTAGAGCATCCAGATAGAAAGAAATAAGCCTTGCGAATGGGAATAATCTAGAATAAGTGCAGATTTTCCCATTCATACAAGAACCACCCAAATTATAAAAGTAGGACAATGTAAAATGAAAGCAGTCAGGGTTAAAATTAGGGAATCAGGTCAAACACCTAACTGCAAACACCTGAAGTTCCTGAAAAAGGAATGGTATAGTAAAGGAGATAAGCATTTCACCATATTGCAATCTTGAGGCACAGGAGCTGAAGGCAAAGTCAAGGTAGAACAATAGAAAAAAAATAGATGATTTTAACTGAGGCTATTTTCATAGTTTGGGAAAACAGAGCCATAACTATGTGTGGGTGGCTGTGAGTTAGGTTGGAACGCACAGGGAGACAGACACACATAGTATGGAGAGTAGATTTTTTAATTGATAGTTTCAGCATTGTGTGGAAGGTGTTTTTTCAAAATTAGAGATGGTGAGCAGCTTTCATGACAGGAAGATCACCAACTGAATGAGATAGTGTACTCCTTCAGCATGGTAGAATTATCAGTACATCTTCATGGTAGTCCTGGAATGTAATCAGACCAGAGTTAAATATGCTGCTAAAGCTTCTCTCCAGATGCAGCAATTTTTACCAAAAGAATTAGTACAAATTCCTCTACAGAAACCGAGTTCCAAACCTACCACCTTAGGATTCTTGGTGATTAAAACTATAAAATAAAATAGTCTCGTACACTCTCATGGGCATAATTGTGTCACCTAAACTTTTATGTTGAAACTCTAACACGTGGTACTGGAATTTGACTATATTTGGAGATAAGGACTTTAAACAGGTGAATATGGTTAAATGAGGTCATTAAGGCCCTAATCCAATATGACTAATATCCTTATAAAAAGAGGAGATCAAGACACAGATGCACAGAGGAAAGACCATGTAAAGAAAAAGGGGGAAATAGGCCATCTGTAAGCCAAGAAAGATGTCCTAAAAGAAATGAACTCTGCAGATATCTTGTCCTCAGACTTCTGGCTTCCAGAACTGTGAGAACATAAGATTCTGTTGTTTAGGCTACTCAGTATGTGTGGGACCTTATTATGGAATCCCTAGAAAAGTAATAAACCCATCCCTTTCATAAATTCAAAGACTTATCAACTACCTTTGAAAAAGTTAAAACAGGTTCCATTGATATTCAGTTACACTAGGTTTAGGAAAATATATGTTTTGAACATATTTACCTACATTCAAGTATGTGCAAATCAAGGGAAATACCAGGAAAGAGGTTTCTGAAGAGATAAGCTGAACCTGCTGAATATAATTGATGGCCATACTTTTTACTTTTCAGATCAATTCATTAAGTAGGTCAGAGGCAACAAATATTTTAATTTCTTAGAAGATTACAGGTCCCTTTATGAAATAAACATAATCCAAGTGATTCCAAGCCTTTAGCATTCTGTAGATGTCCTCTATATCTGAATAAGAAAACTTTAAATATAATGAAATGAAATTTGAAATTTTCCAACTCTCTAATGTTAAATTTTAGAAGGACTCAGTATTAATATGATATAATTTAATGGTTTATTTTTAAGCTTGTTTCACAAACGCTGCCATCGTTAAGTCACTTTCTGAGGTTTCTTTCTCCGTCCTCTCTACTGTTACCATTTTCCCAATAATTCCACTTCATTTAATCCCAGAAATGCCATTCTAACAAGCCTACTGGTGCATATGATTTTCACTGCAGATAAGGTGCAGCAGACAACAATAGATATAGCATGAAAAAACTTACATACTACACATCACTGTCTTAAACTTAGATGTCCATTAAGATATGAAGGGGAATTTCTCCTGGCTTTCTTATGCCCTTTGTTGTTATTTTACTCTTGCCTCTCAGGATAACTTTCTTCAGCACCAACAGCCAGGTTTTCCCCCTGGTCTTCCACCAACAAGAACAACAACAACACAACAACATTTTTTTCTATCTGGGGTATGCTTAGGAGGCTTCATCTTTCATGCTCAACTATCCTGTTATCCCAGTAGAATTTCTCTTCCTATGAGGAAGTTACCTTTCCTGCTAAATGAACTAAGTCAACTGACATGCAACTCGTTCTTTTACATCACTTTTTTTTTTACAAGCAGTGACTAATGATAAACTAATCTAACCATATGAAGTTATCAGGGAAGTGACAGAGATAGCAAAATCATTTAACCTCCTCGGAGCCCAAAAATCAATTCTATGCTAGAATATAATGTCCTTCGAAGTAGTAAATAGCTGAAAATATAACAGTGGGTTGCTGCCTTGCAATATGCAGAGAAAACTCTATTAAAATTCTAAAGAATAACTGAATGACATGAATAAAAATAAATAATAATTTCAGTCAAAGTACAGTGTTTTAAGACTTAATGCCCTTCTTCCACATATGGTTAACAGTAGGGCTCATGATTGATGAGAAGACTTCAGAGTCATAGACTTGATTACCATCCTTTGCTTCACTCCCAAGTAGGGGATTCCAGGAATCACTGTGGTTAAGAACTATGCTTGTTTGGCTGTAATCCTTGGGTGATTAAAGGACAGGAAAAGAAGAACCGTCTTATATCAATTTCTACCTGCACTTCACAACTCTGGTGCCACCAGGATGCTAATATTGCCTTTTTTTTTTTTTCACGTGCATTGTGTATGGCATTTTCTTTCATGTACAATAACTTAAGAAATGTAAAAAGATAGCATCTATCACAACTTTTTGTGAAACAAAATTGATTCTTGAGCCTATTCAGCACCTTAAGTAGACTTCGGTGATTTTTAAATTTTTCCCCAATACTTCAATCTGGTAAGAAAACCTAAGCATTTCTCTTTGGATATCCTTCCTGATATTTTTCTATAATAATATCTTTCATTTATAATGTAGTATACTTTATTTACTCAGGCAATTTTGTTTTTGTCACGTGTTGGACTCCAGGTTAGGCTGAAGGCAGAAATTTTACCCAAATCATTAAACAAGGAGAGGCTTGAAATGGAACCTTTGCTTTCTGAGAAATTATTAGCTCTCTCCAGATATTGAATGATGATCAAAGCAGCAGAATCCTTTCATCTGGTGTATTTACTAATTATTGTCCAATAGATTAAAAAATAGATCTGACAGAGCATGATATAAAAATAATAAAATGACTGACAGAGAAGAAGGAGAGAGGGCAGGAGAGAGCAAGAGAATGAGAGCAAATATGTTTTCTCAGTTGGTCAGCTTATCCTGAATTATCTCAACACACAGAAAGGGTTCTGAGAAAAATTGCTATGCTCCAAAATCAAGTGAGACTAACCTTGCAAGTCATGGACATCTAAAGAAGTAAAGGGATGGTATTTAAACACAAAAGTATTATTCTGAGCAGTAATATCTTATTTTGTGGGGAGGTGTTATCTACTCCGTAAGTGCTTATTAGCTTACTTGAAATTTCTCTAGGAAAGCTTCTATGTCAAAATCAAATTAAATACTCTTTCTTTTTTTTTAGATACTTCTGTATGTCTATAATAAATGGTTCCAAGTAACAATCTAAATTTCTAGTATACCATTTCTTAAATAATATACACACACACATACACACATAGATGCATTTATGTACACATACACATATACAGATATACTTATGTTTTACAGAGTCGCCTAAATTTTTCAAATGCTTTTAATGTGTATTTGGTTTTAAGAAAAATTACATTTGATTAAAAACAAAATACTAGTTATTTTATTCTCTTACAATGAAAAGATCAGTTTAGAGTTGTATTTCTATGTATTATAACACCAATTGTACACTAAATCTGTTATAAACATTATTTTGGTCTTCCTATTATAAAATTTAAGGAGCATTGTACCAAAATCTACAGTTTATTTTTTTAAAAAATCTCTAACTTCTAGTTTGAGATTTTAGTGGCTGTCAGTCACATTTCTTAAACTTGTTAATATTTTCCATTGTAAATAGTTAGATTTACTGCTAGAAATTTAATTTGTTAGTTATTTTTCTACGATGTAACACCTGACGTCTAAAGTTCTTTCTGTCTCCTTCAAATGCATAACTTTCACCATTTGTAGACAATGAAACACATTCATTTTATTTAAAGAAAAGTAATACCATCTGATTAGAAAATATGTTAAAATAATAAAATTATGTGTGAAAATATATTTTTCTGTGCTTATGCTAACAAGGAGCAACCTTAGATCTTCCCAATTTAATTTCACCTTGTAATGATTTATGCTCCATTTTGAGATAGCCTAACATCCATTATTTTTTGAATAAATGCAACTAGATTTAAATAGCCCACGAACATAGCAATAGACAACATGCTGGCATTTAAAATGTACCAAAGATGAAATGTTGGATACGAATCTTCTAAAATGTCAGAGAAGCAGAGTATCTTATGTGTGAAAACATTTCTTTGTCAGTAATAATGTGTTTAATACTCATTGTTTCATAATTCCAGTGGTCATCATGGGCATTAAGAATGATTACAAGAAATCGCTTATCGGTCATCACTTTATATTCCTGTCATTTGTAACATTTTGTATTATTGTGGATTAAAATATCACAAAAAATGCAGGATTGAATTTGGTCTATATGATTTGCCATTTTTTAAAAATTTTCTTTCCGTTTCTGAATGAATTTTAAAACTATACAATACAACTTGTTGGAATATTAAAATTTATTCCAGTGCCTTTATGCTGCTAAGGAAAAGTAAAGCCTAGTAATGATTAAACTAACTGTCTAGACAAAACGTAAACCTAAACCCTACTTTCTTAGTTATCAGTTAACCAAACTAAAGTTCCTGTAATGTAGACAAGGGATTTCAGTAGTGTCTGAATGTGATTTTATGTGGATTTATAAGTATATACCATTTGACCTCTAACTCTTTTATTTTTTGAAATATTTTTTATGAATATGAGTGTGACTATGTAAAAAGATATCAAGTTCAAAGTAAAACAATTTAAAAACAATTTGCCTGTTATCAATATTCACTACTTTCATAAATCATACATAAAGTAGAATTTTCTAGTGTTTCTATAAAATATGTGCACTAAGTATTTTAGAATTCAGATGATACTAGATAACAGTTCTGCCTTATTCTATTTAATTTTTAACAGAATTTAAGAAAATACAAAGTGATTAAGTATATAAAAAAAAGAATTCGGGATGTGGGCATATAAGATATTCCGGGAAAATTGTCATATAGAGTGTTAGGTAGAGTTAATTCTTTAATGATACCATGGATAAATAAAGAGTGAATCTTTACCTGTTTTTCCAGGCATAATTCATTTTCTCTAACGCTTTTGGGAATCAATGCTATCTGGTTGCAAGATAGTCTTCCATTCTGCTTTCAGTGTTTTATATTCTCCATTGTGTCCCTCCTTCATGATTACACAGTGGTTGGTCTAGTATTGAAGTATATATTTTCAGTTTTCATATTTTTGTTCACTGCTGAATATTTCTGAAGATGCAGTTCACATAAAGTGCTAAGCAGAATGTGATATTTACTGAAGAGACATACCGGTGGCTGTGGGGAGTGGGATCGGTTGAGATCTATTGAGAGTAACAGGGACAAACAATTATTTATTGAAAATTACTTTCTTAAAAAATTCTATAATAGGAGCTTTACATATGTGATGTAATTTTAACACAAGTATACATTTTTCAGATAAAGAAATGAGGCTATGAAGAAACAGACTGTGGTATTAAAGAACAATTTCTCCGAATCTCAGAACAATTAAGCTACAAAGCCATAGTCTAAATGCTAGTGTCACATGCAATTCAAATGCAGACTCAAATACAGGTCTTACTGCAAGTTGTGGAAATTTGTTCATGTTAACCTCTCTAAGCTTCAGTGAAACAGAAATGACATGTTAAGATTGTCCTGGGGATTAAGCGACTATGTGAAAAGCATTTAGCAAATAATTGGCGCTCAAAAATCAGTTGATTTTGTCGCTGTTATTTCAATTTAAAAAGATTCTGTAGATGAAGCATTTGAGTAATGACTTGGAATAGTATATTGAAATATTTAGGAATTTTGCCTTTCCTTTTAAGCATTTACCTGATTATAAGGGTACATGGTATATGACTTCAATAATTTCTAACTTTCAGTCTTTTTGGTGATTGCAATTTCTTTCTATTAACAGTAATTGATACCTCATGGAAATAAGTCTGAATAGGTAGATATCAAGTAGTGATACATTTTTAAACATGTAAAAAAATTTTTATTTTGAAATTTTTCTTTGTTATTTTGTTCAATATTAATATAGCTATTCCATCATTTAGAATTTGATAGGTATTCCTATGTATGTATGTGCAAATATATTTAAGACTTTAATTTCAACCTTTCTATAAAACTGAATTTCAGATTTGTTGCTTATTCAAATAAATAAGCAGGTTTTGTTTTTATCCATTCTGACAGGCCGACTTTAAATTTTAAAGTTAAATTCAAAATTAAGTCTACTGTCATATATTTGAGTTTATTCTAATGTGTTTTGTACTTTCTATTTTATACCTTTCTAATCTTTTATTTTGAAATTAACATGTGCATAAAAGTATATAATATAAATAGATATCATCAGCAGTTATAGGAAACGTAAGCAACTTGAAAAATTTTGTCGGCACCCAGAGCCCCAAGTACTATTAATGTCATCATTTGTTTCTGCTTTCGGAAGATAACCACTATTCATGACATTTATAATTTTCACTGCCCCAAAACACTAGAGAGGATTTTGATTGAGACTGCACTGAATCTAGAGGTACCTTTTTATAGAATTGACACCTTTATAATATTGAGGCACCTAATACATAAATGTAATATATCTCTTTATATACATAGGACTTTTTAAATTTTCTCTGCACTATTTTGTGGTGCCCATTGTAGGGATTATGCACATCATTCATTATGTTTTTTCCAAAGTATGTGATATTTTGATGCTACTGCAAATGGTTTATGGCTTTTAAAATTGTATTTTTTCTCAATTGTTAGTGTATCAATATCTATCATTTTTCTGTATCAACTATGAATTCAGTATTGTTCATTTTTACAGTTATAATTGACATATATCACTTTTACTGATATAATTGTGTGTGTGAGGTGTACAACATATTGATTTAATGTATTAACTTATTATAATATGATTGCTACTGTAATGGGAGCTAACACCTCATTCACTTTACAGAATTATCACTTTTATCATAAGAACATTTAAAATCTATCTCTTACTAATTTTGATTTATAGAATAAGTGTTGTTGCCTATAATCACAATGGTATGCATTAGATCTTCAGAACTTATTTATCTTCTAACTCCCAAGTTTGTACACTTTGACCCAAATCTCCCTAATTTCCTCAGCTCCTACCTCCTGGTAACCACCATTCTACTCACAGTATCTTTGAGTTTGGCTTTCTTAGATTCTATCTGTAAGTAATGTCATACATTATTGTCATTCTCCCTCTGGCCTGTCTCACTTAGCATGTCCTTCAGATTCAGCCATATAATCACATATGACAGGATTTCCTTTTTTATAAAGGTAGACTAGTATGTATACATCACATTTTCTTTATCCACTGATGAACGCTGAGATTGTTTCCACAGTTTGGCCTTCGTGAATAATTAATTATAACAATGAACATGGGAGTATAGATATCTCTTGAAAATCCTGTTATCAGCACTTTTGGATATATACCTAGGAGTGGGATTGCTGAATCACGTGGAAGTTCTATATTTTAAATTTTTTGTGGAACCTTTATACTGTTTTCCATAGCGGTGGTACCATTTTCCATTCAAAATAAAGTGTACAAGGGTTTTAATTTTTCTACAGTCTCATAAGCACTTGTTATCTTTTGCTGTTCTAAATATATGCATTCTAACAGGTGTGAAATTATAGCTTCTTGTAGTTTTGATTTGCATTTTCCTGATGATTAGAGATGTCAGACATATTATCATATGTCTGTTGGTCATTCTATAACTTCTTTGGGGAAATATTTTCAATCCATGGACTATTTCTTATATCATTTATTTGATTTTTCATTGCTGAGTTGTAACAGATTCTTATTTTTAATATTAACATTTGCCATATTACCCCTTTAATATTTATAATTTTAATGTTACTCTCTTAAAAATATATCATTTATAAGTATTTCATTTTATTTTGGAGGTTGTCTTTTTACTCTGTTGATTGTTTCCTTTGCCATTTAGAAGTTTTAAAGTTTGACAGGGTCCTCATGACTATTTTTTGCTCATGTTGACTGTTGTAATGTCATATCCATTCAGGTCTTTCAACTAATTTTGGTATGTGATATAAAATAGGTGTTTTTTATCCTTTTACATGTGGATCTCCAGCTTTTAAACACTATTGGAGAAAGTATCCTTTCTCCATAGTGTATCTTTGACACATTTTTCAAAGACTGGTTGACTGATATATGCATACGTTTTTCACAGACATGTAGAAATTCAACAATACAGTTTTAAATAACCACTGGGTTGAAGAAGTCAAAAAAAGACATTAGAAAATATCTCAAGATAAATGAAAACAAAACCACAACACACCAAAACATGGAATGAAGCAAAAGCAGAACTAAGAGGAAAGTTTGTGGCAGGAAAGACCTACATGAAAAAGAAGATCTTAAATAAACCATGTAACTTTATACCTAGGGAACTAGAAAAAGAAGGACAAACTAAGACCTAAGATAGAAGGAAGAAATAATAAAGATTGGCGTGAATCACTGGTTGCGAGGAGTGGCCATGCCTACAGCATGCTCACTGCTGTGTTAAGGCTGAATCTATGACATGGGACTCATCCCAGTGGTATCCAGTGCCTACAAGACCACCTGTTGGATGTACTGCTTTTGGGGCTTACCTGGTGGTTCTGTGTTGTTGTCTAAAGCTGGCCTCCAGGTGTGTTGGTTCTGGGGCCTCTTGAGAAGAACTTCCGTGTAGTACAAGGTCAGCTCCTGTCCATCACTGGTTCAGGGCTACATGGTAGGAGCTACAGAGTTATCTGCAGTTAGTCACTACCTGTGTTGGACCTGGAGGTGTGTAGGAGAGGCACTGTGTGAACTGAGTCTGGCTGCCGCCAGGACTGGGTCTTGAGATGCTCAGCAGATAGCCCAGGGTACCCCGGAGCCTGTCATAAGCTGCTGGTTGCTTGTAAGGCTCAGCTGCTAGAAGAGCCTTGGGCCATATGCTAATTGGATGAGATGGGATTCCAAGGAATCCCCAGGGTGATGTGAGTGGTGTTAACTAAGTTCCTGCATATTAAGAGTTGATAGTGGTGCTGAGGCTTGGGCCATTCAGCATAAGGTTCAGAGCACACTTAGGCCAGCCATTGCATGCCTAGGGACCACAGACCCCTGAAAGGCGTTTAAGAAAGATTGTGCAGGCTGGCACTGGCTTCCCACCCCAAAATTGCCAATGGTGGTATGCAAACCGAGACCAGCTACTTGCTGCTGAAAGAGCCTCCTTCAGTTCAAGAGCAGGGGAAGGGTCTGGCTGCCTGCCCGCTAAAGTGCCCCCAGCATCTATGAGTTCTATTCATTATTTTAAAGCAGTGTTTCTTAAGGACTTAATATGTAGCCTATAATGTGGATATCATTGAGGACACAGAAAGATAAAGTATGACCCTTAGAAATAAGTATCTCACAAACACTAGTAATTTAAAAGAAATGGTGAATGGCATGGAAGAGTCATGTTAATCTTCAGATATCTAGTTCACGCTATAGCGTAGATTGTAATATAGGTAATAAGTAGATTTTTCAGTGTGAATAGTATACTAAAAGTCAGGAGAATCTTGAACTAATCAAATCTATAAAATAGAGAAGTGGTACCTCTTTTCGTTTCTATGAAAACACAAGTGGAAAATATTGTTTTTAGTGCAAACATAGTTACTAGATAATCTTATTTTTGTATTGGAATTATTGATGACAGTGGTTTTATTGGAATTAAAGAAAGTTGTAATACCTAAAGTTCATATAATTTCAGAAAATCAACGTATATTTTATATTGAGAGATTGGTATTAATTCTCATTTATTGGAGGATTTTATATTTTTTTATTATGAAATTTTTATTTTGATGACCAGAAACCTATATTTCAAATGAATTGTAATTTTAATTTTTTAAATAATTTTCTTATACTTTTAAGTCAAAACTCACAAGCCACATTTGGATTATAAAGTACAGCTTTGGAAAAAAGCCAAGATCCTCTGCCATAGGTCAGCATCTAAACTGATGAGTAAATCATTTTTCGGTGATCCTAGTGGTCCTTATAGAATTATTGAGTACCTTAGGTCAGAAATCAGAGCTACATGTACAGATTGAAAAAACTGCACCTGTACTTCTGTTCCTGTATTTTGGAGGGGTTAAAATCCTTCATTGCTCTTATGCAGTGGAAAAAAAATTTTTTTAATTACTTACTTTGCCAGTCTGTAAATCAAAATGGCATGATGCTACGTACCACATTCCATGTTGAGTTAAGCATTTGAAATTCAGTATAGTTACTTTGGGAGAAACCTTTTCAAATGAGATTGGGGTGTAATCCTTGTATGTAAAATAACATTTGCAGAATTAGACTTATGGGTAGTACTCTGTGAGTTTATCTACTTTCAAATGTTAAAAGAATAACTTTTGTTTCTGGACAGAAAATGAAAAAAATATATTGAAATGATCTTAAGGTGGTGAAGTTGAGGAGGGTACCAATTTTTATTTTTATATTCTTCACCCTTCTTGCTCTTTAAGCACACCAGCTTCAATTTTACATCGTCTAGTTCAATACTACATTCTAAAGTTGAGGATATTTGACATCAGAGAAAGAACATTTTTATCTTTATGATCAGTGAATAATTTTACCCTCTCTTCTTTCCTCTGCCCTCAAAAAAGGCAAATCTTATCTCTTCAATAAAGAACATTTTACAATTCAATAATATGACTGCATGAAATAAACTGGCAAATAATTGAAAAGTTCTTTTTAAAAAGATATATGAATCGTCAGTGAAAGAGGCAGTGGAGAAAAAGAGAAAATTGGCTATTTGTGTATTTCTATATATTTCAAATGCTATTATAATCATCAGTAATATAAAAATATTCATTATCAAGTTATAAAATCTGAGAAAGCTAAAAATTTTCTAACAAAGACAGAACAATGTAACATGTAGACATCTATCTTCTCACCTTAATAAATAACATAAATTTTTCCATGATTAGGAATCTTTCAATTTTCAGTAGTCATCATTCTCTGCAATAACAATAAAAAATACATATAATACATAATACATTTATGCAGTAATACTTTATAATCATTATAATAACATATATTTATGATTCAATACAATGACTCAACAATAATTTTATATTCTATGCAATAATTTAATTAAAATACTTGTATAATATTTCTCTACAATAATAAAATAAAGTAAAAATAGACATGAAAGGTTGGAGACAAAAAGAAAGTTCTGCCAGCATATATTGATACAATCTTAGAATCATTACATAGTTCATAATTTTTATATATCATCACACAAAAATAAGGGAAGGTCATATCTTGTTTTCCAAATGGCCACTAACTCTCAAAATTACTATCCTTTGCATTTTCCCTTTGAAAGAACATTGGTATTTATTTTACTTTGACTTTGTTAAAACCGGTATTTTTATTTTGGGATTTTGGACAGAATCATTTCAAGCAAGTCATTGTTTCCACTGAGCACCCTAAATTGTATTTATCCATTTATCTGACTTACCGTTAATGAGTGTATACTACACTTATTTTAAAATAGTGCTGTACACTGAAGATACAGTAGTAAATATGTCATATAAGTTTTTTTTTTTTTTCCTCCTGGTGGAACTTTATATTTTTGTTTGGGAGACAGGTAATATGCAATAAATTATTTATATTAGGTAGGTAGGTAGGTAGGTATGTGGAAATAAATTAGATTAGAGGTAAGATTAGACAGATACAGACAGATAGGCAGACAGGTGGTTTTGTATGTTATGTTGAAGAATGTTAGAGAATAGAAATAGCTGAGTAATAGGGAAGTGAACAGTGATAGAATGGGCAGTGAACTATGTCTGGATCAAAAGGGGTCACAGACCTAAATGTAAAATGCAAAACTGTTAAACTCCCAGAAGACAGCATATGAGCAAATCTTGATGACCTTGGGTTTAGTGATGACCTTGTAGATGCAACACCTAAGGCACGATCCATGAAGGAAAGAATTGATAAACTAGACTTCATTAAAATATTTAAAAATTGCTCTATGGAAACATGGTCTAGAGAATAAAAAGAGAAGCCCAAGACGGGGGGGAAAATGTTTGCGAAAGATGTATCTGATAAAGGACTGTTATCCAAAATATACAAAGAACTTCTTGAAACTCAAGGCTAAGTAAACAGTTTGATTTTAAAAAATGAGCTAAAGTCATTAGCAGACAACTCACCAAAGAAGATTCACAGCAAATAAGCACATGAAAAATTTTCCACATTTTATGTTGTCAGGGAAATGCACATCAAAACAAAGATGAGATACCACTATACTCTTATTACAACGGCTGATGTACAAAACACTGACAAAAACAAATGCTGGGGAGGGTGTAGAGCAAAGGAATTCTCAGTCCTTGCTGGTGAGAATGCAAAATGATACAGCTACTACAAAAGACAGTTTGGGAGTTTCTTTTGTATGATGCATAAGTATGTATATGTATGTATATATATATATAAATATATATATATATATATATATATATATATATATATATATATATATATACATGTGTGCACATGTGTATATTTTTGACATACAAGAGCTGCACACATTTAATATATACAAATGTTGACTTGATGAGTTTGTGGATAAGTATACTCCTGTGAAACCATCTGTCCAATCTATGCCATAAACAGACTAGTAATCTCCAAAAGTTTCCTCACACTTCTTTATATATTATAAGTTATTGTGTGATAAGAAATCTTAACATAAGATCTACCCGCTTAGCAAAATTTTAAATATCCAATACAATAGCCTTATGAAAGTAAACATATTCTTATCATATAATTCAGTTATTGCACTCTATGGCATTTATCCAAAGGAGTTAAAAACTTATAACCCTGCACTTGAGTTGCAAAAACCTTCACTTGGATATTTATAGAGCTTTATTCATAATTGCCAAAATTTAGAATCAACCTAGATAGTTTTCAGTAGATGAATGGATAAACTGTGGTACATCTGGACAATGGAATATTCTTCAATACTAAAAAAGAAATCAGCTTACAAGCCATGAAAAGACATTGTGGAGTCTTAAATACATATTACTAAATGAAAGAAACCAGTCTGAAAAGGCTGCGTACTATATGATTTCAACTAGATGGCATTCTTGAAAAGAGGAAACGATGGAGACAGTAAAAAGATCAGTGGTTGTCAGGCATGAGGGCAAAGAGTGAGAAGACTAAGCAGAGCACAGAGGATTTTTAGGGTAGTAAAACTATTTTGTGTGATGTACAAGGTAGTTAGTTCTATGTCATCATGCTTTTTTAAAAAACCCGTAAAATGTATACCACATCAGCGAATCCTAATACAAACTATGGGCTTTGGGTGAAAATGATATTTCAATGTTCATTCAGCAGTTATAACAAATGTGCTACTCTGGAGGAGGATATTGATAATGGGGAAAGGTATGCATTTGTGGGTGTATGTAGTATATGGGAAATCTCTCTGCCTTATGATCAGTTTTTTTCTGTGAACCTAAAACCACTCTAAAAATAAAACATATTTTCAAATATCTGAGAAGAAAAAAAATGAATTGAGCTGAGAATAATTTGAAAGAATCAGCAATGTGAAGTTCTGGGAGAATTTTGTTATAAGCAGAGGGAAGAAATGTGAAGCTTTGCAACCACAGTGATCTGTATAGTTAAATATAAGATGAAATCTTACATAAACATGGTATACAATTTTGATACCACATGAGCACAGAGAAGTATTCAGCAGCCAGATAATTGTAGGTTTTATAAGCTAAAACAAGGGAAAGTTTCATGCTAAATGTGACATGAACATACTAGAAGTTTAGAATAATGAAGGAACATAATGATTTCTGTTTGGAGAATGAGTTGTAGGGTGCTGATGAAAGGTGAAATAGGGGATTCACCTGCATTTCGGGTGTTTTGGGGGTTTCTGAGTAAGATATTTAACTTGATTGGACTTATAGTACCGTAGAAATGATAGAAGTGAAGTGAAGCAGAACAATTAAAATATCTTAGAAGTAGTCAGGCAAGACTTATTGAAAGATAAGCAGAGTGGGAAAGAATGAGTAATTATGAATGACCCACCAATTTAGGATTAAATTATAGGTTGAATGTTTATTTTGTTTACTGAGCTGGTGAAAACTTGGAGAAAACCAGATTTGTGCAGAGAGGTATCTTCTGATAAAAATATGTTAATTTTGAACTGCCTGGAAGATAGTCCAGTAAATGCTTTAATATTTGAGCATATTCATTTATAGCTGAATGGTTAAGTCAGTGCTGATTTTGAAATGTAGAATTCAACAGCATAAGAATGATATATAAAGCCATGGGAATAGACTAACTTAGAGAAATATATATGGAGAAAAGAGAAGAGGGTTTAGGATAAAAAGACGCCGCTGTTGGAATTGGCTACATAGAAGTTCTTGGTGACTTTGGTGCAATTCAGTGGACTGGTAAAGACAAGCTCAATTAATTGTTCTTTCACTATGCATTAAATTTTAATCCATAATATGCCTTTTGAATACCATATTAGAGGATAATATTAAGGACTTGTTTTATTTTTAAGAAGAAAAGGAGATTTAAAATGATTCCCTGAATCCTCCTAAAATTTTGAAAATCTAAACACAGAATTTTATTATAAGCAGATGGAGAATGAGTAATTTACTGGAAGTGGAAGAGAATAGTAGGGCAGGATTTGACTTTTTTGGTCACAACAGATTGTCCAGATCAGCAAGATAATGCCTTCTGGAAAATCATGAGTTATGAGAACCGTTAATCTTTGCACAGTAGATACAGGGAGACAGGGGCTATGTTTAAAGAAAAGAACAGACAAATCAGTTATACCCCACCATTCATGGAAAGCTCTTCAACATGTAGAATAGGTGTCCCTTTCTTTAATGTAAAGTTTTCTCGGCTATTCACATTTATACTGAGAAAGATAAGAGGGAAAGAAAAATCACCATGTAAATTTTTTAACACTGTTTAATTTACCTGAGAGAGAACATTTTAAAAGATTTTTAATCGCCACTACTTGGAAAGTCCAGTGGTTTGCATTTTACTTTTTATTGTTTTTTAATTTTTCTTCACATTAATAGGCCTTATGGGTCACAAGAGAGTTTAATATAGTGTGAAGATATGAAGTTAATTGTTTTTACATCTAAGTAATGTCATGTAGATATTTTCTCTCTGCAAGACTAAATTCTGCTTGATTTGGTTTTCTGCATGTATTCAGCTATTTATCAGAAGTCTCTTTAATATGTCTCATTTAAATTTACTCATGTTGGTAATTTGGACAATTTTGATTTCCCTCCTTCGTTAAATGGAGAAAAGTTGGCACTATATTCTATTTAAAAGAAAAATCTCTTAATAAGTAATCATTAAGGTTATCATATACTATAAGCCAATCTCTTCTCCATCATGAAATATAATTCTAATTCCCTTAGCCTTTTTAGTGACACTTTTAAAAACTTTATTTAGGTGACGTTCTCATCAAATGCTTCAAATATTTCTCATAACAAGAAAGCCCAAATCTAAAAAAATTCTAGTAAAAACCTAATCAGCATATTATAGAGATTTTATGAGAACAATGCCAGTTCAAACCTTTAAATCATTCTAATTGTTTAATTCAACTTTACTTAAAATAAAACAAAACTAACTTACCAAATATGCTTGAAAGTGGATCATTCAAAATTCATCAGTTGGTCATGGTTATTTACACTTCACAGATGGTGGTATAGTTTCATAAGGAAGTAATAGTATTTTTTCTTTTTTTTTTTTTTTTAAGGAATGCTACCTTTAATTTGTATTTGTATTAATTTGAAAGTAAACTTTCTGAAATTTATTTGGCTCATCTCTTGACTTCCTGTCATGACCCCTGTGGTTCCTCACTTAAATCTGTAAATATAGCTTCAGATTGTTTGAATCTGTGGATTCAACATCTGCCTTTTTGAATGATTTCAAAGCCTGCATCGATATTTTTCTTTTCCATATCTCACATTCAGCATCATTAACTTCTACATCCTTACTTGTATATTATGTAAGTCTATCTAGAGACCTTTAATTTAGTCTTTCATATTCCCAGAGTTATAAGTATTCTTCAGGTCTTTCCATGATTAATCTGTTAATTTTTTTAGCATATCTTATATTTTTTTTAAGCTTTTCTGAGTCTTGTATTGCAGTTTGCCCCATTTTTACATGTATTTGATTCTTTGAATCACTCATTTATCTCATGTAGGCATACTATTGAACTACTAAAATTGTTTCAACAAATCTGCTCTTGCATTACCATCCAAGGCCTACTTGCCCTTCTTTGAATCCTTCTTTGCATCCTTTTTATCATCCTTCTTTGATTCTTTCTTTGAATCCTTCTTTGCATCCTTCTTTGAATCCTTCTTTGAATCTTTCTTTGCATCAGCAGATTCTGTGTCAGTGTCTTTCTTGACATCCTTTTTGGAATCTTTCTTGCCCTTTGATTCATCACTATTTTCATCAGATTTCTTTTTACCTTTTTTCTTATCCTTCTTCTTGTCCTTCTTTGCACGTTTTTTTTCATCTTCAGATTCTGTGGCTGACTCCTTGTTCTTCTTTGTATCTTTATCTTTTTTGGAGTCTTTCTTCACATCTTTTTTTTCACCTTCAGATTCTGTGGCTGACTCCTTATTTTTCTTTGTATCTTTATCTTTTTTGGAGTCTTTCTTCACATCTTTTTTTTCACCTTCAGATTCTGTGGCTGACTCCTTATTCTTTTTTGTATCTTTATCTTTTTTGGAGTCTTTCTTCGCATCTTTTTTTTCATCTTCAGATTCTGTAGCTGACTCCTTTTTCTTCTTTGTATCTTTATCTTTTTTGGTGTCTTTCTTTGTGTCTTTTATTTCATCTACAGATTCTATAGCTGATGCCTTTCTCTTCTTTGTATCTTTATCTTTTGTGGAATCTTCCTTTGTGTCCTTTATTTCATCTTCAGATTCTGTAGCTGACTCCTTACCCTTCTTTAAAACTTTCTTATCTTTTTTGGACTCTTTCTTTGTGTCCCCTTTGGCAGGTTCTGATTCTATAGTTGACTCCTTGGCCTTCCTTTTGTCTCCTTTAGCATCTGGTTTTGCAATGTCTTTTTCGCCTATAGTTACTGTTTTGGAGTCCTTGTCTTTCTGTGGATCTTTAGATATTTTTGACTCCAGTGAAAGTTTGGATGAGGTTTCTGAATCTAATCTGTCTTTCTTGTCTGTTTTTTTGTCTTTTTTATCTGTCTTGCCAATTGCTGGGGGTAAAGGTTTCTTTACACTTGCTACTTCAACATCCCCCTTGTGGCGAGAAGTTGTTTTACGTGGAGACTGTGTCCTGGCAGCTAAATAAGCAGATGGTCTTTCAGAAATTCTCATCAAAGAACGGTGCATCCATAAAGGTCGCGTAGAACCTCCTTTTAATTTGTCTTCATCGCATTTCTGAAGTGTGTTAGAAGAACGATTGAAAACTTGTGTGAATTACACAGCTTTTATTACCAGATACCAAATACAATATCATGAAAATGATTTAGATTTTAATAAATAGTGTATAAACTGTAGATTTTATAGTTTACGCTGCCTTTTTATTTTTAGTCTTTTTGGAACTAATTGGTAACCTTATTTCATTCTAGATCTAATTTCAATTTAGGATATCTTCATAATTCCCTCAAGATTTTATGTTAAAATTGATACAGGACTTCACTTACTGATGACATATCAGAATCTCTCTTCACGATCAAAAGATTGGTTGTTTTCTCTTTGACTCTGTTTTTGAGATGCTCGGATAATCTTGCCTAGCCTCCATTTCTAGGCTGACTTAGAAACCAATGTTTTCTAATGTCTAATAGTTTTGTGTTGAGTCTGATCCTGCTCTCCATTGTTCCTAAAATTTACCATGCTAACTGTGGTTACAAGTAAAAGCCTAGAATTCTTCCTGTTTGGCAAAATATAAACTGAGTATCATCAGATAGGAAACTGTAGTAATAAAAGCTGTAACATTCAGTGCATATTAAATTGTGCAGAACGGAACATTTTGTTTTTAACACATAAACTAATATTTGCAAAAGCTTAACTGCAAAAATAGCAAATTTTGGAAGGAATGTTAACAAAAAATAGAAAAGTAAATTGAGTAAAGAAAATTAAAATATAAACCAAATGAACCTGGATTCCTATAGATTGTATATATTCCTTAAAATAAACAGTACTTAATAATACATTCATCTTGTGGAAACTTTTCTTTGAACATTTTCATATCCCGTGATGATTTCAGAAACATTGGGAAATACTGTATCTTCCAATGTTCAAAATCTTTAATTTATATTACAGGAACTGAGGAAGCATTGAAACCTGATTAGAGTATAATGTAATGCCTCAGTTCTAATGAAGAGGTTTCTCTAGCTGGTAAACATTTTTTGAATGTTTATACTAACCATGGCATTAGGACCTCTTGATTTCTGTGCTTTTGGACATATATTTTCTATAATGTGAGGTTACTGAATAAATAGTTAATAGGAAATGAGGGGGGAATTTTTATACAGTGAAACACGAATAGAATATCTACTTTCTTCAGGTAGTATAATTTGAATTACCTTTAACTGTGAAAATGTGGCATTTAAAAGCCTTATGTGAATTACATTGAATTGAAAATGTAAAATTCAATTCCTCAGTTACAAGAGCCTCATTTCAAGGGCTCAATAGCCACACTGGGAAGCAAATAGTAAAATCATTCCATCATCACAGAAATCTCATTGGTCAGATCTGATCATAAATATGACTTGACAAGTTTATTCCTAATAAAATTATATATGTAATCTTTTTAATACTCACAGGAACTGTATTATCTCGTAGTTGGGAAGGTGGTGATCTTCTTTTTGTTCCTGGTCGCTGTGGTTTGGGAAATAGCAGGGCAAAGTGTTGCTGATTCCATGATGTTTTGCTTAATTCACTGACTAAAGTAAGAAAACAATAAATATACATCTTAGAGTAAATAGAATTTCATCAGAACTAAAGTGACAGTGAGGTATTACATTTCATGTAAATGAATAAACAATTCAGATTATTTCTTCATTTATTTGGTAATGTTTGAAATTCTATGCTCTTAATATGAGAAAATAAGAATTGATTTTTTTCATTTTTACCACTTTTACAGAAAACTATATAAAGTAGTGATAGTGAAACTAATATAGTCTGTAGTATAAATGTAAAGAAACCAATTTACTTCCTTTTAATCTATCTAATCCAGTCTAGAACTTTGCTTTTTACTCTTTTAGTTACAATACTATTCTATGAAGGACAGAAAGTATGTTAACTACTTCTGTAGCCATCAAAGTATTTAGTGTAGTGCCTATTACAAAATATTTAGTAAATATATGATTGACTATAAATGGTAATATTTTAGATCACTTTAGTGATCATTTTCCGAGTTACAAGAGTAAATGTTATATGCCCAAGAACTGCATTGTTATAGGTTGCATATTAATAAAGAACCTGACAAATGAAGAATACCTACAGAATTGTGACTGGTGGATAAAGTTACCTGGGAAACATGATAGAAGTGGTTCAAGACATTTAGGATACCAATGAGGCCAGTAGGAGAGATATTCTCACTTTATTTGAATATGTGCAGTGTACTGTATGTAAGAGGAAATAGACTTGTCCTGTGAATCTCCTAAAGACTGAAGCAGGATTATTGAGAAAATATACAGAATGAAAGGCATATTTTAGATCAACATTTAGGGGAAATCACGTGATGTACAAAGTCCTTCAACATCAGGGTGACTGATTTTGTCAAGGAATTTTTTTTTTCTTTCAGCAAATTATAAACCAGATGCAATCTATCAGAAATGTAGTAGAAGACATGTCTGACATGGGTGAGAACTTCTTTAACCAGTTTTCTTCACTACCTTTCAACTGTGAGGTTATCAGATTAAATGATTATTTTGTAAATATGTTCACATTTATGTTGCTGTATATTTTGCATAATCATTTTTGTTTTTAGGAAAAATATCTAGAAAGTGTATACTGAGCCACGATAAAAGTTCCTTGGAAAATAAAATTTGATTTTTAATAATATTCCATGACAGCTACTGCTTTATTATTTTGAATGGAGGATAACCTCTTATCTCAAATATTAATCTTACATACTTTTTAAAAAGTATATTGAACTCTTTCCTACCTGGAATGTAATTATCATATGTCCCAAAGTTTGCTTTTTGGCTATTAAAATAAGAGAAAAAGGTTTTAATTAATTTGTACAAAGTCATTCTGTTTAAAGATCAGTATTATGAATAAGTACTTGCCACCACCAGCTAGAGAAATATTTTGTATTCTTCTATCTCCATTATTATATAAGATTACTTGGTTTTAGAAAAATAGAGATGAGCAAACATGTCTCTTTAGGACAAACACAACAGAGATAACACAACGGGAGTAAAGAATAAGAAAAAAATCTTATCAACCTGCCATATCTAAAATAGAGACTTATTTAAAATTGTTAAATCATAATTGAATTCATTTTCCCCACCTCATGCTCCAAATGTTCTTTATTGATTTTAACTAAGGTAGCACTTTTAAAACAGTATGCTTAAGTTAAATTAGATTCTCAAAATATTACAGATAGGATATGTGTGTCTATTAATGTATGTTTGTATGTGTATGTGTATGTATGTATGCACCACAATATCCGCCTGAATTTTTATCTTTTTTGTTCTCGAAGAATATCGGCAAAAATTATATTGCAAAATATTTTTCATTTCTAAAATCTATTTGGTTAGTACTATATAAACATGTTTGTAGCAACACAGGGGAGTTTTATAATTTAATTTTTATAAATTTATTTTGGAGGTGAATATTAAGATTTCTTAAAGAAATATTATTTGACATGTTTTCGTATTACAGAAATAATCTGTTAATCGTGAGTTTGTTATAAAAACACACTGAAATACAAACATATGTGCTTACCCAGCTCTTATTTTGACATTACATAAATTTGAATAGTAAATTACAGTTTTATAATGTATCTTGATAACTTCATTAATGCTCCAGTCCATAGCACAATACATGGTACATTTTAAAATTTGTCACTTTTAAGAATTTAAATAAAATAGATAAAATTTAGGATCTATTGGGAGTGACTCCATAGTATAGTGGTTAGCACGTCTGCTTTGTTCGTGCCAGAATTAGAGCCATGGACCAGTATGGTGTGCATGTCCCAAGCAAGACTGTAGGAGGAGATTCTCCACCTTCAAAGATCCATTTCTTAAGGGGAAATGGCAACATCCATAGGTCAGAAGGGAGGAAGTGGGGCTGGGGAAAATTAAAAAGGAGAAAAAAATTTAGAATTTATTGATGCATTGACTAATAAATAATCTGGTCTGGTGTTTTCTTATATGAGGACATGCATTCAAATTACTTACCCCACTGTATCTAAATCTCTAGACTTGGGTCTAGCCAATGTACAGACACTGCTGAAGAAATTTTGATATTCAAGTATGGTTATGAACTTCTCTGTTCTAAATGTTCTGAAAGAGGAAATTATTTAGGTTCATGAAACTTATTGATTTGAGATTTAAAAAATATTCCATAGGCATGGTCTATTATTTCTTTGTATAACCTGTGGGGCATATTCTTTGATCACCAAGCAATTGAGATGGAAATCAATAAAAAATATATAGCAAATACATAGAGGTTGAACAGTGAAGAAGGCTGATGGGAAAAATCAATTCATTTGAAATATAGAGTTGTAGGAGAGCTCTATGGAAACTCTGGACTGCCAGAAACATGAACAAGTGGGTCCTAGATAAACTAAATCTGAAACATCGCTGGAAGCAAAAAAGACAAAACTGATGCTGTCCACTTTGGGCACAAAATGAGAAGGCAGAGTTCTTTGGAAAAGACAGTAATGCTGGAAAAAAGAGAAGGCAGAAGTAAAAGAAGACCAAAACTGAGATGGACTGACTCCATAAAAGAGCCAGGAATGAGTCTATAGGAGCTGAGCAGGACTGTTGAGGGTAGGACATCATGGACATCATTCATTCATAGAGTCGTGCCAACTCAGTGGAATGTAGCAACAACACAAATATTTGAAAAATGAGCATCTCCTTCGCCATAATCAGTGATCAAACAGAAGTCAGAATGAACAGTTATTCAAAAAGAAGCAGCTAAATAGTATCATATTGAAAATTGTGGCATACTATGTACAGTTCATACAGTAGAATTTATACCGTTTATTTCTTATATTAGAAGAAAATCAAAAACAGCATTTTAAATATCTACTTAAAATTAGGAAAATATCATAGTTAAAGGGAGGCAATTAATGGAACTATAAGTCAAAACCCATTAGAGACAACCAAATAAGAGTAAATTAAAAAATCCAAAATTTGGGTTTCTTTTTCTTTAAGACTATTAAAATTTTATGTCCTAGAAAGTCTGATGAAGGAAAAGAGAAAACACAAATTACCAATATTAGGACAGATGCAACTTTTATAATTACATAAATTTTAGAGGATAATGAAGAATATCATTAAGATCTTTATGCTAATAAATTCAGCAACTTAAGTGAAGTAGATGAGCTCAATTTATGTATTTACAAAAATTGACTTGATGAAATAATAAAAGATGTGAATATTCATATAATTGTTGAATGCATTTATTATCAAATTCTTCCCCGAAATAAAAGCACAGGCCCAGACCGTTTTACTGATAGATCAAAATTTTAAAAAAAATACTAACTCTACGAAAGATTTTCAGAAACAAGAGATAGGAGAATAGTGTTCGACTAATTTTTGAGACAAATATAAATAACCTTGACATAGGAACCTCACAAAAACATTGCCAGAAATTAATATTATAAACCAATATTCTGAATAAATGCAGATACAAAAGTTCCTTAACAATATATTTACAATTTTATGGAACAATATATAAAATGTCTAAATTATCATGACCACTGAAGTTTACTCTCTGGAATGAAATTTGGTTATACCTATGTACATCAAACAATGCAATCACTCTAAATAACAAAATAAGGAAATTTGTCATCATCTCAAGATATGCAGAAGAATTTTTAAACAAATAAGTAACAATTAAAGCTGAGAAAATTAGGCATAGAAGGCATCCTCCTCCAATGGATAAAATGTTTTCAGACAATACTATTTAAATTAAATTTAGTTTCATTATAGAAGACTGGCTGTCCTCTATAAATCAGAAACAAGGCAAAGATTCTCAATCTTCTCTTTAACATTGTAATCTAAACCCTATTTTGTTCCATCCGATAGAGAAAACATCAATATTGGAGAGGAAAAAGTAAACTTGTATTCATCCTCAAAAGACCTGATTGAGTAAAAAGACTACCAGTGACATCTACAAATATAATTATTTAGAGCTCCTACATGACTGTAATAAAATTATGTGATACAAGGGTAATTATATAAAGAATATCTCTATAACTAGGAAAATGGGAAGGTATAAATTTAAGAAAGAATAATTTGCAATAACATGCAAATATTCAGAAATAAGCTTATGATAAAATATATGCAAGACATGTATAAGAAAACTAAAAATTTTCCTCAGAGAAATTAAAGATAACCTTTATACAACGAGAACAGAGAAAATTAAAGAGTAATGACACTGACAGTCAACAGTGGTGAGAGGATTGGATATTTTCAGCATTGGTTGTGGGTGCAGAAGTGGTGCCACCACTTTGGAATACCATTTGATATTTTTGAAATGAAATTAAATGTACACATGCTCTGTGAATGAACCAGCCTTTCCACTGCTAGCTTAGCCAAGAGATGCCGATAAAAAGACTTGGATAAAATGTGTATAGCAACTTTCTTTATAATAACCCAACTTAACAACCCAGGTGTCCATCAACGGGAGAAAGCCTATGTTCATGTAAGAGAGCATTTTCTCACTCTTTCCTCTAAATGTGGTTCTGCTTATGGAATCATCTCTCCCTTGCCTCTCTGGGACAGTCAAGAAAGTTTGTAGAACTGAATGCATTTAGATTCCATTTTTGAAGTTTCTAACAACAATAACAACAACAACAAACAAATGTTAGTGTATCTTTTATTTTTTGGAAACTGTTTTATATGAGTATATATTTATTTCCATCCTTGTAAAATTGAAGATGGTCAATTCAATTACTTACACTAAAAATGAAGAAAAAATGCAATAGTTATGTCAAAAAAAGGTTATTCTTTGTACTATTAGTTCTTGTGTTAAGATCTTTGGATATATATACATAAGGAAACCCAATACTTCATCTTAACCAAGAGTAATAAAATACATAAGCCACAAGTCTACCTTCACTTCAGGTCCCCACATTCAGTCATTTCAAAATCTGTCTCAGTATCTGTGAGCTTTTTTAAAGTAATGAGGTACCTACTGTCAGCATTTTGGAATGTAGCATGTTCTTGGCTTAGGAAGGGAAGCTAGGTTTCAGTTTTCCTAAATAAAAGTTGAGATCCCAAAGTAGGAAACATGGGGAACTTTATTTTTTAGGAGAGAAACCTATTTCTACATTTCTATATAACCCCTGGAAAAAAATTTTTAATCTTTAGTTTGACATTTTCACACTAAATATAGAATATACCTTTACTTACTCGTGTCTTTCACTGTATCTCTAATATGTTTTAAAAGTATATAATAAATTCAAAGGAAAAGGGCTCAATAATGTGAAATCTCCTCCAGTGTCATTTGAAATGCCCACAGACAATCTGTATGTGTGAGTATCCCAGGATACCCAGTCAGCAGACTTTGGATTTTTGGATTCTTCATTTAATGTATGGCAAATGAGGTTGTAGAGGACTTGTCAGAATGTTTTCCAAGAACTGACTGGGACCTAAGGCACTTTGTATTTCCTAGAGGAGTCTCTATGAAAAAGCGAAGTTCAACTGCCACATGGTTATGGTCTTGCCGAGAGATGACTGTGAGTGTGTGTGTGTGATGAAATTTCCTGTCAGTTTCTAACATTTTCTCAACAGTGTTTCTCAGACCAGGTTTATTTTGAATCCCTTTCCCCAGAGGACATTTTGCAAGGTGTGAGATATTTTCTATTATCACAACTGTGTATAGGCAAGAATGCCTGTGTGCTTGCGTGTTGATGTCGGCATCTAGTGGGTGGAAACCGGGGATACTTCCTTCTAAGCATCTTATACTGAGCAAGCCAATTTCCACCCCCAGTTCTCAACTCCAATGTCAATGGTGCCAAGGTTGATAAACCCTGTTCTATATCATGGTGAATTTCTAGGCCAAGGTAGTAAAATGGTCTTTATTAATGCAATTCAAGGGAGACAAAGATAAAATGTACAGTGGATATGAAATCTGGATGTTAACACCAGGCATTCAAAACGTTGTTTTTCTCCCTATCTGATACAAAGTCTTTATGAAAACTTCTTCCACTTCTTTCAGAAGTTTTAGACCTACTCTACAACATTAAAAATGGAAGGACTAAGTTGAGTCAAGTACCTGAGTTAGGGGCAAAGGCAGGAAGAGGAGAAACTCTTGCTGGGATTTTTGATATTGAATGAATAAAGGTTTTAAAGAGGAATAAGTGGAGGGGGTGAAAACTGAGCTGAAGAGTAGAATTTTCTTTATCAACTACAAGTTGGTTGACATGGCACAGAAATGTTAAGTCTAAAATTAAGGTTCTGTCATTGTTGGAATTCAGAAGAAAGCAAAGTAAAAAGTTATTTTCTGCATTTCAAATTCTTTGTTACTTGAACTAGAAGTTGCCACTTGAACCCAAGAAAAATGAGAATGTGTGTTAAGGATTGTGTGTGTGTGTGTGTCTTTGTGTGTATGTTTTATTCGCTGAGAATCAGGCCATTTGACTATGAGGTTAATCACACTTTCCTTCTACAATAGCATGAGTTTGGGGATTAGGCCAGAAAACACCATATAGAAATTGTCATAAAATCAAAACTAAGTTCTTAACCATTGTGGAGAAGTTCTTTGAAAGCCAAGCAATGCTCAGGATAATAGTAATGACATCAATATTTCATTGTGCTTAAATTAAGCATTTTAAAGTGATTACATAGTTAATTCTGTTATATGCCTGAACACTGATTACTGTGTAATCCTCAGCAATTCACTCAGCCTCTAAAGTAATCATGACAGATACATTCAAACCTTTATGGCCTTTATGTTATAGTGAGGTAGTCACCAGAAACCTGTTTTGTTGGTGTTTATTTTCAAGATTTGTATTTTACCTTTTTGTTAACAGTACCCTCCAAAGAAAACCCAGTCACGCTTTGCTTTATGTTTCATAGTTCCATGCCTTTGTCTTTGTTCTATGCCTTCACAGTAAAAAGGTTTACACAATTGAGAGCTTTCCTTCCTCTATCTCATTTTAACACAGATTAAGTGTCAGGAAACAGCTATCACCACACTTCCCATTTTGGATTATCTTCTTTTTATTGCAAACTCCTTTTGCATACTCAGGAGTTCTCATGGTGGGGGCGGGGATACAGTTAGCATTTAGTTGATCTTCTTTCTGTTGGGCTTCCCACTTTTTAGCAAAGGTTTAGGACTCTTGAACCAGGCCCTCTTAAGTCAGTGCACACTTCAGAAACTGACATATAAGGAAGAAAACTCCCATAAATTTCCAAATGACCCTTAAGGAAGTGATAGTTGCCATGAATTATTTCATTTTTATATTCCAAAATACAATATGATAAAAACTGAAAAATCACAATGAAAATAAACTTATCTAAAGCCATGTCTATATTTTCCTGAAGTGAATAAGTTATGTCTTGGATCAAAACAACCTACATTGTTCCTTGAGAATGCGTTTGCTAAACACATACTCTTTTGTTTATCAATGGCATCATAATAATATAATGAACATCTCTTTATATTAAAGGGAATAAATATAAAGCTAACTAGAGCATTTCAGTTATTTTAAAACATAAAATTTGACAAGAGGACTTACAATCTTGGTACAGACATTTCCCCAACCTATGATTTGCCAGGACTTAAGCACTGTGAATTCAGATTAGTGATGTTGAGATGTGACATCATAAAGAGGCCAACCACACCAGTAGTTAAAGGGGAAAAACAAAAGGATCCACTTTTACTTAAGTGTTTTAACAGTTTCAAATATTCAATCTAAGATTGGTATTTACTTTCCCTCATTATTACTGATTACATACAATTGGTAGTTTTAAAATGACCCATTGATTTTACATCTTAAAGAAACTTGTTTCAGGTTTTCATGTAGTTAAAAATTATTGACTGATAAGAGGGTATACATTTCAGCATTTACTTTACATGTGAAAATCAGTTGTAATCCTTACTTTCCCTACTGACAGTCATGTTTCTTTTGTTAAATTTTTGGCCTAACTTTACATTGCCTTTTTCCATCTTAACTTTTTGGACTGCTCACAGTTACAAGCTTTTAAAGAAGGCTGGATGCTTATTAAATTATCAACTTACTCATAGATCTGAGTTAACTTTTACTCCACCTAGCACTCCACCCCACTAACAGATGAAAACAAATTTTAGATAGAGTAGTATTTGAACACATTGCCATTATCTTGATCTTTTTATTGAATTTCAACAGATCTTTGTCCCCTTACAGAATAGAGTTATTAAGTTTCAGCCACTGTTAGAGATAACTACAAAAATCTCTGTGTTTTTTCAGAATGAAATTTTTTCTCTCATGTCTCAGACCATGGTAAGTTCTAGAGGGGTTAGGGTCGGAACCTTCCATATGGTGATTTAGTAAGTGAGGTTTCTCTGAACTAATTGCTTCACTATCCCCTAACTTAACACTGTTGATGCTGGTGTTCCCCTACCAAGTGGTGATGCAATAAACAAAGTATGATTTCTATATCCACAGCATTTTTTGTAGGATTTCATAGTATATACCTGGTTTATGAAATTATCTCTGCGCAGTGCATTTCTTCTGTCAACCTTTAGTAAGATCCAAACCATGAATGGGCAGGCAGTAATGCTTGCCTTCTGCACCCTGACTCTTGAATTAATCTCTTATTGCCATTCTTAATTAAACATGTATTACCTGTTAAGATCTGAGAGAGGTCATGATCTCTTTTATAGTGCGCCTGTGCTATTTTTATATTGCTATATAACAAATTACCACAAACTTATTGTGGTATAAAACAAAGCACATTTGAAATCTTATGATTCTATAGTTTAGAAGGTGAGGCAAGTTCCATTAGATCCTCCCCTCAGTGTCACATATTGAGCTGATTGGTTTACTTGGCTGGACTCTTATCTGGAGACTCTGAGGAAGAATCTGTTTCCAAGCAACATTCCACTTGGCAAAATTCAGTTCCTTGTGGCCATAGTTCTGATGTCTGTGTTTTCTGTTTGCTGTCAGTGGCAACTATGGACTGCTTTGTGCTCCTAGAAGCTGTCCATATTCCTTCTCACATGACCCCCTCCATCTTCAAGCAGCAGTGCTTCATTGAGTCCCTCTCACTGTTTAAATTTCTGTTATTTTTCTGTCTTCCTCTACTGCTCTCTGCTGTGAAAAATTTTGTCGTCTAAAACAGCAGTTCCCAACCTTTTTGGCAATAGGGACCAGCCTTCCTATGAGAATCTGATGCCTAATTATCTGAGGTAGAGCTGAGGCTGTGATTCTAACTTTGGGAGTGGCTCTGCAAATACAGATGAAGTTTGCTTGTTGTCCCACCATTCACCTCCTCCCAGCAGGGAGGCTGTGGCCCAGGGATTAGGAACCCCTGTTCTAAAAGGCTCAAATGATAACTTTAGATCATTCTAGATAATCTCTTCATTTTAAGGTCACCTGTACCTCCTAACACAGCATCACCATGGGAATGATATTTCCTCATATTGTCAAGTCCCACCTACTGTTAAAAAGAAAGAGTTGTTGAGGTTCGGTCTTAGAGCCGTCCCTATCCAGAAAGCCAAAATTAGAGTAATGGCTGCTTTAGTGTTTGAGACTTATTAGAAATATATCATAGTCCTATATATTAATTTTATGACCTAATATTTGCCAATGTCTGACTAGCAGCAACACTGTCATCACATACAAAAGCATTTGTGTTGTTTTTTGTTAAAAGGCTATTGAGCTTAGTGTTCATGTCTTCAAATATAAATATTAAATATGTAATAAAAATATTAAAAATACAATGTATTTAAAAAATTTTACAGGTTATAAAATAATTTGTATATATTAATTCATTTCTTATTATAGTACAGTAAATACGTAAAGAGAGTTGGTCCTTGATATCCATAGTTATTTCCTAAGACTGTAACATGTTATCAATTTTAAACTACGGTATATTTTTCTCTATAAAATCTCCATATAACTAAAATAGATTCTTCAGACTCATGATGGTTTCAGTGATTTACATGTTTATATATGTAAGCCTATATGTGTATATATGTATGATTTTAATATCTACTTATTAATTTGTCCATCATTGTATCATCAGTTTAATTATCTCCCTCTGTGTTACATAAAGTATTGAGGAGACCAAACAAGGGTATATAAATGTAAAAGTAAATTATTAATACATTCTAAAATATTTTGCATAGCATAATGGTTTGTATTATTATTACAAAAATTAATCATGAAACTGCGCAAATAACTAGTTTTTTTCTATTATTTTTAAATGTAAGTAAAATCATAAATGATCAGCATGATAAGTTATTGGAAAATGAACAAAATTTTTAACAATTATCTGAGTTTTAAACAGATCATTATTAGTAACTATAATCTCTTCAATTTGTTGTCCTTTATTCCCTACCTATAGATGACCACTATTCTGTTTTATAACAGTATTAATTTTGTATTCTTTTAAATCTATATGAATAATGTCATCTAATAACACTTTTTCATATGTGATTTTTCACTATACATTTTTAATATTTATTTATAGGTGCATATATTTGCAGTTCCTTCATAATTTTCATAAATAAAAATATTTGTGGTATTATAAGCATTATGTGTCCATACCATAGTTTACTTACATGTCTACAATTGATAGCACTTATTTAACCTGAAATTGTTAAATATTGGAAATTATTTTGTTGTGAACAATTTTATATGTATATTTTGGAAGCTATGATCATACACTTATTCTGGTATATATCAATTTTTAAGATATTTGGTCATATCATTAGGGAAATGCAAATTTTAACCCCAATGAGATATCACCTTACACTACTCAGAATGGCTATCATTAATAAATCATCAAATAACTTTAGAAAGGATATGAAAAAAAGGGAACCCTAGTGTATTGTTCATAGAATTATGCATTAGAGCAGCCGTTATGGAAAAATATGAAAATTCCTCAAAAATTAAACATTGAACTGCCATATTATCAAGCAATTCAACTTTGGGGGTATTTATCTAAAGAAAATAAAAACATTAATTTGAAAAGATATGTGCAAACCTGTGTTCATTGCAGTATTACTAGTAATAGCCAAGATATGGAAGCAACATAAGTGTCCATCAATAGATGAAATGATAAAGAAGATCTGATACACACACAGATACACACATGCACACACACAATGGAATATTATTCAGCAAAAAAAATAAAATAAAAGAATGAAATCTTGCCATCTGTGACAACACAGATGGACCTAGAGGGTATTATGCTAAGTGAAATAAGTCAGACAAAGACAAAGACTATATATTTTCACTTGTTTTGCAATTTTAAAAAATTAATAAACAAAATAGGGAGAGAACCATAGAAACAGAAAACAAGCTAACAGTTGTCAAAGGGGGTGGGGATTGTGACTAAAAGTACTTGGTCATCGTGTATAGTGATAATCAACTTTAGACAATGCTGAATGGTTCTCCAAAGTGCCTGCATCACTGGCAGTGTATGAGAGCCCCTGTTTTTCCACATTCTCATAATAATCAATACTGGTTATTATGAGTTATCGACTGATTGATTTTTATTAAAGCATAGATAGTATACAATATTATATTAGCTTCAAGTGTACTACATGGTGGTTTGACGTTGCTGTGTGCTCACCACATTATTATGAGTTATTTTAATTTTAGCTGGCCTAAAGTTGTGTGATTGTGTATCACTGTTGCTTTAAATTGCATATTCCTTTTTGTTAATGATTAGGAAATTTGATGAAAGGGCAGGTCTAGGAAAAAAAAAAACATTATATGCCTAAGAATAAAATTAAGAATTATGGTAAATTTTTCATCAAAAATTATACAAGCCATAAAAATATTAAAAGAAAGAAGGGAAACTATGTAACTAGAAGAAAGCAGAAAAAAAGTGGAATGAGTATATGAACATGGCACAAAGTAGGCATCAGAGAAAGAAATATAACCAGGGATAAAGAGGAATATTGCATAAAGATAAAGAAATTAATTCATAAAGAAGTCAGAATATTGCTGCGTGTATTTGTACTTAAAACCAGAATTTACGTTATATGAAACAAAAACAAATAGAATTTAAAGTAGAAATAGACAAACCTGAAATTATAGTTGCACACTTTATCACTCTTCTCTTAATAATCCATAGGAAAAATAGAAAAGAATCTAAAAATATAGAAGATCCAACAGACTATTAACCAATTCGTCCTAATTTACATTTAAAATATTTAATTCAACAATAAGAGAATACTTCTTCTTTTCAAATTTTCATTGAAATATACAGCTTTCATCAAAATAGAGCACATCATAACCATTAAAACAATCTTAAGAACTGACATCATATAAAGTGTATTCTTGGGCCAAAATGGAATTTAAACTAGATAATAATAAAATATCTTAAAAGTCACCAATTATTTGGAAATTAAAGAAAATTCTTCTAATATCCCAGAGGTCAAGAGGAAGTCACAAGTGAATTTATGAATTTGTTTAACTTTTTATTTTAAGCTAATTTTAGAATTGCCAACAAATTGTAAAATAATATAGATTTCCCCTGAACTTTCACCCCTTTTTCCCTGATATTAACACCTTATATCATGAACAAAATTAATGTTAACATCATGTACAATCATCAAAACCAAGAACTTAATATTGGTACAGTATTATTAAATTTATCTACATTTACCAGTCTTGTCACACGCACTTTTCTGTTCCAAGACAAACCCAGGTTCATGCTATGTCTCCAAATATGTGTTAGCTTCTCTATTTTCCGTGACTTTCATGAGCTGGGCACTTCTAAAGAGTACTGGCTGGCCTATTGTTTTATAGAATTTTCTGTAGTGTGTGCTTTTAATATACCCCATCTTTTCCTCTGAGTATTTCTTTCCTTTTTGTACCACAGATTGCTCTTGGCTTGTCAATATTATCCTTGCCCTGACTCTAAAATCAAACACTTTTCCAAGGAGCCTTGGTTCCTCATATTAGAAATCTAGATATTAATGGAAACACACTGCTTGCTGTTGGTTTACTTATCTATCATCTATCTATCTATCTATCTATCTATCTATCTATCAATTTAAATGTCGCATACATAATGTCAAATTTAAGAAGTCAAAAATGAAGAAAAAGACGGCCTCTTATCCAGTCTAGCACTTATTTTTAATTTAAAATGTTTCTTACTATAAAATAAAAACTTACATTAGAAACAATTTTAAAATACAAGAATACACATAATAATATTTGTTTTTTCCACCTTGCAAAGATAACAGCTTTGAAATAATATATAGTTTATATTGTAAAAATAAGTCTAAATTTTAATCAACAGATTTTTAAATAATGGAATATAATTTAGCCTCACAAATAATTACTTATTAAATTGAGATCACGTTGTAAATACAGTTTTATAAGTGTAGGTTTTGTACTTATCATTATCTTGTACTTCCTGCATGATTATAATGAAATGAAAATTGAATTGCTCAGTAAAAAGGATGGGGATAGGTCGAAAGCACACAGGAGACAAACTGAAAGAGCTTTCTTTAGCCCACCCTCGAACAATGGGAGCAACAAAGTAAATAACAATTGCGTTTGACTATAATCTATGAAATAAAATAAATATTCATGAGTTCATAAATAAATGGATAGATAAAGGAGGAGAGAAGAAACAATTCTTCCTTAGAAAAGAAATCCAATTAATAAATGCAGACACATTGAGGGACATAGAAAATATCTTTAGAACATGACATGAATAATTGTTAAGTCTAAAACACGGAATAGAAAAGTCACCGTTATATAGGTATAATCATATTTCATACAAACAAGCAACTGAATCAGATTGCAAATTAAAGTGACAATGTTTAAAGCATTTTGATGCAACAACCTTTCAAATGTGATGCTACAGTAATTTCTGTGTCTGCAAAATATTTTATACCTCTATATTCTCTTTCATATTTGTGGAATCATCTTAAATGGCACATATGTATGTTTATATATTTTATTGTTACAAAATTTGTGATATGTTTAATTTTGTATATCCCTAAAAAAGAAATGTGTAGAGAACTCTCCATGTCAGAAACAAATACAAAATCTTCTAATTATTTTTTTCATTTTGTTCTTGTAAGAGTGTTTTGAAAGTTTAATGACCAGTTGAGCAAACAAAATTCTTGGGGGAGAGATTTTAAACCATTGAGTGTATGCGTGCATGTGTGTTTCTCCAAATAACTTATGAATTTAGAGTGGAGGAGTGAGGAGTCAAGATGAGAAAAATCACAGACTCACCTCTTGGATCAGATAAACTGTAGAGTATCTTGGTACTGGGTAAGAATGCAAGCTGGGCTATGGTCTTGATTTACAAATTATATATTTAGACATTATGACATGTGGGCTTTTTTCTGTATTCTTGCCCCAGTTCCAGTAGACGTCAGGGGAGAGTGTGATTTAACTCACAGTTTATATAATTTCAATCAGGTCTGTTTTTACACTAATTTATTTTATTATGTAGTCTTTTCTTATGTGTTTGATTTATAAACCTGTAAACTGTATGCAATAGCAGAGTGAGAGGGTAAGAATTTTCAACAATAATCATAGAAGTGCAAACAGAGGCATCAACTTGGCATAAATCACCAGAGTTTGCAGGAGAGAGTAAAAATATTAATGACATATGAAAGACATATGAAAATTACATTTGCATTACACATACATGTAAAGGATTTAGGTTGGATGGAAAGATTGGACATAAATAGGTCTATGTATTGATACAGTTGTGCTAGGTATTTGTAAATATCAACCATTTGTTTCCATGTGCAGTTTATTAGTAATTATTTACATCTCTTTAGTCATCAGACATTTGTAATTATTATTCTCCTGCCCAGTGTAGAGAAATCAGGTAAACAGTCTGTCTTATTTAATGAAGCTCTATAAATTTATGTGAAAGCATCACAAAGAAAGGTAGAATAGAGAATTTTGCAAATGTTATCTGAACCCACTTTCTCAGGGGTATCTTCACCAATCTCATTCTTAGGGATCTCCTGCTCCCTTCAACAAAATAAATAACAAAAAGCCCATCAACATCTGAAAGCTTCTTTAAGATCAAAATGGTCTCTTGGTATCAGGCATAATGCATGCCCAGGATCTCAGTATTCCTCTCAAACACTGAATTCTATAGATTCACTCAGATATCCGATATAGATTCTAGTATTAAATACATAACATATCTGAAAAACAAAGGTGATTATAAAACTGTAAAAGATTAATGAGAATACTATAAATAATGTAAAGTTTAGCCAAGAACAAAAGCATCAGTAGCTCTATATTTAAAACCTTAAAGTACTTAATACCCTTTTAGAAACTCCCTGCTCCTAGTCCACAGAAATTAAACAAATTCAAGAAGTAGACCTCTCTGGCTCTCAAGAATGTTCTTTTTTTTAATATGTAAAGTAAATTAATAAATTTGAAGTCAAATAAATTATGGAATAAGAATTTAAATGTCTAACCACTCTTCTGTGTACCTGATACTACTATAAAATAATGTCAACTATAATTGAAAAATAATTTTAAAAAAAAGCATCATATATCACTTCATCCATTGAGATCTCTTACCAGAGGAGCCAATACATATGCATGTATTCTTCAGTTATATCAGTATATTGTGACAAGATTGCCAAATTGTCTTGTTCAAAAATTATCATGATAATTATTTTACATGTAAATTTTAGACATACATCTTGAAATTTTTAGTTTAAGAAGGTCTGGTGTTAGCCCCAGGAATGAACATCTTTAACAAGCTGGTTCTTATGCAAATGTTGCAGAACCACACTTTGAGAAGTATTTTCATGGAGCAGGGAACAGGCAGATAATTTTCCTTTGACTAGCTAAATATAAGCAGCATGAGTTCAGCATTTGATTTCGAAAAAATCAGGCATATTTGGCAGTTAAATAAAATTTTATGTTTTAATCATAAAACCCCATTTAGAAACCATCAGTACTGTGTTCACCAAAATGGTCATCTTATGTATCAACCTGGACAAATTATTAAGGTAAATGATCATAGACCCACTTGATAATTCCTGCTAATTGAAGATATGTTTACAAAGTGTAGACACTAGAAAATGGCTAGAAGTTACCCCAAACATACACCATTAAAATGGAATGCAGTTATCATAGATATGTTCAGCGTACCTTCTACTCTGTTACTTGAAGTAAATGGCAGTACTAAATCAATATGTTAAAATATTTTGTTGAAAGTTGCCACCCATACATGTGAAAAGTTGTGCATCCTAAAATCAATAGAATATCATTAACATTGATTTATTAATTATGCTTGATTCATTAGCATTGAGCTCACTGTTAAAAGAACTATAACTCATATGAAAAGAAGCTTATCTAACATTTTTTCTGTAAGACACATCACCATCTTATGCTTCAGAACACTAAATGGCAGTTCAGCACTATGCTTGGAGGTCATTTTAAAATGTGAAATCATCATCAACAACTAGAAAGCAAAAAGTGACACTAAATAGATAGTAAAATGAACACATTTACAGTATAGGTGCTGAAATCTGAAAGCAAAACATCACCTTTTCAAACCTTGCTTATGAATGTATGTGTGTGTCAGGAGACTGAGGTTTTTCACCACTCAGATTGTCTGTGATTGAATACAAAAGTGCTGTGATATTTGATTTGAGGATTACAAATAAATTTTTGCAATTAGATAAATTTTCACATATGGAATCTGTGAATAATGAGGCTCAACTACATATGTGAAAGTACCAAGGGATGCAGGGGAATGGTTATTAGAAGGTTAGATAAGACATTCCTCTAAAGAGGCTGTGAGATCTTAAAAGGCTGTGAGGTCTGGAAATACACCATTAAGCTATGAGAAGTTACACAATTTCCTCATTATTATTAAGTAAACTGCAAATGTATTTTATACTTCTGAAAAAATGAGTATCTTAATGGAAGAGAATAAATCAAACACATAAAAATATTATATAAAGTTATACTTTTCCTGTGTATTGTTTTTTGTAATTTCTAACCTGGTAACTTTTTTACATGTATATTTTAATTATAGTTGACATATATTAGTTTCAGGTGTACAACACAGTGATTAAACATTTATACATTTTACAAAATGATCACCACGATAAGACTCGTACCTATCTGGAGCCATACATAGTTGTTATGATATTACTGACTATATTCCCTATGTTGTACTTTAATTCCTCTCACCTTTTTGGCCCACTCTTCACCCTCTGAGCTGGTAAACTATTTCTATTATATTTGATATGTTTTATATAAAGATATTTTACTGTTTAATTAACCTACAATATATTTCAGTGAAAGGTGAAGTATGAGGCTCTAAGTTTTATTTGTAAGATGTTAACTACTTATCCCAGTACATTTTATGGAATAACCTTTTCTTTTCCAGTTAGTTTATAATGCTTTCTTTATTACGCTTAAAATCCTGGTTTCTGTCTTAGTTCTGTTTTTGTGTTCTGTCTGGCATACTGTAGACACTTGTTTTAATATTTCTGTTTTCATGATTTTTAATAAATTGTGATCTTACTCCCAGTTTTTGACCAGTAACAGTTTCCCTTATGAAAAAGATTTTCAAACTTGTTCTTTACTATGTTTACACTATTATAAATGAGATATTGTAATTTATAATAGCCTTACATAAAACTAAAAAAATTCTGTCATCTAAACTATGACATCTCATCAGTTGTAAAACATAGTGCAATTATAGAGTTGTTAGAATGAGAACTCGTGCATTTTAAAATTGATAAAATGCAGTATTTTCTACATGAGCTTCAAAATAAATTTGTGAGTTCTAAAATGTATTCTGTTAAATGCAGCTTAGATGAGCATTAAACCTATAATTTCATCTTAACAAAAAAATTAGATTTTAGGCTTCCTATTTTGAAATCTGTTGTTCAACTCTATATACTCTTTTCTAAGTTTCCTTTAACCTTCTCAGAAATTCATCTAGAATTAGCACATTTTTTTAGATTATTTTATATGTTTATATAACTTTCACTCAATACTATCAAGGTTTAATGTGTTTTCATTATATCTTCTTATCTGTGTTTTTCTGGCGTTTAAGGATGCTATTGATTTTCTATATTTATCTTATTGTACTTCAATTCCTTGTGTTGATTTTGAAATTTTATTGTTTCCCTTGATTCTTTACATTTTATAAATATATGATTCTATTATCTGAATATAATGATAATCTCATACATTTCTACATGTCTGATCATATATTTTGTAGCATAGTACATTTATTACCAGATAAATTCATTTAGTTTATTCCCTCTCAGAATTATTAGTTATTCTCTGGTGTTTATAAAATCAAGTGCTTGTACTTTCCAACATGTAGTAACTCTCAGACTTAGAATTATGAACTAAGAGACAGTGTCACTGTTATGTTTGCATTCTTTTGTTCAATTCTGTAATAATAAAAGATGCACTCTTGTAAGACATAGCCTGACCTCTGCAAATATTACTACCCAAATTGTGAGAGGCTTGTAAGAATTCCTAAGAATCATTGGGATTATTTTTTAGCCTCCTTTACTAAATCATCCTAAACTTGGATTATTTATAATCACTAAAGAAATAATGAGTTTCTGTATAAATTGGATAAAGAATAGTAGCATGGCATCATAAAGTTTTTGTCTTAATTTTGTAGACTCCAGCCTTCTTCCTTGGTGACATTTTTACCTAGGTAGAAAGGGTTTCTATAAAATCATGTTTATTAACACAGCTAGAAATTTTGCATTTAAATAAATGGAGTTTTAGATGAAAAAAAAGCCCAGCTAAGTGAGTGGATCAAAATTGAGAGTGGACCCAATAATTTGATTTTAGATTTATTTACACCTACACATCACCTAAAATATTGGATCATTTAATTTTTAATTAAGTAATAACTATCTCTCAAAAGTTTGATATAATTTATTCCACAGACCTTCTATTATATCTTTGGCTATTTACATTGCCTGGTTTCTAGTTTTTGTTTAATTTAATTTTTTTTATGGAGTGTACAGCACAGGGAATTCAGTCAGTTTTAATGTAATAGCTAGGTTTAGAGGCAGAGGAGAGAAAGAGCAATCAGGGAGATGTTTTATAAACTATATAAATGTCTAACCAATGTACTGTATAGTTGATACTAATAATAAAATTAAAAATAAAAATAAGTAAAAAAAAAAGAAAGAAAAGAATAAAATTTCGGAAATAAAATTCTTCATACCATAATGAAATGCTGTTTTATAATCAAAGGATCAAAACTTGGTGGTGTTTAATGGATTTTTTTATTTTCACTTCTTAATTCTGAAAATTGTTTAATTTTTAATTAAGCAATAAATATCTTTCAAAAGTTTGATATAAATTATCTCACAGACCTTCCATTATATCTTTGGCTATTTACATTGCCTGGTTTCTAGTTTTTATTTTATTTAAATTTTTAAACATTTACTAGGTGGAAAGAACTTTTAATTGAATCTATTTATACATGCTTATTTAAATCCAATTTTCTTGAATTAAGGACTCTGGTTTCTTGATTCTTGTTATCAGCCAGTAATCTACTATTCCTTGATGTTCCACAGTGCAGCATATGCATGTAAAACAAGTTTAGATGAAGGGCTGTTTTGCAGTGTTAAGAGATATGGTTCCAAACTCTAATGAAATCCTTCATGGTCTCAAATTACCGTAGATTACTGATGCTCATACTAGAGACAACTCCAAAACTCAGAATCAACAGTAATAAATGACTGTGGTTCCTTTTTCTCAACTCCACATCATCACTCAGTATTCTCAGTCTCACTACTCTAGTGGCAAGACTAGAATTGCCCCATTATACAAATATGTTAGCAAGAAGTAAAAATATTAAGAGCAAAATAGCATGAGCAAAACAGTACTTTTTACAGTTTTGGGCTCTGAATTGACCAGGCAAAGCAAAAGTTTATTTATTTTATTTTATTATTATTTTTTTTTTGAAATCAAGGGAAAAAGTATTTCCAGAGAACAAAAAAATAGAATTAAAGAAAAGGAGAGATGGCCAAAACATAATGGCCTGGACATTTTGTGAGAGTACACACGTTTCTTCTTATTTCACCAGAATCCATTGAGAAAGAAATCAAATAGCCATGTGATTCACCCCGAAATTGTTTTTGTATTCCTGATAAATATACTCATTAATGTCTTCAAAACTCTTTTTTGTTGTATTCCAACTAATGGTATGTTGTGGAGGAAAAGCCAGCTGTGAGCTTCCCTTTTTTCACTGTCTTCTGGTTTTTGTTGTTACTGCTTTTCTTGAAGTAGCTGGTTTTCATCTTTAGGGAAAGCACTTAACAGCCCATTCACAGTCAATCATGGATCCTTCTTTCTCTATCAAGAAAAGGGATATGCTAAGAATTAAAGAATCTCTGCCTACCTCTTTTCAGGCCCATCCTTGATCATGCTCCTACTCATCCACCTGGTACTGCTAAAATAAGTTTTCTAACCTCTGAAATCTTCTGTGGAGGGACTTTGTAATGTGCATTAGAGACCAATAGAAAAACCCTCAAAATAGGAGATGATGAAATATCCTACTACTCAGTAATAAGTAGTATACTAACATCTTTTCATTTCTACATAAAGAAATTAAAAGATCTTAAAGTGATTCCTGTCTGTTTTATATATAAAACATCATACCCATAAATCTTGTTTACAGTATCTTCTCTGTATGTTACATTATTCTGTTGAGTCACAACAAAGAAATCTCAGTTTCTTATTTGTAGTCTATTTCTGCTTTAGCAGTTAAATTGTACTCCAGTAGAAACTCTAGCTTTTTAAATGTTTTTCATTTTGGACTAGTATAGAAGAACAATAAGATATATGACATTTTCAAAGCACCAACTATATATCTATAAAATGTAGGAAATACAAACATATACTTAGAATCAAATATGGCCACTGTAGCTGCATAGACATAAGGAACAGGTTTCTCATAAATTTCTAGTAAAAGTGTTAAAAGCAAAAGTGTTCCATGGAGGAAACAATGTGAACCGTAATCTAGGTTCACATTTCTGTTAACAACTGAGATTGATAGTAAAGGCTTTGTAATATTTGGATGAGGATGGGCAGGGAAGATACAGGAAACAGAAGCTAGAAGATAAGATTTATTTGTTTCATAATTCTGACAGAATGCTTGCCAATTGCAACTAGTCTTCTGGAGTTTATAACCTGTAAAATTAAATTGAGTTTAGGAGTGGATGCTATACTGTTTAAAGGACATGCTATACATGTCCATTATTTTTTATTTAAAATTATTCTTTTAAAAAATAGTTATGTTAGTGGGAATTGGACTTTGTCATTGTGTGATAACCAGACCAACATTAACTACAATTTCATCAGTTAAGAGAATTGCTTAGCAATTTTGGGTCTTCATTTCTTATGATAATATTTTACTAGCCTAAAGATAGGTAGGTCATCAGCCCAGATATTTTCCTAAGGACACTTCAAACTTTAAATCTTACATGTCAATTATAGCATTGTTTATTCAATAAAAATGGTATATGTTTTCAAATGGGCACCAATTCAATAACTCGTGACAAGGTAGTTATCAAAATTAATGAACTAGCTGCATGTATTTTAAATATCAGAAAGAAAATATATCAAATTATTAGTGTTGGTTACCATTTAAGAATGAGATTAGGCAGGAATTTGTTTCTTTATAAATCTGGTCCTGCACATGTACTTTAATGGAATGAATGTTGTAAAGTACATGATTGTGTAATTGAAACTTATGCCAAAACAATATAATATGAACGTAGAAACTTATTTAGAGAAACCTTACATTACCTTTATTGTGCTTCAATGGGCTGCTTTCTAAAGAACTTTATCATGAACTGAATGAACAAAAAACTTACAAACAGAAGAAATGTGTTTCTATTCATACTTTGCCTTTTCTTAGCCTTTGCATCTCCTGGCATTTAATTAAACTTTATTATTGCAGATAAAAATACCTTTGACTTTTGTTCGCTGCATTTAAAATTTACTGTGAAATATTCATTAAATATAGTTGAAAAACAGAAAAAAATGGAAATAGGAGTTTGGGTAGCAAATATTTCCCCACCTATCATGATTGATATCATTAGTGAAATTCTGTAAGTCAAAGTTTTAGCTGTTTGTAGCGATTTCTATCCAAAGGCCTTGGAAGAAAAGAAAAAAATGCAGGGAGGCCACTGAAATGTCTCCAACCAGAAAAAGGAGTGATCAAGGTCCAAGAGCTTTTCTCTTTACACACGGGGTTTTGCCTATCAAAAGTGTATCTGGCTCTAGTCTGATATTTGTCTAGGTAGCCTGTCCTGAGAATTCCTAAAACAATGTAATCAGTTTTGGCTACAAGGACTTCCTGTTTCATAAGAATTGCTATCTAAATGTAGCTGTTCCATAGTTTGCCAAGCCAACTGTGGTCCTTAAAATTTATTATTAATACCAGTAATCAAATGTACAGCATGGTGATTATACCTAATAATATTCTGTTATATAATTGAAAGTTAATAAGAGAACAGATCCTAATCTTATCACCTCAAAAACATCAAATATTAATTATGTGACAGAATAGAGGTGTTAGCTAATGCTGTGGTGGTAATCATTTTGCAGTATATGTCAGAACACTTTTGACACCTTAAACTTGCACAATCTTATATGTCAAATATACCTTTAAAAAAGCTGGAAAAATGTGTGAAATTCTAAAGCCAGAGATGTGATTTAAACTTTAAAAATTATGAAAATATTTAAATTAGACTATGATGTATGCCATAAATTGATTTAAAAATGCATATTTATTATTAATTTATTTTATGCTAAGTAATAACTAGAATTAGCTTCAAAATTATAATATGTAGAAATTTCTTGTAATTAGATGGAAGTAAGTTCAATTTTTCTTGATATCTACAATAAAATTTGTAAAATTAATAAAATTGGTCCCTAAGAAGCAATAAGCCAGGTAAGCTCTGAATCTACAGGGGCATCCTCTTTTCTTTGAATTTACCATCTTAAGAGTAAGTATACAGGAATGCTTACGTCCCAAAATTCATGTCATTATGACTTTGGGGGCTGCTTAGTCATCTTTACAAGAGAAATAAATTCAGTAATTCTTGGTTGTATTAAATGAGGTAACACCTGAAAAGAATTCCATACAAGCTCTAAATAGTGATATTATCACTGTCATTATTATTTAAATCACTTGCAATGTTGAAGCCACCTTTATAGCCCTAAGGTAAAACATTTGTCAGAAGCAATGCAAAATATTAATAAGATTTTATCTTTTTGTTTCTTCTCCCTCTATCATCTCTCCCTGTACTGCTTGTTTTAATGCCCGCTGAACAATCTATACTTTTTTCCCTTTAAGCCTCAATGCAAGATAGCCTTGCCATGTCAATGACAGTATCATCTGAATAATACAATAGGAAGGTGCCTTTGTGGGAAGGATCCCCTTTCCTCACAATGCTTGATAAGGCTCTAGAAAAGTGGGGTTTTTTTCTTTTATTTCCCCTAGAGAGTAATCTTTTTTATAGAGGAAACTCTAGGCATTTCACAATGATTTTTTCTCTTCCATTTGCCAGCAACATGAAGGGATTGTTCTCGCCATTGTCCTTACCACAGATACCTAGTAAAGTTCCTAGAGGTAAAGCTCATGAAAGTGTAGTAGTGATCCACCTAAGACTGCAGGCTCCAAAGAATTCAGGAAATTTACCATTCTTTTACTAATCAATACTCAGCAGTTTATCAAAGTCACCTTTTAAATGTTTCTACCTATGTATGATTTCAGAAGCTTTTGCTCCATCCTAGTAAATAGATCTCAGCTATGACTCTCTGGATTCATCTGTCTTTCCTGACTTGGGGTGGATAGTAAATCCTGTAAATTCAGCATCCTGGTCAATCTGAGAGAATAATGGATTTTTAGTTTGTGCAGTTTTTTCATGTTATAAGAACAGATGTTGAGTAATAGATGAACCAGAAATATGTACATATTTTTTTACAATTAACTCAGTCTATTGATATTTGGGCTGGTAGCATTGAGAGAAGATCAGAGTGGTATCTATGGAGCAAACATTTATAAATTATATAATCTGATGTGTGTGAAGTTGAAGGAAGCATCCTCTTTATAAGTTGTGTGTGTGTGCTTATGTTGAATTTTGTATCTTCATTTATTTGCCTTGATGGATAGAACACTAGTAAACTTATAAGAAGAAAATAGCCTGGATTTAGTATTCTTTACTAAATAAATTATATTAAAATAAATAATTATTTTAAAACTGAAGCATTGGGTTCCATGAAACTCATGGCCAGGTGACTAATGATTCCGTAATATCTCCCCATTTAAATGATAAAATATATGTAAAATTAGGAAAATCAGACAGTTATTTCTATATCCAATTAAATGAACGGATATATAAAGTGAACTTCTGAAGTAGTAATAAACGGTGAAGAAGAGATTGTACAAACATGGTTCTGGCTGGGTTTACTTGAGCTTCTAATTCCTTTTTTTCTCTTAGTCTTCTGGATCTCTAACTTCTCAATATGCTTTTACTACCATTTTCCTTCAGGTTAGAATAGGAAAGAAATTAGGTTTTGTTTTTTAACACACTATTATCAAGAGGGAAGTGCAGGGACAGAGGAGGATCTTCTCACAGGTACAGATATGACTTTTCTGTTGAAACAGGCAAACAGAAAGCAATGCTACATGAGAACTGTGGAAATAATTTACTATATAGAACAAAGGGAAAGTAACACTTGAGAAGTAAAAGAATGTGCTACTGAGGATTAAGCAAAACCAGATGAAAGAAATTTGTTGTGATTTTAGGAATTGCTTTTACTCAAAGCATAATTGTACTTAGGTTTATCTCACAACAGTGTGTAAAGAATGGTCAAAATGATAAAGAAAAAATTGGCATCAGTATAAAAAGCATAAATTTAAGAGACCAATATGTATCATATTATATATTGTTGTATTATAAAATCAGTGATGAAAAAAATCAGATGATATCTATTAAAGAGTGCCCTGTGTAGCAGAGTCGAAGAAACGAAGCAGATCTGAATGCAATAACATATTATGAAGGATTTTGTGAATTCAAAAACATTTTCATCTTAATAACTTGAATAGAAAAATCAACACTACAAAAAAATTTTGGTGATACAGAGGATGAAAAAGCTACTCTACCAGATTGCAAATTAATATGTCTAAAGCAATTAGAGAGGAAATAAATATGTAAGAAAAGATGAGATCTAAAGTATAGAAACATTATCAGTGTTTTGGTTCAAGGACGTATAAGTAGAAATAATAATCAAGGTTTTATTATAATAAACCTTTCCTGGATTGAATAAACGCCTTGATTAAAACAAACTTTTTGATATATTCTAGGGGAAAAAATAGTCTGTTTTGAGGAAATTAGTTTTTTGTTATTTTTCAGGGGTTTTGTTAATTATTTTTTTCTTTAGTGAACACATTAATATAAGAGAGAGCTACAATTCAGTAGAATATGATCTACCTAGTAATTTGTGGTGAGGATGGGGGGGGTGGGTAGGAAGTGGGGGAGAAAAGAGGGAACTAAAATGCTATATTTTATTTACTTTTAAAGGGAACAATAACATAATTGGGGTGAAATCAGTGAGGGTGACACTAAAAATGACTTTCCTGAAAATCTGTATAGAGAAGAACATTTAAACCAATAAAGGAATAAATAAAAACAGAATCAAAACTTAAATAGGTAAAATGACAAGTATTAAGAAGATAAATTAAGTTTCAGAACTCAGTGTAAAGAATCGTAATAGGATTCAAAATATGTGGTTGTATTAGGTAATCTATGTATACTAGCATTAATAATAATTGGCATAAGAAAAATAAAAGTAGGAGAAAAGAATTGGAGAAACTGAGGTGAAATTTCGCCATCCCAAATTTAACCAACCAGAAACAATGCAGGCAGAAATGTGGGCTGCGCGTACATTGTTTTGTTGATTTCTTTATTTTACCAGAGGAGAAGGAAAGAGAAAAAAACTCTTTAATATGAAGAGTTAGAGAAACAGAGATTCAAGTGTGAGTACAGAGCTTCCTTTAAGTATAAGTAATAAAATTCATTATAATTGTAAAAATTATAAACAAACATGATGCCTATAGACAAATATCTTATTTTTTAAATGTAAAAATAATCCAGGACTTATAGAAGAAGGAGGAGAAAGTCAAAGATGGGAAAGAGGAAAAGCAGCAGAAGCAGAGGAGAGTAGATGGTAAAGGAAGAAGAAAGAAGGTGATGAAGAAGACTAAAAATGTCATGAGAAAAAATGTGTTAGGACAATAAGTATACATAAGTTAACTATTCTTTCAAAATTTATTTTTATTTCAGAAATAAACACTAGCAAATATAATTAATTTATTTTCTCTACTATTGGAAGACATAAGCTGACAGACAGCTAATGTGGAATATACAATGATGAGTCCTGGAAAAAAACAGAGAAATGAAAACAAATATACTTTGTGGTTTACATATCACTCTTAATTACAACTCTAGATAATAAAGGAAAATTTGAGAATGGAAATAGGAATAGGAAGAGGATTACAATTTAAGCAGTATGCAATTAAAATTGAACATGTGGTGATTATACTGTAAAACGGGCTAAAAACTGAAATGTAATCTAAGTATAGGAAGTTCAAGCAAATACATGTCAGAAGGTATCAATATTATATTTCTATTTGTAAGTTATATAGAAATATAATTAACACGCCATGTAATTTATCTAATTAAGTATATAATCCAATGTTTTTTAGTGTATTTATAACTTGTGTAGCCATCATCATCACTTGTGTTTTTGGCATCATCTAAAATGCCAACCCAAGATCACAAATGTTTATCTTTTGTTTTTGTTTAGTAATTTTATATATTTAGCCATTACATTTAGGCATATAATATATTTTTGGTAAATTTTTGTGTATGATCTTAAGTAGGGGTCCAACGTTAATCTTTTGCCCTGTGGCATCTGATTCTTTCAACTCAGTTTGTTGAGAAAACTAAATTAACACTTTAAATTTTCTTGGTATCCTTACCAGAATCGATTAAGTTTGAGTATAAGGGTTTTCCTTTTTTTCTCGACTCTTAATTCTGTCTTATTGATCTGTATGTTTAACATTATGCAAGTAATTTAATATCTTGATTACTGTATCTGTGTAGTAAGTTTAGATATTATGAAGTGTGGGTCTTCGAATTTTGTTCTTCTTTTTCAATATTATTTTGGCTATTCTGGATGCCTTAATTTTATATAAATTTAAGATCATCTTGTCAGTATCTGCAAAACAACTTGGAGTTTTAATAAGTTTTTGCACTGAATGGAAATCAATTTGAGGACTGTTGCCATCTTAACAATAATGTCTCCCATTCTATCAGTATAGGAGATATTTCCAATTTAGTTTGCTCTTATTTAATTTTTAGCAATGTTTTATAATTTTGATACAAGTATTGTACTTCTTATGTTCACTTTACACCTAAGCATTTTAAAATACCACTGTTTCTGTGTATTCCTTAATTTCATTTTGGATTCAACCAGGGACTCTTTGAGAGGTTCTTTTCCTTATCTTACTTTAAGGCTTCTATTGGTATCGAACCCAGAGGTTAGCCTCAATTAATTTCTACCAGATTGCTCTTCGTTGAGGACTGTGTCCTAGGGTGTGAATTGTTCCACAACTTGTTTCAATTGAAGTAGGGTCACTGGAAAGGTAGTGGAGTTGGCAGTTTTGGGGGTTTTCTCAGAATTTCCCAGGGAAGAACCAGCTTCTAAGGTATACTGTGGAAGTTGCTGGTTTGGGTTATTGTAGAAGGGGGCTTGATCTCCCAGCTGATTGTGAAGGGAAATGGAAACTGCCAAGTATGGACAGACAGCAGGGGCAGGGAACTTTCATGTTTACTGGCTGCTGCATTTCTTGGGAACAATTTTTCTGCCCTACGAAGCTGGAGGATAGTGAAAAATGCCATCTGATGCTTACTACTTTGCTTAAGCAAAAGAATTTACACAGGTATTTGTAAGACGATATCATTAAACATAGAAACAGTTTGCATTTTGGCAAGTTCTATTTTATTTATAATGGTTGGAACCCAAATATTAATTTTGGCTAAGATAACTGGTATAAGTCACAAGAAACAATTGTAACGAAAGCTTAATGTGGGAATGTCCATTAAGTTCTGTAGGAGTGTCTGTGCATATTTGTGTATGTGAGAATAATAAATACAAAAGTTTTGAAGAGTAGAACACAACTGTAACTGTAGTAAGTATTATGTAAATTATTAAAACTGTAGTAGAATAAAATTCAATTAGTGACAGATATTAAAAGGCCAAGTATACCAAATGTTAGAAAGATGCAGGAAAATAAATATACATTTTCCTACTTTAATGACCTCCTCTGGCTATTAATATCTCAATTTTAATCTGTCTCATATATTTTCTCATTCTTTCTAAGAAAACCTCTCTCCACTTTTGGCTTATCTTCTTTTTTTTTCTTTTTCTTGTTTTCATTTTGACAGTAAGACAGAATCCACGATAGTTCTCTGCTGATTCATGTGCAAACTTGATGTCCAGAGGCAGTGCTCCCATCTCAGGCCTTTCCAATTGCTTTCTTTGGGTTTTTAATAATTTCATGAGTGTTTTAAATAACTTGACTTAAGATACAGGCATAATTTCACAATAAGAGCCACCATTTTTTTTTTTTTTGTATTTTAATAAACTCTATCACCTTTTCATGGCAAAATTCAAGTTTGGGTCTCAGACATAATTTATAAATCTAGAGTAACTTGACCACATGTGATCCTGATTCTTGTGTCTGCTGACAGTCACATGCATCTAAGCTGAATGTTTCCTGTCCCCTTCCCAACATCTAGCCCGTATAATACTACCTACGTTGGGGCACTAACAAGCTAAAGCTAGAAGCAAACACATAGTTGCTCTATGGCACTTATTTAAAATAGCAGCTTTCAAAAACAGTAGAACATGTTGTTTTGTCCAAAGTACATAAGGAAGATTGCATTCAACTTCAGCATCTAAAGAAATATAAGGTTAAGCTACACATATACAATTAAATGTCACAATCTTGTACTGCAAAGGCCTCTCCTGTTCATCTAAATTCCCAAGCCATTTGTATAAGGTCCAGCAGTACGCACCTCAGTTGACTGAGAAAAAAATCTAAGTTAGCCTAAGTCACATGTTATCTGAGGAAAGATGATTTCATATTCACCTATAGTAGGAAACTAAGAATCAGTACACAGAGATCTTGTGAGGTAGAGATTAAAAGCATAGCATCTTGGAGATGAAGAATCATGGTTCAGATTTTGGCTCTTCCATTTGTAGTGTGTGTGACTGTGTTCACATCACCTCTCTGTTCGTTAGGCTCCTTACCTGTATTATAGCATCTGTTTCAGAGTACTTGGTGTTGTATATAATAGTGTCTACTATATTTAATGCTTTCTAAGTTTTTGCTATTATTTTAGTAGTATTTATTTTGAGCCCTTCTCTCCAGCAAAGGTGGTACAGGAAGCGTACATATTTGGGTTAAGTTCTTCCTCCTGGTGAATTAACTAACACAGTTGTTGAACTTCACCAAGCTCATGGGTTATCACTGACTGTGCCATGGTGCAGTTCTTCAATAGCCCCTCCTTTAGTTTGTCACTCGTCACAAAATTACTTTTTAAGGCTGTATGTAGTTATAACTTTTATTGACTTGGCGGAGATATTTTATTGAAGGGTATTATATGCCATTACTATATAATGCCCATGTTCTTAAAATGTCTACCAGTAATTCTCACTAACCATCAGCAGTTATGGTTTGCCAATTACATCAACCTCGGTTTTTTTTATCATTCTTTCCAAGGCCCCATCTACCCCTTTCTCACATCTTCCTAGAAACTCTAAATTTCTCAATAATGAAAATTAATTTTGTTCTTTTTGTGTCAATGTTTCTATTTCCAGGTCATGACCTATGCTGTATATTTTGAGAGCTGATTAGCAGTTCTGTTTCGTTTTCTGAGTTAATAATAAAGGGTAACTATTTGAGGGTAAGAAGGAAATTATAAGTATTGTTTTTTTTAGGCATATTTTAGGTCTAAGCAAATTAAAAAAAAATAATAAATGAATATATGATTTTGGAAACCAAAGAATGTTGTGAGAATACAGATCTATAAAGTGGCAGGTCCAGAATGTGGAAATATGTTTTATATACCATATTTGTAGAAATATCCCTTTAAAACTTTTATGTGTGGAACTGTTTTTTTCCTCAGATTACACTTATACCTGCTTTATAATTTTCCAGGTATTTACAAATCTTACCTTCAGAACTGTTAATTCAAATTAACACAGTAATGACATAAAATCATCCAAGAGAAAAAAAACTATAATTAGTATCTGTGGAGTACCCTTTACCCCTCTGTGTTATTCCTGTTTAATATAACATGTTGAACTATGTGAGGAGCTGGGAGGAAAAGAGCTATTACTTTAGAATAATTGGTTTACAGTGATTCTTTGCTGGGGGTTCATTGCAAGCATGGTTTGGACACAATTTAAAAGGCGCAGTGAAAATGCAAATGCAAGGCTCTGGGGACAGGGAATCAGGTTTCTTTTCCTAAGAGCCCACCACGGTGACCCATACAGACCTCCAGGGAATTGCAACTACCTTGCTAAGATGCTCTCAGTATCTGCATAAGAAGCAACAAGAGGCACTCATCAAGTCTCCTTGGATGGCACCATGGCGTTCCTCACCTGAGTCTGGGATTGCCGCCACGTGCTCAGCCCCAGATGTTGCAGGGTCTTTACTTAAATCTTTCCCTACCCATTACCATTCTGCATTGTCTGATAGGACTTATTTATAATACAGAAATGTAAGGATAATAATTTCAGAACAATGACTGCATAACAGTAAGCCCCAAGCATAGGGCACTTTTGAGACTGGGTCTTATGCAAATTCACTGGTCAGTAAAATCAACACAGATGGGAGGAATTGATAGAGTTTAAACATGATTTCTTTGGAAGAATGTGCTGTGCATACTTACTCTGATTCCTGCTTATGAAGATAAGAAGAACTCGATATTTCTCTAGTAGATGCCCACCTAAGACCTTAGGCTCAGATTATAGGAAATGGTTTGGAAACTTGCTATAAAGCTTTCTGCCTCAATAGTGATGTTGGGGGATAGAAAAATGATTGACAGATAGAATGAAAGAAAATGATCCCCTAGGTGAAGTAAACAGTATGATAAAAAGTTCAACAAAGAGAAGTATTAAATATTTGGGGGGAGAAATGTATATTGACATGTATTATTGGATTAAAGAAGAAAAGCGGAATAATAATAGGAGGATAAATGCACAATAAGTTAGCACCAGACTGTAATTTTCAACTTACATTCAATTGAAAAAATATTTGAAACTCAAAATGATCCATTAAAGGGAAATAATATTGATTATTTGATATTGATTGAATCTTTAGAGCATCCAGGTAAAAGAAAAAAGCCTTGCGAAGGGGAATAATCTAGAATAAGTGCAGATTTTCCCATTCATACAAGAACCACCCAAATTATAAAAGTAGGACAATGTAAAATGAAAGTAGTCAGGGTCAAAATTAGGGAATCAAGTCAAAAACCTAACTGCAAACACCTGAAATTCCTGAAAAAGGAATGGTGTAGTAAAGGAGATAAGCATTTCACCATATTGCAATCTTGAGGCACAGGAGCTGAAGGCAAAGTCAAAATAGAACAATAGGAAAAAAATAGATGATTTTAACTGAGGCTATTTTCATAGTTTGGGAAAACAGAGCTGTAACTATGTGTGGGTGACTGTGAGTTAGGTCGGAATGCACAGGGAGACAGACACACATAGTATGGAGAGTAGATTTTTTAATTGATAGTTTCAACATTGTGTGGAGGGTATTTATTCAAAATTAGAGATGGCAAGCAGCTTCCATGACAGGAAGATCACCAACTGAATGAGATAGTGTACTCCTTCAGCATGGTAGAATTATCAGTACATCTTCATGGTAGTCCTGGAATGTAATCAGACCAGAGTTAAATATGCTGCTAAAACTTCTCTCCAGATGCAGCAATTTTTACCAAAAGAATTAGTACAAATTCCTCTACAGAAGCCGAGTTCCAAACCTACCACCTTAGGATTCTCGGTGATTAAAACTATAAAATAAAGTAGTCTCGTACACTCTCATGGGCGTAATTGTGTCCCCCAAACTTTTATGCTGAAACTCTAACATGTGGTACTGGAATTTGACTATATTTGGAGATAAGGACTTTAAAAAGTGGAATATGGTTAAATGAAGTCATTAAGGCCCTAATTCAATATGACTAATATCCGTATAAAAAGAGGAGTTCAAGACACAGATGCACAGAGGAAAGACCATGTAAAGAAAAAGGGGGAAATAGGCCATCTGTAAGCCAAGAAAGATGTCCTAAAAGAAATGAACTCTGCAGATATCTTGTCCTCAGACTTCTGGCTTCCAGAACTGTGAGAAAATAAGATTCAGTTGTTTAGGCTACTCAGTATGTGTGGGACCTTATTATGGAATCCCTAAAAAACTAATAAACCCATCCCTTTCATAAATTCAAAGACTTATCAACTACCTTTGAAAAAATTAAAACAGGTTCCATTGATATTCAGTTACACTAGGCTTAGGAAAATATATGTTTTGAACATATTTACCTACATTCAAGTATGTGCAAATCAAGGGAAATACCAGGAAAGAGGTTTCTGAAGAGATAAGCTGTACCTGGTGAATATAACTGATGGCCATACTTTTTACTTTTCAGATCAATTCATTAAGTAGGTCAGAGGCAACAAATAGTTTAATTTCTTAGAAGATTACAGGTCCCTTTATGAAATAAACATAATCCAGATGATTCCAAGCCTTTAGCATTCTGTAGATGTCCTCTATATCTGAATAAGAAAACTTTAAATATAATGAAATGAAATTTGAAATTTTCCAACTCTCTAATGTTAAATTTTAGAAGGACTCGGTATTAATATGATATAATTTAACAGTTTATTTTTAAGCTTGTTTCACAAATGCTGCCATCGTTAAGTCCCTTTTTGAGGTTTCTTTCTCCGTCCTCTTTACTGTTACCATTTTCCCAATAATTGTACTTCATTTAATCCCAGAAATGCCATTCTAACAAGCCTACTGGTGCATATGATTTTCACTGCAGATAAGGTGCAGCAGACAACAATAGATATAGCATGAAAAAACTTACATACTACACATCACTGTCTTAAACTTAGATGTCCATTAAGATATGAAGGGGAATTTCTCCTGGCTTTCTTATGCCCTTTGTTGTTATTTTACTCTTGCCTCTCAGGATAATTTTCTTCAGCACCAACTGCCAGGTTTTCCCCCTGGTCTTCCACCAACAAGAACAACAACAACACAACAACATTTTTTTCTATCTGGGGTATGCTTAAGAGGCTTCATTTTTCATGCTCAACTATCCTATTATCTCAGTAAAATTTCTCTTCCTAAGATGAAGTTACCTTTCCTGCTAAATGAACTAAGTCAACTAACATGCAACTCGTTCTTTTACGTCACTTTTTTTTACAAGCAGTATTAATGAAAAACTAATCTAACAATATGAAGTTATCAGGGAAGTGACAGAGATAGCAAATCATTTAACCTCCCCGGAGCCCAAAAACACAATTCTATGCTAGAATATAATGTCCTTCAAAGTAGTAAATAGCTGAAAATATAACAATGGGGCGCTGCCTTGCAACATGCAGAGAAAACTCTATTAAAATTCTAAAGAATTTACTGAATGACATGAATAAAAATAAATAATAATTTCAGTCAAGGTACAGTGTTTTAAGACTTAATGCCCTTCTTCCACATATGGTTAACAGTAGGGCTCATTATTGGTGACAAGACTTCAGAATCATAGACTTGATTAGCGTCCTTTGCTTCACTCCCAAGTAGGGGATTCAGGGAATCACTGTGGTTAAGAGCAATGCTTGTTTGGCTGTAATCCTTGGGTGATTGAAGGACAGGAAAAGAAGGACCATCTTGCATCAATTTCTACCTGCACTTCACAACTCTGGTGCCACCAGGATGCTGGTTTTGCTTTTTTTTTTTTTTTCTTTTTTCTTTTTATCTGCCCAAGAATGTAGCAGCAGGCAATGATCTACCCCTGGCAATGTGCTGAAGGAGAAAAGCTGTCCCACAGCCTGTTCTCTGACCATGGTTCTGAACCTCTGCTCCCATAAGTTGTTGATCTCTCTCAAACTTGGCCATTCTCTTTACTCAGCTTTTGAGTTTTTTAAGAGCTTTTATTGGAGATTTATTCCTTTTCATTCATTCATTTATTTGTTCATTTATTTATATTTCCTGTTCTGAGCTTGTACTGGGAATCAGCAGTTGAGATTAGACCCTATCTTTCCATTTTGTCTGGTTTTACATATATTTGAATTTGAATAGATATAGGTATTGGGGCAAAACAAGAAATGAAACTAGATTAGAATATGCATTATCACAGTTTATAACTGGATATAAGGAGAACATCTTCCAAAAGTCAATGGTAGTTAAAGACAAAATGCTCTACTCTGAAAGATAGTGAACCATGTCACTTGACATACTCATGTGCACAATCCAGGGAACACTCGAGAAATATTTTAGAGATTTTTGGTGTTAAGATTGTCTCAAGGATTCTGTTATTCTCGATATACCATTAGAATTTCAATCATATTGTGTGGTTATTAACTTTGGTAACAATAAATTCACACCTTTACCCTTTTCTCTACAAAATTGCATTTTCAATGCTCCTGTATGTTTTTGATTTAGGTTCTCTTTATCCCAAATCTGGACCACACTACTCCATGTTCTGTCACTCTTTCACCTCCTCTGCATACCTTTAAACTCTTTTCTTTTTTTTTATTGCCAATTGTAATAATTTCACATGCATTGTGTATGGCATTTCCTTTTGTGTATAATAGCTTAAGAAATTATAAAAGATAGCATGTATCATAACTTTTTTGAAACAAGATTTATTCTTGAGCCTATTCAGAAGCTTAAGTAGACTTCCTGTGATTATTAAATTTTTCCCCAATACTTAAGTCTGGTAAGAAAACCTTAGCGTTTTTCTTTGGATATCCTTCCTGATATTTTCCTATAATAATATTTTTCATTTATAACATAGTATACTTCATTTACTCAGGCAGTTTTGTATTTGTCATGTGTTGTGTTCCAGATTAGGCTGAAGGCAGAAGTTTTACCCAAATCATTAAACAAGGAGAGGCTTGAAATGGAACCTATGCTTTCTGAGAAATTATTAGCTCTCTCCAGATACTGAATGATAAGCAAAGCAGCAGAATCCTTTCATCTGATGTATTTACTAATTATTGTCAAATAGATTAAAAAATAAATCTGACAGAGCATGATGTAAAAATAATAAAATGACTGACAGGAGAAGAAGGAGAGAGGGCAGGAGAGAGCAAGAGAGTGAGAGCAAGTATTTTTTCCCAGTTGGTCAGCTTGCCCTGAATTATCTCAACACACAGAAAGGGTTCTGAGAAAAATTGCTATGCTCCAAAATCAAGTGAGACTAAACTTGCCACATCATGGACTTCTAAAGAAGTAAAGTGATGGTATTTAAACACAAAAGTATTATTCTGAGCAGTAATATCTTATTTTGTTGGGAGGTGTTATCTACTCCGTAAGTGCTTATTAGCTTACTCAGAATTTCTCTAGGAAAGCTTCTATGTCAAAATCAAGTTAAATACTCTTTCTTTTTTCTTAGATACTTCTGTATGTCTATAATAAATGGTTCCAAGTAACAATCTAAATTTCTAGTATACTATTTCTTAAATAATATACACACACACATACACACATAGATGCAATTATGTACACATACACATATACAGATATACTCTATGTTTTACAGAGTCACCTAAATTTTTCATATGCTTTTAATGCGTATTTGGTTTTAAGAAAAATTACATTTGATTAAAAACAAAATACCAGTTATTTTATTCTCTTACAATGAAAAGATCAGTTTAGAGTTGTATTTCTATGTATTAAAACACCAATTGTACACTAAATCTGTTATAAACATTATTTTGGTCTTCCTATTATAAAATTTTAGGAGCATTGTAACAAAATCTACAGTTTATTTTTTTTAAAAATCTCTAATTTCTAGTTTGAGATTTTAGTGGCTGTCAGTCACATTTCTTAGACTTGTTAATATTTTCCATTGTAAATAGTTAGATTTACTGCTAGAAATTTAATTTGCTGGTTATTTTTCTACAATGTAACAACTAAAGTTCTTTCTGTCGCCTTCAAATGCATAACTTTCACCATTTGTAGACAATGAAACACATTCATTTTATTTGAAGAAAAGTAATACCATCTGATTAGAAAATATGTTAAAATAATAACATTATGTGTGAAAATGTATTTCCCTATGCTCATGCTAACAAGGAACAACCTTTGATCTTCCCAATTTAATTTCACCTTGTAATGATTTATGCTCCGCTTTGAGATAGCCTACCATCCATTATTTTTTGAATGAATGCAACTAGATTTAAATAGCCCACAAACATAGCAGTAGACAACATGCTGGCATTTACAATGTACCAAAGATAAAATGTTGGATATGAATCTTCTAAAATGTCAGAGAAGCAGAGTATCTTGTGTGTGAAAACATTTCTTTGTCAGTAATAATGTGTTTACTACTCATTGTTTCATAATTCCAGTGTTCATCATGGGCATTAAGAATGATTATAAGAAATCACTTATCTGTCATCATTTTATATCCCTGTCATTTGTAATATTTGGTATTATTGTGGATTAAAATATTACAAAAAATGCAGGATTGATTTTGGTCTATATGATTTACCATTTATTAAAAAGTTTGTTTTAGTTTGTGAATGAGTTTTAAAACTATACAATACAAACTATTAGAATATTAGAATTTATTCCAGTGCCTCTATGCTGCTAAGGAAAAGTAAAGCCTAGTAATAATTAAACTACCTGTCTAGACAAAACTTAAACCTAAACCTTACTTTCTTAGTTACCAGTTAACCAACTAAAGTCCCTCTAATGTAGACCGGGGATTTCAGTAGTGTCTGAATGTGATTTTATGTCGATTTATTTGACCTCCAACTCACTTATTTTTTTAAATATTTTTTATGAATATGAATGTGACTATGTAAAAAGGTATCAAGATCAAAATAAAACAATTTAAAAACAATTTACCTGTTATCAATATTCACTACTTTCATAATCATACATAAAGCAGAATTTTCTAGTGTTTCTATAAAATATGTGCGCTAAGCATTTTAGGATTCAGATGATACTAGATAATAGTTCTTTCATATTCTATTTAATTCCTAACAGAATTTAAGGTGATGCAAAGCAATTGATTAAAAATATATTGAAAAAAAAAAAAGGATTCACAAAAATGCTCCTTAATAATATACAAAGATGGCGGGAGGAGGCGTATAAGATATTCCGGGAAAATTGTTAGATAGAGTTTTAGGTAGAATTAATTCTTTAATGATACCACGGATAGATAAATAATTTATCTTTACCTGTTTTTCCAGGTATAATTCATTCTCTCTAATGCTTTTGAGAATCAGTGCTATCTGGGTGCGAGATAGTCTTTCATTTTGTTTTCAGTGTTTTATATTCTCCATTGTGTCCCTCCTTCATGATTGCACAGTGGTTAATCTAGTATTGATATACATATTTCCAGTTTTTATATCATTGTTCACTGCTGTGTATTTCTGAATATACAACGCACATAAATTACTAAGCAGAATGTGGTATTTACTGAGGAGACGTAACGAAGGCTGTGCGGAGTGGGAGTGGTTGAGATTCTATTGAGAGTAACAGGGACAAACAATTATTTATTGAAAACTATATTCTTTAGAAATTCTATAATAGGAGCTTTACATATGCGATATAATTTTAATATATGTGTACATTTTTCAGATAAAGAAATGAGGCTATGAAGAAACAGACTGTGGTATTAAAGAACAGTTTCTCCACATCTCGGAACAATTAAGCTACAAAGCCATAGTCGAAATGCGAGTGTCGCATGCAATTCAAATGCAGACTCAAATACAGGTCTTACTGCAAGTTGTGGAAATTTGTTCATGTTAACCTCTCTAAGCTTCAGTTAAACAGAAATAACATGTTAAGATTGTCCTGGGGATTAAGCGACTATGTGAAAAGCATTTAGCAAATAATTGGCGCTCAAAAATCAGTTGATTTTGCTGCTGTTATTTCAATTTTAAAAGATTCTGTAGATTAATCATTTGAGTAATGACTTGGAATAGGATATTGAAATATTTGGGAATTTTGCCTTTGCTTTTAAGTATTTTCCCGATTATAAAGGTACGTGGTACATGACTTCTCCGATAATTTCTAACTTTCTGTCTTTTTGGTGATTGCAATTTCTTTTCTGTTAACAGTAACTTGATACCTCATGGAAATAAGTCTGAATAGGTAGATATCAAGTAGTGATACATTTTTTAAACATGTAAAAAATTTTTTATTTTGAAATTTTTCTTTGTTATTTTGTTCAATATTAATATAGCTATTCCATCATTTAGAATTTGATAGGTATTCCTATGTATGTATGTGCAAATATATTTAAGACTTTAATTTCAACCTTTCTATAAAACTGAATTTCAGATTTGTTGCTTATTCAAATAAATAAGCAGGTTTTGTTTTTATCCATTCTGACAGGCCGACTTTAAATTTTAAAGTTAAATTCAAAATTAAGTCTACTGTCATATATTTGAGTTTATTCTAATGTGTTTTGTACTTTCTATTTTATACCTTCCTAAGCTTTTATTTTGAAATTAACATGTGCATAAAAGTATGTAATATAAATGGATATCATCAGCAGTTATAGGAAAAGTAAGCAACTTGAAAAATTTTGTCAGCACCCAGAGCCCCAAATACTATTAACGTCATCATTTGTTACTTTCAGAAGATAACCACTATTCATGACATTTATAATTTTCACTGCCCCAAAACACTAGAGAGGATTTTGATTGAGACTGCACTGAATCTAGAGGTACCTTTTTATAGAATTGACCCCTTTATAATATTGAGGCACCTAATACATAAATGTAATATATCTCTTTATATACATAGGACTTTTTAAATTTTCTCTGCACTATTTTGTGGTGCCCATTGTAGGGATTATGCACATCATTCATTATGTTCTTTCCAAAGTATGTGATATTTTGATGCTACTGCAAATTGTTTATAGCTTTTAAAATTGTATTTTTTCTAAATTGTTAGTGTATCAATATCTATCATTTTTCTGTATCAACCATGAATTCAGTTATGTTCATTTTACTGATATAATTGACATATTGTGTGTGTAAGATATACAACATATTGATTTGATGCATTTACTTATTATAATATGATTGCTACTCTAATGGGAGCTAACACCTCCTTCACTTTACAAATTATCACTTTCTTTTGTCATAAGAACATTTAAAATCTCTTATTAATTTTAATTTATACACTAAGTGTTGTCTATAATCTCAATTCTATGCTTTAGATCTTCAGAAATAACTTAAATATTAACTCCCAAGTTTGTACACTTTGACAAAATCTCCCTAACTTCCTCAGCTCTCACCTCCTGGTAACCACCATTCTACTCACAGTGTCTTTATGTTTGGCTTTTTTAGATTCTACCTGTAAGTAATTTCAAACACTATTTGTCATTATCCCTCTGGCCTGTCTCGCTTAGCATGTCCTTCAGATTCAGCCATATAATCACATATGACAGGATTTCCTTTTTTATAAAGGTAGACTAGTATGTATACATCACATTTTCTTTATCCACTGATGAATGCTGAGATTGTTTCCACAGTTTGGCTATCGTGAATAATTCTTGCAATGAACATGGGAGTATAGATATCTCTTCAAGATCCTGTTATCAGCACTTTTGGATATATACCTAGGAGTGGGATTGTTGGATCAAATGGAAGTTCTATTTTTTTAATGTTTTGAGGAACCTCCATACAGTTTTCCATAGTGGTGGTACCATTTTCCATTCAAAATAAAGTGTATAATGGTTTCAATTTTTCCACAATCACATCAGCACTTGTTATCTTTTGCTGTTCTAAATATATCATCTCTAGCAGATGTGAAATTATAGCTTCTTGTGGTTTTGATTTGCATTTTCCTGATGATTAGAGATGTCAGACATATTATCATATGTCTGTTGGTCATTCTATAACTTCTTTGGAGAAATGTTTTCAAGGCATGGACTATATCTTATATCATTTATTTGATTTTTTTATGGTTGAGTTATAAGAGTTCTTTATTTTTATTATTAAGAATTTACCATATTACCACTTTAATATTTATAATTTTAATATTACTCTCTTAAAAATATATTATTTATAAGTGTTTTCTTTCATTTCAGAGGTTGCCTTATTTTCTGTTCTTTCCTTTACCATGTAGAAGTTTCTAAGTTTGATATGGTCCTTGTGACTATTTTTTCTTATGTTGACTGTATTGTAGTGTCACCTCCAATAAATGGTTGGGAAGAGCAATGTCATGCACTTTTTTTCTATGTTTTCACTTAGGAGTTTTATATTTTCAGGTCTTTGAACTAATTTTGTTATGTGATATAAAATACATGTTTAATTTATCCTTTGACATGTGGATATCCAATTTTTAAACACTATTGGAGAAAGTATCCTTTCTCCATAGTGTATCTTTGACACATTTTTCAAAGACTGGTTGATTGATATATGCATGGGTTTTTTACAGACATGGAAATTCAACAACACAGTCTGAAACTATTACTGAATCAAAGAAGTCTAAAGGACATTAGAAATTATCCCAAGATAAATGAAAACAAAACCACAACACACCAAAACATGGAATGAAGCAAAAGCAGAGCTAAGAGGAAAGTTTGTGGCAGGAAAGACCTACATGAAAAAGAAGATCTTAAATAAACTATGTAACTTTATACCTAGGGAACTAGAAAAAGAAGGACAAACTAAGACCTAAGATAGAAGGAAGAAATAATAAAGATTGGTGTGAATCACACTGGTTGTGAGGAGTGGCCATGCCTATAGCATGCTCACTGCTATGTTAGGACTGAATCCATGATGAGGGATGCACCCCAGTGGATTCTGGTGAATACAAGACCAACTGTTGGATGTACTGCTTAGTGGGGCTTACCTGGTGGTGCTGTTTTGTGGTCTAAAGCTGGCCTCTAGGTGTGTTGGTACTGGGGCCTCTTGAGAAGGGCTCCCATCTAGTTCAGTGTCAGCCCCTGTCTGTCACTGTTTCATGACTACATGGTAGGAGACAGATACCTGCATATTAAGAGTTGGTAGTGGTGCTGAGGCTTGGGCCAATCAGCATAAGGTTCAGAGCACACTTAGGCCAGCCATTGCCTGCCTAGGGACCACAGACCACTGAGAGGCGTTTAAGAAAGATTGTGCAGGCTGGCACTGGCTTCCCACCCCAAAATTGCCAATGGTGGTATGCAAGCCGAGACCAGCTATTTGCTGCTGAAAGAGCCTCCTTCAGTTCAAGAGCAGGGGAAGGGTCTGGCTGCCTGCCCGCTAAAGTGCCCCCAGCATCTATGAGTTCTATTCATTATTTTAAAGCAATGTTTCTTAAGGTCTTAATATGTAGCCTATAATGTGGATATCATTGAGGACACAGAAAGATAAAGTATGACCCTTAGAAATAAGTATCTCACAAACACTAGTAATTTAAAGGAAATGGTGAATGGCATGGAAGAGTCATGTTGATCTTCAGATGTCTACTTCATGCTATAGCGTAGATTGTAATATAGGTAATAAGTAGATTTTTCAGTGTGAATAGTATACTAAAAGTCAGGAGAATCTTGAACTAATCAAATCTATAAAATAGAGAAGTGGTACTTCTTTTCGTTTCTATGAAAACACAAGTGGAAAATATTGTTTTTAGTGCAAACATAGTTACTAGATAATCTTATTTTTGTATTGGAATTATTGATGACAGTGGTTTTATTGGAATTAAAGTAAATTGTAATACCTAAAGTTCATATAATTTCAGAAAATCAACGTATATTTTATATTGAGAGATTGGTATTAATTCTCATTTATTGGAGGATTTTATATTTTTTATTATGAAATTTTTATTTTGATGACCAGAAACCTATATTTCAAATGAATTGCAATTTTAATTTTTTAAATCATTTTTTTATATTTTTAAGTCAAAACTCACAATCCACATTTGGATTATAAAGTACAGCTTTGGAAAAAAGCCAAGATCCTCTGCCATAGGTCAGCATCTAAACTGATGAGTAAATTATTTTTCAGTGATCCTAGTGGTCCTTATAGAATTATTGAGTACCTTAGGTCAGAAATCAGAGTTACATGTACAGATTCAAAAAGCTGAACCTGTACTTCTGTTCCTGTATTTTGGAGGGGTTAAAATCCTTCATTGATCTTATGTAGAGGAATTTTTTTTTTTTTAATTTACTTGCTTTGCCCATCTGTAGATGAAATGTCACGATGCTAGGTAACAGTTTCCAAATTGAGCTAAGCATTTGAAATGGATTATAGTTAGTTACCTTGAGAGAATCCTTGTCAAATGACATTGGGCTGCATGCCTTGTGTTTTAAATAGCAATTGCAGCAATTAATCTTAATGGGTAGTACTCTGTGAGCTTTATTTACTTACAAATGTTAAAGAATAACTTTTATTTCTGGGCAGAAAAGGAAAAAAATATTGAGATGATCTTAAGGTGGTGAAGTTGAGGAAGGTACCAATATTTATTTTTATATTCTTTACTCTCCTTCTCTGTAGGCAAACCAGCTTCACTTTTAAATCGTCCAGTTCAATACCACATTCTAATGTTGAGGATATTTGACATCAGAGAAAGAAACAGGTTTATCCTTATAATCAGTGAATAATTTTGCCCTCTCTTCTTTCCTCTGCCCTCAAAAAAGGCAAATGTAATCTCTTCAATAAAGAACATTTTACAATTCAATAATATGACCATTCATCAAATAAATTGGCAAATAATTGAAAAGTTCTTTTTAAAAAGATATATGAATCGTCAATGGAGGTGGGAGTGGAGGAAAAAGAGAAAATTGGCTATTTGTGTATTTTTATATTTTTCAGATGCTATTACAAAAGCATCAGTAATATAAAAGTAGTAATTATTAAGTCATAAAATCTGAGAAAGCTATAAATTTTCTAAAGAAAACAGAGCAATGTAACATGTAGACATCCATCTTCTCACCTTAATAAAGAACATAAATAGATTTTTGTTCCATGATTAGGTATCTTGCAATTTTCAGCAGTCATCATTCTCTGCAATAATAATAAAAAATGCATCTAATAAATAACATAATATTTATTCAGTAATACTTTTATAATCATAATTATAATAACCTACATAATATATAGAATAATTTTATGATTCTATACAATGATTCAATAGTTTATATTTTATGCAATAATTTAATTAAAATACTTGTGTAATTTTTCTCTATGATAAAATAATTAATTAAGTAAAAATAGACATGATTGGTTGGAGACAAAAAGAAAGTTCTGCCAGCATATATAGATACAATCTTAGAATCACTACACAGTTCGTAATTTTTATATATCATCGCACAAAAATAAGAGAAGGTTGTATCTTGTTTTTCAAATAGCTACTACTTCTCAAAATTATATTCATTTGAATTTTCCCCTTTGAAAGGACACTGGTAATTATTTTACTTTGACTTTTTTAATACTGGTATGTTTTATTTTGGGATTTTGGACAGACTCATTTCAAGAAAGTCAGTGTTTCCACTGAGCACTCTAAATTGTATTTATCCATTTATCTGACTTACAGTTAATGAGTGTATACTACACTTATTTTAAAAGTGCTGTACACTAAAGATACAGCAGTAAATATGTCACATAACTTTTTTTTTTTAGTGGAACTTTGTATTCTTGTTTAGGAGACAGGCAATATGCAAGGAATCATTTATATTAGGTAGATGGGTGTAGAAAAATTAGATTAGAAATTAGATTAGACAGATACAGACAGATAGGCAGACAAGTGTTTTTCTATGTTATATTGAAGAATGTTAGAGAATAGAAATAGTTGATAGAATACAGAAATAGCTGAACAGTGGTAGAATGGGCAGTGAGCTATATCTGGATCAAAAGGGGTCACAGACTTAAATATAAAATGCAAAACTATAAAACTCCCAGAAGACAGCATATGAACAAATCTTGATGACTTTGGGTTTAGTGATGACCTTGTAGATGCAACACCTAAGGCACGATCCATGAAGGAAAGAATTGATAAACTAGACTTCATTAAAATATTTAAAAATTGCTCTATGGAAACATGGTCTAGAGAATAAAAAGAGAAGCCCAAGATTGGGAGAAAATGTTTGCGAAAGATGTATCTGATAAAGGACTGTTATCCAAAATATACAAAGAACTTCTTGAAACTCAAGGCTAAGTAAACAGTTTGATTTTAAAAAATGAGCTAAAGTCATTAGCAGACAACTCACCAAAGAAGATTCACAGCAAATAAGCACATGAAAAATTTTCCACATTTTATGTTGTCAGGGAAATGCACATCAAAACAAAGTTGAGATACCACTATACTCTTATTACAACGGCTGATGTACAAAACACTGACAAAAACAAATGCTGGGGAGGTTGTGGAGCAAAGGAATTCTCAGTCCTTGCTGGTGCGAATGCAAAATGATATAGCTACTACAAAATACAGTTTGGGAGTTTCTTTTGTATGATGCATAAGTATGTATATGTATATATATACATGTGTGCACATGTGTATATTTTTGACATACAAGAGCTGTGCACATTTAATATATACAAATGATGACTTGATGAGTTTGTGGATAAGTATACTCCTGTGAAACCATCTGTCCAATCTGTGCCATAAACAGACTAGTAATCTCCAAAAGTTTCCTCACACTTCTTTATATATTATAAGTTATTGTGTGATAAGAAATCTTAACATAAGATCTACCCGCTTAGCAAAATTTTAAATATACAATAGGCTTCTGAAAGTAAACATTCTTATCATACAATTCAGCTAATGCACTCCATGGCATTTATCCAAAGGAGTTAAAAACTTATAACCCTGCACTTGGGTTGCAAAAGCCTGCACTTGGATATTTATAGAGCTTTATTCATAATTGCCAAAATTTAGAATCAACCTAGTTTTCAGTAGATGAATGGATAACTGTGGTACATCTGGACAATGGAATATTCTTCAATACTAAAAAAGAAATCAGCTTACAAGCCATGAAAAGACATTGTGGAATCTTAAATACATATTACTAAATGAAAGAAACCAGTCTGAAAAGGCTGCGTACTATATGATTTCAACTAGATGGCATTCTTGAAAAGAGGAAACGATGGAGACAGTAAAAAGATCAGTGGTTGTCAGGCATGAGGGCAAAGAGTGGGAAGACTAAGCAGAGCACAGAGGATTTTTAGGGTAGTAAAACTATTTTGTGTGATATACAAGGTAGTTCTATGTCATCATGCTTTTTTAAAAAACTCGTAAAATGTATACCACATCAGCGAACCCTAATACAAACTATGGGCTTTGGGTGAAAATGATATTTCAGTGTACATTCAACAGTTATAACAAATGTGCTACTCTGGAGGAGGATATTGATAATGGGGAAAGGTATGCATTTGTGGGTGTATGTAGTATATGGGAAATCTCTCTACCTTATGATCAGTTTTTTTCTGTGAACCTAAAACCACTCTAAAAATAAAACATATCTTCAAATATCTGAGAAGAAAAAAAATGAATTGAGCTGAGAATAATTTGAAAGAATCAGCAATGTGAAGTTCTGGGAGAATTTTGTTATAAGCAGAGGGAAGAAATGTGAAGCTTTGCAACCACAGTGATCTGTATAGTTAAATATAAGATGAAATCTTACATAAACATGGTATACAATTTTGATACCACATGAGTACAGAGAAGTGTTCAGCAGCCAGATAATTGTAGGTTTTATAAGATAAAACAAGGGAAAGTTTCATGCTAAATGTGACATGAACATGCTAGAAGTTTAGAATAATGGAGGAACATCATGATTTCTGTGTGAAGAGTGAGTTGTAGGGTGCTGATGAAAAGTGAAATAGGGGATTCACCTGTATTTAGGGTGTTTTGGGGGTTTCTGAGTGAAATATTTAACTTGATTGGACTTATAGTACCGTAGAAATGATAGAAGTGAAGTGAAGCAGAACAATTAAAATATCTTAGAAGTAGTCAGGCAAGACTTATTGAAAGATAAGCAGAGTGGGAAAGAATGAGTAATTATGAATGACCCACCAATTTAGGATTAAGCCATAGGTTAAATGTTCATTTTGTTTACTGAGCTGGTGAAAACTTGGAGAAAACCAGATTTGTGCAGAGAGGTATCTTCTGATAAAAATATGTTAATTTTGAACTGCCTGGAAGATAGTCCAGTAAATGCTTTAATATTTGAGCATATTCATTTATAGCTGAATGGTTAAGTCAGTGCTGATTTTGAAATGTAGAATTCAACAGCATAAAAATGATATATAAAGCCATGGGAATAGACTAACTTAGAGAAATATATATGGAGAAAAGAGAAGAGGGTTTAGGATAAAAAGACGCCGCTGTTGGAATTGGCTACATAGAAGTTCTTGGTGACTTTGGTGCATTTCAGTGGACTGGTAAAGACAACAAGCTCAATTGTTCTTTCACTATGCATTAAATTTTAATCCATAACATGCCTTTTGAATACCATATTAGAGGATAATATTAAGGACTTGTTTTATTTTTAAGAAGAAAAGGAGATTTAAAATGATTTCCTGAATCTCAGGGAGATGTTACCACTTTCACAAAAGTTTGAAAATCTAAACACAGAATTTTATTTTAAGCAGATGGAGAATGAGTAATTTACTGGAAGTGGAAGAGAATAGTAGGGCAGGATTTGACTTTTTTGGTCACAACAGCTTATTCAGATGAGCAAGATAGGGCCTCCTGGAAAATCATGAGTTATGAGAACCGTTATTCTTTGCATAGTAGATACAGGGAGACAGGGGCTACGTTTAAAGAAAAGAACAGACAAATCAGTTATACCCCACCATTCATGGAAAGCTCTTTAGAACATGTAGGTGTCCCTTTCTTTAATGTAAAGTTTTCTCGGCTATTCACATTTATACTGGGAAAGATAAGAGGGAAAGAAAAATCACCATGGTAAATTCTTTAACACTGTTTAATTTACCTGAGAGAGAACATTTTAAAAGATTTTTAATCGCCACTACTTGGAAAGTCCAATGGTTTCCATTTTACTTTTTATTGTTTTTTTATTTTTCTTCACAATAATAGGCCTTATGGGTCACAAGAGAGTTTAATATAGTGTGAAGATATGAAGTTAATTGTTTTTACATCTAAGTAATGTCACGTAGATATTTTCTCTCTGCAAGACTAAATTCTGCTTGATTTGGTTTTCTGCATGTATTCAGCTATTTATCAGAAGTCTCTTTAATATGTCTCATTTAAATTTACTCATGTTGGTAATTTGGACAATTTTGATTTCCCTCCTTCATTAAATGGAGAAAAGTTGGCACTATATTCTATTTTAAAGACAAAAATCTCTTAATAAGTAATCTTTAAGGTTATCATATACTATAAGCCAGTCTCTTCTCCATCATGAAAATAATTCTACTTCCCTTACCCTTTTCATTGACACTTTAAAAAACTTCATTTAGGTGGTGTTCTCATCAAATGCTTAAATATTTCTCATAACAAGAAAGCCCAAATCTAAAAAAATTCTAGTAAAAACCTAATCAGCATATTACAGAGATTTTATTAAAACATCTATTCAAATTTTTAAAATGGTCCAATTCTTTAATTCAATTTTGCTTAATATAAAAGAAAACTAACTTACCAAATATGCTGTAAGTGGAATATTCAACATTCATCAGTCTGGTCATGATTATTTACACTTCACAGATGGTGATGTAGTTTCATAATGAATAATATTTTTTTCTTTTTCTTTTTTTAAGGAATGCTATGGTTTTGGTTTTTTTTTTTTTGTATTTGTATTAATTTGAAAGTAAGCTTTCTGAAATTTATTTGGCTCATCTTGATTTCCTCTCATGACCCCTGTGGTTCCTCACTTAAATCTGTAGATTTAGCTTCAGATAGTTTGAATCTGTGTATTCAACATCTGCCTTCTTGAATGGTTTCAAAGCCTGCATTGATTATTTTTTTCTTTTCCATATCTCAGATTCAGCATCATTAACTTCTACATCCTTACTTGTATATTATTTGAATCTTCCTAGGGACCTTTAATTTAATCTTCCATATTCCCAGAGTTAGTATAAGTATTCTTCAAGTCTTTCAATGATCAGTAATTCATTGTTAATTTTTATTAACATATTTTTGAGCTTTTCAGAATCTTTCTTTGTATTGTTTGCCACATTTTTAAATGCATTTGATTCTTAGAATCACCTGTTTTACTTGTATAGGCTTAATGTCGAGCTATTAAAATTGTTTTATTATACCTGCTCTTGCCCTTCTTCCATTCCTTCTTTGGATCTTTCTTTGAATCCTTTGGATCAACAGATTCTCTGTCAGCATCTTTCTGGGCATCCTTTTTGGAATCTCTTTTGCCCTTTAATTCATCACTTTTTTCATCAGATTTCTTTTTATCTTTTTCCTTATCCTTATTCTTGTCCTTCTTTGCACGTTCTTTTTCATCTTCAGATTCTGTGACTGACTCCTTGTTCTTCTTTGTATCTTTATCTTTTTTGGAGTCTTTCTTCACATCTTTTTTTTCATCTTCAGATTCTGTGGCTGACTCCTTATTCTTTTTTGTATCTTTATCTTTTTTGGAGTCTTTCTTTGCATCTTTTTTTTCATCTTCAGATTCTGTAGCTGACTCCTTTTTCTTCTTTGTATCTTTATCTTTTTTGGTGTCTTTCTTTGTGTCTTTTATTTCATCTACAGATTCTATAGCTGACGCCTTTCTCTTCTTTGTATCTTTATCTTTTGTGGAATCTTCCTTTGTGTCCTTTATTTCATCTTCAGATTCTGTAGCTGACTCCTTACCCTTCTTTAAAACTTTCTTATCTTTTTTGGACTCTTTCTTTGTGTCCCCTTTGGCAGGTTCTGATTCTATAGTTGACTCCTTGGCCTTCCTTTTGTCTCCTTTAGCATCTGGTTTTGCAATGTCTTTTTCGCCTATAGTTACTGTTTTGGAGTCCTTGTCTTTCTGTGGATCTTTAGATATTTTTGACTCCAGTGAAACTTTGGATGAGGTTTCTGAATCTAATCTGTCTTTCTTGTCTGTTTTTTTGTCTTTTTTATCTGTCTTGCCAATTGCTGGGGGTAAAGGTTTCTTTACACTTGCTACTTCAACATCCCCCTTGTGGCGAGAAGTTGTTTTACGTGGAGACTGTGTCCTGGCAGCTAAATAAGCAGATGGTCTTTCAGAAATTCTCATCAAAGAACGGTGCATCCATAAAGGTCGCGTAGAACCTCCCTTTAATTTGTCTTCATCGCATTTCTGAAGTGTGTTAGAAGAACGATTGAAAACTTGTGTGAATTACACAGCTTTTATTACCAGATACCAAATACAATATCATGAAAATGTTTTAGATTTTAATAAATAGTGTATAAACTGTAGATTTTATAGTTTACGCTGCCTTTTTATTTTTAGTCTTTTTGGAACTAATTGGTAACCTTATTTCATTCTAGATCTAATTTCAATTTAGGATATCTTAATAATTTCCTCAAGATTTTATGTTAAAATTGATACAGGACCTCACTTACTGATGACATATCAGAATCTCTCTTCACGATCAAAAGATTGGTTGTTTTCTCTTTGACTCTGTTTTTGAGATGCTCAGAATATCTTGCCTAGCCTCCATTTCTAGGCTGACTTAGAAACCATTGTTTTCTAATGTCTAATAGTTTTGTGTTGAGTCTGATCCTGCTCTCCATTGTTCCTAAAATTTACCATGCTAACTGTGGTTACAAGTAAAAGCCTGGAATTCTTCCTGTTTGGCAAATATAAACTGAGTATCATCAGATAGGAAACTGTAGTAATAAAAGCTGTAACATTCAGTGCATATTAAATTGTGCAGAATGGAACATTTTGTTTTTAACACATAAACTAATATTTGCAAAAGCTTAACTGCAAAAATAGGAAATTTTGGAAGGAATGTTAACAAAAAATAGAAAAGTAAATTGAGTAAAGAAAATTAAAATATAAACCAAATGAACCTGGATTCCTATAGATTGGATATATTCCTTAAAATAAACAGTACTTAATAATACATTCATCTTGTGGTACCTTTTCTTTGAACATTTTCATATTCTATGATGATTTCAGAAACATTGGGAAATACTGTATCTTCCAGTGTTCAAAATCTTTAATTTATATTACAGGAACTGAGGAAGCATTGAAACCTGATTAGAGTATAATGTAATGCTTCAGTTCTAATGAAGAGGTTTCTCTAGCTGGTAAATATTTTTTGAATGTTTATACTAACCATGGCATTAGGACCTCTTGATTTCTGTGCTTTTGGACATGTATTTTCTATAATGTGAGGTTACTGAATAAATAGTTAATAGGAAATAAAGGGGGAATTTTTATACAGTGAAACACGAATAGAATATCTACTTTCTTCAGGTAGTATAATTTAAATTACCTTTAAGTGTGAAAATGTGGCATTTAAAAGCCTTATGTGAATTACATTGAATTGAAAATGTAAAATTCAATTCCTCAGTTACAAGAGCCTCATTTTAAGGGCTCAATAGCCACACCGGGAAGCAAATAGTAAAATCATTCCATCATCACAGAAATCTCATTGGTCAGTTCTGATCGTACATATAACTTGACAAGTTTATTCCTAATAAAATTATATATGTAATCTTTTTAATACTCACAGGGACTGTATTATCTCGTAGTTGGGAAGGTGGTGATCTTCTTTTTGTTCCTGGTCGCTGTGGTTTGGGAAATAGCAGGGCAAAGTGTTGCTGATTCCATGATGTTTTGCTTAATTCACTGACTAAAGAAAGAAAACAATAAATATACATCTTAGAGTAAGTAGAATTTCATCAGAACTAAAGTGACAGTGAGGTATTACATTTCATGTAAATGAATAAACAATTCAGATTATTTCTTCATTTATTTGGTAATGTTTGAAATTCTATGCTCTTAATATGAGAAAATAAGAATTGATTTTTTTCTTTTTTACCACTTTTACAGAAAACTATATAAAGTAGTGATAGTGAAACTAATATAGCCTGTAGTATAAATGTAAAGAAACCAATTTACTTCCTTTTAATCTATCTAATCCAGTCTAGAACTTTGCTTTTTACTCTTTTAGTTACAATACTATTCTATGAAGGACAGAAAGTATGTTAACTACTTCTGTAGCCATCAAAGTATTTAGTGTAGTGCCTATTACAAAATATTTAGTAAATATATGACTGACTATAAATGCTAATATTTTAGATCACTTTAGTGATCATTTTCCGAGTTACAAGAGTAAATGTTATATGCCCAAGAACTGCATTGTTATAGGTTGCATATTAATAAAGAACCTGACAAATGAAGAATACCTACAGAATTGTGACTGGTGGATAAAGTTACCTGGGAAACATGATAGAAGTGGTTCAAGACATTTAGGTTACCAATGAGGCCAGTAGGAGAGATATCCTCACTTTATTTGAATATGTGCAGTGTACTGTATGTAAGAGCAAAAGACTTGTCCTGTGAATCTCCTAAAGACTGAAGCAGGATTATTGAGTAAATATACAGAATGAAAGGCATATTTTAGATCAACATATGAGAGAAAATCACATGATATATAAAGTCTTTCAACATCAGGGTGACTGGTTTTGTCAAGGAATGACTTTTTTTTTTTTTTTTTTTTAGAAAATTATAAACTAGATGCAACTATCAGAAATGTAGTAGAAGACATTTCTGACATGGGTGAGAACTTCTTTAATCAGTTTTCTTCACTACCTTTCAACTGTAAGATTATCAAATTAAATAATTGTTTACATGTAAATATGTTCACCTTTATGTTTCTGTGTATTTTGCATAATCATTTTTAGATTTAGGAAAAATATCTTTAGAAGGTATACACTGAGTTCCTTGGAAAATAAAATTTGATTTTTAATAATATTCCATGACAGCTACTGCTTTATTATTTTGAATGGAGGATAATCTCTTATCTCAAAAATTAATCTTACATACTTTTTAAAAAGTATACTGAACTCTTTCCTACCTGGAATGTAATTATCACATGTCCCAAAGCTTGTTTTTTGGCTATTAAAATAAGAGAGAAAGGTTTTAATTAATTTGTAAAAAGTCACTCTGTTTGATAATCAGTATTATGCATAAGCACTTGCCACCACCAGCTAGAGAAATATTTTATATTCTCCTATCTCCATTATTATGTAAGATTACTTGGTTTTAGAAATATAGAAATGAGCAAACATGTCTTTTTAGGACAAACTCAACAGAGCTAAACAAAAGGGAGGTAAAGCATAAGAAAAAGTCTTATCAACCTGCCATATCTAAAATAGAGACTTTTTTAAAATTGTAAAACCATGATTGAATTCATTACCCTACCTCATGCTCAATTTCTTTTCAGTTGGTTTTAACTAAGATAGTACTTTGAAAAGACTATGCTTAAGTAAGATTAGACCTTAAAATATTTTCAGAACTTAACCAAAGATAGATTATTTGGTAGGATATGTGTATGTCTATGAATATGTGTGTGTGTGTGTGTGTGTGTGTGAACCACATTATTGATCTGAATTTTGATCTTTTTTGTTCTCTAAGAAAATTAGAAAATTATATTGCAAAGTATTTTCCATATATGTTTTCATTTGTTTCAGTACTATATAAACATATTTGTTCTCACAAAAAGGAGTTTTATAATCCAATTTTTTATATTTATAAAGGAGGAAATTATTAAGATTTTTTAGAGAAATATTATTCTATACCTTCTCATTATATTATAGAAACAGTCTTTATTGATGAATATTTTTTGTAAAATCACATAAATGCAAACACATGTGCTTATCCAGTGTCTTACTTATTTTGACATTACATAAACATTAATAATAAATTACATTTTATAAAGTATATCAATAACTTCATTAAAACTCCAGTCCCTAATACAAAACCTTGTACATTTGAAAAATTTTCACTTTTACTAATTTAAATAAAATAATTAGAAAGAATTTAGGATTTGTTGATGCATTGACTAATAAATAATCTGGTCTGGTGTTTTCTTTTATGAGGACATGCATTTAAATTACTTGCCCCACTGTATCTGAATCTCTAGACTTGGGTCTAGCCAATGTACAATTATATACTGCTGAAGAAATTTTGATATTCAAGTATGGTTATGAACTTCTCTGTTCTAAATATTCTGAAAGAGGAAATTATTTAGGTTCATGAAACTTATTGATTTAAGATTTAAAAATTATTCCATAGGCACAGTCCATTATTTCCTTGTATAATCTGTGGGGCATATTCTTTGATCACCAAGCAATTGAGATGGAAATCAATAAAAAATATATAGCAAATACATAGAGGTTGAACAGTGAAGAAGGCTGATGGGAAAAAATCGATTCATTTGAAATATGGAGTTGTAGGAGAGCTCTGTGGAAACTCTGGACTGCCAGAAACATGAACAAGTGGGTCCTAGATAAACTAAATCTGAAACATCGCTGGAAGCAAAAATGATAAAACTGATGCTGTCCAACTTTGGGCACAAAATGAGAAGGCAGAGTTCTTTGGAAAAGACAGTAATGCTGGAAAAAAGAGAAGGCAGAAGTAAAAGAAGACCAAAACTGAGATGGACTGACTCCATAAAAGATCCAGGAATGAGTCTACAGGAGCTGAGCAGGGCTGTTGAGGATAGGACATTATGGACATCATTCATTCATAGAGTCGTCTGCAGTCTGAGCCAACTCAGTGGAATGTAGCAACAACACAAATATTTGAAAAATGAACAGCTCTTCCACCATAATCAGTGATCAAACAGAAGTCAGAATGAATAGACATTCAAAAAGAAGCAGCTAAATAGTATCATATTGAAAATTGTGACATACTACATACAGTTCATACAGTAGAATTTATACCGTTAATTTCTTATATTAGAAGAAAATCAAAAACAGCATTTTAAATATCTACTTAAAATTAGGAAAATATCACAGTTAAAGGGAGGAAATATGGAACTATAAGTCAAAACCCATTAGAGACAACCAAATAAGAGTAAATTAAAAAATCCAAAATTTGGGTTTCTTTTTCTTTAAGACTATTAAAATTTTATGTCCTAGAAAGTCTGATGAAGGAAAAGAGAAAACACAAATTACCAATATTAGGACAGATGCAACTTTTATAATTACATAAATTTTAGAAGATAATGAATATCATTAAGATCTTTATGCTAATAAATTCAGCAACTTAAGTGAAATAGATGAGCTCAATTTATATATTTACAAAAATCGACTTGACGAAATAATAAAAAATGTGAATATTCGTATAATTGTTGAATACATTTATTATCAAATCTTTGCTAGAATTAAAAGCACAGGCCCAGACGTTTCACTAATAGATCAAAACTTTAAGGAAAAATACTAACTCTACGAAAGATTTTCAGAAACAAGAGATAGGAGAATAGTGTTCGACTAATTTTTGAGACAAATATAAATAACCTTGACATAGGAACCTCACAAAAACATTGCCAGAAATGAATTTTATAAACCAATATTCTGAATAAACAGATACAAAAATTCCTTAACAATATATTTATTAATTTTATGGAACAAAATATAAAATGGCTAATATATCATGACCACTGAAGTTTACTCTCTGGAACATAAAGTTGGTTTTACCTATATACATCAAGCAATGCAATCACTCTAAGTAACAAAATAAGGAAATTTGTCATCATCTCAAGATATGCAGAAGAATTTTTAAACAAATAAGTAACAATTAAAGCTGAGAAAATTAGGCATAGAAGGCATCCTCCTCCAATGGATAAAATGTTTTCAGACAATACTATTTAAATTAAATTTAGTTTCATTATAGAAGACTGGCTGTCCTCTATAAATCAGAAACAAGGCAAAGATTCTCAATCTTCTCTTTAACATTGTAATCTAAACCCTATTTTGTTCCATCCAATAGAGAAAACATCAATATTGGAGAGGGAAAAGTAAACTTGTATTCATCCTCAAAAGACCTGATTGAGTAAAAAGACTACCAGTGACATCTACAAATATAATTATTTAGAGCTCCTACATGAATGTAATAAAATTATGTGATACAAGGGTAATTATATAAAGAATATCTCTATAACTAGGAAAATGAGAGGGTATAAATTTAAGAAAGAATAATTGCAATAACATGCAAATATTCAGAAATAAGCTTATGATAAAATATATGCAAGACATATATAAGAAAACTAAAAATTTTCCTCAGAGAAATTAAAGATAACCTTTATACTAACGAGAACAGAGAAAATTAAAGAGTAATGACACTGACAGTCAACAGTGGTTAGAGCATTGGATATTTTCAGCATTGGTTGTGGGTGCAGAAGTGGTGCCACCACTTTGGAATACCATTTGATATTTTTGAAATGAAATTAAATGTACACATGCTCTGTGAACGAATCAGCCTTTCCACTACTAGCTTAGCCAAGAGATGCCGATAAAAAGACTTGGATAAAATGTGTATAGCAACTTTCTTCATAATAACCCAACTTAACAACCCAGGTGTCCATCAACGGGAGAAAGCCTATGTTCATGTAAGAGAGCATTTTCTCACTCTTTTCTCTAAATGTGGTTCTGCTTATGGAATCATCTCTCCCTTGCCTCTCTGGGACAGTCAAGAAAGTTTGTAGAACTGAATTCATTTAGATTCCATTTTTGGTTTCTAACAACAATAACAACAACAACAAACAAATGTTAGTGTATCTTTTATTTTTTGGAAACTGTTTTATATGAGTATATATTTATTTCCATCCTTGTAAAATTGAAGATGGTCAATTCAATTACTTACACTAAAAATGAAGAAAAAATGCAACAGTTATGTCAAAAAAAGGTTATTCTTTGTACTATTAGTTCTTGTGTTAAGGTCTTTGGATATATATACATAAGGAAACCCAATACTTCATCTTAACCAAGAGTAATAGAATACGTAAGCCACAAGTCTGCCTTCACTTCAGGTCCCCACATTCAGTCATTTCAAAATCTGTCTCAGTATCTATGAGCTTTTTTAAAGTAATGAGGTACCTACTGTCAGCATTTTGGAATGTAGCATGTTCTTGGCTTAGGAAGGGAAGCTAGGTTTCAGTTTTCCTAAATAAAAGTTGAGATCCCAAAGTAGGAAACATGGGGAACTTTATTTTTTAGGAGAGAAACCTATTTCTACATTTCTATATAACCCCTGGAAAAAAATTTTTAATCTTTAGTTTGACATTTTCACACTAAATATAGAATATACCTTTACTTACTCGTGTCTTTCACTGTATCTCTAATATGTTTTAAAAGTATATAATAAATTCAAAGGAAAAGGGCTCAATAATGTGAAATCTCCTCCAGTGTCATTTGAAATGCCCACAGACAATCTGTATGTGTGAGTATCCCAGGATACCCGGCCAGCAGACTTTGGATTTTTGGATTCTTCATTTAATGTATGGCAAATGAGGTTGTAAAGGACTTGGCAGAATGTTTTCCAAGAACTGACTGGGACCTAAGGCACTTTGTATTTCCTAGAGGAGTCTCTATGAAAAAGCAAAGTTCAACTGCCACATGGTTATGGTCTTGCCGAGAGATGACTGTGAGTGTGTGTGTGTGATGAAATTTCCTGTCAGTTTCTAACATTTTCTCAACAGTGTTTCTCAGACCAGGTTTATTTTGAATCCCTTTCCCCAGAGGACATTTTGCAAGGTGTGAGATATTTTCTATTATCACAACTGTGTATAGGCAAGAATGCCTGTGTGCTTGCGTGTTGATGTCGGCATCTAGTGGGTGGAAACCGGGGATACTTCCTTCTAAGCATCTTATACTGAGCAAGCCAATTTCCACCCCCAGTTCTCAACTCCAATGTCAATGGTGCCAAGGTTGATAAACCCTGTTCTATATCATGGTGAATTTCTAGGCCAAGGTAGTAAAATGGTCTTTATTAATGCAATTCAAGGGAGACAAAGATAAAATGTACAGTGGATATGAAATCTGGATGTTAACACCAGGCATTCAAAACGTTGTTTTTCTCCCTATCTGATACAAAGTCTTTATGAAAACTTCTTCCACTTCCTTCAGAAATTGTAGACCTACTCTACAACATTAAAAATGGAAGGACTAAGTTGAGTCAAGTACCTGAGTTAGGAGCAAAGGCAGGAAGAGGAGAAACTCTTGACTGGGATTTTTGATATTGGAATGAATAAAAATATTGATGCGGAATCAGTGGAGGGGGTGCGAAACTGAGCTGAAGAAGAGAATTTTCTTTATCAACTACAAGTTGGTTGCCGTGGCACAGAAATGTTAAGTCTAAAATTAAGGTTCTGTCATTGTTGGAATTCAGAAGAAAGCAAAGTAAAAAGTTATTTTCTGCATTTCAAATTCTTTGTTACTTGAACTAGAAGTTGCCACTTGAACCCAAGAAAAATGAGAATGTGTGTTAAGGATTGTGTGTGTGTGTGTGTGTCTGTGTGTGTGTGTGTTTTATTAGCTGAGAATCAGGCCATTTGATTATGAGTTTAACACTTTCATTCTACACTAAGGTGAGAGTTTGGGGATTAGGCCAGAAAACACCATATAGAAATTGTCATAAAATCAAAACTAAGTTCTTAACCATTGTGGAGAAGTTCTTTGAAAGCCAAGCAATGCTCAGGATAATAGTAATGACATCAATATTTCATTGTGCTTAAATTAAGCATTTTAAAGTGATTACATAGTTAATTCTGTTATATGCCTGAACACTGATTACTGTGTAATCCTCAGCAATTCACTCAGCCTCTAAAGTAATCATGACAGATACATTCAAACCTTTATGGCCTTTATGTTATAGTGAGGTAGTCACCAGAAACCTGTTTTGTTGGTGTTTATTTTCAAGATTTGTATTTTACCTTTTTGTTAACGGTACCCTCCAAAGAAAACCCAGTCACGCTTTGCTTTATGTTTCATAGTTCCATGCCTTTGTCTTTGTTCTATGCCTTCACAGTAAAAAGGTTTACACAATTGAGAGCTTTCCTTCCTCTATCTCATTTTAACACAGATTAACTATCACCACACTTCCCAGTTTGGATTATCTTCTTTTTATTGCAAACTCCTTTTGCATACTCAGGATTTCTCATGGTGGGGGCGGGGATACAGTTAGCATTTAGTTGATCTTCTTTCTGTTGGGCTTCCCACTTTTTAGCAAAGGTTTAGGACTCTTGAACCAGGCCCTCTTAAGTCAGTGCACACTTCAGAAACTGACATATAAGGAAAAAAGCTCCCAGAAATTTCCAAATGACCCTTAAGGAAGTGATAGTTGCCATGAATTATTTCATTTTTATATTCCAAAATACAATATGATAAAAACTGAAAAATCACAATGAAAATAAACTTATCTAAAGCCATGTCTATATTTTCCTGAAGTGAATAAGTTATGTCTTGGATCAAAACAACCTACATTGTTCCTTGAGAATGCGTTTGCTAAACACATACTCTTTTGTTTATCAATGGCATCATAATAATATAATGAACATCTCTTTATATTAAAGGGAATAAATATAAAGCTAACTAGAGCATTTCAGTTATTTTAAAACATAAAATTTGACAAGAGGACTTACAATCTTGGTACAGACATTTCCCCAACCTATGATTTGCCAGGACTTAAGCACTGTGAATTCAGATTAGTGATGTTGAGATGTGACATCATAAAGAGGCCAACCACACCAGTAGTTAAAGGGGAAAAACAAAAGGATCCACTTTTACTTAAGTGTTTTAACAGTTTCAAATATTCAATCTAAGATTGGTATTTACTTTCCCTCATTATTACTGATTACATACAATTGGTAGTTTTAAAATGACCCATTGATTTTACATCTTAAAGAAAAACTTGTTTCAGGTTTTCATGTAGTTAAAAATTATTGACTGATAAGAGGGTATACATTTCAGCATTTACTTTACATGTGAAAATCAGTTGTAATCCTTACTTTCCCTACTGACAGTCATGTTTCTTTTGTTAAATTTTTGGCCTAACTTACATTGCCTTTTTCCATCTTAACTTTTTGGACTGCTCACAGTTACAAGCTTTTAAAGAAGGCTGGATGCTTATTAAATTATCAACTTACTCATAGATCTGAGTTAACTTTTACTCCACCTAGCACTCCACCCCACTAACAGATGAAAACAAACTTTAGATAGAGTAGTATTTGAACACATTGCCATTATCTTGATCTTTTCATTGAATTTCAACAGATTTTTGTCCCCTTATAGAATAGAGTTATTAAGTTTCAGCCACTGTTAGAGATAACTACAAAAATCTCTGTGTTTTTTCACAATGAAAGTTTTTCTCTCATGTCTCAGACTATGGTAAATTCTAGAGGGGTTAGGATAGGATCTTCCATATGGTGATTTAGGAAGTGAGGTTTCTCTGAACTAATTGCTTCACTATCCCCTAACTTAACACTGTTGATGCTGGTGTTCCCCAACCAAGTGGTGATGCAATAAACAAAGTATGATTTCTAAATCTGTCCCGACCCGTGGGACCTAGTTATTCATGGGCTCCAAGAGGATCCAGCCTGAAAGAGAAACTGGCGAGAAAAAAGAGCGGAGGCAAGACAGTATTCTGATCAAGCCTCAAATTATTTATTTTAGAGCAGGTATATTTATAGAGAAGAACAAAGGGGGGCAGGACTGACTAGGCAGGGGGATACTTGTTACAATTTCATTGGTCCTTTGTTGATGGGGTTAGGGGGTACAAAGGTTAGAAGTGAAAAGAGGAACAAGGAGGAGAGGGGCTCCTTGGGCAGGTCAACAGCCATTCAGTAGGTCCTTCCTTATCCGGCGGGTATGTTAATACATTCTGTGGTTAACTATTCCCTGGAGCATTATCTGCTCCTGCATTCTTTAGATAGCATACAGGTTTGTTAAGGGCCAGGTTCTAAGGGGGGGGGGGGAGGTCAGAATGAAGGCCTTTTGGCTCCCAACATAAATCCACAGCATTTTTTATAGGATTTCATAGTATATACGTGGTTTATGAAAGTATCTCTGCCCAGTGCATTTCTTCCATCAACCTTTAGTATGATCCAAACCATGAATGGGCAGGCAGTAATGTTTGCCTTCTGCACCCTGACCTCTTTAATTAATCTCTTATTGCCATTCTTAATTAAACATGTATTACCTGTTAAGATCTGAGAGAGGTCATGATCTTTTTTATAGTTAGCCTGTGCTATTTTTATATTGCTATATAACAAATTACCACAAACTTATTGTGGTATAAAACAAAACACATTTGAAATCTTATGATTCTATAGTTTAGAAGCTGAGGCAAGTTCCATTGGATCCTCCCATCAGTGTCTCACATATTGAACTGATCAGTTTACTTGGCTGGACTCTTATCTGGAGACTCTGAGGAAGAATCTGTTTCCAAGCAACATTCCACTTGGCAAAATTCAGTTCCTTGTGGCCTTAGTTCCGATGTCTGTGTTTTCTTGTTTGCTGTCAGTGGCAAATATGGACTGCTTTGTGCTCCTAGAAGCTGTCCATATTCCTTCTCACATGACCCCCTCCATCTTCAAGCAGCAGTGCTTCATTGAGTCCCTCTCACTGCTTAAATTTCTGTTATTTTTCTGTCTTCCTCTACTGCTCTCAGCTGTGAAAAATTTTGTCGTCTAAAACAGCAGTTCCCAACCTTTTTGGCAATAGGGACCAGTGTTCCTATGAGAATCTGAGGCCTAATGATCTGAGGTAGAGCTGAGGCTGTGATCCTAACTCTGGGGAGTGGCTCTGCAAATGCAGATGAAGTTTGCTTGTTGTCCCACCATTCACCTCCTCCCAGCAGGGAGGCTGTGGCCCAGGAATTAGGAACCCCTGTTCTAAAAAGCTCAAATGATAACTTTAGATCATTCTAGATAATCTCTTCATTTTAAGGTCACCTGTACCTCCTAACACAGCATCACCATGGGAATGATACTTCCTCATATTGTCAAGTCCCACCTACTGTTAAAAAGAAAGAGTTGTTGGGGTTCGGTCTTAGAGCCGTCCATATCCAGAAAGCCAAAATTAGAGTAATGGCTTGCTTTAGTGTTTGAGACTTATTAGAAATATATCATAGTCCTATATATTAATTTTATGACCTAATATTTGCCAATGTCTGACTAGCAGCAACACTGTCATCACATACAAAAGCATTTGTGTTGTTTTTTGTTAAAAGGCTATTGAGCTTAGTGTTCATGTCCTCAAATATAAATATTAAATATATAATAAAAATATTAAAAATACAATGTATTTTAAGAATTTTACAGGTTATAAAATAATTTGTATATATTAATTCATTTATTTCTTATGATAGCACAGTGAATACGTAAAGAGAGTTGGTCCTTGATATCCATAGTTATTTCCTAAGACTATAGCAAGTTATCAATTTTAAACTATGGTATATATTTTTCTCTATAAAATCTCCATATAACTAAAATAGATTCTTCAGACTCATGATGGTTTCAGTGATTTACATGTTTATATATGTAAGCCTATATGTGTATATATGTATGATTTTTATATCTACTTATTAATTTGTCCATCATTGTATCATCAGTTTAATTATCTCCCTCTGTGTTACATAAAGTATTATCCGGGAAATGCGAATTTTAACCCCTATGAGATATCACCTTATACTTCTCAGAATGGCTATCATTAATAAATCAATAAATAAGTGTGGAAAAGATGTGGAAAAATGGGAACCCTAGTACACTGTTCATAGGATTGTATATTAGTGTAGCCACTATGGAAAAAGTATGAAAATTCCTCAAAAAATGAAATATAGAGCTACAATATGATCAACTTTGCAGTATTTATCTAAAGAAAACAAAGTCACTAATGTGGAAAGTTATGTCAAACCTGTGTTCGTTGTAGCATTACTAGTAATAGCCAAGATATGGAAGCAATATAAGTGTCTATGAATAGATGAATGGATAAAGAAGATGTGACAATCAACTTTAGATAATGATGATCAGTTCTCCAAAGTGCCTGTATCACTGGCAATGTATGAGAGCCCCTATTTTTCCACATATCGACTGAATGATTAGTTGATATATCATTATATATGTATATTTTTTTATTAAAGCATAGTTGGTATACAATATTGCTAAGTTTCAGGTGTACAACATAGTGGTTTGTACTTATTATGTGCTCACCACATTATTATGAGTTATTTTAATTTTAGCTGGCCTAAAGTTGTGTGATTGTATATCCCTATTGCTTTAAATTGCATGTTCCTTATTGTTAATGATTAGAAAATCTGGTGAAAGGGCAGGTCTAGAAAAAAATTACGTATCAAAGAATAAAAATATGAATAACAATAAATTTTCAATAAAAAATTATGCAAGCCATAGAAATATTAAAAGAAAGAAGGGAAACTAAGTAGAAGAAAGCTGAAATGACTATGTGAACATTGCACAGACTAGGCATCAGAGCAAGAAATATAACCAGGGATGAAGAAGAATACTGCATAAAGAGAAAGGAGTTAATACTTAAAGAAGTCGTAATACTGCTACATGTTTTTGTACTTAAAACCAGAATTTACGTTATATGAAACAAAAACAAATAGAATCTAAAGGAGAAATAGACAAACCTGAAATTATAGTTGCACACTTTACCACTCTTCTCTTAATAATCCATAGGAAAAACAGAAAAGAATCTAAAAATATAGAAGATCCAACAGACTATTAACCAATTCGTCCTAATTTACATTTAAAATATTTAATTCAGCAATAAGAGAATATTTATTCTTTTCAAATTTTCATTGAAATATACAGCTTTCATCAAAATAGAGCACATCATCAACCATTAAAACAATCTTAAGAACTGACATCATATAAAGTGTATTCTTGGGCCAAAATGGAATTTAAACTAGATAATAATAAAATATCTTAAAAGTCACCAATTATTTGGAAATTAAAGAAAATTCTTCTAATATCCCAGAGGTCAAGAGGAAGTCACAAGTGAATTTATGATTTTGTTTAACTTTTTATTTTAAGCTAATTTTAGAATTGCTAACAAATTGTAAAATAATATAGATTTCCCCTGAACTTTCACCCCTTTTTCCCTGATATTAACACCTTATATCATGAACAAAATTAATGTTAACATCATGTACAATCATCAAAACCAAGAACTTAATATTGGTACAGTATTATTAAATTTATCTACATTTACCAGTCTTGTCACCTGGGTTTGTCTTGGAACAGAAAAACACATATGTCTCCAAATATGTGTTAGCTTCTCTATTTTCTGTGACTTTCATGAGCTGGGCACTTCTAAAGAGTACTGGCTGGCCTATTGTTTTATAGAATTTTCTGTAGTGTGTGCTTTTAATATACCCCATCTTTTCCTCTGAGTATTTCTTTCCTTTTTGTACCACAGATTGCTCTTGGCTTGTCAATATTATCCTTGCCCTGACTCTAAAATCAAACACTTTTCCAAGGAGCCTTGGTTCCTCATATTAGAAATCTAGATATTAATGGAAACACACTGCTTGCTGTTGGTTTACTTATCTATCATCTATCTATCTATCTATCTATCTATCTATCTATCTATCTATCAATTTAAATGTCGCATACATAATGTCAAATTTAAGAAGTCAAAAATGAAGAAAAAGACGGCCTCTTATCCAGTCTAGCACTTATTTTTAATTTAAAATGTTTCTTACTATAAAATAAAAACTTACATTAGAAACAATTTTAAAATACAAGAATACACATAATAATATTTGTTTTTTCCACCTTGCAAAGATAACAGCTTTGAAATAATATATAGTTTATATTGTAAAAATAAGTCTAAATTTTAATCAACAGATTTTTAAATAATGGAATATAATTTAGCCTCACAAATAATTACTTATTAAATTGAGATCACGTTGTAAATACAGTTTTATAAGTGTAGGTTTTGTACTTATCATTATCTTGTACTTCCTGCATGATTATAATGAAATGAAAATTGAATTGCTCAGTAAAAAGGATGGGGATAGGTCGAAAGCACACAGGAGACAAACTGAAAGAGCTTTCTTTAGCCCACCCTCGAACAATGGGAGCAACAAAGTAAATAACAATTGCGTTTGACTATAATCTATGAAATAAAATAAATATTCATGAGTTCATAAATAAATGGATAGATAAAGGAGGAGAGAAGAAACAATTCTTCCTTAGAAAAGAAATCCAATTAATAAATGCAGACACATTGAGGGACATAGAAAATATCTTTAGAACATGACATGAATAATTGTTAAGTCTAAAACACGGAATAGAAAAGTCACCGTTATATAGGTATAATCATATTTCATACAAACAAGCAACTGAATCAGATTGCAAATTAAAGTGACAATGTTTAAAGCATTTTGATGCAACAACTTTCAAATGTGATGCTACAGTAATTTCTGTGTCTGCAAAATATTTTATACCTATATTCTCTTTCACATTTGTGGAATCATCTTAAATGGCACATATGTATGTTTATATATTTTATTGTTACAAAATTTGTGATATGTTTAATTTTGTATATCCCTAAAAAAGAAATGCGTAGAGAACTCTCCATGTCAGAAACAAATACAAAATCTTCTAATTATTTTTTTCATTTTGTTCTTGTAAGAGTGTTTTGAAAGTTTAATGACCAATTGAGCAAACAATATTCTTGGGAAAGGTATCTTAAACTGTGAGTGTGTGTGTGTGTGCGTGTTTCTCTAAAGAACTTATGAGTTTGGAGTGGAAGAGTGAAGATTTGGGATGAGAAAAATCAGACTCACTTCTTGGATCAGAAAAAAAATGTAGAGTATCTTGGTACTATGCATGATCTTTTTTGATTTACAAATCATATATTTAGATATAGGACATGTGTGCTCTTATCTGTATTCTTGCCCCAGTTCCGGCAGATGTCAGAGGAGAGTGTGATCTAAAGCACTTTTTATAATTTCAGTCAGATCTTTTTTTATACTAATTTATTTTATTATGTAGTCTTATGTATTATGTAATGTTATTACTTAATTTATAAACCTGTAAACTATATGTAATACAGAGTGAGAGGGTAAGAATTTTCAACAATAATCATATAAGTGCAGAGGTACCAACTTAGCATAAATCACTAGAGTTCACAGGAAAGAGTAAAAATATTAATGAAATAAGTTAATGTAGAATCTGGAACGACACATGAAAATTACGTTTGCATTATACATACACGTAAAGAATTTAAAGATTGGATGGAAAGATTGGACATAAACAGGTCTATGTATTGATACAGTTGTGCTATTATCTGTAAATATCTACCACTTGTTCTCATGTGCAGTTTATTAGCAATTATTTACATCTTTTTAGTCATTAGACATTTGTAATTATTATTCTCCTGCCCAGTGTAGACAAATCAGGTAAACAGTCTCCCTTATTTATGGTGAAAACATTAGAAGAAAAGGTAGAAGAGATAATTTTGCAAATGCTATCTGAACCCACTTTCTCAGGGGTATCCTCACCAATGTCATACTTTGGGATCTCTTGGTCCCTTCATATACATCAGCCCATCAACATCTGAAAGCTTCTTTAAGATCAAAATGGTCTCTTGGTATCGGGCATAATGCATGCCCAGGATCTCTCTCAAACACTGAACTCTGTAGATTCACTCAAAATTCTGATATAGATTCTAGCACTAAATACATAATATATCTGAAAAACAAAGGTAATTATAAAACTGTAAAAGATTAATAAGAATATTACAAATAATGTAAAATTCAGCTAAGAATAAAAGCATCAGTAGCTCTATATTTAAAACCTAAAGGTACCTAATACTCTTTTAGATATTCCCTGCTCCTTGTCCACAGTAATTAAAAAAATTCAAGAAGTAGACCTCTCTGGCTCTCAAGAATGTTCTTTTTTTAAATATGTAAATAAATTATTAATAAATTTGAAGTCAAATAAATTATTGAATAAGAAATCAAATAAATATCTAAACACTCTTCTGTTTACCTGAAACTAATATAAAATAATATTGAATGACAACTGTAATTGAAAAGTAAAAATAATTTAAAAAAGAAAGTTATCAGAAATACAAGTGCCACAGTCTTCAGTCACAGTCTTTCTGGAAATACAACTTAGAATTTGAAAGCAGTGGTCAGTTTTGGCTTGCCACCCCATGTCCAAATGTTTGCAAAGTAAGTATAAAACTAGTCTCATAAAACAGATGAAGAAATCAAAATGTTACCATAGATAAAGCTAAAGATAAAGCAAAATGTGGGCTAACATGAATCAGTATATAAAAGATGTAACTGTTCTTTTCCTTAAAATTTTATCTGTAAATATAAACAAAATAAATTGATCATCTAAGAACTTTAGATGTCTGAAACCGGTTTAATGTGTTTGTGCTCCATTAAATGCAGGTATTATCATACAATTACTCTCTTCCTTTCAATTCTGATATCAATATGTATCTTTTTATTTGGGAATAATTACTTCACATGTATAAAAATCATGTGGAGGACTTATTAAATACTGATTATTGGGATCCAACTCCAAAGTTTCTGATTTACTGGTTCTCTGGTAGGGCTTGTTTGTATTTCAAACAAGTTCTAAGATGAAAATAATGTTTCCACTCAAGGGACCACATTGTGAAAAAAATTGCTTTAGAGATATTAATATGATTTGATACGTTTTTTGAGTTGTCTTTTTTTTATATTGCATTGGTTAATGAAATCTAGTAATTTTTAGGTGTACAATTCAACAGTATATTGTACCGCGTGTTCACTGTCCATAGTTAGATTTCTTTCTGTCATCACATATTTGACCCCTTTTATGCCATCTGTCTCCTCCTCCCCTTTTATAACAAGACAAAATCATTTTAAGATTTGATAAATTTTAAAATGATTTCATCTTGTTATAACAGATTGTTGGAATAAGAGAGAGTCATTATTGGTATATGTAAACATGTGTCAGTAATAACAAATCACATTTTTTTTTCTAGGAAGCTGATAATAGGTCTTTCTTCATTAAAATAAAAGTTCACATTCAATATTCACTCATTTTGGAATACTGTTTCATAAGGAGTAACCTAGGAAATTAAATTATAGATAAGAATTTTTAATTCATCCTCAGTATATTGTATATTTTATATTTCTGTTACCAAGAAAATATAAATCCTATTGAATAGTTTATCATCAATGGCATTTATCCATAAAACATATATTTTCATTTTGGACAATCATCTAAGTGGCACAGTTAGAAGTTTTTTCTTTTTCCTTAGCTATGAATTCAATTAGCTTCAATACTCTTTTTCCCCTTTCAAAGTTTTTTTAACTTAAGTGACAGTAATAAAACTTCGTGAAGGTAATAGTTGGAATACATACAAAAATATAACACGTGTAAATTTCGGTGGTTCTATGTCTACTAAGAAAAATTCTGATATAATGGCAATGACAGAACAAATACATTGTCTTGAGAATTTAAAAAATATATATATTTTTTCAAACCATTCTATTCAACTCTGGTGTTAATATACATCTGTTTAATTTGTTTGAGGATTGTTGTACAAATGCAAATATCTGTCAAATCCAAGTATCTTTTGTGCTATGAATGTCAAAACATTGTTATTTCTGAGGATGGGATTCTAGAGCAATCACTTTTGGCTGAATCATTTGTTATAGGATTACAGATATCCAATTTATTCACTCATACAACATTTATGAATTTCTATTGGACATCAGGAATTGTACTATTTATGATATGAAAATATGAGAATTATAAATATCCTTGATTATATTAATGTAGAAAAACATGGAAGCAAGTAATTTTAAATGAATTTGAGGGTTAAAATTATTTATAAATATATTTATTATTTAAAAATTACATACACAATCTTGGGACATGTGGTTTGAAGATTTTTTTATTTCAGCCATTTCATTGGTTCATCTAGATTTTTTAAATAGATATGGACTTTTTCTCTCAGATTGATCATCTTATTGTCTTTTCAAAATAATATTTAAGTTACCCTAAGATATTCTTTTTTTAACCTTTCAATTTTGTTGGATTAGAATGAAATTACACCCTGAGTGAAGATTTTAATAATATGCTTACAACAAATATGGTAGTTCAATTATATCAAAATTTCATCATTTTCTTACTTCCATGTTAAGTATCTATAAACAAATTCTATTGTAATGTATTTTCCTATATTTCTTGTTAAGGTTACCAAAATAATTTAAATTTCCTCTGGTTCATAGTGCTGTTCCCACAAAATCCATCTTACTATAGTATGTTTGCCTTCTTTGTCAGCTTTCAACTACAAAATCATCCATACACTTTTCCCTTTAAGTCCTACTGGAACACAAGTTCCACCATGGGAAGATTTTTATCTTTTCTTCAGTGCTTTATCACTAGTTCCTATTATGTTCTTGGCATGTAGTTTGTATGCTTAATATATAGGTATTGAATAAATGAAGGTCACCAACCTTTCAACAACCCACACTAGGCACTGAATTTAATTTCTCATCAGTACCCATCTCTTAGACTCCATCTATTATTTCTTCAACTCATCTAAACATTCAACACCTCTCAATTTAACTTAATCCAATCAACCTAATTCTATTTCAGCTTAAATTCCAGGGATTTTTTCTTTTTTCTTTTTCTTTCTTTATTTTCATAGTTTTTTTTTTTTTTTAATTTGCTACCTCTCTCCTACTTAGGCTATTTAATAACTTCAGAAATAACATCATTAAGTCATGTAAAGCTAGAAAAACAATTAGTCTGTCATTACTTGACCTGTGTTTCTCAATTAAATAAGGGATTACTCCTTGGAGACATTTAGGAAAATCATAATTAACTGGTATGAAAACGTTGCATATGTATATTTTATCTGATTCCCAAAAGAATCCATGTCTTCACAAAAGCCAGTGATTTAGCATAGCGATTTGAAAAATTTTGATCATGATCCACAATACGTTTTATTTTTTTTCAATTAGAATTTACGTGCAATATTATTTTATATTAATTTCAGGTGTACAGCATAGTGGTCAGACATTTATATAATTTGTGAAGTGATTCCCCGATTACCCACCTGGCACTATACATAGTTATTGCAATATTATTGACTATATTTCTATGCTGTACTTCACATCCCTGTGTCTATTTTTGTAACTATTTGTACTTCTTAATTCCTTCTCCTTTTATACCCAGCACCCAATACTTCTTTTATCTGGCAATCATCAGTTTGTTCTGTGTATCTGGAGTCTGTTTTCATTTGGTTTGTTCATTTATTTTGTTCTTTAGATTCCAAAAATAGGTGAAATCATATGGTATTTGTCTTTCTCTAACTTATTTCACTCGGCATAATACCCTCTAGGTCCATCCACGTTGTTTTAAATGGTAAGATTTTTTTTTATGGCTGAATAATATTTATATATATATATATATATATATATATATATATATATATATATATATATATGTATGTATGTATACACACACACACACACACACACACACACACCATCTCTTATTTATCCAGTCATCTACTGATGGGCACTTAGATTGCTTCCATTACATGGTTATTGTAAATAGCCCTGTAGTGAACATATGGGTGTATATATCTTTTTGAATTAGTGTTTCATTTCTTCAGATAAATACCAAGAAGTGAAATCCTGGGTCAAAAGACAGTCTATTTTTAATTTTTTGAGCAACCTCCAAATTGTTTTCCATATTGGTTGTACCAATTTATAGTTCCACCAACAGTGTATAAGAGTTTCCTTTTTTCCACATCTTCACCAACACTTGTTTTTTGATTCACTAATGATAGCTATTCAGACAGGTGTGAAGTAATTTTAATTTTCATTTCTCTGATGATTAGTGACACTGAGCATCTTTTTGTATGTCTATTGGCCATTAGTATGTCCTCTTTGGAGAAATGTCTATTCAGGTCCTCTGCCTATCTTTTAACTGGATTATTTACTTTTAGTGTTTAGTTCTATGAGTTCTTTATAAATTTTGGATATTAACCCCTAATTAGATATATCATTGGAAAATATCTTCTCCCATTCAATAGGTTGCCTTTTCCTTTTTTTTTTTTTTTTTTTTTTTTTTTGCTGTGCAAAACTTTTGTTTGATGTTGTCCCATTTGTTTATATGTGTCTGTTTCCCTTGCCTGAGAAGGTATATCAGAAAAAAATATCACTAAGCAATATCAGAGAGTTTACCATGTATTTTTTTTTTTTTTTTTTGTCTAGGAGTTTTATGACTGTAGGTCTACATTTAAGGCTTTAATCCATTTTGAATTTGTTCTTGTGTGTAAGAAGGTGGTACAGAGTTTCATTTTTTTGCATGTTATCTACTCAGTTTTCCCAACACCATTTATTGAATTGACTGTCTTGACCTCATTGTATATTCCTGCCTTTTTGTTATAGATTAAATGACCATATAGTTATGGGATTATTTCTAGCTTTCTAGATTGTTCCTTGATTTGTGTGTCTATTTTTGTGTCAGTACCATGCTGTTTTAATTACATAGTTTTATAGTAGAGTTTGATATAGGTAGCATGATACCTACAACTTTGTTCTTCTTTCTCCACTTACAGTCATGGTTTTGTGGTGATATGTAAGAAATGACAACATATTGTAATACTGCTATAAATAATTATTGAATGATTTGAATAGCTGAAATGTAGCTTTGTTTTGCTTTCATTATTACCTTCAAACAAACTGCTTCAAATCTCCTGTTTCCAGTTTTTAGGATATCTTAAATACAACCAATAATTTAGAATTGTTCAGTTAGGGAAGGAAATGTTATGTTCCCCTTCTTGAAGATATTGCAGAAATCTAGATATCTACAACAGTCCTTTGGGGGACATTACCTGTTGTTTAAAGATGGAGCAATAATAGGCACAGTTTAGATAACAGTCAACAGAGTGTGTCAGCAAAAGTGACAAAATGAGCGAAAGTTCTTGTCCAAGTTCTAATGTATCATCCCCCAAACAGCAGAAACAGTTTGGCCCTTTCCAAAGAGACTTTTTCTATGACTCATCCACCCTGTTTGTACTCCGATAGTCTCTTAACTTCTCTAACTAAAATGCCAATTTTGATGTTTTGTTCTGTTTTGTTTTGTTTTGTTCTGTTTTGTTTTGTTTTGTTTTGTCATAGAAGTGGGGAAACAACCTGAAGACTTTTTTTCCTACTAAATGCTTTTCATGTCCAAGACACTTTTTAATTAGAGAAACCAGAAGAAAATTTGCAAGTGAAGTCAAATAAACACTAATCAATTCTTGTAATATGTATGAAAATGTTTTCATTTTCATAACTCACTTAACAAGTAGGTATTTCCTGTGGTGCAAAAAAATACATTAATTGTTTTTCTTTCAACACCTCTACAAATTGCTTTTATGTAATATACTACACTATAGGACATTTACCCAGAGAGTTGATGCAAAATCTCATTTTGGGAAACAAAAGTGGTGTCTAGTTATGTGGCAGGAGAATGAATACTACATTCCAAGTTAATATAGGACCTGACACTCCAAATCTAAAGTAAGTTATTTGGGAGCCCCCAACCCCATCCCAAATATGTATCGCCCTTCCCTTTGATATAAAATCTACTGAGAATGTAAATCAAACTATGAACATTCAAAGTAAAAACTTTAAAATGTGTATTATATCTGTAGTATATACAATAATAGAGTACGATGACTTGACCAAATACATTGATGAGAATCTATAAAATACACTATTACTATAATTTGGGGATTAGCCTTTGATATATATAACTAGCCAGGATTTTGCTGATTTCTACTCTCCCATTCTAGTGTATTTTTGTCCTCATGAGCTTTGCCTTCTGCGATCTGTATCTTTCGTCCTTTCTCATATGCAGATCCAATTATTTAATAATCAAAACCTACTATCTCAGAACTTATTTTTGTAGATTATTATCCCTTCAGTAGCATTTAACTAGTAGCTACATAGCAAGTTGCCAAAGTCATTGCAAGTAATAGATTCTACTTTTTTAAGAAAGGATAGCAAAATAAATGTTTTATCATGTAGTTTTATGGATTTTACTCATAGCTCTTTTCCCTTTTTTAAGGCTAATATGATAGTTGTAAGAATTAAGCCAGAAGAACATTATCTCTTATTAGTCATTTATCTCTTATCAGTCTCTTAGATATGATAAATTTAGCTTAATTTCAAGCTCCAAATACCTATATCATAACACCAATCCTAAGTAAATGAAGTAAAATTGAATTCAACAAATATTTACTGATTACTTTATATTCACCTGGCTAGCAATCATCTATACATAGAGGGATTGTGCTGTATACTGGAGATAAAGAACAGAGCCATCCTTGACCTCAAGGAACTTTGTGTAAAAAAAGAACTATGTGTATTTATGGAGAGAGAAGATAGAGACAGAGATATAGAGGCAGAAACAGAGACAGACAGAGGTGGGGAGGAGGAAGAGAGAGAAAGACAGAGACAAAGAGAGAGAATGTATGAATAAGGGTTCAAATAAAAAGGAACTACCTTACCCATAACTATATGATATGTGAAACATGAAATAAATATTTTATCAGAGAATTATGTGGTACATTGATTAAGGACAATAGTGTACTCACATAGTATGGTCATTTGCTTATACAAATTAAAATATGTAAATGAGTCAAATTGCTATTAAATATTTTTGAGTGATTTCTTTTATTAAGAATATGTGCACTATTTCATCACTTTTACTAGGCTATTTCCATCATGATATTGAAATTACGACATCTCAAAGGATCTTTTTCAAAAAGGCTGACCTTTTAAAATATTAGTATTAGAACTTCAGAAAGTGTTTCAATCCAAAAGCTGCCATGTGGTCATTAATTTCAGAAATCAGCATGAAAATATATATCGACTGATTTTTAAAAGTGAGGCAGAAATTGCATTAGGAAAAAAAATGATAAAAATGAAAAAACACCAATTTCTCATAGTCTCTGGGTGCTCCTAAATTTGTAAAGGATGTGTTTGGGATCTCTGCAATTTAATTCATTGAATTGCCAGCTGTCAACCTAGATCAATCTTTACACTATTGGTTACTATTAATCAGGGTTAGTAAACATCTCACTTTCAATTTAATGATTTAAAAAAAATAAAAATGAAGATGACATTTTGTCAAATATATTTAAAGTATCTACAAGTGTATTATTGAACGCAGACTGCCATAACAAAATACCACAGACTGTGTGGTTTAAACAATAGATACTGATTTTTTCATAGTTCTGGAGCCTAGTTCTTGATAAAGTTGCTGGCAAATTTGAATTCTGTTGAGAGGTATTTTCTCAGCTTGTAGATGACTGCTTTCTACCTATGTCTAAGTTTTGGCCTTTTTTTATTTGGCTTATAAGAATAAAAAAAATATTAAGGGAATTAACACTTTATCCTATAGTATGAAACTTTTCCATATAGTTAGTGTATTTTTAAATTTTGTTTATGATTGTTTGACATAAAGAGGTCTTAAATTCATCAGTCTATTTCTTTAAATATGAAAGTCTGCAAGTGGAATTAGAAAGACATCTTTATTCCAAGATTTAATAATGGTTTATTCCCTTTTGGTTTAAACTAGAGATCCCTCTATGTATAGATGATTGCTAGCTAGGTGATAGATGATAGATAGATAGATAGATAGATAGATAGATAGATAGATAGATAGATAGATATGTGTGTGTATGTGTGTGTATATATATGTGTGTGTATATATATGTATGTGTATATATACAAATCAACTATACTTAACTCAAATGACTATATAAAATAAGTGTGTTTTATATTTTCTTATTTTTTTCTAATTTGTAAAACATATCTAGTTATAACCATCTTTGTAAAATGTAAATTTTCTATATATTATGTTACTTTTAAGAGGCATCTTGAATTCAGATATATTGAAATGTGAAAAAATTGATTTGTTAGAATTAAGGAAAATGTATTTTGAAGTACATTAGAAAATAGATATGCCTATAGGAATCTATATGGAATATATATGGAAGAGATAGAGATATTCAGATCTTGGTATAATATTCTGATCAACTGAGGAAATTATCTTTCTGCTATCATACCACATTTAAAAATATTTGATATTTTTGAAAAATATTAAAATATTTAAAAATAAAGCATTTTCTATTCAAGATACAAAACTTTAGCTTTTAATGCAAAATTTTTCTTGGCAAATTTTACAAATTAAATTTTAGAATTTCTTGGAAAAAATTTATAGACCTTAAAATTTACATGAGATGTTTTAAATTTAGACATTTTTGGAAAAAGTACTCATCGACAGAACTGAGACATTCAATCCACAAATAAGATATCCTATCTTCTGCTAGATTCCAAGGAATTGTGGCAAGCTTATTAACATCTCCAAACCTTCACAGTTCTTAACATGAATTTCTAGAATAATATAACTTTCACAGATGGAGAATTTCATGCCTTTTTTTCTAACAAGTATTTTTTTCATAATTTTCTTTATATACTCAAAACAATGATTATTGATTTTAATGATCATCAGTCTTATTTTTCTTACTTTGAAGTATATTTCACTGTATTCTTATTACATGTGCTCTTTTTTATTTTTTATTTTTTTATTTTATTTTTACACCTATAATACCTGATCTTACTAGGTGGTCTCCCATCCAAGTTCTAACCTTGACCCTACTTAGCTTCTGAAATCAGACAGGATCAGGCTTGTTCAGGGTAGCATGGCAGTTGACTACCCTCTTATGTGGTCACTTTCTTTGTAATCTTCCTTGATGGTTCATCATGTGTATCATCCTATTTTGGTCTCTTCATCTCAAACCTTTATATTTTGAACCGAGTTGGTCCTATCCATAAGGTTTTCTTTTCATTTTTAGTAGTCATTCCTTGCTGTATTCTATTAAAACTTGCTGAATATTCATGAATAGTTTAATTTTATACTTGATTCCATAATAGATAATTCTCAGTGGTGAACTCTAATCATGTTCTTTCAGTTGAGCATTCTGTGGTAACTTTTTGTAGGTTATTTATGTTGAACATTAAGTTGCCTTTGAATAAGTTATATATAATCAGAATCCTATATATAATGTTTTAACTTCCCTTGCCCCCACTTTGTCTGCATTCCTGAGGTGACAACTCTCTTTTTCTAATTTGCAACTGAAAGTAAAACTTGATATGTGTAATTATAATTTTCTTAGCCGGACTTCTTCTAATGCGGATTTACTTATTAGAACTTTAGCTTTTTCCATTACTTTCATTCATTCATTTACTACATATATGTGTGTGTGTGTGTGTATATATACATATATATACATATGCATATATGTATATGTATAAGTATATGTATGTAGATATATATGTGTGTATGTATATAAAACATTTGCCAAGCACTAGGCACTGTGTCAATTGCTGAGGATAAAATGGTGAATAAAACACACACAGTATCTAATCTCCTAGCATGTGCATTAAAAGTACAAAACATACAATGATAATCATATAAATATATAATGAAAATAACACAAAAGATGCAAATATAAGAAGATAGGAAAGGCTTCTCTAGTTTTGGTGGTCAGGCAAGTCTTCTTCAAGGAAGTGACTGCAAATGATCTAAATTAAAGGACATGTTGAAGGAAAACCCCTGAGGAAACAATTCATATGTAGTGACATGAAGCAGAAGATAGGATATTATGTTTAGAGAACTTAAGTATATCATACAGTGTGTGTGACTTAGCTGCAAAGAAGGAGTAGAAAGGAATATGAGATGAGTTTTAATATATAGATGGGACCATGCCTTTCAGTTCCACATTAGCTAAGTTTGTTTGTTTTTTTTTTGTTTGTTTGTTTATTTTATCTAAGATCATTGAGAAGCTGTTAAATGGTTTTAAACAAGGATTTATCTATTAAGATATGTTTTTCAAAAGGTCTTTGAGAAAAGGAAGATTAAAAGAAGAAAGGAGTTGGAGATGTTAGGACACTGCTGCAGTGGGCAAGTGTTTCTGGTGAAATAGTGGAATTGAGAAAGTTTATGAAATACACAGAGATAAATTTCACCAAGAATTGTTGTGCCCTCGGATGCATTGAGTTAATCTTATTCCAGCAGTAGGTGCTACTAGGTTCCTCTCTTTCTGCACACACTTATGATGAAATAGGTATCCTCTACGTGTCCTACTTGAAAAAATTGCTCTCTCTGAGTGAATGTAGAAAAACTGTAAAACAAAGATGCAGGATTAGGACTTCTCCAATAGTATTATTTGCACAGTAGAGAAAAGGCTGTCCAATTTTTATATGTGTTTGTTTGTTTGTTTGTTTGTTTGTTTCCAAACTCTGGGATTTAGTGTCAGGGAAAGAGATAGCTAAGGTATAAAATCTCTTTCTGTATTTTATTAAATATTCTGTTTTATGAAGTGAAGCTGGTGGGAGCCATGAAAGAAAACTTAGGTCAACATTTTTTCAATTCAGTTTTATCTATCTGTAAGAGTTCTTCAAAATTCTAGCATTAGGTTTTCTGGTATCTTACTTGTGAGTAAAAAGGCTTTGTAGATATTTTTGTTTGTGTTTATTAAATTTTTTTGTTTTTTATTTCCTCAGAGAGATTATAGAAAGAAGTTGGAAGAGACAGTATAGGCTGCAAATAAAATTGTATTTTAAATTAGAACTTCTAGCTTTTAATTGAGATTGTTCTAAACTTACTCAAAGAGCTATGAGACCTTCATAAATCATTTAGTTCCATCCCTTTGCCTTCAGACAGGTAAGTGTCTGAAACTAGGAGAATATTCAATCTTGTTCTTTCACTATTGAATAGTAAGATAAGCAAGGATCAATAGGCAGTTTCACTTAATTACAGCTATTAACCATTTGTAATTTGATTGTGTTATCCCCAGTGACTACTGATTCCATGCATATTTTCTTCACCATAGCATTGGTTGACAAATTAATGTGATTTATAGAGTGATGCAAATATTATCCATGCCCTCCCACCACCAAAAACAATAAAAAACATAACAATTTTAATAGAATTCATAGACATATGTCATCAGGTCTTTGCCTGTCTGTGACTTATGTGTCATTTTGTGGAAAATCCATTCATCAATTAATTTATTTAACGGAGTAGATGATATATTACCTTCTACTATATGACAAGTTTAAATTGAGTGACTGTTAGGTGCTAGGCATTGTTATTGTTCTAGGCACTCAGGCTACCTCAGTGAAAAAAACAAACATAAGCCCTGTCGCCGACCATTACAGATAGCTATATGAATCTTTTTGAGAACATGTACCTCATAGTTATTTCACATTAGGGACAAGTACTTTGTGTATGTATACCTCAGTTCTCATTAAAAATCAATAAATGTTGTCCCCAGAGAGTGTTAAATTTTTAGTGTTTCTGGCCTCTGAGCACATGGGTACAACAGATTCAGCTGGCAGAGCAATCCTTCAGGAAAACAGATACATATGCTAGTTGTGGGAATTGAACCAACTATGCCGTCACAATGGTATGTCCTGATGAAAAATGAATGGGAAGTGATAGTTTATTCTATAATCCATCTCCACATAGCCCAAATCAATATACATTTATGTTCATCCTCTCCTGTTACTGAATTTTCAGGATGTTATCTTGTCATAATTTTTTTTAAACAAGTGACAACAGCAGAATTAGTAAGATTATACAGTCCCTGATGCCATATATGGTTTTGAAGATGGTTACTGACTGAATGTGTTCCTCTCCAAATTCATGTGCTGAAATCCTAACCCCTCAAAGTGGCAATATCCGTAGGTGGGTCTTTGGGAGCTAATTAAGTCATGAAGGTAGAGCCCTCATGAATGAGACTAGTGCTCTTAAAAAGGGCTCTTTTACCCTCACTCTCTGTATCTCTGCGAGAATGCAATGAAAAGGCAACCATCTGCAAACCATGTTTTTTTATTAAGTCAACAATATTAAACTAGTTTTATTTGTCAAAGATTGACCTAAATTATGTGTACTTGAAAAATATTTTGGTTTCTATATATCTAACAGTTTTAGGAATATTAAACTAATGTAAGTAGTTATTTATCATTAATCCAAGTAGAAAATATCTCCTTTATGAAATCCTTTAAGAGATTTCATAAATTAATTTATAATATCATCTAGAGGCAGGATAATATCCCATATTATACATATGCATATTATACATATATACAAAAGTGCATAAATTTATATACAGACAGATAAAAACAGATCATATAGATTTTATTCTAAAATTCTGGCTATGAGTCACACATGAACACAATAATATAAAACTCATTTATATAATAGTGTTGACTCTTTGCTCTACTTTATATTTTCTTCTGAATTATGTTTCTGAAACATGGGACAAGTTGAGATTACCGCATAATATGAGTTAAAACTTCCCACCAATATTTATGAAGGAGATTTTTAAGATTTTTCTTTTGCCACTAATATGTATGTTATGGAGGCTATGTACAAAATTTGGGATGTGGTATTGAGAGACAAAAAACTTTCAACTGTCCAAGGAACATATATTGACCATATCTTAGGTCATGAGACAAATCAAAACAAATGCAAAAGAATTGAAATTATACAGAGTATAGCCCATGAGCATAATAGACTCAAAATGTAAATCAACACAAATATAATGGAAAATTCTCCAAACACCTAGGAACCAAGTGATATACTTCTAAATATTCCATGTGTCAGAAAGATAGTCTTAAAGAAAATAAAGAAATACACTTAACTAAATAAAAAAGGAAAATACAGATATCAAAATTTGTGGGGTCATGAGTGGGAAATATATAGCATTAAATACATAGTTTAAAAAGCAGAAAATTCCCAAATTGATAATTAGTGCTCTTATTTCAAGAACCTATAAAAAGAAGAGAAAGTTAAACTCAAAACAAGCAGAAGAAAGGAAACAAAAGATAAAAGCATAAATCAATGACATTAAAAATTATAAAGCAATTGAGAAAATTACTGAAGCAAAGAGCTACTTCTTTGAAAAGATTTATAAGTTCACACACTTCTAGCAACATGATAGAAAAAGAAGATAAGTTAGCAATATCATGAATGAAATAGGGTCTGTCAGTACATATCCTGCAAACATGAATAGGATATTTAGAGAATTCTGTGAACAATTCTATAAACATAAATTTGATAATTCAAGTGAAATGGATCAATTAGTTAAAACACATAAACTATCAAAACTCTCTAGATATGAAACTGTTTATAAAAAAGCCCCTTTTTTTCCGGCCCCATGACTATTAACAACATTTCATTTGCAATTTTAAAGTTTCTCAAACCTTGTTATACAGTGCAATTTATATTTTATATATTGTGAGTTCTCTGAGATTTTGCTACTTTAAATTAATCTCTTTTCTCAGAAATGAGTGATAAAAAATTTTCTAGAAATACTTTAGCCAAAACAACTTATTATGAAATTTGTAGTAAATTGAATGGTAGTCTCTAAAAATGAATGCCCACCCGGAAACTCAGAATGTGACCTTACTTGGAAAAAGAGCCTTTGTAGATATAATTTATGTAAAACTAGGAGTAAGTTCATACTGAATTGGAATGAGCCCTAAATCTAATGAGAATATCCTTAGACAAGACAGGACACACAGAGACACAAGGGAAAGATGATATGAAAATGCGAGCAGAGACTGGAGTGTCTGCAAGCCAAGTAAAGCCATCAACTGCTGGGGAGCCAACAGAACAAGGAGAAGGCATAGAAGTGATTCTCTCTCAGCACCTCCAGAAGGAAGCAACCCTGTGACACCTTGATTTTAGACTTCTGGCTGCCAAAACTGTGAAAGAATACATTTCTGTTTCTGTAAGTCAACAAATTCATGGTCATATGTATGGCAGCTCCAGGAAACTAATACAGAATTCATTACATAAACATTTACAGAATACTCATTACCTGCCAGGTACTGACTGATGTGCACAATGGGTATGTGACATTCGATAAGATCCAGGCCTAGTCATCAGTTTCTTAAGTTTAATTATAAGAAATGTGAAGAATGACAGTAATACAAATAGAAACAAATTGCTAACTGCCTGAGTTCAAGCAAGGGAGTAGTAAAATAGCTGCTTTTTCTCTTTTTATATTTCACTACATATCACTTGTTGCATTTACATTTATTGGCATTTCAGTAACACTTTAGAGCTTTAAAATATTATGGGCTTCTACATATCAAAAACCTACTGGTCTCTATTGAAGAATGAATGTATTGACCTCTAGCTTTCAATGAAATAAAGTGATATTCTCTTTTATCAGAGAAAATAATAGTATTTGAAGACTTACAAAGAGAATAAAGTAATCTGAATTGGAAAGAAAATATATTTTTTTCTCTTGTAAATTCAGTATCAGCCAAGTAGAAGTAAAATTAGTATATATAAACAAGTTGCTAGAACTCAAAAGTTTAGCAGTGCTTCACAGCTTCTAAGCTCCAACAACATGAAAAGCCAAACAAGTTTTTTAAGTTCTAGTTTATCAGAATCAGACATGAAATTTATTGTTTCATCTTTCATATGTACATATATGTATATGTATATGTGTGTATGTGTACATATGATATATACGTATCTCAACTTTTCTAAGAAGATATCATTTTCCAAAACTTATGTTAACAGTAAGTGTACAATTTCATTACTTTCCTGCTTGGGCTAAAATTTATTTAACACAATCTATTTGGATTTTCTAATGTCTGGAATTGGAATTTTTATCCCCTGTGCTCAAAGCATGAAATCAATTAAATGGATAAAATTTTTCACCATGTCCTCTTATTATTTCCTTTCCCCCTAGTATCTATATATTTGTATAAAATACATAAAGTAAACTTTGAATGTAAGCAAACTTGAATAGTTCCTTATTGGAGTAAAAATGGTACCATTGATAAGAAATGTGCTTAAATGCTAGAGGGAGGTCTAAAGCAATAATACAAATTTTGGAAGATATCACTTTCTCTAAAGAGATATATTGGACATTTGTAAAGAGTTTTATATTTTAGAAGAGTTTTCTTGTAGTAGGCATGATCAATGGCAAGGAAGATTGTATTCAGAGTGAATGCTTAGGACATTGCTGGAAAAACCTATGGGACAGTTACTGTGACATAGGTTAATGGGTTGGTAGTGAGGATGGATCTAATAGAACCCTTTTAAAAGGAAGGAGGCAGGAAAAAATCTAGCTGGATGCAAAATCACCAATAATGGCAAATGGGGAAAGCCTCCTTTGTTCTTTTTTTTTTTTTAACTTAGTATTGGACCATTATGGAAGAGCATTTGTTTTGATAAAAGTGACTCCAAGATAGTCATAGGAGTAACATCAGTGAGTTTTGCAAAATGTTTAGGCAATGATAAAAGGGAATTCAGTATTCAGTGAATTACGCAAGGGACTGATGATCTGAATGATAGACTTTTTCAGAATTTTTTTCCTGTTTTGCATCTGTTGCTCACACTTGGTCTTTTCCCCACTCATTAGTGTCCTCACCAGAGGGATGGAAATTATTTGAAACTCTGTCATCAGATGTTGCATCCTATTTGCATCTTAGCTGAGATTTTGTTTTTATCAATGTGGATTACAGTAATACATTTTCTAGCATCAAAGTATTTTCAAGCAGGAGCAGCTCTTGAAAATCATTTAATCCAATGCTACCAGAAAATGTAAAATGATTTGTCCCAAGCCACCTAGCTAGAATAAAGAAACATACCCCAGATTTCCTCAAAATTAATATGCCATTCCTTTCACTGAGTTCACTACCTGTCTTTACTGCATCACAACATTGAAAATTAGCTTTAAAAAACAGGTATATTGGGAATTCTGTAGGTTTATTTACTTACTGCTCAGGTCCACATAACCTTCTCATGCCAGCTTAGGCTGCCTCCCATCAGTCATAATGCCTGCAGGTTCTTTTCTTTTTAAGCCTGGATATCAAATGGCAGAAATATTTCCAAGCTTCTCTCTCTTCTTTGGTTCCAACAAAACAAGCATACATGTTTTTCACATATTTTTCACTTTTTATAATTATTTTTTAAATATTTTATAGATCATCACTACGTGAAAATAATGAGAAAAATAATAGCTTATTTAAAGATATATCCCTTCTTGAGATGGCGAAGTAGAGATTTCCAAACTGGCAGTTTCATCAAACTTTTCCTCTCTTCTTTAAATCTCACATGCTTCCCTTCTTTCTAACTACAACCTTCCTTATTACTTCAGGATTCAGTTGGTAAAACAGTAGATGACCCTTGATTCTAGCTTGACTGCCATACTGGATGGATACACTTATTGGGAAACTAAGGATTTAAATTTTTTAAAAAGTGGCAATACACAAACACACACACACACACACACACACGTGTGTGTGTGTGTGTATCTGTTGCAACTATACACGTGTGTGTGTGTATACATATATATATGTATATATACACATACACATATATATGTATATGTATAATCAGCAGAGGCATAAGTATCTTCTTTCTTTGAAGGGCATTGCTACATGGTGTGTGTGTATACACACGTGTGTGTATGTATGTATGTTCTTGTGTGTGTTTTTATTGCCTAGTTTCTATTTTGCTAGAAATAGCCATTCTGGGAAATAGAGAAACCTACATAGCATTTTATTTGACTGAGATCCAGTAAGTGGCCCACCTCCTTGCACCAACTTATAAATATTTTGCAAAGAAGAACCTGTTATCACCTCAATAATAATAATGGACACACAGAACTCCGGTAAAAAAATGTCAAAAGTTATTCAACATCCATTCTACAAGTGTTGAGATATCACTATATTACATTAATTATTCTAATCACAGCAATGTGATGTTTTGTACTTTTTCGTTAACCTTTTCCACTTTCCTTTTTGTGAAACTAGTCAGCCTTATGTCCTACTTCAATATTCCACAAACATTATGTCCATATTGAGAAGACTACCCCATGTTTTTGAAATCTTTGCATTCAGTGTGAATCCTTAGGAGAGGTGAGCATGATTAATTTAAACATATAATAAGTACCTTTACTTGAGGAGACGGCAAAGGTCCATTAAAGAGTTAAGCCTCTAATTTAAGTGCTGAAATAGTTTACTGAGAAATGCTGCACTGTCTGGTAGTATTTCTTGGGGAATAAAGTCTGACTCTTGTTTAAAAGTACTATAGTAATGGCTGGTAGACTCACTTTAGTTAATCAGTCTGGAAAGTTTTGCAATCAGAACCAGAGCAAGATACATGAAAGACTCTAGGGTGGTTTCTAATAAGGGTAAACAGGTTTCCTTCAAATCAAATGCTGTGTTAGCTATATAAGAAAGAGCTAAATCTTTTAACATTTCCACATGCTATTGTTGCAGGATACTTATTTCATTTGAGTCATTGATTTTTAGGACCTGAGGTAGATAAGTTCAATTGCGTTTAAATTGATTGATTATGCCTGGCGGGCTTCTAGTATTTGAACATTACTAGATTGCATCCCATGAGAAGAATCTTACCTTGCTAGGGAAAGAGTTTATGCGTAGGCGAGCTTTTTAACCCATAATAGTAATTAATGGATCATGGGTTTCATGTGGTATTGACCAATTTGTTATTTTCTGCTCTGAGGTTGTAGTTTAAAGCTGTTGTCTGTATCAGGCTTCAGTAGATGTATACAATAGGCTTCAAGAGATTAGGTTAATAAACACTGCTGAATTAGTAAAATCTCATTCACATCATTCAAAAACTGTCCTTAAACATCTGTATAATTGAGGATTGACTGGAGATTTAATCACTTTATAAGTGAAACAGTACCTTACTACAAGGATTTCATAGAAAAAAAAATACATTATCAGATGATCGGTTTCTATGTTCATAATCAGGGGTCTGCAAACTCTGTATAGGGCCAAATAATAAATATTTTAGGCTCTGTGGCCATAAGGTATCTGTTGCAACTATGCAAATCTGCCATCCTATCATGAAAGCAGCTAGAGATGATACATAAACAAATGGTGTGGCTGTGTTCCAACTAAAATTCATTTATAAAAACAGAGGGCAGAATATGACCAGAAGGTCAGATATGGGCTGCAGGCCTTAATTTATTAATTCTTTTCTAGACACAGTGTGTGATTTATCTAATTTAATTCTCACAACATTTATATGGGATATACATTATTATTGTTAATGTTATTATTTCTCCTTTAAAGTGAATATATTGAGGAATGTCATGCTTTGGTATATTATCATTCAACTGAAAAGTTGAGATATAATTTGAAACCATATTTTCTTGACCCATTTACCACCATACCTATTCTTTTAAATTTTTTATTTTTCAATTATAGTAGATATTAAATATTATATTAGTTTCAAAATGTACAACATATCGGTTAGACATTTATGTAACTTACAAAGTGATTCCTCCCAGTAAGTCTAGTACCTGCCCTCACATCTTACACAGTGATTACAATATTTTTGACTGCATTCCCAATGCTGTACTTTGTATCCCAGTGACTATTTTGTAACTGCCAATTTGTATTTTTTAATTCATTTACCATTTTTACGCAGCCCCTCTACCCCCCCTTTCACTTGGCAGCCATCCATTTGTTCTATTTGTTTCTGTTTTGTTTACTTATTTTTTTTTTGATTTCACATATAAGTGAAATCATATTGTATATCTTTCTCTGTCTGACTTATTTCACTTAGCATAATACCCTGAAGGTCCATCTATGTCCCATGATACTTAGTCTTGTATATATTCTTCTTCTGGTCAAGTATTTATATTTATTATGACTAATTTCAGCTCTGAATGTCCAAAAACACAAAATATTAACAACTTAGTCAGTATAAAAGTTGGTCTTTAAAGTCAGACAAGTAGCTCAGGGTTGATATGAAAGCCAATGATGTCCAGAGATCCCATTTCTTTTAACTTGTTATTCTGTGATTTTCATCACAAATATTATAGCTTGTGATTTAAGAAACCTCCTCTAGCTCCACACTCTAAACAGAAAGTAAAGGAAAAGGAAAGATTGACATAAGAGAGCAGTGCTATTTGCTTAAATGAAACTACTGACCTGTTTACAATTTTTTCACATAACTACGTTCAGCAAAGCTTGGAAATAGTCTTTATTCTAGACAACTTATACTCTCAGGTAAAATCACAGATTTTATCTAGAAGAAAGGAGAATTGAATAGGGGAATTGGTAGACTCACACAAGAGCTATACTTTCTCTCCCCAATATAAGGGAAGTAGAAGTGTGAGGTGGTAGCTGAAATTTGCAAAGCTACTACAAGCAGGCTACTGTATGTGGGCTTTACATAGACTCTGCCATCTTGTCTTCACCATAGTCCAAAGAAAGAGCTTTTGGTACATTAAATAACTTTCTCAATCCACACAGATAATAAATAGTAGGTATAAAAAACAAATTCAGCTAAGTATAATTTCCAAGTCCATACATTTTTACTAGTAATTTTTGAGTAGGTTAGTGATTTTCAAGCCATCTTGAGAATGTGCCAAAAGTTGAAGGGCAAAGACCCTATGAAACCAAAAATGGAACATTTACAGCAATGATTTTCAATAAAAGTGTGGCAAAAATGTCAATCAGAATTTGAGTTGAGATGAGAGAAAGGGAATTATTTAATATATATTTTTATTAGAAATAGATATGATTTAAAACCAGTAAAAATAAAAGTGAGGAAAATTGTTTCAGAGTAGGCAGTACATAAAAAAAAAAAAGTGCAAATTCTGACTCACTAGGTCTGTAACGAAGCCTGTGATTCTAGATAGCCTTCTTCTTGCTGTATTTTCACATGATGGAAGGGGTCTCAGGAGTGCTGTGAAGTCTTTCTTTTCATTAGTATTATTATTTTTTTATGATGATGACATTGGTTAATAAAATCCAGTAAATTTCAAGTGTACATTCAATGGTAAGTCATATATTTTGCATTATATGTTCACCAACCTAGTTAGATTTTTTTCTGTCATCACATATTAGACCCCTTTTACCCTTCTACCATATTCCTCTTCCCCACTACCCTCTAGTAACCACTAGTCTGTTGTCCATGTCCATGAGTCTCTGTTTGTTTGTCTGTTTGTTTGTTTTTTTTTAGGTTTATATCCCACATATTAGGAAATATCATGTGTTTTTCAACTGTTTCTGTCTGGCTTATTTCACTTAGCATGCTTATCTCAAGGTCCATCCATGTTGGGTCTTTCTGTAAGAGTGCTAATCCTATTTATCAGGGCTCCACCTTTATGGCCTAAGTACCTCTAGTGCTTCCCTTAATTTCTTCACATTGGGCATTACGTTTCAACATATGAATTTTTTATTGGGGAGCATGCTTATATTCAGTGCATATAAGACTCCAAATAGCCTAAATAGCTTTGAAAAAGAACTAATGAGAGGTCTCACACTTCCTGATTTCAAAACTTATTACAAAGCTGCAGTAATCAAAGCAGTGTGTGGAGGAATAATGAAGTACAAATTAGTAGTTAAAAAATTGACATGGGGATGCAAAGTACAGGATAGGGAATATAGTCAGTAATATTATAATAACTATGTATGGTGCCAGAGGGTACCAGACTTATAGAAGAACCATGTCATATATTAAATGTCTAACTATTGTGTTGTACACCTGAAACTAATTTAATATTAAATGTCAACTGTAATGGATTAAAAAAAAAGTAGTGTGAGTGGTAGCAGCATAAAGACATATATATATAATCCAATGGAATAAAATAGAGAACTGGATATTCACATATAAAAGGATGAAATTGGACCCTACTGTACAAGTACGCAAAAACTAACTAAAAATAGATCAAAGATCTTAATTTAAGAGCTAAAATAATATAAATCTTAAACAAAAGCACAGTGGGAAATTACGACATTGGATTTGTCAGTGATCTCTTGGATATGACATTGAAAGTGCAGGCAACAGAAGAAAAACTGCATGAATTCAACTACATCAAAATTTAAAACTCGCATGCATAAAAGAACATTATCGGTAAAGCGAAAAGACATCCCACAGAATGGGAGAAAATATTCATGAAAGATACATTTGATAAGGAATTAATATGCAGAATAAATAAATAATTCCATCAACTACAAAAAAAAAAAAAAACCTGATTTTAAAGTTGGGTAAATGGCCAGTTAACAAATGAAAAGATGTTCAACATCACTGATCATTAGAGAAACGCAAATTGAAACTATCATGAGATACTACCGCACACCTATCAGGATGGTCTAAAAAAAAAAAGTGTTAGTGAGGATGTGGAGAGAATTTGGGACCCTGTGTGCTGTCACTGAGAGTAGACAATCATGCAGCCTCCACGGAAAAACAGTATGGTGGTTCCTCAAAATATTAAAAATAATAAGATATGGTCCAGCAATTCCACTTCTGGGTATACAACATAAAGAATTGAAAGTAGTGTCTTAAAGAAATATTTGTACATTCATGTTCATACCAGCATTATTTATAATAGCCAAAAAAAATGTATTACATTTATGAATAATGGAATATTGAGCCTTAAAATGAAATAAATTCGGATATATTACAACATAGATAAACCTTAAGGACATTATGCTTTGTGAAATAAGCCAGTCACAAAAAGATAAATACTGTCTGATTCTACTTATATGAGATACCTAGATTAGCAAAATTTATGGAGCTAGAAAGAACGGTGGTTGCCAGGGGCCAAGGGATAGGGAATAGGGAGTTATTGTTTAAGGGTACAGTTTCATTTTTGCATATGAAAGTGGTTTTGGAGATGGACAGTGGTGATGGTTGTATAACAGTGTACATAATATAGTTAAAGTATTGAATGCATTTAAAGCCACTGAATTGTACATTTAAAAATGGTTAAATGATAAATTTCTTATTTGTATTATACAACAATCATTAAAAAAAATATATATTTGGACCAGTGGTATAACACTGGCGCATAGTGTCAATGCCATAGGTGCATGGACTCCTGTTATGAGATCCTGAACTGCGTTATGCTCCCAGCAATTCTTTCAAATACAAATGATTAAGAATATTACTGCAAATTTTATTGCATTGTATTTTCTTGATGTTTCAGGCAATCGCTAGCATTGTCCAAAAATGACTATTTTAGTGTGTGTGTGTGTCTTTGTGTATGCGTGCATTTGTATGTGTTTGTATAGAGTGGGAAAGGATACTTTTCTAAACTTCAAACCTTTCTGAGGAGTATCAAGTTTCATGTTAATATCATTTTTTTTTAAAAGATCAAGAAATTGGAGAGGATGTGGGTGAAAAGAAACAGTTTTCCTCAGATCTTAGAAGCCTCTAAATCAATATTTAAACCCCATTCTTTCTCAATAACCTGCTTTTACATTAAAAGCTGGTTAAATTCTAAACTTACACTTTTCCCAAGTAACAAATTATTTAAATGGAGGTGTATAAGTAGTTAATATTATTCTGTCTTAAAAGACTAGATATGCAAACAAGATATTTAAACAAAAACTCTGAGTGTAATTATCTTGTAATATTCTAATATATCCACTTTAAAACTGGTCACAATATTTCACTGAGGCATGAAAGCATTTCTTTCTTTTTCTTTCTCTAAGATACAGAGTAGTTCAGTCATTATTTTTATACTAGACAGAGAAAATTTGGGGACTTAGGGATGAAAGTTCCCCATACACACCAGAGTTACTCCTTTTTAGAGAAAATTGTATAGAATTATGTAATGTTGGGGTTGAAAAGAGCCTTAAAGTTTAACTACCCTGCTAAAGCATGAATTGGATATTTGCCTATAAAGTTATAATTGTGGCAATTGTAATTTCAAGAAAAAAAATAGTTAAGATTTTAGAACATAAAGAGTAGAAAAAATTACAGAGAGGCATTTAATCTCTCAAGGCTAAGACAGGACCACAACATTCCTCTTGTATTTAAAACAACAAGGAAATATGGGCCAATAGATAAAGATGATGCTAAAAAGACAAAGACAAAAATCGTAGGGATGTAGTTGCCCCCAAGTAAGAGGAAATGATTTGAAAATCTCAATGCGAATATGAATTTTTTATAACTTGGCCCTTAGTGACATGTATTTCTTATTTATTTATTTTTGGAATAGGGGCGGGAGTAAAACGTAGAAAGCCAGTACAGTTAAAAATGGAAGCCAGAAAGGGCAAATGGAACCTTTGATTTTTCATATGTCATATGAGGGCAGTTTTTTCTTTCTCATTAGTGAATTAAATCTCATAATGAATCCAGAAATATTATAGCCCCACATCTATGCCCTAAGGATATTAGAAACAAATAAACATACTTAGAGCTTGTTGAAAAGTGTATCTAATTAAAAGTCCTGGGGGAAGGAAGTGCAAGTTTTGCTGTGGCTTCCTGTCTTCACATATCTGCTTTCTGCATAGAGTGTAGCTGCACATCTTAAATGATATCTATGTCACATTCACCTGGAAGAATTTTTCGATAATCCTGTAGTCTCTAGGATAGAATTCGTAATTTTTTTCTACTGTTACTCTACATGATTCAAATTTCTAGCAAAATGCTTTATTATACTATATAGTAGTTAATAAGGTAAATGGTGTGGGCACTGAAAAACTTCTAAAGCAATGCCTGAAATTTGATAGTAAGCCACTTTCTAAAACAGTTATAGATATGGAAATTAGTGAGATTTAATGGCACTAATAGTCTGGTATCAAACTTGAACCTGAGTCTTTCCTTACATTAGAAGTTTCATTGAAACATGTCAAGGAATTCCGAAGTCTTAGAGATGTCTAGTGTATTTATCATGCAGTCTGTTCATATCAGTGACACATACTTATCGGCATAAAACCAGCCCTCCAACCAGGCAAGTGACACTGTGACAAAAATGGAATTTAAAAACTAATTGCATTCACATCCTAACAGTTACATATCTTGCTTATGTCCAAGTCATCATCAAATCATGCAACACTTAGTTCTCTTAGCATCCTTGTGCTGGAAGATCACATGTAATAGAATAACTTTGCTTTAATAAAACTGAATGTTGGGGCTCTGTAGAGAATACATCTTTATATCTCTAAAATTCAGGGTTGAAAGTCTAATTTTATTATATTGCAACCATCAGATGTTTGATACCTGGAAGTTTCCCAGGTGTGGGTTGCTAATAGGGAGGCCAGAATAAATAGCCTGTGTTAGCAAGGGCAGCCCAAGATTCAGGCTGCAGGGAAGAGCTGGAAAAAAGTCAGTTGTCCAAGTAGCTAAGAGGAAAGATACTATGTGCCTCAAAGTAAGAGAGTGGGTTAGTGGGCAGAAAAAAAAAAATGATGGGATGACCAAACCAGAGGAAAAGCCACCATGCCTCAGCCAGTAAATAAACTATGACCCTTTGAGATAAGACTCTGTCAGTCCTGTAATGGAGCATATAGGTTCTTTCTAAAAGGAAAATGAGAAAACACACACACACACACACACACACACACACACACACACACACACACACACAGCTGTTCTAAATGGCTTTAGCCTCACAAGAAACAAGGAGCAGGAAGGCCCATTACAGCCAAGTCAGTAGAGACCCTGACCTAATCCCAGACCCACAAAAAATGAAAACTGATATAATGGGCTCCAAAGCTCAGGAGTTCATGTAGCTTTGGGGCCTGGTCCTGGAAATACACCTTCAGCTTCCAAAATGGGTAAAGTTCAAGTAGCTTCATATTTTACAAAATTTTAAAATTTGGGGAATTATGAGATCCTGCATTCATAGTGCAAGAGAAAACTGATTCCTTGGTCAGGAAAAGCTGCCAGTGACCCCCAAGGTCTCTTCCTCATCCTGTTGGAAGCTACAGAGAACTAAAGTGTTTCCCACCTTTCTGCACAGACTTAATAACATTTTTAGGGGATCTAGAGGTTCCTCTTCCTTCTACTGTCATGTGTTCTAAAATAGTAGGGAACACAATAAATCCAGCTCTGCTGCCTGGAGTCACAGAGAAGGCACGCAGACTACTGCAGCAACTCTTCAGCCCTGCCTGAACGAGCGGAAGCATATCAAAGGTAAAATAGTGCTGTGAGCAAGTGTAAAGATTTCAAGGCCATTTGTAAGATGTGGTGCAAATGGTATCAGGACAATGGATTCCATGACCAGTGTTTTCCTTTTAATATTTTTTTAAGTTCCACTTTTTGCTAAAAGCAGCATTATGCAAGCTGGAAGAAATGGGAGAAGAAAGGGCCCGAACTTGTAAATGTGAAGCAGGAAGGTCAGGGGCTGCAAGGAAGTTCAGTTCCTCTCATGGAATAGCTTTTTGCCATTGTTCTCCTCAGCACAAACCTGTTGACTCCTTTGTGTTAGGTAAGGCAGGGTAACAATAAAGCAAGCTGCTAAAGGAGGTGGTGCTGCTAAGAGAAGGTAGTATGAAAGGTTTGATTCCCTGTAGTAGAGACAGTACATCTGCCAGGGAATCTTGTCAGACACATAGTCTGAGAAATGTAATCAGTGTTTTCCTTAAACAAATATTGAATTACACTATCCTAAAAGAGAACGTTATAACTTAAGGACATATTTAGGCCCCATTCTATACTGTATGATCTCTCTGTTCCTGACATTCAGTCATTCAACCAAGCACTTTGTCTATTTTGGGCCAGGTAGTGGGTGAGGCATCTGAAAGTAATGGTAATGAAACACAGCCCTTTTTCCATCTTGTACTCAAACTATCATGATATATGTAATTGAGATAACTCAGGTTTACAAAAAAGCAAATGATTCTATTATTTTAAAAAACCCCAAATGTATAGATTATATATTAAGGATGTTTCATCAGATGTTTTAATTAACTAGATGGGTGGGGGGTATCCTTTCACACTGTATGTATATATCTTAAATAACCATGATTTTAATAGTGATTAAAAAAATATAGTTGTTATGCCTAAATAAAGCTGAAATTTAAATAATATTCCACCAGGAAAAAATGACAGTTTTTATTGAATCTCTGCAAATGCTCTTTACAACAGTTATTATTCATAATCCATTTAACACATAAAGCAACTGAGTTTAGAGAATTTCACTAACTTTGATTCTAAAAATTTTTGCACTAATCTTTATTTTATACCACTGGTGAGCTGAGCATAAAATACCAGAAGTAGCTACAGAGTACAGCAGATGCTGAAAAATGTAGGAGTTAGTGAGATTTGGGTTTTTCCTAAGGGAAATAGCAGTCGATTAAAAATTTCTAACCATAGAAGTTGCAAAAACTCCCAAGAAGTTTTGAGGACCTTTGAGGAAAATTGATTATAGATTGGTAAGAATGGATTCAAGGAGACAGGTTAGGGGACTACTTTTGAAAAAAAGTTGTGTAATTTGAAAATTGAATTTATGAGCCTGGTTGTCAGAAAGTAGTAATAAAATGGCATTAGGTCTATGAATGAGCAAATGGATGGCTATGAATGTGTTTTAGTAAATTAGAAAAGCTTGGCAAAGAAAGCTCAATTTTTTTTTGGTGGAATTATGTATTTTTAGGGAGCAGTAGATCCTCTTTTATAAGCATATGACCTATCTATTATAGGGATTAATGAGGACTTACTGTGTTTATAATTTTATTCCCGTAATGTATGTATTATAAAGAATTCTAAAATTTCAAATAGTGTCTTTTCAGCCCAGATGTTTACTGTCTTCTTTCAAGCAAAGTTTCATTCTCATGGGCATTTAAGACATACTGCTTTTTGTTTGTTTTTCAGTAGCAATAGCAGTGACGAGACATTTGTTGGGATGCATTAATGACTTTGATATTACAATAGTGCTCCTGAATTTCCCTTTTCTTCAATAGTAGCTTCATTTTTCTGATCCATAAAACAAAATAATTTAAGCAAGGAAATTTCAGTTATGATGAATAAAGTTATATTCATGAACTTATTTCTTTTTAACTAAGCCTTTACCATCTGTTCTCTTTTCTTTACTTGTTTAAGATGTATATAATTAACTGAGCAATCATGTCATAAAGGAAAGGATATGAGTGATTTCAGTGCATACTGATATTCTTTATACAGCACATCTGTTATGAAAAGATTTTCTACCAAGCACATGTTTCAGGTACAAATCATAGGAAAAAAATTTTTCTTTAATCAACTCTTTCTAAAATAAAAACAACAATAAAACCAATTTAAGTATTCCATTTCCATTGAAAACACACAGTAAGTTATGGACAAGATTAGGGTCATTCACATATATTCACAACACAAACAATATAAGAGAAAATATTTTATCTTCAGGTTTATCTATCTGTCATAACTCAGTAGTGTTACTAAACTTATTCTCTAACTTCACATGCTTTTTCTCTCTCTAGCACTAACATGCTATTTGTTCTGGTTGAATCATCCACATAGTTTTGGAAATTGTCTCTCTGTAAAGCACATCTTTGCAATCATTTTATACTCACTTTATATTTACCAGAGCATAGTATACGTACCCTTCACTGTAATTATTTATCTATTTCCAGCAAGAGATCATAAACTCTGTTGAGCTATAGCTATTATCTTTCTTGTGTGACTTTGTATCCTAAAAATATAACTAATAGTATATGCTCAAAATTTTGGTGAACCAATTTAATTAACAATGGTACTATTATTATTACTGCTCTTAAACAAAAATATAAAAGTGAGTAAAAATGAAAAGAATCCACTGATCTGTTAATATATGAGAATGAGTCTAGTGAGATATACAACTTTGCAGAAGCTTTTTAAGTCTGTGTGTAAAATGGAAGATGTCCCTTCAGATGCAAACTTCAATGCCACAAAGAAAATACAAATATATGTACGACCTTTCAAACTGAAAAGAATTTAAAAAGTATAAATGTGTATGTTCACTAAAAAGTAAAATCTATAGTTACATGATAGCAAATATTTAAAGAAATTATAATTAGTGAGCTTTGAAAGTACCAACATTGTGGCATAAAAACACTGTATTTAATAATAAAAGAAAAATAATAATTTGAAGTACAGAATCAACTGCCTCTGTAAATTTTAGAGTAAAGTAAGTCTCGAATAGTGAAACCCAACATAATTAATTTTTTTCCTGAAATGCAGTCAGGTATAGGCAGAAATTTAGCATTGACACAAAAAAGAAAAAGAAACAAAATAAGAACAATAGATTGCCAAATGCTATTCCCTTATATCCTTTCAAACACAACCCCCTCCAATTAACTTCTTAGATTTTACATATTCTGTCTCCTTCATTTCTTTGGAGATTAGCTAAAGGGCTACAGATACCTTGAAATCATAGCATTATAAAGTAATTTTCAATGAATCTATAAGGTCCTCAAATGGATGAATTTATTCTTACATACTGCCATAATTCTTGAAGGAGTTATATGGAAAATCACCAGTGAGTTTATATAGTGCTATAATTTGACTTCCATTGTAACTTCTTTGGTGAAATGACTATTACAAATATCTATATTAATGTCTTGATCCAAATGTATGTTTTACATCCAGTCTACTCAATTTTGCTATAGCATTCAACCCTGTTATAGATTGCTTGATTGTTCTATTTCTATTTTAATCAGGTTTGTTTTGGCAAGTGGTTGTATTCTTTCTGGTGGAAATTACAGTGATCCTATTTTCACCAGCAGGGTTACTAAATACTTAGAACCAAAATACAAATTGAACTAACAACAAATAATATGCTGAATAGATTCTTTTAAAATATATTTCACAAAGCTAAGGAATCTACAAAGTCCAACAATATAGTGAAATTATAATTTTGGGGAAATAAGTGAATTTCAAAGCTTCATTACAATTTTAGACTTCTTACCAAATTCTGGAGACCTTGAGGTTCTGTTTTTACAGTTTTGAGAGATGTGTAAGAATGGCTATAAACATAAGGACTCACCAAAAATGATAATCTAACAATTTACTTAGGTATAAATCCCCCAAAATCTTTACTTTCATTTTAAGAGTGAATGGAAAATGAGCTTGGTATGGTAAAGGGTCTAGGAAGGAATTCCCAGTCTCTTCAGTGGAAATAAAGTCAGAAGTGATAATTGATAACCACAAGCCAAATTTTGTAAGTTTTCTCAATCATTCACCAAAATTCAAGCTACATGTATTTGGAAGGGAAAAAAAATCTGAATTTAATTACTATGATTTTTGATCAAGGGTGCCAACAGGGACAAGTAAACGAACACAAAAATGTTACAAGGAGCACAAGGAAGATGAGTTTATACTTCATAATTGTAGCAAAATAAAAAAAGAAACACCATGAACAATATCCAACAGAAACAGGTATAAACAAATTTTAGATATTAATGTTAAGATTCTTTATTAAGGGCTCCTTAAACACCTCCTAACAGCAGATTTTCTTTCAAAATGTTAGGTTGAGTATAGTGAAGCCCTTAGGTAGCATAGGAGAATCAGGAATACATAATATAGCTCCAGGAGGCGCTTTTCACTGTGGTAAGACAAACCCTGTAGAGTCCCAACATTTGAAAGGTTGTATCTGACTCAGTTTAATCGATATGGTTGACCCTAGGCAAGTTCCCTCTCCTATCCTGACTCAATTTATCCATCTATAAAAGGAAGGATTTTAGACTAGAGAATGTAGGAAAGCCTTCCCAGGTCTGCTTTTCTGTTCTTTATGATTCTTTGAAGGTCAATATTTTGCTTATTCATTTCAGTCTGTTCACATATGTGAAAGCTTGGTGCTGGCTAAGCAGAGACAAGCAGCAGGAAGATATGACTTACAGAAAAATAAAATCAATAACCCCAAACTGGAAGCTTCAAAGATTATGTGTCCTTTGTCTCTCCTGTGGGGAAAATGTTTGTAAAGATGAAGAGAAAAGATGTCAGAAGAATAAATGAGAGCTTCTGGGGAGCAGCAAGGAGAAAGACAGGGAAAAGGGTAATGGAGAGAAAATTAAATTTTTGTGAAGTGTTTGAAAAATTGTGAAGTTTGTTGAGCTTTAGAAATAAATTTGATGAATGCTGCAAAGATTTCCTTAAGTGTAATGATGGTTTTAGTATTTATATAATAGATTAGTAGGTAAAATTACCTCTTGTGCTTCATCTAACTCTCCTGACATATTCTCAGAACCCCAACTATAACCTTCCTATTTCTAGATGAAGAGAAGTTTCTGTTTTTAAATAAATTTGTAAAAATATCTAGGGATAGTATAAACATAGCTCAAGCTCATAGATTTTTGTTTTATCATTTGTCTATGATTTGTTATTTTGTTACTCCTGCAATTTTATCTGCTTGCCTGATTTAGTCTTCATCCAGAAAAAAATTTATTTTTTTCTGGTTTACTTTTTCCCACTGACTTTATGCTTATCTCTTTCTAATAAAACTAAAAACAGAAACAGAGCCAAAGTATTAGCATTAGGCAGACCTCAGAGATCTTGCCCAAAATATTAACATTTTGCAGATGCAGAATGAGACAGAGGTAGAAAATAAGTTCTTGAAATTCATTCAACTAGTAGCAACAAAGCTAGAACAAGAGAATTCAGTGTTTGTTCACTAGAACTATTATTACATAATGGAAAAGAAGAAAATGTATACTATGGTCTTAACCTCAATGACTATTTTAATGAATTGTATTCTTTGAATTAAAAGAACTTACATTTTTTGTTACTTATATATGATATTTTTGTTACTTTTGGTGAATTTCAATATAAGATAAATTAAAATTGTCTTGAGTCTAGTGTTCTTAACCAGATGTCCATTGAATGACAGAAGATGAAATAAGCCCATCACATAAGGACAAATACTTAATGATTACACTTACATAAAAAATCTAAAAAGTCAAATTCATCATATGAGCAAAATGGCAGCTGCCAGGGTCTGGGGTTAATGGGAAATGGAGAGTTGTTCAACAGATATAAACTTTCAGTTTGCAAGATGAACACATTCAAGAGATATAATGTACAACATAGCACTTATAGTTAGCAATTCAGTATTGTAGACTTAAAATTTGTTAAGAGGGTATTTTTGGAGGTGTTAGGTATCTTTATTACTTTAATTATGGTAATGATCTCATAGGTACATAAATGTATCCAACTTCATCAAACTTGCATACATTAAATCTGCTATTTGTATATCAAATATACCCCCCAAAAGAGAGTTTTTAAAGGTAGAGAACAGATGAGAAAAATAACTTAAAACATCTAAAATAATGTGAGTGAAATAGAGCCAAAACTAAAATTGTTCAGGTAAAGGGACAGATGGTTACTTCCAATTCTGTTGTATTAGGTGTTAAATGCCTTTACTCATTCAGGATCTATCCAAAGTAAGGAGTGGCATGAATTCCAAATAATGGCAAGCCTCATAATGTTGCCATAGACAATAGACTATTAAAGTATTGCAAAGGAAAGGTCAAAATAAATTAGGATTAGGTGTATTTTTCACATGAACAACAATTTCACAATAGATAATACAAGTAAATAAAGGTAGAATAACAAAAGGGCGTAATATGTGATTTAAAAATAATTTATACAACAGGTGTAGTAAACTACTAAGAAAATAGTACCCTCTGAGTCAAGTTGTGCATTGAAAGAAGAGAGAAGCGGGTCATATTTTTTTATACATAATGGATGATGTGTGAAGTGTTTTTCATGGAAACAGTACTCTAAAATCATAAGACAAGTCATGAGTGATAGCAGATTTTAAGGATAGATAATTTATTTTTTTAAGGTGAAGATAAGAGTATAAAACAAAAATAATCTTGGAAATTTTGTTGTCATAAATAAAAGGACACAAAAAATCATTTTCTGATTTTAATCATTATTTAGCCTAAATTCAATATAATAACTTCTGCCTTTCAAATTTAATTTTGCAAACATTATTTTCATTCTGAGTGACATTCTGCAATAGCCTAACATTGCAAATTTTGATAAATTTTGATAAAAATGGGATAAATTTTGTTGAGCTTTTCAAAGACAAATATTTTATGTTTTATTTTATATGCATCAATAGCTCTCACCATAGCACATAGATTTGCATAAGAGTGAGCTCTAGTACAGTCTTTGAAATGGGTTAAGTGTTTCCTGAGTTAAAGGTTTTTTAACAAGCACCCGAATCTATAGAGAGCAGGTGTGAATGTTACAGAAATTTTAGAGATATATGTCACAAATACACAAATGAATATGCAGGTGCATATTCCATTCCATGAGGCAAGGATATCCATTTTATTCACCTCTGATTCCTCAGCTACTAAGCACTGTACCAGGCACAGGATAAAAAGTTATTAGCATTTACTAAATAAATAAATCAATGAAAAAAAAATGAAGTGTTCCAAAATGTTAATAAACACAGAAAATATAGAAAACAATTTACAATTCAGTGCTATTATTTAACAGATGTTAAATGCCACCACCTCAAGCAACAAAAATAACAGGAAACTATCAGTAGTTCACCAAGTAGGTAGTTGAATGGAAGGACTAAATTTAGAACTCATTTATAAATTTTCATTTAGCTATTTTAGACATGTACTCAGATAAATATGTGTGAAATATGAACTATTATTTTCTAATTTATGTTTGTTCCTCTAAAAATCAGTATGTGCCAGACACTGAACTAATATGTTTAGTTACTCACTTATTTTTTATAACAAAAAATATGTCCAAAATCAGAGCCAAATTTTACAAAAAATAGTCTCTTATGAAATATATAGTGTCATATATATGCCCGATTAAAAATGACTGGTGAAAACAATATTTTTAAATTATTTAAATAAAATATATTAAAGCATTTCATTGGATCAATTCTTTATAAAGTTAAAATGGAGGGTTACAACATTTCAGATAGAATCTGAATTCTAACAAAAAACACCTCAATTTTTCTTAAGATTGATGTTTGGCTTTTTATTCTTTCTTCTACCAGCTTAAGTCAGTTCTAGTTTCTCAATATTTCATAATTCATAATTTCCTTTCTTCAGCCCATTCCTATAACTTAATTTTGACCCATGTCATCACTCATTTCAGTTACTGCAAGAGCCTCCTCAGGATCTTCATACCCACTTCTCTGTAAAATGTATTTCACCGTGATCTATTTAAAATGCAAATCTGATTAAGACATGACTTAACATACATTTTTTAATGGATTCTAATTGCTTTCAACATTAAATCAAAATTCTTTAACATGGCATACAAATTTGTTATTAACTGGCCTTCCTATTAACTCTAACTTTTTCTTATTCTTCCCTTCACTTAGTCAACCTGAACTGTATACTATGTACAAAATGCACCCAGCTCTTTCATTTTCTATGCATTTTCACATGACACTTCTTCCACATAGAATGCCCTCTCTCTCCAATTATTCATCTTTGTTTGTAACTTACCGAATGCCATCTCTTCTGAGTAGCTTCATTGACTCATCACTCCTAAGCCTCCCATCCCTAACCATAAATATCCATGATACATACCTCTATGGTGAGAAATATCACACATTGTTCTTATTGCCCATTTACTGTCTTAGCAGTAAAACATGGACTTCTTTTGGGAGTGGAATTTTTTTATATTTATTCCCAGTGACTTGGTACAAGGTACAGAGTTGGTACTTGATAATTGAATGAAGAATAAATGAAGACAGAGTAGCATAGGCACAAATGGCTTTCAAGTCACCTTAAATTATCTTTTTTATCAATACCTTTGCTGTGGTTCTTTGCAATATTATGTAAATTAGTTTCTGAGTGTGCAATTACAAGAACAATAGCAATCCCAAAAAGCATTACTTTTTATTGGAACATTAAAGATTACTGCTCTTTGCAGAATAGAATTTTGGGTAATTTGGCAGTCTATAGAAATTGCCAGTTGTGGACGATTCTCTTTCCTGCTGAAATCGGCACTCCTTTGATAACTTTTCTTTCTAAAGTTATTACTAGGCTCATCAGGTTTCATATATAGCACCTAAACTGATAGAATAGTACCATGAAAATCTGCCATGTGTGGGGTCCTAAACTGATTGTCATTTGTATTATCTTACAAAAGAGGCAAATAAACCACTCAAATACATAAAGCACTGTTCATTTATAGCATTCTTTTATAATCATGCAGAATTGCAAGATGTTCAATTAGGTTTTATGGCACTAAGATTTTGATTTATATTATCTATAGGAAAGAAAAGAAAAAAACCAGATGAGGCAATGAACATGAGACAATACCCTATCAAATAAATCTTAGCAATACATATTCAAAATATCATATGCTGAAACAGATATAAATACATGAAAGATGATATTATTGCTAAAGTGATGGCTCATTGGGATGCATGTTTGCTAAAAAAACATTCTATCATGTTTTACTTATAGGGTCAAACTAGCTATGGGATAATGCCAACACCTTTCACAACAAGCCGAGTATTTTTTTTTTTTAAATAAAGAACAAACTAATCAGGTTTCCAGATTCACTGTGAACACATTAATATTCCTACACAGTTCTTCAGATGCTTCTCATTGTTTTGAAAGGGCTAACGCATTGATCTTGCCAGTTCAGCGACAATAATAGCCTGTCTAGTATATTCTTTGTGGCTTGAATGTTACATATTCTACCTTTAATAGTACTTCAAGTCATATTAAATATTTGTTTGCTTTTCTGTTTGCTTATCAATAACCACCTTATAATAGACACACTATTCTTTTGAAGTGTGGGTAGGTGCACAATAAAATATGCAGTATACATCTTCACTTTTTTCTTAAACTTGCAATCAAGACAATATTGAGTCATAGAGCTATTTTTGTATTATTTCAGATGACAAAACTGCATATTACAGGGTCTGAGAAATTATAATCAAAGACTTTTTTGAAGGAACCTGCCTTTTTAGTCTTGTGGCATATATACGCTCATAAACTACAGTTCTTTATTCTGCAGCTGGAGTATGAGCATCTTTTCTCATATTTATGCTTATCTTCCTTATGAACTTACTAAACTGCTGTTTTCTTATATGGTGCATTCCACCCTTTTGCATTGGATGATAACGATTGTGCTTATACTTATTAAAAATACACTTCTTGTTGGGTCACATGACCTCCCAGGCCCCAGAGAGCAATCTGGGAGACATTTTTCAGTTTGATCTGTTTTCATTCGACAAATGTAGTTATTTGTAGAGATGACTACATTTTTATATTCTCAATATTTCTATTTCTCTCTCTCCATCATCCTTCCTCACCCTCTATCCCTTTGTTACTCCCTTCCTCAGAATGATACCACATTTATTCTGTATTTTCCTCACCTCCCTCTAGCAGCCTCTTTTCATATTCTTTTGCTGGCTCACTAGACTTGTCTTTATTATAATATTTTATAATACACTAGAATATGAATTCCATAAAAGTTCATTAGTTGACAGTATTTTTAGCTGCTGTTTCACTCATAAGGAAATAATTCCATACAGCAATAGGTGCTCCATAAATAATTGTTGAATGAACAAGTTAGACACTAGGTCCTTCTGTGAAGCTCTCCCTGCCTATCCCTTCCAATGACCTAAGATACCACCTATATGCTAGTGACTGTTTTCCACTTTGGGCATTTATTTTCTTATATATCTTAGGTGTTGAAATATATCTTACAAACACTAAAAGGTAACCTGTTTCCCATACTGTGGATACCCTCACCACAGCCTGAATTCCCAAGTTCTTTGCTCTTATTTAATTTTTGTGATATAAATTTCTTGTTTCCTATAATCTATAAATTTTTGTTTAAACTTTTGTTTCCCTCTCTCTTTTTAGCAAAAATTCAGACTCCACTTTATACTCTGAAGTCCTAAGCCTCTTTTTAAGAATTTGTCTTTACTTACCTCTTAGGTTTCAGTATCACATGTCAACTTGGATAAGGATCTCAAGTTAAGTGTCATAGAACATTATCTATGGATAGTGTAGCCTGTCATTTTTTGTTGTTGTTGCAATGACTCATCCAACCCCAGATTTAAAAAAAAATTAAAAACAAAATAAAAAATCATTCTATGAATTATTCACAGTCAAGTGGCCTATAATAAAATTAATTTTCTCCCAAATGGATGTTATTATTTTTAACTCAAACCTGCTTTTTCTGTCATCTGCTTTGTTAAATGTTTCAGTTATAAAGATACAGAATTATACAAAGCATAGTTAGATTTTTATGGCAGTACAGTTTTGATTTTATCATCTGGAACAAAAGAAAGATGAGATGGAACATTGGAAATTGGTCAACATCTTGTGAATATTGACAATGCAATTCAAACATTCATATCCTGAAATAAATGCCCAAATCATAGACCTCTGAATCATATTTGAAGTCTGATTTCTATTCTCTATTTAGACAACTGCCAAAGATAAGAAAAAATTTCCTTGTGGATCAGGTAACGATGTAGGATATGGAATGTCTCAAAAAATAATGATAAAGGCAAAATATCATTTTCATACATGAAGGAATTTAAAATCACTGACTGTACACACACCCAAATATATGCTATCATATTATATTCACTGTCATACAAACATAGGCTATCTTACATTTGTTTTTTCCTAAATTATTTTGAGATTCATTTTTTTTTTTCAGTTAACAATAGATCATCTGTTGTTTCTCTCTATTTCTTCATAGGATTGTATATTATGGATGTAACATAATTTATCTTTATTAATCATATTTAAGGGTTTCTGTCAGAGTTTGAAATGCTATTTAAGCCATAATTACCTTCATTTAGTCCACCACATTTTTTTTCTTCATACTTTGCATGTACAGTTTCATTTATCTGAAAATTTTTCTCTATACATCCCTCTCTCTGTATGTCCTCTCCCCCTTTTCACATCTCAGACTTCCTTAGAGGGTATTTCTCTGATCTCACAGACTGGGCTCCATTACTTTTAGGTTTCTCTCTTTCTTCAATCCTAATTTCTACCATACTTCTATTTATCATTGAAATATTAGCCTAATTGTAACCAACTCAGCAATAGACACCTTCGTGTACCTGAGAGTAAACACTCTATCATTATGCCCTATAGCAGTATGTATTTTCATATTACTTTTACAGTTTTGTATCTAACCATTTGTGTGGATATTTGTTTTTTTCTACTCAGTAATCTGTAATCTTCATGAAGGCATACGTTGGATCTATTTTGCTTATCATTTTATTCCTAGTACATACTATGGTTATATCTTGACATATTTATATATATATATATATATATATACATACATACATACATACATACATACATATATGTATACACACACACACACACACACACACACACACATATATATATATATGCACACTGACATATTATAGGTGCTCCATAATACTCACTGAATGAATGCCTTAGAGAATACCACTGAAAATATACTTTTGTTTGTATTTGAAGGATTCCTGCAAAATACATTCCTAGACAAAATTGTTTTCTAAAAGGGTCTGTGCATTTAAATGTTGATAGAAACTGCCAACTTTCCTGAAAAATTATGTTTTCATACAGTTGCTGTGCCTATTATTAGTTGGCAGTGAACGATATTCCATTCTGGAGGCACTTTGTCTTATAAAAACACAATCTAATGTTAATTGGTGTTAATTTGTGTACATTCTAAGCTCCTTCATACCTTTGTTTAAGTCTAATGTTCCAACACTCAATTCAGTGCACCCTGTACTTTAGCTAGAGTTTAACTGAACTCAGTTTAGGAAGGTGACATGATCAGATCTAGGCTTCAGAGAAAGTAATGAGACATAGATATTTATAATGAATTGCCAAGAGTGAAAGGAAAAGAATATAGGAAGGTCAACTGCATGAGTGAGAAGATGAAAGAGAAACAGGCTAATCAAAGTTCTAGTGAAAAAAGAGTAGTAGGGATTTACATTTTTTTTTAATCTACTACAACAATTTGTTTATAAAAAGCATTAAGTCTTAACATGAAGGCTGTCATCTACTATTTCATTTGATGTTTGTGAGGGTTGAGTATCATTCACTTATGCCCTCTGTCCTGTGTTGAAAAGGGAGAGAATATGTGGACAAGTCAGAGATGACTCTAAGATTCTTAGTTTTGTGACAGAGCAGAGCATAATACCATGAATAAGAAATGGGATTCAAGAGGTTGAATAAGGATACATAATTAATTTGATTCTCTTGAGTTGATTGGTTTGTCTGGAAGGCATCCAGAAGACAATAAAATGTATGAAGTCAATTGCAGCTGGAAACATAGATTTGTTTGTATTAAATGACTTGCCAGTTTAAGGTATTTTTTCATTGTTAAGTCTTTGTAACTTTTGTTTCTTCTTTTTTCAAATGATATTTGTATTTCTTAACACCTGTAATTGTTCTTTAAAGTAACTGTAATTGAGTAAACTTACTTTTTAATGACCAATAAAATTATCATACATATGAAATAATAGAATAATATTTGCTCTGGTCCTTCTAGAATGGTTCTTCTATAAATAATATGTGCCTTATAATAATATCACAAGGAAAGCTTGATATCTGAAAGAAGTAATATATAAAATGGAAAGCACAGTATAGGTTTAGAAGGATGAGCCATTTGTAGAAAACTGAACTGGTGTTGGTTCTTGGCTCTATTACTTATAGGCCAGGTTATGCTTTTATTTTCAGAATAATTTTATTTTTAAACATTATACACACACACACACGCGCACGCACACACACACACACACACACACACACACACACACACACACACATATATACACGTGTTGTATTTTATGTATAGGGATTAGGTAGCTGTTAAAGGACCACAAACACCTACTGGAAACTCATTTTCTATAAGAGTAAAGTATGGTAAATAATAGATCAATTTAGGAGACTAAGATTATACAAGGACATGGAGAAAAGATAAAGGTTTTTATCATGAGGAACGTACCCTAACCATCTCCTCTCCCCTAAGTAGTTATCATAGGGCAAAAAACTCTAGTTAAGGGAAGAGCTTCCAGGTGCTGGTTCCTGGACTGTGAAAGAGATAAGGGAAGAGAAAAAAGTGTTGTTACTCTAAATTTCTTCTACATAATAAAGATTTCAATGTGATTTCTGTAATTTATTCAGGAGATGCAGAAATAGAAAATGTCAGCAGCTGGGAAGCCTATGTCTCAAAAGCCTATCTGTAAATTCTGGGTAGCTAAGCTAGTCTCTAGCCAAGAAGAAGGATTGAAAATAGTGAAATTCCATGCCTTTCTTCATAGTGTTCCCTTTTCATTTCCTCATTTTTTTACCTGTCAAATTCTTAGTCACTAGTCATCTGCACTCAACAGAGGCCGCAGCCTGCTGTGATACAGATTCTCCTTTTCTGTGTTGCCTAATTATATGTGGCTATGTTCCTAGTCACAGAGTCTGAATAATACCAGTTAGGAGCCTAATATCTAGCATGAAGCTTGGAACACAGATGGTTGTAGAACTGAACCAGCATGAATTACAGGGAAGTGTACATGTGAGTGAGACTTGCAAATGGAGTTAATGAAGAACCTCCCTCCTCATTATTTGTACTAATGATTTAAGGCAACTTAATAACTGTAACTCATAAAGCATTTTGGGTATTAATTAATCATTTGGGGATATAACATTCATAAGAACATCAACAGCATGAGCCAAGAGTGATTGCTTTAAAAAAGGAGAGAACATTGAAATAAATTTTATAGAAATTCTACTTCTAAGTCAGGATTGGTCAATGTAGTAGTTTCCTAGAACTGCCATAGCAAAGTACCAAAGATTGGGAGCCTTGAGCATTAGAAATATATTTTCTCACAGTTCTGGAGGCTGGAAGTCCAAGATCAAGGTGCAGGCAGAGTTGGTTTCTGGTGAGACCTCTCTGCTTGGGTTGCATATGGCCTCTTTCTCCCTCTGTCCTCATATAACTATTTTTTTTTCTAATAATGCACCCTTCTTGTGCCCCATCCCCTTCTTATAAGGACATTAGTTGTACTGAACAGGGCCCCATCCTTTTCATATAGCTTTAAGTTGTATACCTCTTTAAAGACTGTTCCCAAATATAGCTGCATTCTGAGTTCCCAGTTGTTAGAACTTCAATTTATGAATGGGTGGGCTGGGGCAAAATTCAGCCCATAAGAGTCAGGGAATTGCTTTATAATGGAAGTTGTTACTATGGATCAGGGGGCACTTGTTAGAAAAGTGGCACATGATGGAAACAGGGAAAATGATATAAGGTGTGCATGCTGAAAAGAGTTGCTTAGTTCAACAGGGTTGCAGACAAAAATTCTTCTTGAGTATGTGAGAATATTGGTATGATATAAATTGAGAAATCAGTAAGCTATATAAAGCATCAAACTGCACTAGACTTTTGGGGGGAAAAACGTGTGTGTGTGTGTGTGTGTGTGTGTGTGTGTGTGTATTTGTGAATTATATATCTAATAAGGGGTTAATATCTAAAATAAATTAAGTACATATGCAACCCAACCCAACATCAAATATATATTTAGCATTCTTATAAATTTCAATTAAAAATAATTCTCCAGACCATAAAACAAATTAATGAGGAAAATAAATTATATAAACTTAATGTCTGTGTAAAAACAATGTAATAAAATAATGCATAAAGTTATTTTTTTTCTCAAAATGAATACTTGGACAACAATCTAAACTATAATCTTGGAGAAAAAGTTTCAACTTTAATTTAAAAAGCATGTATAAATGTGAAAAGGTGAAAAATCTGCCTATATAAAAATCTAAAGAACAAGTGTTTTCTCCTTATTTACACAAATCAATGAACTGAAGAAGGTTCTGTACATTTAAAATAATGATTGTAAGCAATGGGTGATGGATTTTTTTAACAGTCCTCACCAAACAGTGACAGAGTTTGACATATGAAACCTATTTGTCTTCATTATCTATAAGCTAGAAGAATAGAAATTGAATTTAGACAAATATGTTGAACTCGCCAACAGACATAAGCTGAGAGGCAGTATGTGCCTTCATGACTTTAGAACTAAAATAAATGGCATAATAATAAAGTGAGTCCTTCCTGAAGAACTCTGAGGCAACATAACTAGTCTCTGATTATCCTTTCACTTCTCTTTTAACTGGAGTTTGATGATGCTTTTCTTTATTATATATATGAAAAAATCTGGTCATGATGATTTATGAAATATTTTCTATGTCCAGTCAATATTCAAAAACTTATATAACCCTAGTATAAATGAAACTCCACAAAACATCTATAAAATATGATTTAATAACCTCTTTGTATAAATGAAGTAAAAAATTAAGAAAGGCAATGCTGTGTGGCATAATCACTTTTCAGATATAATGTAACACACTTCTGAATTTATATGGATGGAAGTTTTCTTTTTTTCACATCAAAATATCAATGCTTGAAATATTTCTTTCTAGCTTGTTATAGGTCTAAGCTTTTAAACAATAAATAATGCCTTTTTTTGCAAAAAAAAAAAACAAAAAAAACTCTCTAAAAATATTAAAGAAGAAATTTAAAATAATACCCTATTAAAAATTTTACTGAGAGATTAATAGGTTTCCTCAATAGAAATAAAATGGTATTGGATGAACTAAAAAGCACTGTCTTTTCTTTAAAAATTAGTGTGTGAAAAATATGGAACTTCTTTGGCATAAGGACCTGTTAACAGACATTAAAGAATTTTGAGAACTCCCTGATGGAGACAGGCAAGGGAGGAAATATATGTTTTATGTTATTGATAAATAAGAAAATGTTTAATTGTCAAAAGCATCTATGGGTCTCACACATTTTGAACTCTATGAGAACAAAATAGGGAAGGATTTATTATGTTTATTTTGTACTTGCTCACTGTGTTGGTGACTACTTTTAAAATGACCCTAATGGTTATCTGAAAGATATCTCTGCAGGCAGGATTTAGACAACCCAAATAGATACCAAGACTTGTCTCAAGATGATTAATATTTTCCAATGCGATATCCATAGAGTCCAGAAATTTTTTAAAAATTAAAATAAATAAAAACATGTTCTGCAATAAAACAGAATGGTTAGACAATACCATGTGTCAGACAGAAGGACGAATTGCATTTTGGCTGTTCTATGACCAGAAATTTCAAGAGCAGCTGTAGATTTGGGTCATATTGTAGTGATCAAACAATAACTGCAGAATGTACATGTTTTGTTTCTTAAATTTTCCACATTTCCATGAAGTAGATAAACTGATAGCAGGTGACAAACTTTTTGGCTACTCCTTCCTTATAAATAAGTTATTTACTATGATGTTTTATAAACATGAATATTTCAAATTTCAAGTGGCCTCACTTTTAGTATTTCAAAAATTTTCACTTGATTTAAAGTTTTCCAACATCCCATTGCAGCACAGACCAGCATCACTGTATCTAATTTATTAGTGATAATCTAAAGGACCAGAAATGTGAAATAATACTCATTTACTTTTGAACTTTTGTGTTTTGTCCTTAATTATCATCATCAAAAATATTTATATTTGCTTTCATAGAAACTTATTTTCTTCTGTGGTACAAATACAAATATTGAAAACTATATCATAATTTAATGTAGTTAATTTGGGAAGATATTAAATGTTTATTACTAGCATTATTAAGAACTAAACTGTAATGAAAAATATTTTAATATAAAAAACAGTCTCAAGTGAATATTTTTGTAGTATATACCATATTAGTATACATATTAATTAATGACTATTACAGTCAGTGAGATAGAAGTAAACATTTAACTAAGTGTTAACTTTTTTAAAATAATAGAAAAAGAAGCCCTGAGCTTAAACCTATTTCCATAAACATGTCTACCATGGCAGATTTCAAGCTACAAGTGGTGTCACTTAAAATGGTGTTAGAAACAGTTGTGCTTAATTGGCTCCAGTGAGCTAATATGAGCTGGCTCTAGTACATCACTGCTTATATCTCAGTAATCTCTGGAAGACACACTGTAAATTATATATAAAAGAGGTTAAATAAATATTATTAAATCAGGCAAAATAGGGAGGTTTCAAAATTATACTCTTTTTTTACAACTGTAAATTTCAAAATGGATTGTTGATTGCCAGTAACTCATTCTAATTTAACACTTCCTCCAGTATATTCACTTTGTATTCTGATCAGTAAGACTCAATACACACCATTTTCTTTCAAAAATCCTTTATCCTACCTAAGTGAACTACTTTCAATTCTACGGTTTATTCTTTCTCAACTTTGCATCAGTTTATTTATATAGTATGAACAGGTACCTTTTTGCTTTTCATTTATTTTTGTTTACATATATTCCTAATGTGTACCCAATTTGTTTCTTATATATAAGAAGTCAAAGGTCCACCTTAACACACACCTATAGCTTTTATATATGTATGTAGACATATATATACACATATATATGTGTATACACACATACATATATATACTTATATTTATCAATACCCATACCAATATCCATGCCTATTACATCTCCTCTGGTTTATTGATGTCTAAAGATTTGTTATTATGATGTAAAACTTAGTTTATAATTCACAATTTGAGTTAAGTGGCTTTAAAAACCAATTGGATATATTTAATTCATAAATGTGAATTGGTTTCTACCAAAATATAAATGTTAATATTATATTTATTTTTCCTGTTTTTATAAAAGGCAAAATTTAAGATGATGAAGCCTCTAAGCCCTTAATGTGGTTGGTCTTAGAATGCTAATAACAGTAAAAGAAAAAGTCATGCTTTTGACACAGAAGATAAAATTTGTCAAATCCATAATTTAGTTTATTGATAGTTACCTAGAGGGAGTCAAAGGTTCATCTGAGGATAAAAAGCCATAACATTTGTATTCTCTACTGACTTTGTTCTTCCTAACTGAAAAATAATTTTAGAGAAATTTCAATAAAATACAGAAATTATTAATATGTGGGCAAAAATTGACATCTAAATTGCTACCTAAGAAAAGATTAAAAATAGATCTTGAGATGAAAAGTTACTGTGATTCATCAGGTTCTTGGTTTGCAAGAGAAAAAAATTATAGTAATACATATTTCTTTCTTATAAAGTACGATTATATTTCCTAATTCAAAAGTGTAACTTTTTTCATGGCCTTATTCAAGGTAGATTTCTTTAGAAAAACTCTATGTAAGAGTCATCTGTGAATTAAATATTACCAAAAAATTATTTGTTAACATGAGTTAACAATTATAACTTTCATTATATGTCATGACAATATTTTTCATCAAATATTTATTATTCCTACCCTATTACTAGTTAAATATAAGTAAAACCACACCATTTATCCTCAGTGAGTGGGAAATGACATTTATAGAGATGAAAAGAACTTCTCATATGTCCAAAATATTATTTTTATTGTGTTCAAAAATATTTCTTATAAGTACCTTTAGAAAATGAAAAAATATTTTTTTCATGTTCTCCCTCTGCCATTTGAAGCCACGCATTCAATGTGCAACAATGAGAAGCTTATGGAACCTGTGGAAAACATTTAGTCAAGTAATGTGTACAAATAATAAAATTTGGAAGGCCTTAGAGAAATGTAAGATTACAACAGAATTAACTCCATAGAGCACTATGAAATACAGTAATCAATTTTTATCTTCAGCCTTCTATTTTTATTTCTTCATGCTCCTTTGACTCTCTCCTGTCTATATAACTTTTTCTCTTATATACTACTGAAATATTGCCTGAGCATTCTGCTCTGCAGTCAGATAAGTTTTTCTATTTTTATTATTGGCCATTGAGGCCTCAGAACATGCTAGAAAGAGCACTGTGCCTGAGGTTATCCTGTGCATTGTGTTGACATTCAGAGGGACATTAAAAATGATCATGCATAGGAAGAATGTAAGAGTGAAAGAAAGATAAATACAAAATTCATCAAACTCTGCAAATGTTGGTTATAAGGGAGGTAGGAGAGCATCCCCATTGTATGGGGCATATGCCAAGTATATAGCAATGTCTACAGGTATCTACAGCAGACCATTAACCAGAAGACAGTACCAAAGGGTGATGGCCTCAGCTAACAAGTGTAGTTCAGCTAGGCAGTGGACATCAGAGGATTCAACATGAAATAATTGTGTATCTTAAAAGGTGTTAGAATGTGGTGACATAAAACCCAGGAGCAGGTGGTACTATGCAGTGCAGGTTGGCAGAAAGTCAGTCACTTCAAGGAATTCTGTCAGTGTATATTATGCCTCTAGCCAACTCACTGAGTTCAAAGAAAGAACTTTGATTACTTGAAAAGATAGTAAAAATACTGGCAAGGCTGCAGTTCAAAAGCAACCAGAATGCCTGGAAGGTTCTCTAGAATGGATAAGGACCATTAAATAACTAATCGATGAATGAATCAATTTAATTTAAACATTTAAAAATCAACTTCAGGGATTAAGAACCAGTAGAATCAACAAGAAGAGCTGTTTAGTGCTGATCCTTAAACTATGGAATAAAAATTACTTAAACTAGAGTTGTAAGATAAAATATAAGACAGTTAAATTTGAATTTCTGATAAATACTGAATAATTGCAGTATTGTAGTCAATTATACTTAAAAATCCATTGTTTATCTCATGCAGATTTAACTGCTTGTGAATTTGTGCATGTGTGTGTGTGTGTGTGTGTGTTTGTAAAACCCAGCAATCCTAATTTATATGACACCTAAATGTGAGAAGCCAGCCCATATACTGCACCAGACACTGCAAGAAAGGACAACTTTGGAACAAACTTTAAGGATAAGAAGAAGGTAGATAGAAGTTAGGGATCAAGCAATGCTAGATATCTGTTTTCCATAATTTTTGGAATTAAAGCCAGTTTCCTTAACTATTATTCTGAACAATATCATGGGTCAAACTAATCCCTTTGATTAATACACAGCATTGCTATGTATGCAGCCTGCAGTGAAATGTAATTTCAAGTCTGTAGTATTCAATAAGGGGTAATCTGCCATAACTTTTGAAATCTCTGCATTTGAAAGGCAAGAAGATATATATATTTTCAGAGAATTGCAGTTACTGTAACTTGAATCTTGCAATAACATTCATTTGATAATATCTATATTTATTATGAGCTTTAGGCCCTAAAAGATTTTAGCCTTCTTTATTTGCCTAAGAAATAAATTATTCCACTCAAATGACTCTATCAATAATGATTGATATAGTGTTTCTAGATGTATTCATGGATAAAGAAAATGTGACTTTATATATATGTTATGTGTGCAGATATGAATAATAATATATATATTACATGCACACATTATAGATAGATGATAGATGATAGATAGATAGATAGATAGATATAGATATAGATATAGATATAGATAGATATAGATATAGATATATAGGTATAGATAGATGATATAGATAGATATATAGATTAGATATAGATAGATAGATATAAATATAGATATAGATATAGATAGATATAGATAGATATATAGATATAGACAATGATATATTATTCAGCCATAGGCAAAAAGGAAATCCTGTCATTTGGGACAATGTGGGTGAATCTTAAGGCTATTACTGTAAGTGATGTTCAGATAGAGGAAGACATTTAGTGTATGATCTTATATGTAGAATCTAAAAAAGCCGAACTTATACAAATAGAAAGTAGAATGGCAGTTGCCAGGGACTGGAAGGGTAGGCAAATGGGGAGGTGTTTGTCAAAGTATATGGAGTTCCACTTAAAAGACAGAAAGGTTCTGGGGAATCTAATGTATAGCCTGATATAGTTAACAATGCTCTATTTTATACTTGGAAGTTGCTAAGAGAGTAGATCTTAAATGTTCTCACTACAAAAATAAAAGGTAGTTATGTGAGGTGATAGATATGTTTACTAAACTAACGATGGTAATCATGTTATAAAAATATACATGTATCCAAGCATTATGTTGTATATTTCAAACTTATATAATGTTTTATGTTAATTCTATCTCTGTTAAACTAATGATAAAGAATGATTACAGACAAAAAAAAATAGCCAAACTGTAAACTAAATATCAGTAACACATTCTGAATTCTACATATCCCCATACCAGCAAGCATAATTTGTCATTTCTTTCTCAGATGTGTTGGCCAGGAGAAGAGGCATGGATATAAACTTATATTTATTACTTCAAATTTTACTTGTCAGTCTCCCAGCAATAGTCATAACTCTGTTAATAACATGGTCATACACTTAAATCTGAAAGTCTATTGCCTGGGAATTTATGATATGTAGTATTAATATACAGACTTCTGAAACCTTTATGTTATCCCCAGAAGCTCATGAGTTTGGCATTGAAAAAAGCACTTTATCCCCTTTGTATCTTAGATAGGAATGGGAATGACATTTGGTACAACCAACTTTTGGTAATCACAATATTCTAGTGAAATTACTCTTTTTTGTTGTTTCTGATTATTAATACCTATGTTTTTACCACATTTTCTTACCAAAAACTGAGGTCCTAAGGCCAGTTTCACAGGGTAGTATTTTTATTAATTTGAAAACCAGTCCTTGTAAGTATCAGAGTTCTATGATCTAGGAAACAGTTTTGGCTGATTTTTTCCTGTATACGTTTTAGGATTTTTTAAGTTATAAGAAGCTATACAGTTAGCTTTACTTCCTTTTTAAAGCCATTACATGTAATTACTAGGAAAATATTAAGTGATAGCTTAACAGGAAATTCTTTCTCCTTAGAGCATGGGTGAGCAAGAGCACATTGTGTCTGAAAGCATCTTAAATCTCACTCCAGGGAGTGACTTGCTTCAAATTATAGATGACACATGAATCTTGCTGGCTGCTAATTCAAGAACACTGAGGAAGAAGATACAAATCATAGAGTGAGAACTACTGGGGGCAAAGTATTTGTCCACATTGCCTTAGAAGTGTATCCTGTGCTTTTAAAAATGGAATATAGATTCTTCTGATAATATAAAGAGTTATTTCTAAAGAACAACAACAACCCATAGCAAAGGCCGCATTGGAAACGTGATTACATTATAAAACTTTAGTTAAGACTACACTCTGCTGCCAGGATTTGGAATGTTACTTCATCTGTTCTTAGGATGTCATTGCTTGTCATAAAAGCAAAACTGTATCTTAAGAGACTCATTGCACTATAATCCTCTGATAAATCACAAAGAAAATAGGGCTAGAGAGGGAGGAAAAAGGCTAATAACATATTTTAAAATCTTCAAAATTTTTCCCAAATAGTAATCGCCTGTGGCAGGGTCAAAATGGTGGAGCAGAAAGATCCTGGGCTCACCTCCACCCATGAACACAGTGAAATTATAACTACATATAGAGAAACTATCTCTGAGAATGACCTGAAGAAGACCAGCAGAACAGATTCTCTACAATGCATGATGTAAAGAAAAAGACACGTGGAGATGGATAGGAGGGGCAAGGACATGGTCTGCTCAGGACCCACACCCTGGCGTGGTGTCTCACTATTCTACTGTGTCAAATTAATCTCTCATACTAATATGGATCTTTCACTGGATTTTCAATGATGTTTCACTGGCATACTTGTTTATTTTTGAGGACATTAGAGGTAGACAATACTATACTTGGAATTTTGGCTCTATTATTGAACATTTTATATAATCATAGGAACTTTCATCATTGATGAAAATTATGTTTATATTATACTTAAAAAACTTCAACTAATATATAGAGAAACATAATTTAGAGCCTATATCACTATATCTGTTAATAAGTGATGTTTCCTCATAACCCATAGATCGTTGTACTCATGATATATTTGGCTCTTTTTTTATTTTTTGTACAATTGGGATCTGTAAACAATGGATATTCAAAGAAATCCCCAAAACTTATATAACTCAAAAATGAACGTGTTTCTATACTTAGTGGTTTGTATTCAGGAATTCCCTTTTCCTCATACTTTTCAGATAAGTCTAATATACGGTAAGACTGAAAACAACTACTGTAGGAACTAGAAGAAATTGGAAGAAAAGGAGGACTAATTACTGAAAACTGACACATAGACATAAAAGTTAAGTTAATAGATATGCTAAATCTTGTTCCAAAAGGCAGTATGGAGGCAAACAGAGGAAGAACAGAAAACAAATTTTGATTTTTTCCTCTATAATGCTGTCAGTTTTTCTCTCACACACACACACACACACACACACATATACGCATATATATGTATATATATGTATGTATGAATATATATGTATGTATGTATATATATGTATATATATGTGAATGAAGTCATGTCATCAGTAGCAAATTAGTTTGTGTAATTTTACCTTCCTCATAAATGTTTTACAAGTATTTATGACCTCTTTAATTCTGCATTTAACCCTAACCTGTTGTGTTTTTTTCCTTTAAAATCTATATTGTCTTATATTTGTGTATGAACACCAGCTTAGGCAACTGGTGATACTAATGGTACCAGATAAGAATAACATTCAGCTCCCCCAACCTACTCCACTGTGTGTACCACCCCACGCATGTCATGCATCATTAATAGTTTTCTAATATATTAAAAATGTTTGGATTCTTTCCTCTTTATATCTGCATCCTTAGAGAATTATTGTTTTGGTGGTTATTATTAAAATAATTTCAAAAACTGAGATGCCCCTAACAACCAGGACACACAAATTTTGCTGGTTCTGCCACCCAGTTACACAGACAATTATTAATTTTCCTTAATGACTTGCACCCTTAGTACAGCAGTGTTCTTTTATGTTTGAAATTCTGTTGCATAATAGTGTTGAAATAGCTGAAGGGAATCATTGTAGCAGTTTTATTCTCTCACATGTGAGAAAATAGCAAAATAAATCAACAAAGCAAATGTATACTAATGTAAGTGCAAACAGCACTTATGAATGATGAAAATGACATGAGATTCAAAGCTACTTATCTTTATAATGGCTTTTCTTATAGGAATTTTAGCACCTGCCCATTGAGCTAGAATGGGAACAAATTTATCTTTGAACAAACTTTCCTCATCAGCATTTCTGCCTATGATTTAGTGAAGTTCCTATTTTATGGTTTGCATTTTTACATATAAAATATTTTCTGGAAAGTTTCCCTATGTTTGTCTTCTATTAAAATCATGAAATTTATATTTTGCATTTCCAAAGGACTCAGTATTACAAGTAACATACACAGATATATCCTTACCTATATCTTTCATTCTCGGCATTGATTGGTTGTAGTATTATAATTGATTCTCCCCCCCCAAAAAAAAAATTAGATATCTACATGTTTATTTGTTTACTCATCCATTATAATTTTTTGAAGGGCACATATTACTTGAAATAAAATGCTTTATTTCCCAAGAACTGATTAAAGATTTTGCATATAATGCAGAAGACTCTGCTATTCGAGTCCTTGAGCCCACACTAGAAGACTACAAGCAAGTTTCCCACGTAGATGTTTTTCAAAATATGTATGTATGTATTAAGTTCCTCAGATATATCCACGGCTTTTTTTCCTCACTCATGGCTCACTTTAAGACTGACTCATTCACTACCAAAGGATTCAGAGCCTGAAGCTTCAGTCAATCAACCCAAACTCACTTCAGTTAATCTTCCATTTGTTCAACATTTCTTCTTTTTCTAGCAAAGTTCTCATTTCTTTATACATTGACTGTATGTTCTATAGTATGTCAAAAGGGATGGATCGTGGGAAGTTAAGGTGATATTTTTATTTCTCAGTCCTTTTCTGTGAAAAATAGTATTTCTGAATACCTGTTATAGAGTTTATGTAATTTCTCATATTTGAACATTTTTTTATCTTCTCATTTAAATATTCTTGATCTTCTCCCGGACAATAATCATACTATATTCCAAATAAGTTTAATATATATTCCCTAACTATCTACCATGCAACTCACATAGCTATTAACTAGTAAAGCAATATGTCCATATTGGCCATTGAAATTGTTGTTTTGGAGATTTCTGATATTAAGAAAATAAGTCTACATATAGGATGCTCTACCTTTCTCACAGATATAGAAACTAGTTTTGAGATGTTTGATATTTCCTCTCTTTATGCATACATTGAATTAAAATGGATGTCTAGAACTCAGATTTCTCTTTATAATAGTCTTTTGACAACAAAATGTTTCATTTTATTATTTGTCAATATGTGACATCTATTCAGATATTTGGCAGTTTTTTCAGTAGACATATATCAAATGTAACTGTGTACATCAAAATGTCACATAGAATTACAGAGAAAAATTAGTATTTATTTTTCATATTAACGTGCCAAAGGACATGGAAAATTAGACAACTAATACCAACATGGAAGCAAAATTTTTAGAAAGTGCCTTCATTCTATGTGAGAATATCAATATTTTGGAGGCAAATATTATATTAAATAAGGAGGCTTGTATGACATAATATAGTTGAAATGTATAGAAATAATGTAGAAATGCATAGGATAAACACGTGATAATAGCTGTAAATATTAAATTATAAGTATACATACATATTTAAGGGTAAGAAGTGCTAATCATCTAAGTAATCATGTCTTTGACTCAAGCATCTCATGTCTTAGGCCATCCTCAAGGAAATTGTGGTTCAACAAATTGTTATCTTGCAAGTGGAGTAAAACCTATAACCCTTCAGAATTCCTGATAGATTATTTATGACTTTATTCTATGTATATGTCCAAACAGCTATAAACTCAGATTAAAGGCCTACTAACTACACTGTAAGTGCCACTTGTTATGTTCCAATAAACTTTCCATCTGCGTATGACCTTCAAGCTATGATGATTATGATGATTACATTTTTAGTGCTTACTATACTATATGATTGCATTTCATTTATTAACACATTCAAATTTCTCAATAACTCTGAATTAGTAATTATTCCTGATTTACAGATGAAAAAAACCTGAGCAATAAAATGAATTCTCTAAGGTCAAATAACTAGTCAAGTTAGGTCAAGAATTTGATTTCAGGTAGTTTAGTACAATGACCTACTTCTGTGTTCTTTCTTCCCAGAGTCATCCCCTTTCAACAGATTGATCTTTTCAGTATCCATCCTTGTCTTTATGCCAGCATCATAAATTGAACTGAAAAGTATGAATGCCCCAAAAGTAATAAACTAGGAAGCAATGTTAGGTAATTCATATTTAATTTGTTGAACCTTGGAGGACAGAGTTTTATTCCTTAAATTAGTAACCACAACAATAACAACCATCACCTGACATATTTGTTTTTTAATTAATGACTAAATATGAAAGGGAGAATGAAAGAAAGGCAGGAAAAATGGAAGGAAGAAAGGAAGTAAAGAAGGAAGGAAAGGAGACAGGATAGAGGTAGAAAAGTCAGTATTATAGGTAACAATTGTGGAAAAAAACTACAGAATAAAGTGTAAAATAGTACTGTTTTCTTTTTGAAAGTATTCATAGCTTTTCAAATAAATTAGAATGCTTATCTGCTTTATCTACTTTGCTGCATAAGTTTACACATTAATACTTATGAATGCAAATGAAAGTAGTATAAACACAACTAGTGAATAATGTGTATTTGTGAAAAATAGCCACTTTTTAAAATGATTTTTAAGGAATTAATATGCCCCTGCTAATAATATTAAACACTGTACAGTGAAGAATAAAAGAAGCAGTGAAGGAATGCACAATTATTTTGCTAAAATAGTCTTCCATTGTCATACATGGTGGCTTAGTGTTTCAGTGAGATATTTAGGAGAAGGGATTGTCAGTCAAATAGATAATATCTGTAATTATACCATAAATAAATAGGACTTTGATGTCGGACTTTCTTTTTCTGAATGGTGGTACATAATGTAAAAACTTGATTTTAGAGGTCAAGAAATAGATGGAATTTATCAATAATTTACCATTTAGAAATAATGAATTTCCAAACTAGGACAAGCGTTAGAGAGGATGGTGATAGCAAATATTTAGGACAAAGTCCCAGGGTAGAAAGGCAGTACCTGAATGTAGCTACCTAATAAGCTCACACCTTCTAACTTTTCCTTTTTACTATACCTTTCCCTAATTTAAACAGATGCTGGAGGTTCGGGGAGAATTTTCTTCTTTCATTAAGCAGCTGTTTCTTACCAATATCTCATTGGGATAAAAATTAATTTTTGTCATATAATATGTAAATGGGTCTAATTTTATTTTGGGTTAAGATGTAATAATTTATATGAAACTGTAATGTGAAGAGAGGCAAGCAAGCTCTTTTAAGATTCTGAAATTTTAGAACACAAATTGATTAACATGAATCCAATGAGGGCCTCAGCTGTTGAAAGAGGCACAGTGAGGAATGTGTGATTCACGGTATCAGAAAGAATTGTGGCAAGTTAAATTGGAGGCTGACCTGAATTGAAAGAGAATTTCAGGCCAAAGGATACTAATAGAAATGTAGGTTGAAAAAATGGTGCTGAGAAAAAACTGACCTCTGGATCCTGTCAAATCTTCTGAGGAGTTGACAGGAAGAGTTTCTGACAAGAAGGGCCTATGTTTCAATGACTAAAAGAACTGAGATCTTCTTTTATAAAATATTAACAACCAGATTAAAATAGAACACATTTTAAATAGTGGGCCTCTAATTGAAATTTTTTCTCTACTAGATATTATAACAACTTTATTGGGAATATTTGATGTGAATATATTTTATAAATTTTATTAGTGAATGAAACTTATGACAAATTTGTCTGTGATTAAACAAATACTATAAAATATAAGCTACATAAATATTTGACTCATTTTTTTACAATAAACTTGTCGGGGGTTGAAGTGAAAGTTTTCTAGAATTAGATAGGAATTTCCACTAAAAGCTAAAGAGAGTCATTTACCAGGGCATTACGTATACAAAGAATGAGGGACAATTTGGAAATGTAGAATCAATAAAATAAAGGCACAATAAATGAAACAGGATTTTAGTAATGTAGGTAATGATGACTGAAACTACTTATGAAATGCTTTAATTTCTAGTTGCTGAGAAATACAAACCTTAAAGCACCGTAATACATATTGTACATACATGAGTGCATGCTATTTATTAAATATTAAATGTATCCAATACTTTAAAAAATATATTCAATTTTATTTCCTCCTAGAATGTAGGAAGGTAAAAATATTTTATTCACTCCAAAAATAAGGGGAAAAAGCACAATTGTTCGCAAGCCCTTCAATGAGCTAAATTGCAAGGGAAAGAGTAGCCTGGAATCTAACAAGAAATGACAGCACCCCTCCCTATAAGAAGAGATGCATTACTTAGTCTGTCTTGCTTCTCATAGAACGTGGTAAGGAATCAGAACCTCAATACAAACAAATAAGAAGAAATCAGCTAAAATTTTAACAAATTGCTAAAGACAGCGTTTGGGCTAGGGTGATAGTGTATGCAACCAGTGAGAGACATCAAAAGAAGAGGGTTTAGCTACTCCTAGACTACCATGGATTCCCACCAGGTGCTTTTAAAAAGCCTTAATGGGGGTCCAAGAGGCCATGGGGAGCATCTCTTCCTGGTGCCGGTTGGGGGAGGGGGTAAGATGTACCTTGAAAAAGGCATAAACTCTTCTATTCTTCTCAGAGGCTTTTCTCAAAGCCTGAAGCCTCTGGGAGAGAGAAAATTTTGTCTTTCCTGGGAACAGATAAAGACATGTTGTTAGAGATAAAGAAAAAGCTATGTTACTTCTGGAGAAGGGATAGGAAATAAACGAGTTTAGGCTCCTATGCTAAAATTATTAATGGTCTCCTATCACTGGGGAAAGGTGGGAAACTCAATCACAAGGCTCACCACAGATATTATGAACAATTTCATTGCCCTGGGAAGGGACTGTAGGAATACTGAGAAAGCTGCACACCTGAGATGCAGTTACACAGAGCTCACAGTTACAGGGACAATGGAGAATATCCCAAAACACATGTATCCCAACCGCAAGCCTGGCAAGCTCCAATACAAGCAGGAATAGTCTACAACTAGGAGAGGAATAAGAGCAGGGAGAGAGCACACCTCATGTGGTGTATAGGCTTAAAGAATCAGCTGAAACCCATGGGGAGAGCTCTAATTCCAAGGAAAACCTACTTTGGGTACATTGAAAGTAACCGTAGTAAACAAAACTCCAAATATTAGTCAACTCCTGAGTATATTGCTTCAATCTCCTCTGCTACCTGCCTGAAAAGAGACTCCCCATTTCCCAGCAAAAATATTATCCACCTTATTACCTATCATTAAATGTAGATATTTAGCATTTAGTTAAAATTTTTGAGCAACTCTAAAAACAAACAAACAAAAACATATATCAGACAATCTAGAGAACCAGACTGAGATGACACAGGTATTAGATGTGGACTTCAAATAAATTAGATTAAAATGTTAAAGAATCTAGTAGAAATAGCTAACACTATGCATAAACATATAGAGAATTTCAGAAAAAACATGAAAAGTAGAGGAAAAAGTTAAAAGGAAATGCTACCAAAAAATCAGTAACAGTGGTGATCTCCTTTGACATGCTCATTCAGTAGATTTAACAGAGCTGAAGAAAAAAATACAGAAATTGAACATAAGTAAATACAAATTATTGAAATATAAAGAGAAGAAAAAGTGCAGTGGGAGAACAGATCATCAAGTGGTCAGTTTAACATACATAAAATTGGAATTCCAGAAAGAGAAGAGAGAAGGAATATTTGAATTGATAATTGCCAAGAAATTTCAAAAAATAATGAAAGAAATTCAATGAACCCCAAAAGTGAAAAGTCAAAGATAAATATCAAAGACAGGCACACACTCTCATACACATACAATAAACATAAACATACTGAGACAAGTAATATTCAGATAGCTGACAAGATGAAAGGAAAATCTTGAAGTCAGCCTGATACAAAAGACACATCAAATACAGAAAAAAAAAAAATAACAATGACACATTTTTTATTAGAAATCCTATAAACCAGAAAATGATGGAGTGATTTTGAAGTATTGGTTGGAAAGTTCTGAAAATTTGTAATTTTATATTGACTATAAATATTTTTCATAACTGCAAATAATACAAAAATTTTCAGACAAACAACAAGTGAGAGAATAAATTGTCTGCCAACATGCACCGTAAGGAATGGTAAAGCAAGTTTATATCACTATTGTTACCAGAGAAACTTGAATCTACGTGAAGAAAAAAATAGTTTCAGAAATCATGAAAAGTAAATATAAAAGGCATTTAGTCTTATTTTTAACTACTCATCTAAAGCAAAAATGAAAATAATTGTGGACTTTATATCATGTTAATGTAAAATATATAACAAAGACAAAACATGGGGAAATAAATTGAAAATACATTGCCATAATATTCATATAAATAAACAAAAATACATAATATTTGTATATCTTCTGTGATAGGTTAAAGATATATATTATAAAACTGAGAGCAACCAATAAACCATTAGAAAAAGAGGTATAACTGTCAAATTAAAAAAATGAAATAAAACCATATAAAAATACACATAATTAAAAACAGGTAGAAAAAGAAATGGAGAAAAAGAACTAATAGAAAAAAATGAAAATAACTATCAAGTATATTTATTTCCAAACATATCAATAATTGTTTCAAGTGTAAATGTCCGGAGCATCCCAATAAAAAGGCAGAGATTGTCAGGTTGGTGATAAAAGCAAGACCCTGCTATATATTTTACACAAGTCAGTTTTAAAGAGAGGAAAAAAAATACCATGAAAGCTTAATTGAGAGGAAGCTGGAGAGGCTATTTTAATATCAAACAAAGCAAGCTTCAGATAAAGGGCTATAACAAGACGTGAGGAGGTATATTGTACAGTGGTAAAAGACTGTATTCAGCAAAGAGACCTAATATGAAGTATTTCATGTACCTAAGAGTAGAACTTCCAATTGCAAGATGGTAAACCTGATGGAACAATAACAAAAAGAACTAGAAAAATCTAGTTTTAGACATCACTCATCCTCTTTCAGTAACGGATAAAGCAAATAGAAAATCAGTCAGGATATAGAGGTCTGTCTAAACACCACCAACAACCAACTCAATCTAATTAATAATTATAAGAACAAACCCTCTTCCCAACAGTAGCACATACACATCTTTTCAGGTACAAAGAGTTCCTGTGTATCCCTCACCTTTTCACTTATAGTTAATATCTAACAGTAACATGGTATATTATAGCTAAGATACAAACATTGCTGCATTATTATTAACTAAATTTTACTCTTGATTCACATTTCATTCAATTTCCCACTAAATGTACACTTTCTGTTTCAGGATCCCATTCAAGATACCGCATTGAATTTAGTTGTCATGTCAGTTTCTCCAGCCTGTAACAGTTTTCTGTTTTTCTTCATTTTTCATTACCTTGACAAATTTGAGGTATTTTCAGGTGTTTCATAGAATGTACATTATTTTGAGTTTTTCTCTTATAATCCTCTTGATTATGGACTATGAATTATATTGAAATTATGTTTTTTTTTAACAAAACAAAACAATGAAGTACCCCCTTTATCACATCAGGTCAGAGTACATGCTATTAACATAAATTATTATTGATGATGTTAACCTGATTTCCTTGACCTAGGTAGTTTTTGCCAGTTTTCTCTATTTGGAAATTACATTTTGACATACTCTATTACTTAGAAGCTAGTAATTAAGTATCGCCTACACTTAAGGAAAAGGGGAGGTGATTAAGCTTAGCCTCCTGAAGAGAAAGTACATAAATCATTTGGATTCTTTCATCGGAAAAATTGTTTTCTTTACCCCTATGTATTTAATCATTATTTACCTCAGTATGGACTTATAGTATTTATTTTTACTTTAGGTTGCAATCCAATTCTGTATATAGATAATAGATTTAGGTTATTAATAATTATTAGTAAAATATTAATACCATTTGTTGAGTGGTCACTAATTTTGACTGATTTGTATATTATTTGCATCACCACTTTATTGCTTTCTAACCAATTAAATGACTTCTTAGAGTGACTATTTTAAGTTAAACATGAGCATGAGATTGACACATAAACAATTTCTTTTTTTATGTGAGGCAACCCTTGGTTGACCTCACAGATTGCAAGTACCTTTTAAGTTTGCAATCTCTTAATTTTTTAATCATTTATTTCTTTTTTATGCCTACAGCACCTGGTCTTCCTAGGTGGTCTCCCATCCAAGTACTAACCAAGCCACATATAAACAATTTATTATCAAATGTTTTCTCATTCTTCCCTTATTTCTGAAATCCTTCATCTATTATTCTTGATTCTTAGAAATTGTAATATTACCAATTTTAGTGTCAATCTTATTACTATAAATTATGGCAGGTATTTTTCATGTTTGGTCACAAATAAAAAGTAAATGGTTTTCACTTTGCCTACTATATTTTTGTTTTAATTCCTCTGGATTGTAAAAACATTACAAAATTAATAAGAAGACATGAAGCTTACAATTTAAACATTTTGTTTTCACTTAAAACACATCTGTCCAAAATAACATACACTGCTTTATTGCCATATATATATGCAGTCATTTTCTCTTGTCCACAATACAGATTGCACGTTAAAATGTGTTTCAGCATATATACTTTTTAAAGCTCTTTTAACATTTACATGTTACAGATGCTTGATGCTGGAGTGCATTTATACCTGGGGAACCTGATTGTCAGTATTGGAGATACCTGGAGAGGTTTAGTGGAAAAGTTCCACAACATCATAGTACAACATTCACTTTTCCTATACAATTACCCTAGAATCTATGGAAGTGAACAAAAAACAAAGAAACAGCAACAAAACCCCAATGAAATAACCCAAAAACTCAAGAGAATTACCTGAACTTTCAAGTCAAGAGTGAATCAAATACAAAAAATTGTAAAGTTGATAATATTTCTACTTTTTAAGTTTAATTTTATACAAAAAAATGGTGTATGTTTAAGGTGTAGAATATGATAATTGAATATACATGTACATAGTGATATGATTACTATAGTCGAGCTAATTAATATATATTCTCACATTCTTGCCATTTTTGTGTATGATGAGAGCCCCTGAAATCTACTCTCTAGGAAAATTTTCAGTATTTAGTAAATTATTAACTACAGTCATCACACTTTACATAAATTTCTAGATATATCCATTTTATGTAACTCCAACTTTGACCCTTTGACCAACATGTTCCTGTTTCTCCCACCTCCCCACCTCTGGTAACCATGTTTCCACTCTATATATTCAACCTTTTTAGATTTCATATATAAATGAGACCTTTCCATTTTTTTTTTCTTTCTGTCTTGTTTTACTTAGCATAATGTCCTCCAGGCTTATCTGTGTTGCAAATCACAGGATTTCTTTTTGTTAGGTGGAATTATTATATAAATACACATATGTATTATCTTTTATTTATATTTATTTTTTTATTTATTTTAAAAGATAAGTATTATATTTTATTTATTTTTGGTAATAGCCATTCTAATAGCTGTGAGATGATACCTAATTTTGTCTTTGATTTGAATTTCTCTGATGATTAGAGATGTTGGGTACCTTCTCATATAATTATTGACCATTTCTGTGTCTTCCTTGGAAAAAATGTCTATTTATGTCATTTGCCTATATTTAGTTGGGTTTTTGTTATTCAATTATTTGAACTCCTTATATATTTTGAGTATTAACCATTTATAGGTATAGAGTTTTCAAATATTTTCTCCCATTTATTTTCATTTTGCTGTTTTTTTTTTTCCTGTGCAGAAACTTTTTAGTTTGTTATAGTCCTATTTGTTCATTTTTACTTTTGTTCTCTGCACTTTTAGTGCCATATCAAAAAAAATCATTGCCAAGGCCATTGTCAAGGAGGTTTTTCCCTATGTTTTATTCTTTGTTTTTACAGTTTAAGTTTTTATGTTTAAGTCTTTAATCAATTTTGAATTAATTTCTGTGTATGGTGTAAGATAGTGTCCAAATTAATTATTTTGCATGTGGGTATCCAGTTGCCCTAATACCATTTATTGAAGAGTCAAATCTTTCTCTGTTTTGTATTCTTAGCACCTTTGCTGAAAATTAGCTGACTATATAAACCTGTGTTTTTTTTCTGGACTTTCTCTTCTTCACCATTGGTCTATGTGTCTCCTTTTATGCCAATCCCATGTTGTTTTGGTTGACATATGTTTGTAATATAATTTGATATCAAGAAATGTCATACTCTCTACTCAGTTCTTTCTCATGATTGCTTTGACTATTTGGGGTCTTCCCTATTTTTGAAAGAATAAAATAGAAACTTTATCATCAAATGGAAAAAGCTGGCAAATATTAGGAATTTCACCATCTGATGCAAAAAACAGTGAGAACTAATTCCAAGTCACTACTCCTTCCTGATCATATAACTTGTGCTACAGATCAAATATATAAAAATATGTTATTGCCTAACTCAGAAATACATTGCAGAAATATATATTAACATGAACTACAAATTAATCCTCAATTTTATTTTTATTAAATTTTCATGGAAAATTCAACTGTATAATAACATTTATGGAGTTATTATTTGCTTTTATTTCTCCTCAGCATAGAATTTTTGAGATTATCAATTTATTACTACTTCATAAATTCTCATACTTTTCCTCATTAAATTTACTGTACCATCATGTAGACTGCCACAGTGGTCTGCAGTAAATTAACTGTATCCAAAGTCTATCTGATCCAGATGCAGAAATTTACTGTATCATAGGGATAACTTTTCAATCATATAAAACTTCATTATATATATTTGATGCACCAAATCTGTTTTGCACAATAAGTTTATTTTTGTATTAGTTTTTCACATCAAGTTTTATGCCTTGGATATGTTGAGTATAACATAACACCATTTTAGTGTTTCTCTTTTTTATATCTAGATAGATTGTAAATCAATAAATTAACATCACCTGAAATTATAGAAAGCTTTAGAGTGACAATGCGACTCTAATTTTACTTATTTTTTAGTTTTATTCATTCTTGTAATAGGTCTGTCATTAACACTTTATAAAATTGGATCAAACTGAAGTAACGAGGCAATGACAAGTTGGAGGAAGACAGTGAAATTCACTTCTAGATATAAATTGTATATTAATGTGAGACTAAACACAATTGTTTCATATCCGTGAAAAGGTACTACACAGACATCTAGAGATGGCAAAAAAAAAGGAAGTCATCAATCTAATCTAAAATGTCTGAGTAAATATCTTCCTGTTTTATTTTTAAGAAGCTTTTTTTTTGCTTGCATTTATCCACAGTAGGCAACAATGAAAAAAGAAAAAAAACAGAATCAAAAAGGAAACCTTTCAAAAGCATCTGCAAAAGAATGGAACTAGACTATTGTCTATCACCACAAACCAAAATTAACTCAAAATGGATTAAGGACCTAAATATAAGACCTGAAACAATAAAATGCATAGAAGAAAACATAGGGACTAAACTCAAGGACCTTCGACTTAAAGAGGATTTTATGAATTTGACCTCAAAGGCAAGGGAAGTAAGAGCTAAAATAAATGAATGGGACTACCTACATCAAACTAAAAAGCTTCTGCTCAGTAAAGGAAATCATCAACAAGGTAAAGAGACAACCATCTGAATGGGAAAATATATTTGTGAGCAACATCTCTGATAGGGACCTAATATCTAAAATATACAAAGAATAGGTACAACTCAATAACATCAAAAAATAAATGATCCAATCAAAAAAATGGGCAGAAGACTGAGCAGACATTTCTCCCTAGAGGACACACAAATGGCCAACAAATATTTAAAAAGATGCTCAACATCACTAGCTATTAGAGAAATGCAAATCAAAACCACAATGAGATGCCATCTCACACCTGTTAGAATAGCTATAATCGACAGGATAAGTAACAAATGCTGATGAGGATGCAGAGAAAAAAGAACCCTCATACACTGCTGGTGGGACTGCAAATTGGAAAACAGTATGGAAGTTCCTCAAAAAACTAAGAATTGATCTACCATATGATTCAGCAATCCCTCAACTGGGTATTTACCCCAAAGACTGAAAACTCGTATCTGAAATGATATTTGCACACTGATGTTCATAGCAGCACTATTCACTGTGGCCAGGATATTGAAGCAACTGAAATGTCCTATAATAGATGACTGGATAAAGAAGCTGTGGTATATATATGCAATGGAATATTACTCAGCCATAAGAAGAGATGAAATACTGCCATTTGCAACAACATGGTAGACCTTGAGATAATCATGCTAAGCAAAATAAGCCAGACAGAAAAAGTTGATAATCACATGATATCACTGATATGTGGGATATAAACCTAAAAGCAACAAATGAGCAGGGAAAACTAACAGAGACTCATGGACATGGACTATAGACTAGTGGTTACCAGAGGGTAGGGGTTGGGGAAGGTGGTAGTTGGGGTAAAGAGGGTCAAATTAGGGAGGTAGGGGGAGGGGAAAGTGGATAAAGAGGATAAAATATGTGGTAGCTGAAGGAAACTGGACTTGGGTGATATACACACAATAGAATATACAGATGTTTATTATGTACACACAAAAGTTATATAATTTTATTAATCAGTGTTACCCCAACAAACTTAATTTTTTTAAAAAATGAGACCTTTCAGGTAGGAGCAACAAAAGGAACAGATGCTCAGCCATATACATTATTTTAGGGGCAAGGATTTTGCTCAAAGTATACTATAATGTGCCTAAAACAGAGCTGGGAGTTAATAGTGCTGGATATTTCTTTCTAAATATGTTGTTTTTAGGATGGCATTTGTATTGGTAAGAAGCAGGTGGGCAAAAGAATAATTTTCACTTATCATTTGTGGAGTCATTATTATCACTTACAATAATAGACCATTTTTTATTATCATCACATTTCTCAATACAGACTGGTTTCATCTTTCAAATTTTATAGTAGAGTCTAATGAGACTATATGCAGATTACTCTAAAAGTGTCACTGTAATTCTTTTGCTTTAATAATCTCAAAATACATATGGTACAAATATACCATGCTGGAAATTATTCAATTTATACTTATTTAATTTTTAATATTGGATAATTTTTTAAGTAAAAAAATTATTTTGAGAAATTTCAAGTTTATAGAAAAACTGAACAGAAAGTACAGAGTTTCCGTATACCTCCTCATAACCACTCCTAGATTCTCCTATTACTAACATTTTACATTAGTGTGGTACATTTGCTGCAATTGACAAAACAGTATCCATACATTATTATTTTTAAAAGTTCGTAATTTACATTAAGTTGTATTCTTCGTGTTATACACTCTAAGGATTTGATAAATGTACCCATCATTACCATAACAGAAAATTTTCACTGCTCTGAAAATGCTCTTTTTCACCTATTTATTTCTCCTTTTCTACTTCCAAACTCCTGGTAACCAGTATTTTTGCTGTCCCCGTAGTTTTGCTCTTCCCCAATGTCATAAACTTGAAATCATATAGTATGTAGCATTTTCAGATTGGCTTTTTTCACTTAGTAATATGCATTTAAATTTCCTCAGTGTCTTTTCTGTGCTTGATAACTCATTAAATTTTATCACTGAATAATATTTCATTGTATGGCTATACCACAGTTTGCTAATTCATTCACATATTGAAGGACATCTTGGTTGCTTCCAAGTTTGGGCAATTATTAAAATGATATAAAGCTGCTGTAAACATCTGCATGCAGGTTTCTGTGTGGACAAAAGCTCTCAGTTTGTTTGGATAAATACCAATGAGCATGATTGCTGGTTCATATGGTTAAGAAAATATTTAGTTTTGCAAGAAACCAACCTAACTTCCTTCCAAAGTGACTGCACCATTCTGCATTGCCACAGCAATGAATGAGAGAGAGTTCCTGTTGCTCAGATCCCTCTCCAGTATTTGGTGGTGTCAGTATGTTGTTGGTTTTTAGCCATTTTAATAGGTGTTATTGGTATTTCATTGTTTTAGTTTACATTTTCCTAATGACGGGGTATTTAGTAACCTTTCATATGCTATTTGACATCAGTACATCCTCTTTATTAAAGTGTTCTTTCTGATCTTTTGCCCATTTGTTAATAGCATTATGTTTTAATAGTAAATTTTAAGAATTCTTTGTATATTTTGGATAGAAGTCTTTAATCACACATTGGTTTTGAAAATATATTCCCCCAATATATAGTATGTCATTTCATTCTCTCAACAGTATCTTTGGCAGAGCAGAAGTTCTTAATTTTAATGAAATTCAACTTTCAATTTTTTCTTCACATAAATTGCTTTGGTATTTTATTTAAGAAGTAATAGCCAAACCCAAGATAATTTAGATTTTTCTCTTAAGTTATCTTCTTTGAATCTTCTTAGTAAAAAAACATTTAAATTGTAATAACATAGAAATATATTAGAGATTATAAAAAGAAAGAATTGAAGAGTCAGAGTGAGAAAAGAGTTATCTTGCAAATTCAAAGATGCAGATCAGTCTCAAAAGTGGATTTTGACAAGATGAATCAGCTCCATATTTGCATCACTAACCTCAAGATTCAAATTTCTTAGGATGAAAGCATCTGTCTGGCCAGATTTCATTGCTATGTCATTGCTATGTCTTCACTAGTAAGGAGCATTATATCTGAATGGATAATTTCAAAAAAGCAGTCAAAAATGTATAAGGGTCAATTCTCTAAAAGTTAGTCAAAAAAATACACCCACCCACCCTAAAAAAAAAAAGCAGTGTTCAATGCGTAGGAGAGATCATGACCCCATAAAAATAGGAGTGTTTTAGTGTATAATGACATTACTGATATTTCTACAGAGATTTTTTTTTGTTGTTATTTTGGCTTCCCATTAACTCTTTTGGAGGATCTAAGATCTGTATTTTTCTTTTATTTTTTATGTGTATATTTCATTTGTGAAAGTTGAACAAGCAATCACAAAATATATGGTCAGTGATTTTTATAAAATCTAATCAGGTACTTTTAAAAAATGCTAATTACATTTATATATTTTTATAAGTCCTTAGTTAAATGAGAACAGGAAAATAAAATAATAATTAAGAGCAAATGTCATTTTCCTAAATAGGTATTCTTTATTCTTTTCCAAGGCAAGTATCTAAAAACTAGCTATTAAAATGGACTTTCTAGCTATTAGGTAGGTAATGGATAAAAGGGAGTTTGAATGATTAATTTTGATGCTGTATGTAGGCTCAGTGGGGTTCATGGATTGCTATCATTTATCGATTAAGAATTCTAAAACTAAATGCTTTCTTCACATCAGTTGTGGGTGAGTATGATGCTGCCCTGTTTAATTGACTGGAAAACACTAATTCACTAGGATTAATAGAAATGGAACTTGGGTTCCAAATCCTAATTCTCAACAGTAGTGTGGCTACTATTACCCTGGTAAAAATTGCCATGTAAAAATTCAGAAATTATGAAAATATATATTAAAATATATACTACTCTCAGAAACAAATAATAAAACATCCTTTAAAAATAGCCAACCTGTGCTAAAAATTAATTTTTTTTCACACTGGATGTCATATCTTAAATATCTTTTTGTATAATGAAAGGTCCTATGAAAGACTCTCAAATCGTATCTTGTCAAATACTGTATACCATTGACAGTTATTTTTTCATGTTGTCATTTGATGAATGAAGAAATGGGTAATATTCATTCTTGTAATACATTTTTATTTTATGCTTAGTGTATTTCAAGTACTCTTTTTAGAGGTGAAAGTTATAAAGATAAATAAGCATAATTTCTCCTATCAAAAAGGTTACTTTGGGAAATAAGAGGAAGTGTAAACTTATGGAAACATTAAATTTTCATATGAGTCAAAAATATGACCAAATCAAACAAAAATGGTGTGAATTTCTATCTTTACTGAAATTGGGGAATGCCTTCAAACGAACATACACATTAAGGTGATTCTGATAGATAAACCAGAAGATAGATAAGCTTGAAAAAGTTATGAAAGAATGACTTACATTTTTGATTACCAAGAAAGTGTCAGGTTAATCCTCCTCATGTCCTGCAACTTATAGAAGCAAGAAAAGGTATCTCACTTATGATAAGGATCTTTCCTCTGGGAGCCCATTTAAAACAACATTAATTTATACATTTTCTGAAATTATAGCAGCAGTACTGAAAGAGTAATAGCCTAACTACTACTATTTCAGGTAGAAAATAATTGAAAAGTCTGTGGTTTGTCTTGGCCGAGTGTGCTAGTTTCCTAAGGTTGCCATAATGAAATACCACAAACTGAGTGGCTTAAAACAATAAAAATTTTGTGTTTCACAGTTTTGAGGGTTAGAAATCCAAAAGCAAGATGTTAGGGTCACACTTCCTCTGTAATCAGTGTGGGTGAATTTTCCTTGCCTCTTCCTAGTTTCTAGTGATTTGCCAGCAATCTTTGGCATACCTTAGCTCTCAGCTACAGTATCACAATTTTTGCCTCCATTGTCATGGCATTTTCCCTTTTTGTCTCCATACAGTATTTTCCTCTTCTTACAAGAATTCCAGTGATACTGAGTTAGGGACAACTCTAATGATGATCTCATCTTAACTTAATTACATCTACAAAGATTCCATTTTCAAATAAAGTCATATTCACATCCATCTGGGTTAGGCGATTGTATGTATATGTGTATATAAATGAATATTCATAATCACATGAATGAGGATGTTTTCATCTCATTTATGTGGTCACAGTAAAATTAGACATGCACATAAGCCTAAATTTTCAGTACTAAAGCCTCATATATATGGGACACAATTCAACCCACTGTAGGAGCCTCTCCCTAGCATAGGTGAGTGAATTCATCATATCAAGTTGAGACTAGTGTATATATCATTATATATCATCTATCGTGAAGGAAGAATTTTAATACTTAAGAAAGCACACAACACAATTTTTATAAATAATTAAGTAGAAAGTAATAATGGTAAAAGCAGACATAAAATATAATGAAATATAAATAATATTGGAAGGGATAAATTAATGAAAGTCTGGTTTATGTGCTTGGCTAAAAATAGAGTAAAATTCTGAAGTTTAGGAATGAAAACAAATTGATTCACAGACATAGAAAAAGTTAATAGATTTTAAAAAGACTATTACTTCTAAACACTAGGGTAAGAAATTTAAAAATCTGGAGGAAATACACGATTTTTTTTCCTGACAGTTAAATTACCAATATTGCTAGAAGAAGGACAAAGAATTTGATAAATCAATTACTATAAAAGAAATTGTGAAGATGGTTGGAAGTTTGTTCTTTAAAACCACACTTACTAGATGATATTACAGATGGATTCTACTTAATTTTTCAATAGTCTTTATTTAAATCCAATATAATTGAAAACATTCAAGAGTATGAAAAACATAAATGCTTCCTAATTAACTAAACAACAATATTTAATGACAATTTAATAAATTTAATTCAGTAAAACAACTACTTATGATTATATGTAAAAATAAAATAAAATAAATAGAATCTGTCAACTTATTTAATAGATAATCAGGATTTATTCTAGGGCTTCAAAGGTGAATCAACATTAGGAGATTTAACAATACAATTTATTATGTTAATAAATTTTAGAAGTCAAACCATGTGGTTTTACCAAAGATGCTAAATAATGATAATATTCAGCCAAGGTCATTCATTGAAATTTTAAAAACAATTGACTATTGAAAGCCTAACTTTCAATAACTGCAGCTAGAATGTTCTTGGAGGCACCAGCCTTTGCATTTTGCCATGCTAATTGCTCACTTTCCACTGAGGTATTGGTAGATAAAATAGATTTTTATTATAATTGCTAGTATAGTTAGTTTGATGGGAATGTAACTAGATTACTTCATCTTTAGTAAACTGACTAATGTCAATATGTTTCTCTGATTTACCTCTAGAACTTGAGATTTAGTCAGCAGTGAAAATGGAATGCCCATGAAGATTTATATATATATTTATATATAACATCTAAATTATATATAGAATTTATTTATATTAGTTTAAATATATGAATATAAAAATATGTTTATTATATATAGGCATATATATATTAAAAATGTATTTTAAGCATATTAGATATAGATATAGATATAAATAACTTTTAATATTTTTCTCAAATCATTTCAGAAAGATTAGCCATTATACCTTGGAGTTAATGATAAAATAGTAGGGCAATTGACTAAATTTTTTAACTGCATCTTAATTTTATTGTGTGCATAAAATTTTGGGGGGCGTGGATTAAAAAATGGTTGATATTCAGAGATATCAGAAAAAATATTGATTTAGGTATTTCTCTATTCAAGGTACCAAATATTGTAGCCAAGACAAAAGCAATTTTTGGCCAAATTCTAGTGTCAAAGTCAATGTTGAGGCTTTGCTACTGAAAACCTAGGCTTATGTGCATCTAATTTTGCTGTGGCTACATAAATGAAATGGAAGCATCCTCATTCATGTGATAAACACTTATATCTGATTTTCAAATTGAAACTCATTTCCAACAAAATGTAAGCTTTACTTTTCAAGAAGACTTCTTTCACCCTTAAGAGAGTTAATCACCCATTACTAATTATTTAATGCTAACTTAGTTTTTAAGTCCATTTTTACATATAATATTCTTCATGGTAATACTTTTTCTATATTTATTTTATCAGACTCTGAAATCATTAAGATAAAAGTTAATGCACTGCAGAAGCTGAAAACATTTTTATTGAAGAAACTATAAACTGAGGAAATGAAATTAAGGAATACCTTCTTAGTATTGAATCAGAGTGGTCTGCTTAACTAATGTTATGCAGACATTTCAAAAGATGGATAGACTCCTGTAACAGAAATAAAGCAAAATATGCTACAAGATTTGTAGATAAAATGTAAAAATGCCCTAATGTGGAAGAACAGTAGCTAAGGGAGAAAATTTCATTTTGTAACATTAAGGAACCAATATACATTAAGGAACCAAAATAATAATTTGTCATAGGTAAAATAAATCCTTATTCAATCTACCTTGCAGTTTCCTGACAGAAGGTAATGCTGACCATCATATCATCTAGAAATTCTCCCAGGTACTTTAATCTGTCAGCTGAAAAAGATTCAATCAATTATGACAGATGGGCATGAAGTCTGTCACAGTTCTGATGGACTGAGGAGGGAGAAGCTTGACAAATGCTGAGAGACCAGCTATATCTTGGTGATTATTTTTGCAAAGTCAATCATTTGTGTGCTTTAATTTACTTTAGGAAGATTATTATTGCCTACTAATTGACATACATTTTACTTCGTTTTTTGACTTAAAATGTCAATGATAATTTTATGCCTGAAATGATTATAGATAGCAATAGAGATACACATGTAACAAAATCAACTTTATAGTGTTCACTTTTAAAAGCTATTGATATTTCAAGATTTGAATCTATCTCATAAATATTAATATTAGATGTATTTTAAATGTGTAAATATAAAAAATTATGACTTGATTAAGACTATGTCCAGTCAATATTTTCTTAATAATTCATATTAATCTCATAACATATCTTAACAATTATTTCTACAAAACTCTCAATTATTTTATTTTATTTATTTGTTAACTTTATTGAGATGACATTGGTTAATAAAATTATATAGGTTTCAAGTGTACAATTGAATAATACATGATACGTATATTGTATTGTGTGTTTACCACCCAAAGTCAAATCTCCTTCGGTCACCATATGTCATCCCCTTTACCTTACCTATCTCCCCTGCCTTTCCCTCCGGTAACCACAAAAGTGTTGTCTATGTCTATGAGTCTTTATTTGTTTATCTTGTTTGTTACTTTTGGTTTTATATCCCACATATGAGTAAAATCATATAGGTCTCATCTTTTTCTTTCTGACTTGTTTTGCTTAGCATAATAATCTCAGATCCATCCATGTTGTTGCAAATGGCAATATTTCATCTTGTGGCTGAGTAGTAATCCATTTATGTATGTACCACATCATCTTTATCCAATCCTTTATCATAAGACACCAGTTGTTTTCATGTCTTGGCCACCATGAATTATGCTGCAGTGAACATCAAAGAGCATATAACTTTATGGATAAACATTTTCAAAATTGTGGGGTGGATACTCTGAAGAGGGATTGCTGGGTTATATGGTAATTCTATTCCTAATTTTTTAAGGAACCTCCATACTTTTTTCCATAGCAACTGAATCAATTCATATCCCTACTAGCAGTGTATCAGAGTTCCTTCCTTCCCACACAAACCTCTCCAATACCTGTTATTACTTGTCCAGTTGATGATAGCCATTCTAACAGGTGGGAGGTAGTATCTCATTGTGGTTTTGATTTTCATTTTCCTAATAACTGGTGAATTTGAGCATCTTTTCATGTCTCTTGGCCATTTGTATGTCTCCTTGGGAGAAGTGTCTGTCCAGATTCTCTGCTGATTTTTAATTGAAGTGTTGGTTATTTGGTTGTTGATTTGTTGAGTTCTTTGTATATTTTGGATATTAGCTCCTTATTTGGAGGTGATATTTACAAGTATCTTCTTCCATGCAGTTGGTTGCCTCTGTTTTGTTGATGGTTTCTTCTGCTGTGCAGAAAATTTTTAATTTGATAGAGTCTCATTTATTTTTGCTTTTACCTTTGAGGTCAAATTTATAAAATCCTCTCTAAAGCCAGGACCATTGAGTGTAGTACCTATGCTTTCTTCTACTGATTCCATAATACATAACATTCAATTTTTACCACTCTTTAGCAAGCATGTGTATGTACTGATTTTCTTTTAAGATTAAAAAAACATATTCTACACAGAAAAAAATAATATTTAAGTCTTTGATCCATTTTGAGTTAATTTTGATATATGGTGACAGAAAGCAGTCTAGTTTTATACTTTCACTTGTGGTTTTCCAACTTTCTCAGCACCATTTATTGAAGACACTTTTCTTTTTCTACCGTATATTTTTGGCTCCTTTGTTGCAAAATATTTGCCCATGTATATGTGGGTTTATTTCTTGGATCTCAATTTTGTTCCATTGGACAGCATGTCTCTCTCTCTCTCTCTCTCTCTCTCTCTCTCTCTCTCTCTCTCTCTCTCTCTTTTTGTCAATGCCATGCAGTTTTGATTACTCTTGCTTTGTAGTATAATTTGAAATCAGGCAGTATGATACCTCCAGCCTTGTTCATCAGAACCACTCCAGCAGCCATATGCGTGTTGTATTCCCTGAGGTGAAAAAAATAAAAATAAATTAAAATAACTATTGGGAAATTACTCCTATATAATCTCTCTAATATATAAATTGACTTTTTGAGCTAGATAGATTCAATTATACATGAACAAGTCAACTTGATCAGAGAAAATGCAATTTTTTTAATTTTTATTTTTTTCAATGTATGCAATCCATCAGCCTCATATAATTCAGGCCTGCATAATAGAAAGGAGTTTTACATGGAAGCAAGTCTTAGTTTTATACACTTCAGTTTTAATCATTAACATGTTTTAAACATCTCCTTTTTTAGAATCCCTGTTTTTCAAAAGATATTCTCTTTAGGTTCCTTGCCATATTCAAAAGTTAAAAAAAAAGAGAGGAAGGGTCTTTTAATTTTTGTTTTTTAACCTTACACACTATGCCCTTTCACAGCCAATTGCTCTCAGATCCCTTCCTCACACTTTCCTACTGTGGCACAGCACAGGACCTACTCTTCGCCCATTAGGTTTTCTTGGCTGCCGTTTCAGCTGGCTCCAATATATTTGGTGTTACTGAGAGATGATAGAGTCGTAGTTGCTTGAAAAATCAAATACAGAACTACCATATGATTCAGCAATTCCACTTCTGAGTGTTTATCCAAAAAAAAAATACTAATTTAAAAATATATTGCACCCCTGTGTTCATTGCCGCATTATTTGCGAATAGCTATAATGCCAACTTTGTTCTTAGGTCCATTCTTACATATATTGCTCTTCATGGTAATACTTTGTTTATATATTTATCTTTCTCATCAGACTCTAAGTTTATTAACATTAAAATTAATGCACCATTGAAGTTCAATACATTATTATTGAAGAAACTATATGACATGGAAACAACCCAAGTATTTACTGATGGATGAATGTTTAAGAATTTAAATATAATCCTCTATCTTTCTCATAATTTCTACATCCCTTGAACTCTCAAACTTCCCTTTGTCTAGCAGTTTATTGGTTGTAATGTTTCTCTGCTATTGCTAATCTCTGATTTCCCCTTTTGTCCTTTTATCTCTTGTATCATCTGTTAACTTGTTTGCTATTCAAATTACCCTTATTTTAACTACTTAGAGAACTTATGATCCATACCCTCTTCTGAATAGATTCGGAATGGTGTATACTCCAACAAAAAAAATTAATTGTAGCTGCCTTGACTGTCATGATGAAATGTACATTAAGGTTACACAGTGGCTATGATACTCTGCAATAATCAATTATGAATGCAGGTAATGTCCTCATCACATGCCATATAACTACTCTAGTAGCCACTTCTGAATTATACCTTAGCATAATAATACTATTATAGTTTGCCATCACAAGATCATTTTATCTTATCAAGTATTAGAATAGTCTCTTCTTCAATGACCACATATTTTTAAAAGATAATCTTTATTATAAAAGTTTTGAAATGTAAGGCCCTCATTGCCTTAAGTCCAACTATTCTCAAACCCATAAAATCTGGTTTCTACATTTTGGCAATTGTAGAAAATGAGATTAGAACCTATTATATTCATATCCTATTGCTGCTATAACACGTTACCACAAACTGGTTAAAACAGCTAAAATTTATCATTTTCTAGTTCTGGAGAACAGATATCTCACTAAGCTAAACTAAAGGTGTTGATCGAGCTATATACATTCCAGGGGCTGTGAGGACTGTGTATCCTTTCATATTTTCAAGCTCCTAGAGATTGCCTACATCTGGTGGTTTGTGAGTCCTTCCCATTTTTCAAAATCAGCAATTCCATCACTCTGACCTCTGCTTCTGTTCTTACATACCCTTCTTATTTTGATTCCCTTGTCTATTTTATATAAGGACCCTTACATTTAACCTACCCAGATAAATAGAGTAATTTTCTGATTTCAAGAACCTTAATCATATCTGCAAAGATTCTTTAAACATTTTTACCGTATAAAGTAGCATAGTAACAGGTACAAGGGATTAGGAGGACATGAGCTTCTTTGAGGGGCCATTATTTCTTCTACCACAGAATCAAAATCTATTTAAATACACATCGCATGTGTATTTAGCCTCTAGGGAATACAGCCTTCCCATTATTATTTGTGACAAGATTCAGTTAACACATAAATGTATATGAAAATAAGGACTATTTTTTTTGCTAGATAATTCAAGGCAAGAATTATTTCTCTCCAGAATTATGATGGAATTGATACTCTGAATTAGCTTCAGCATTTCTCAGCTGATTCAGTTTCTTTCATAGATGTGGGCTTATTCATATTGTCTATTTTTTCTTGTGTGAATTTTGGCAGATTGTGTCTTTCAAGGAATTAGTCCATTTCATCTAGGTATTCAAATTTATGAGCATAGAGTTGTTCATATTTCTTTATAATTATTTTATTGACCAGAGGCTCAGTAATATCCCCTTTTTCATTTTTATATTAATAATTTTGGTCCTCTCTTTTTTTCTTAGTCTGACTAGACTGATAGATATTATTGATCTTTTCAAAGAACTAGCTTTCCATTTCATTGATTTTTCTCTATTTTTTTAATGTTTTTAATTTCATTGACTTCTATTTCAATTCTTCTTGTTTCTCTTCTGCTTAATTCAGATTTAATTTGCTCTCCTTTTTTAGTATGTTTTAGTATACTACTTTACATGTAGTGCAGATACTTTATAACAACAAAATATTTATATATATATTTCCTAATATATGTTTCTAATTTATAATTTGTAATTAGGAGCATCATATATAGGCTATGTATAATTACATATTATATATTACATAGTATAGAAATGTGCATAATCAAATATAGTTGCTTTGGGAAGGATAGGGTAGCTACCAAAAAGAGAATTAAAGAAACAAGCTTAAAATTTGTTAAAAAAATGTCTACAGCTGAGGTAAAATCTTTGGATATTTATAAATATTAGCCTATTTGATTTTCACAGATTAGTAAATTTTAGAGAACACAGTGCAGAAAATGACAGAGCTCAGATTTAAATACAGGTTTTCTGACTTCAAAGTTCATTCTTTTTCCACCACAGGAAACTGTGTTCCACATATTCAGCACAAGGCCATGTGCCTTCTAGCAGGTAATGGTGATGATTCTGACTCACATTTGATGAGATTTAAATTACATAGCTACTTGCTGCCTTAAAATTAATCTTGGACACTAGACTAGTCAAGCCACTGGCTATCTCCATCCCCAAAATTCACCATGTAACAGTAAGAGATTACTTGTTACTTTATTTTAATGTAAACATTACATAAAGACTGTGTATCAACTTAAACCTGGGGAGGTAAATTTGCATGGTGTTTGAGGACACTGTTCTTTGTGTTTTGTTGTATTGGATATGGGAGATTAAATGGTTTAGGATTCTGGCAGAACTGGACACTTGATGTGGTCAAAGATATGCTACAATCAGGAAAAGGGAGAACAAGACCATGAATATAATGTTTGAAAGTACTTCTGGTGCAATTGTAACTCTAGGAGTAAGGGGAGAAATGAATGAACTGTAAAGACATTTTTGAAAGAAGGAAATTATTAAAATTGCCAATATGCAATACAATGTAATTATGACTTACATTGTCAGTAATTACTGTCACTTTAGAATAGAAGGACTATTTCAGAGAAAAAGGAACTAGAAATTTTTTTAACTGCTGAAACTTAAAGAACTGAAAACATGTTCACTGAGTCTCCACACTACTTTTCTAACAATTAATGTACATCTCATCAGTAACTTCAGAGGCAAAACAAAAAGAGTCATGTGGGATTATAAAGAATTAATCTTTAATTTATGATCGAGAGTAATATTCGTCTCCTGGAATATGTTCTTTCTCTAAGAGGTTCCCAAAGCACTTGGAAAATCTAGGTAAAATCCATAAAATTGAATCACTGAATTTAGTTTCTAAAATTTTAAATTGCAAAACATAGGTAAAAATTAAAATGAAAGGGGATGTATTATCTATCATTTATTAATAATATTTATAGCCATGAAGGACACACACTCATAGAGGTTTTAAGATTTATTTTTATCTTTTAAATATTAAAAATTACCTATGATTATCTAAAGCTTAATATAGCACATGGCAAAGATTTATGCTAGAATATATTTTTCTTGATTTCTCTGACTTGATCTGCTAGTATTTCATAATAATATTACTTATTTCAGTGTTTACAAAATATATTAGAAGAATGCTGTTTATACAAAAACCTAGATATGATTAAAATTGAAATCTTCTATTTCTGAATTGGAACGAAAGGATTGTTTCTACTGTCACTATCCAGCATAATTGAGACCTTATACACACAAATATTGATTATATTCCTTAAAGAATCTTAAATATGTATGCTAATAGTCCAAATAGGAAATTATTTCTATAATATACAAAGTGACATATAAATTACCTGCAGTTTTTTAAGCATGATGCAATCCTTTATTCTAAACTTAGAACAATTGAAATCTTAAAAAAAAAGCCTTCCTTTCCGAAAAACAGATATAATTGGGATTTCACTCTAACGTGCTATCTTTCATTTCTCTTTCACTTTCTTTTTGCTTTTAAAATCAATATCGGGGTCACATTACATATAATGAAATGCACCAATTTTACATTTACAGTTTTAATGGGCTTTAACAACCATGCTACCACTCCTAAGATCAATATATTTCAACATATGAGAGTATATGCATAATGAATTATACATTTTTAAGTTAATCTCACAGATTCCTAACCCCAATAGACCATGGATCTGATTTCTGTCACACTGGACCAGTTTTACCTGTCCTAGGTTTTATATAAATGGAACACTATAGTATATACCTTTTGTGTCAGCCTTCTTTTACTTAGCATATTGTTTTTGAGATTCATTCATAACACTACATGTATCATAGATTGTTCCTTTTTATTGCTGAATTATCTTCCACTGTGTAGAAATCCCTGTCTTCATTCTCTTATTGATGAAATTTTGGATTGTCTTTATATTTGGGGTATTATGATAAGGTTGTTAGGAGCATTTATGTATACGCTTTTTTTCCTTTTTATTTTGAAGATTGTTGTAACTTCTTATAATCACTTTAATTTTATGTGTTGAAAATATAAATACATACATGGTTCAATGCTGAAAGCTGTAAGGGAAATTCATAGATCCTGTCTCCATCCCAGGAAACCTCTATCCTCTATTATCTGTCACCTCTTATAGGTAACCATTTTGATTGATTTATCATTTAACTTTCTTGTGTTTCCTTTTAATAAATAAGTGAATATATTTATTGCCATTTTTCCTGCTTTAGAAAATAAAATACTATATCATATAGATGTTTTTGTACCTTGCTTTGAAAACTTCCCTTAATATTCTATAGAGATCTTGCTCAAACATTTTATGGCTATAGTACTCTATAGTATGGATGCAACAAAATTTATCAAAGCAATGTCCTACAGATGAACATTTGATAACTTTCCAACATTTACTGTTGCATGTTGATATTATAGTAAAAGATCCTATGTACACTTAACAGCTTAGCAGAAGAGGCGCATGCCTTTCTAGACATAAATATTGTTTACTTAAGTTTGTACAGTTCTGCACAGGATATCTGTTATTCAATCAAAATTATAAAACACATAAATAAAGAAGCAAAAACTTTAAGAGACAAAGCAGTCATCAGACTCAGTGTTGAATTGTATATATTAAAACTATCAGAGAATTTAAAATAGCTGTAATTAATATCTTAAAGGCTGTAGTGGGAAAGTTTGGTAGCACACATGAACACACATGAAATAGAAACTACCTAAACTGAAGAAACAGAAAAAAAGAGTAGAAAAAAAAACAAGGTATTAAAGGTCTGTGGGACAATATGCATCTAATAAGAATCCCTGAAGGAAAAATCAGAGATAACAGAAGACATACTCCAAAAATAATGGAAAATATCAAATCACAGACTCAAAAAGAGAAACTAAAGCATAATAAATAGTAATTAAAGAACAAAACATGTCATATTCAAATTGCTAAAACCAAAGATAAAAATAAATATTGAAAGTAGTTAAAGGAAAAATATATATTACATAGAGAATCTCAAAGCATAATTTTCACTAGAAATTATGTAAGCCGGAAGATAATGCAGTGACATCTTTAAAGATCTATAATTAATAATGATGATAATAATAATAATAATAATAATAATAATAATAAACCTCTGAAACCTAAATTCCTGGAAAAATAATTTTTAAATGTAGAGAGAAATACAGACTATTTTCAGAGATAAAAATGCTGAGAGAATGCATTACCATTAAAACTGTTAACATGTATGAGCAGTTTAGAGTATAAAGTAAAATATATGAGAGAAAATAGCACAAAAGATGAGAGGAACTGGAATTATAGTGTTATAATGGTCATAAATTATGTGTGAAGTAATACACTCACTACGCTTTAACAGACTTGATTTCTACTTTTTCTTTCATGTTTTTAACCCAGTCTTCACATATTACTTTCAAGTCAGCTGAGTTTTTGCTTCTCCATCTGTGAGCTCTTGATGTTGATTATCCTGCTTCTGTCAGTATGCTTGTGTCTAATGCCATTATTATTTCTGAAAAAAATTCCTACAGCTTGATTGCCTGTATGCATTTTAGGTCCTGGCAAGTCACAGATTCTCAGCATGCATTTATTGAATAAGTTAATCAATTTAAAAATATTAGGTTTTATTGCATTTCCCATGCAGTAGTCCTGTCCCTACAACTTGACATGGAAATTGTTCTTTTTCATCTCGCCCCACACGCACTGTGTTCTTCATGTTTTAATGAACCCTCATCCGAACTCTTAAGTTTATCTAAGTAGATTGACTTAGGGAGAGTCCACCTCAAACCAGGGAGTAGATGTAATGTCAGGTCATATTCCTTTCCCATTGGTGCAGGTACCTAGGTCAAATACACTAAAAACTGAGCTGAACAATACAGAAAGGCAAATCTAGACACCAAATTCCAAATTGGTGCCTAACACAACAATATGAGCTTTTTATTTCCTGTTTACATTCTGTCTAGGTGCCTAGCACAAAGAATATTAATAGAATAAATGTAATTCTAGATGTTTTCATAAGCATCAATGGCTAAAAAGTATGGAATGGGGATCTTCTGCCAGTTTTAGTACAATCTGGGCTTTAATTATAAATTTAAGTTCTCCTTGTCAGTTATTTGACAGTATAGTTATTCATTTGCTCTTCTTGATTTATTTGAATTAAGCACAGGCTGCTGAGCTCAGCTATTTTTTAAAGGCAGAATGCCTTAGTAACAAATAACAGACATTTATTTGTTATTTACCTTACATTACACCTTGACTTTTTGTTTTTTAACTTACTAAAGTTAATTGCTCAGTGGGTATGTTATTGCCATGAAAAGTGCTTTCTGAAGCTCACAAGGAGTTTGGATTATTACCATTCTTGAAAACGCATGTATTGGAGACAGGTGAGGGAAGCAAAGGGGCCACACTTGTAGTGTTAAAAGCTGTAAACATATACTTTTTTAGTGGGTAAAGCATTTTTGAGAACTAACCTCTTCTCTAGAGGACTACAAAAATAAGAAAGATGGGTACTGTGAATAAGAGCTGAGAATGGGCAAGTGAATAAGGAACAGGGAATATCAATCACAAGATTCCCATAGGCACATGAAGCCTGGGCCTGTTGGGATATTTCCACTAGTCTGGGCAAATAAAACTATGTCTGATAAAGTTTATTCCCCATCTCTTTTATATTAAAATCTATTATTAACCTATAAAAAGGGAAATGATTACCTGATTTTCAAACAGCAATGAGGTGGCCAGGGTCCAATTGGGCACTAGAAAACCTTGAAAAGATCACACCCAGATATATAGTCAGTGATCCTTTTAAGAGGGTTGTTCTGTGTGAGATTGAAAGTGTTGGTTTGGAGATTCACCAACCTCAATACTCCAAGGAGTATCCGAGTACAGTTTATTGTAAAGTGTACAGCTGAGAAGGAACATCCAGTAACTATAAGTTTATATTGATTGATGTTTCCGCAGGAAAAAAAAAATAAAGATGAGCCTTTCCAATTTACCATGGGAGACATGTTCATCAGACAACTGAGATCTGGGAAGATCTTAGAGACTTTTCATTCTCATCATCTCTTTATATGTAGAAGGAATAAGAACAAATGACTTCTATACCAATTTTCCATTGCTGCTGTAGGAAATCACCACAAATTTATTAATTTAAAACAACATAAATTTATTATTTATTTATTTGTTTGTTTGTTTATTTATTTATTTTATTTAAACTACTTCTGTCGGTTAAAATCTAACATGTCTCACTACTAAAATCAGGGCATCGGCAGAACTATGTTTCTTTCTGGAGCCACTAAGCAGTGGTTCCCAAACTTTGGGCACCAAGGACAGGTGCTCCTGTGAGAATCTAAAGCCTGATGACTGAGGTGGAACTGATGCCAGTGATGCTAGCATTGGGGAGTGACTGCAAATACAGATGAAGCTTCCTTAGCTCACTGGCCTGCCGCTCACCTCCTGCTCTGCGGCCCTGTTCCTAACAAGCTGAGGCCTCTGGGTTGGAAACCCCTGCCCTAGAAGATAGGCTTTCTTTTGTTTTCCAGGTTCTAGCAGCCACCAAGATTATTTAGTTAGGTCCTCCTTATCTCACCCTCAAAGTCGGCAACATTGCATCTTTCTAATCATTCTGTAGTGTCATTATTCTGGCTGCAGTCAAGAAAGAGTCATTCAAGAACTCAGGTGATTAGGTTGAGCCCACCCAGGTAATCCAGGGTTATCTATCCATCTCAGGTTTTTTATCATAATCATACTTGCAATATTCCGTTTTTTTTTTCATGTAAAGTAACATAGTCACTCACAAGTTCAAGGGATTAGGACCTACTTATTTTTAGGTGATTATTTTTCTGCTTACTACAATTTTTCTAAAGCTCAATTGTCAGTGGTCAGGGCTAAAATTAGAAATTTTATAATTCTCAGCCACATGTTATTTCTACCATAATACAAATTATTTGAATCAACTAAAGAGACAATGTTTTAAAATATTACTATCTTCTAAATTAGAAGGATTATTTAAAGGAGAAAAGAATTGTTTTTCTCATTGGCAAAAGATCAGAAAGTACCCAACAGTTATTCTATTGTACTTTTTGTAACATTATAGGCCTACAACTGAGATTGCTAGGAAGAGACTACATAATGAGAATGCATTTGGAACATACTTACAGGAAGTGTGCAATTAAAGTGGAGTCTAGAGACTTGAGCCAAAGTGTGACAGTAGTTGATATGGCCAATGATAAACATAGCAGTGAGACTTTTTAAGAAAAGTGTTATCTGATAAATAATACTTAAAGCTGCAGCAACATAATTCCTCTTTCATGACTGATGGACCTTAAAAATCTTCACGAAAATTATTTTTTTGTATTTTCTTGATCTAGTTGAGGATAGGGAAATTTCAAGGCAAAAGGATGCTTGTAATTGTTACCAAAGTAAAAGAGCATAAGCAAAGAAAGGGAATTTAATAAACGAGAGTAGTAGAGTCAGAGCTGACCATCTAATCTTTGTAGAAATCTTTGAGATGTCATTCATCTTTATAAAACATAAAATAGGTGTTCAGTCTAACTTACCTAGTTAGTAGAGGATAGGGTGATCCCAGCTGATAGCTGAGTTGCAAGTTTTGTGCCTTTTATATTTTCTTTATATTTATTTAGACTCCAAAGCACAAGAATTCAGGTAATTTTGTAATCCAGTATATGTATTTTTTTAATATTTGGTCCCAAGGCCATATTTAGTATCAAATGTAAAGGAATTAATATGCTAATTTATATTTTGTTTCTTTTGCTACAAAAGGAAAACAAAATTAATTTTAAAGTATATTATTTTGGTTAAATGTCTGTGACCACTTCTAAATAGTAAATTTAGAAGTGTGCATTTTTCCTTTGAAATTAGTACAGTCATGAGAATTCTTCAAATGGGAATTCATGTGGGAAAAAAAACATTTTAAAAGAATTCCATTTATCAGGTGTTCAGAAAATGTATCCTCCAGAGAAAGCTTTCATTGGTATTGTAATATCTATGTCAAGACACTCTGTATGGCACAAGGTAGTTCTCATTGCATTTTGGAGACTGACAACTAACTGACTTCAGCTAATGTCAGATAAGAACAAAGCGCTTACAAATTAAATTGAACAGTGTTGCAATATTAGTTTACTGATGCAGTTGGAAAAAAGATATTCCCCAGGAATGAAATGTCCAAAAGAGCTCTAAGTACGAGAGATTCTGTAATGATAAATAAAATTGTATGGTTCTCCATGGTCCATATAATTGGATTTTATTTTATTCTAATTGGTTTTGATTTAAAACTCCTAGTACACATAAAAACTTTAAAAGGAGAATATTAGAAGAACGATTTGTGTATCTCTGTTATATGAAGTTTGACCTTAGTAGTTCTATTGAACTATGTAACCATTTTATCATTATTGAAGAAAAGTATATTGAATCTCCAAAATGGACATTTTGTAGAAAAGTCATACAAATTACTTGCTCACCTAAGTCAGCTTGAAAATAATGTTTAAATAAGCTAACACATTCATTCATGTGACCGATGTAACTGCCAGAAAGCAAACATTTATTAACTACTCATCTATGTCTTGTATATTTTCACTTTCTACAGTTAACTCAATGAAACATAATTAATAATGTTTTAAAATGTGTAATCTTCTAGTTAACATTAAAAAATATGACAATGTGCACTTTACGAGATTCTGTAGATACTACAAAATGACAAGACCCTAAACAGATTTATAATTGTGTATGACGAATGATGTGATTTGTTGGCTGAGGGAATTAAATGTATTACATTTCCTCAGATGTTTTGTTCAATGTCAGGTATATAAAAATGGAATTCATTCAGATAAAAATGAAGAATTAGAGGGACTCTAAATTATTTCACAAGACATATGATGGAAGGTAGCATGGCATTTTAAAATAGCAAAGAGTGAGCTCACAGGGGAATTGAATATATCTCTTCAGTATTTGAAAGCCTGTCGTGAGTAAGGGGATTAATGTCCATTTTAGATAAGTATTTCAAATATAGATCTGTGTTTAAGTGAAGGCAGAATTTTGTTCCAGAGGGATCCAAGTGTGTCTGCTACCTAAGATAATGAGTACCCAGCCTCTATCAGTGATAAAATATTGATTTTACATACATTAAAGAGGAATATTTCAAAAGACATTCAACATTCATGTACCTGGTGCTATTGGAATTAGTCTGACTTTATTACTTAATTTTATCAACTAGGTGGCCCAAACATGTAATATTGGCATGAGTATACATGGGTGTATATTTATAATTCAGGCACTGCATTGATTGTATTGATTAAATCAGTGAGTTACAATAGCAGCATGAAGGTTGAGAGTTCACTGATATGGTATGGATGTTGAAATTTCTAAAGGAAATTGGCTAAACAGAGTATAAATCCTTTTAAAAATCCAAAAATTTCTGACAAAAATCTTTCATGTTCTTAATATTTAATTGCGAGTTAAAATCAAGAATGTTAAACATAATTCATTAGAGAAATAGATTTTGAATTCAGCTGTATCTAGATTGTAGTTTCAGCTCTGGCATTTCCAAGTTGTTGTCTATATCACCTATATGGATTGTAAACAGGATTTAAGCATGAAAATAAAGTTAAATGATATATGTAAACGAGTTATTCAATATCAGACACATATTATGGGTTTATAAATGTTACTTTTATTTTCTCTAATTTAAAATGAAATTATTTTAATTATAGCAGAGTAAAGTAACATTTTTTTATTGATAGTCCACAACATATAAGAATACAATTTAAGTGGTATTCATAAAATAATGCCCACTAAATTTACTTATTTACATTCTACCCCAAATCCTAATTGGAGATTATGTAAATGTAACTGTAGGATCATGAACTAACTGCTCTACTCACCTGAAAAGCTGTCTCTGCAGTTACTGCTCAAGCTACCACTTCTTAAAGCTGACAGAAAATATACCACCCCCAGTCAAAAATCCCTTTCTTTAATTTATGGAAGTCAGAAAATTTTGACAGAGACAGAGGAAGTCTCTAGTGCAGAGTGTTGGACTCTTGCAATGTTTTCTGAGGGAAGGATGAAAGAAGAGAGAGGATCAAATAATTAACTTAAAATACTCAATTGGTCACTAGGATAATACTGACAGTATTTTCTCTTGCCACGAATGGGTATGTTTCCCCTTCTATATGTATAGTATATTCAAGTTATCTTCATTGCAAAACAATAAAATTGAATTATCTTAATACTTAGCATGTCATTGGATTTGTGCCATGAAATGATTAATTTTGTTTCCACAAATATTGTATCACAAATTCTATTTTTCTTCATTTTTATTAGTTTTTGTTGATAGAATAAAAGAAACTGCAATCGACCTTTCATCTATTTCTAACATAGCAAGTTTGAATCAATAGATTCAGCCAAGTATGGGCAGTCACTTAGATTTTAATTGAATATATGGAATTTTTATTATAATTATAAATTTTCTATAGTACAAGTGCCAATTGACATGTAATGATCACCAAATTTAAATATCTTTGGATTTCTTTGACAACTGGAGTTATTAAGCATCGGTATTTTTCAGCAAATACAAATATTTTTGTTAAAATAATAAAAATAATATCTTGAAAACATATACTTTTCCTTTTCTGATGATTATACTTTAGTATTATAAAAATGTATTTTATTATCAAAATTTTTGAAATTATCTGGAATTAGAAGAATAAATACATAGTGACTCATAATACGACTACTCGATTCATGAGCAATCTCTACACACTTTGCCAAGATTATGGTATATAGTTTTAAGCCTCCAGTTACTATTATGTGTTTTCCTCTTGTAATCCTTCTCTTCTTTTTTTTTTTTTCTCTGCCTTTTCCTTTTCTACGAATCATTCTACCCTAAAGCCATTAAATTAGTTGGGGGCAGAGCAACGTGGATATTTTTTTAGGGGTATCTCTTGGTTTAGGTTATCACAGCCCAAGCAGAGTGACAAAGGCATCTATATTTAGAAGCTGCTTGGCATAAAAAGTCAAAGTCAAGTGAGTACAGGGTGCATCTACGTGGAGAATGAGCCTGGCATGGGCTTTTAGAATACTAGTGGAGTAAAGATGGCCCCACACAGGATATAGCCTGCCATGAGGAGTCAGAGTCCAGGCAGAGGCAGGAAGACATCCCCCCAAAAAGGAGTGTCAGAAACCAAGTAGACTAAAGAGGTTATTCAAGTCCATGGACAGCCCAGTGTAGTTGGCAGTGCCCAGTGAGGAAAAGAAGGTGGATGTCCAGCTTGGGATGGCAGAGCCAAAGTGTGGTGAAGAATTTGTCACTGTAAGGGTATAACCTGCTTTGGAGAGGCAAACTCAAGTGGAGTGAGCCCATCAGCAGCTAAATGTGAATTATCAAAACCTGAGAGAGTTATAGGGGGCATTTATGTTAGAAGAAGTCCTGATGTGGGGTGTCACATTCTATGTTGGTTGAGAAGGACCTCCTCAAAAATGGATAAAGCAAAACAGGGTGTGAAAGTTAAGAGCAAGATAGAGACAGAGGAGCAGAGGATACTGACAGCTAATGGAGGTGGCCTGAAATGGGATGACAGATTTTTCTAGCATGAAGACTCAGAGCCTGAGTGAGAGGAGAAGAGAAACTTTGTGGAACTGTGGCCAGACAAATGTTGGCAGAGCCCCAGGATGGTGAGGCAGGCCTTCACATAGAGTGGTGCTGAGGCATGGGGTGTTGGAGCTCAAAGTTTACAAAGTACTTCCCAAGTGATGGATTAGAGTCTGAGAAGGAACACAAGGGTGCTCATGTGGGAAGAAAGCCCAGTGAAAAAGTGATAGAATCTAAAAATGCTGAAGAAGGTTTTCATAGCAGAGAGCAACCTAGCCAAGTTATTTAGAGTCTGAATGAGTAATGGAAACATCCACAAGGGGGGGTGGGGCATAGCCAGAGTAAGGTGTCAGGGGGCAGGTAGGACAAAGAATGCACATAGAATTGGGAAGTCCATTGTGATGTGTCATAGTCCCATCAGGTAGAGGAAGGTTGGTAATGAGAATGTTTACATGGGGAGAGAATTTCTGGGTGGGTATTAGAGCTTTTGTGGGATTACAAAGGGATCTAGCAAAGGAAAACGGGTTTTTAGAAGGATGGATTAAATAAATGAACACATTAAATAAAATGGCAGTATGTTTCTCATTGTTTGGGAAGAGAGTTATCCAAAGAAAGAAAATTATTAGATCAGCATTAGTGGTATTAGTATGAATTTATGGCTTTAAATATATAGAAACAGATGGAAAAAATATAAATAGGATTTCTATTTTTATCCATGAAGGCATAATTTCTAAGGAACATACATTGTATCACAAACAACTGGTAAATTAGACAAAAAACGGTGACCAAAAAAGCTGTTCACAAACATTAGACAAGAGTAAATGCAGAAATTTGTTTTCAGAAGCTATGTCACCCTTTCTTTGACTTCTTCCCATGTAAACATTCTCTTGATTCTTCTCAGTCTCTGAATTGCACTTTGGGTTATCCTTCCTCATAGACATCTTTTACAACCTTTGGGCTCCATGATCTCATGGCTACCATTCTATATGAAGATCTTCTTCATTAGGATTAGCAAAACTTTTTGTCTGGAGACAAATTCTCGATAGTGGAAGTAGATACGATGGAAAAAAAAAAAACCCAAACTTTCTTTTTCAGGAAATGATGCTGGAACAACTGGACATCCATGGGCAGAACAATGAATTTAGATACAGGCTTACATGCTTTATAAAATTTAACTCAAAAAGGATGGTAGAGCTAATGTAAAATGCAGAACTATGAAATTCCTAGAAGATAGCATAGGAAGAATATCAATGGCCTTGGGTTTGGCAATAACTTTTTATATATGATTCTAAAAGCACAATTCATTAAAGAAGCCAATCTGAAATGGCTGTATGACATCCAGGAAAAGGCAAACTGTGGAGACAGTGAAAATATCAGTGGGTATCAAGGTTGAGGGGGCAGTGAGAGATGAATATGTGGAGCACATAGAATTTTTTAGGGCAGTGAAACTACTCTATATTATAATGGCGGATATATGTCATAGTACATATGAATGTACAAAAGCAAGAAGTGAACTCTGATGTAATCTATGATCTCTGGGTGCTGATGTGTCAGTGTAGGTTCATAGATCATAAGAAACATACTACTGTGATAAAGGATGTTAGTAGTGGGTAAATTCTGTATATATGCTGGCACAGTGTAGTTGGAAAATCTCTGTACTTTCCACTCAATTTTGCTTTTAACCAAAAATGTCCCTAAAAATATATAAAATCTATTATAAAGAAATACAACTGATAGACTAAAGCAAACAAAACAAAACAAAACAAAACAAAGTTAATGCATATGTGGTTTCAAACACGTAGAAGAAAAACATATGGCAGCAGTTTCAAAAGAGTGGGAGGGAGAACTGACAACATAATATAAAATTCTTAACTTTATATGAGAATTAACACAATATTTTTGAAAGTGAAATGTGATAAATTGAAAATGCATACTGTGATCTCTAGAAAACTAAAATTAAAACAAAGGAAATTAGCTAACTAGCCAGTAATTAAAATATGGAATACAAATATAATTAATCCAAAAGCTGATAGAAAAGAAAAAAAGGGGGGGAGGCAAAGATCCGATGAAACAAATTGGAATCAAATAGCAAAATTTATAGTAAGATTTGATACACATGCACACACACATACACACACATTTATATTTAAACATCGATAATTACAAAATTTTCTAAAGGTTTAAACATTATAATTGAAATATAGATATAATCAAATTTGATGAAAAATTCAAACACAATTATATGTTGCCTATAAGAAAAGCATAGTAGATATATTTTTAAGTCATAACTAGGTTAAAAGTTTAGAAAGACAAATCCTATGCAGACGCTAATTATAAGGAAATTGTAGACAGTATATTAGTATCAGAAAAATCAGGCTAAAAAAAAGAATTTTCCAATTTATAATAATAAAGGTATTCATTCAAGGTATGACAATCCTTAAATATGTATATACCTAATACAAAATTTCAAAATAAATGAAGTCATAAATGACAGATTTAAAGAAATTCAAAATTCATCTAGCTATGGTTAATGGGCCATATTTATTTTTAAATAACTAGAGAGTGGGCAAAATATATGAAGCAATGGTTTTCAGTCATTGGACAACAGTTAATGCAGGGCTCTAATGAAAAGAATAAAAATGAATAGAGCCCTGTGAGTTCCTAGCTTACTACTTGTGGATAGTTTGCAGTCTGGAGTACAGTGAGGGACAACTGAAAAAAAAGTTTATGATTTTGTAGAATTGAAAAGACTGACATTGGAGTTTGGGGAGACAAATGCAGGTAGGATTTGGATGGCATACTCCTGAAGATCAGTGGATGATTCCCCTCAATGTTTCAACTTAGTAGCAATCAATTCATGTACATATGAGAGGCACCTAACTGTACCTAGGAATAAAATTTGATAAAGTGAATAATCCCACAAATACAAGAAACTCAATGAACTGAAGTCATACGCACATATACACATATGCACATACTATGCCAAGGATGATCAAAATCAAAATGTGGAAAATTAATGATATGTATTCAACAATAATGATAGCAACAAATATCTTGAAAGTAACAAGAAGAAGGAGAAAAGACAAATTACATACCAAGAAACAGCATAAAAAATACCATGGACTTCAAGTTATAAAAGCAGAAATCACTTTTCCTAGTATTTCTTTATAATTATCTTTCATACCTATGAGTTTTATCCTTGTACCTATCCACATACTGTTTCATTAGTTGTTTAAGTAGTTTATAGACTAAGAGGTCCATTGATTTTATTGAGTCAAATTGCAAAAAAATACTACTTTCAATTTTATTTAAATTCAAAATTGTCTTCAAAAATGATTTGAGAAGTTATGCCAGTAGGAATCTTGACATAAGATCCAGACACGATTCTTTAGTTGAGGAATTATTGGAGAAACAATGAATGGAGGGCTTATTTGGTGCCAAGGGAGGAAAGTGACATTTATTGAAAAAGCACTTGTGCCATACGTGTGCCCGACATAAGTTATCTAATTTCATTCTCAAGCCTGCACTATTATGTTAATATTTTCCCACTGGAAAATTGAAAAAATTCTATATTCGGGAAAATAAGGATTTGAAACTTATGGAATCTCAGGGTAGTTAATCTCTGTGACAGAAAACTAGCCTCAAATACAGGATATAGCAATTTTTCTCTCTAGATCTTAATTGAACTAAAATGTTGATATATAGAAAAAAAATAATAGTAATTTTGTAATACAAATTGCAGTCTGTAATACAAATTGTAATCTGATTTAAAATGTTTGTATCACTCACAAATAAAATATTTGCTATTTTTTTAGCTATAATTTGTTTTTGCGGGAGAGTGTTATATATTGAATATATGCACTGATTCTTTGATGCCTGTGATTGCATGCAGCTGAACAGAGCTGTAAGAAAAACTGCTTACTATTGAAGTGTATGAAGTGTGGAAACCATGACTGAGTAGATGCAAATGTAAAAATAGGCTTAGAAATTTATTTGACCATAAACTTAATATTAAGAAATAGTAACATGGCTAGGCTGCATGCATTGAAATGTAATCCGTAGGTCTGGGGCAGCAGAACTAATCTTGCTCTTCTCTGCTTCCCTAATAATACCTCCAGTCACGGCATTTCACTTCCAGTGATATCAACTGGAGAACATTTGGAAGAGAACCTGTATTGGAAAACGTTTAACTTGAAATCATGGCCCATGAAATTTTAAAAGCAAATTTTAAAATTTTAAAAGCAAAAACAATGATACCATTTTAATATGAAATCAGATAATAATAGTTAACAGGTTTAGAGTATATCACGCTGTGAGATATTGTCAAAGAAAAATTGTGCTGGATAGGGTTCAACAGGCAAGGAAAACTTTATTCAAAGACGATTGCAATAGAGGTCAAGATTATTACAATAGGAGAGAGAGATTGAATTCAACTGAAACAAAAGGAGGGAGACTTTTTATGTGCTGGGGTGAGTTAGTAGAATACTACTGGAGGAAGTAAGGTGGGTAGGCTGGCCAATGCAATTAGACCATCTGTATTTGCTAATTGGTGCCTATAAAAATTAGATTCCTATCCTCCCACAAAGATTGGAAAATAGGAGTACCATCTTTTCTTTTTAAACTATTTTGTTGAGGTATAATTCATATGTTAAAAAGCTTTACATATTTAATGTATACAACAAAGCAAGTTTGAGGGTAAATATCTACATGTGAAACCATCACCATCATCAAGTCTATAGACATATCTGTAGCCTCCCAGCTTCTTCCCATTCCTATTGTTATTAGTGTTAGTAGTAGTAGTAGCAAGAACACTTTAAAAAATCTGCTCTCTTTACACAATTTAAATATACAATATTGCTTCTTACAGCCACTATGCTAGATAGCAGATCTTTAGAATTTATTCATCTTGCATAATTGAAACCTTGTACCCTTTAACTGTTTCTCCTTTCTCCCTCTCTCAGCCCCTGACAACTCCCTTTATATGTTTGGCTTCAGTATGACTATTTTAGATTCCACATAAAGTGAGATTATACAAGATTTGTCTGTCTGGCTTATTTCACGTAGCATGTCCTCTAGGTCCATCTATGCTGTTGCAAATGGCAGGAATCCCTTCTTCTGTAAGGCTGAATAATATTCCATAGTGTGAATATACTGAATTTGCTTTTAAGATCCCAATTTCTATTCATTTGGATAAATATCCAGAAGTGAGATTTAAGGTATCTTATGGTAGCTTTATATTAAACTTTTGATAAATTGTCTTACTCTTTTCTGTAATGGCTACACTAATTAATATCGCCACTAACAATGTACCAGAGTTGCCTTTTCTCTACATTCTCATCAATAACTCTCTATAATTTTAATATTTTTAAAAAATAATAACCATCTTAACAGATGTGAGGTGGTATCTCATTGTGGTTTTGATTTACATTTCCCTGATGACTAATGATGCTGAGCACCTTTTCATGTACTTTTTTTGCCATTTATAGGTCTGCTTTGGAGAAGTATCTATTCATGCCCTTTTCCCACTTTTTAATCAGGTTATTATTTTTTGCACAATCTTTATTGATTACATTTCAAAAGGATGACTCATTAATCCTTGAGAAAGACATTCCTCAGTTTTATAGCTGAGGAGAATGTGGGAGAAGATTGATATATCAAGGTGGTAAAAGTTCCCTTTAAAAAGGGAGGTCAAGGGCTTATAATCAGGAAGAAATCTTTCTAAATCTTCAGTCATGCTGAAACATTAAGGTCACTGAGGTCAGATAGCATATGAGCAGCACAGAATCAAATACAGAGAGACTAGGGACAGAATGCCTGGATTGAAACACTAACTACCTGTCAGACATTAGACAAGTTACTTTATCTCTCTGTGCTTCTATCTCCTGACATATACAATAGAAATAATAGGTTGCTTTAAGATTATGTGAACTAATATTAAATAAACACTCAGCACTAATAGATGCAATGTAAACAATTGTTTTAAAATATTTTATTTAACCCTTTCAATAGCCATATGAGAGGTTCTATTATTCCTGTTTCATTGATAGAGGAAATGGGCTGAGATCCAGCCTATCTTGGAAGTCTGGGACTGAGACTATTCTCTAAACTGGGAGGCACATTGTAGAGTTGGCATGCATGGAGTAATCAGGACATAAATTTCAGTAAATTACCTGTTATCCCAAAATACAAAGGTAAATCATACTCTTTAGTTTTTTAAAAAATATTTTGAGATCTATCTAGTTAAAATGAAGGTACAAATGGAAATGTGCAATTCTAAGAAGGAATTTTATTTAGTCATTAGAGTATCATTCTTTTCTACAGTTATGAAAAAGAAAAATATTCACTGACAAGTTACTATGTGCTGACTATAAACAGCATTGTGAGAAATGCCTGGACCTTTTTTCATGTATTAAGATAAGCTCAGCTCTCAGTATGAGTAACATGAAAACAAACACTACAGACACTTATTTCTTTCACACATAGAATTTATCAATTAAATATTAAATACCGATTAATAGAGACTTTAGAAAAAATCAGTAAATAAATAGAATTTTTACATCCAAAATTCAGGTACAATGAATTACACAAAGTCATTGTGACTTATTTTGATGTCAAGTTACATCTGCTAAAATCACGAGTACATTACAACACATACTAAAAATATTTACATGCAAACGAAAGTTAGATTGACTTTACTAAAGAAAATGCAAAGTAGATCTGACCTATTCATAGATAAGTAGAAATTGATTACATACTTTTATGATGACATTGTTGATATTCCACCTCTTTTAACTTCTGTCAGAAGTGAAGTCAATTTTTTAAAATGTGAAAAATAAAGGACATGAAAGAAACTCATCTTTACTAATTACCAAGTATGAGAGAGCAGAACATGGAAAGGGAAACGTAATTAACATCGATAAATGGGTGCTTGACCCCATTAATTAAGCTGTAGGGGGCATCCAACACTTTAAGAATTTTAACTCACCTTTTTTGAATCATTATCTTTTTTTACAAACAGTTTCTCTGGCACTTTCTTCCATTAAGAAGTCCTCTATCTGTGTTGTCACAGATGCCATTATCTTCATGGAGTAAAAACTTCAACCTGGTTAATGAGGCCACTCAGAACATAAATCTGAGCTCAAATCAGTTAACACAATAGATATGTGGCTTGCCAATGTGGGCAAGAGAGTCAAGTTTAGTTGGAGAGAATAGACACTGATGGATCATTTTTAATTACAAATAAATAGACCGCTGTTCAAATAAGAATATCAAGCAATTCATCACTAACCATGTCAATGTTTTAATCTATAAAATGGGAAGGCCTATCTTTACCTGAAAGTATGTTAGGAATTTGTTTCAGTGTCTCCTTTTTTAAAAGGTTTTATGGAGATTCGGTTGATATACTGATATACTGATATAGCTGACATAGTAAAGTATATACCTTGTTAGGTTTTGACATGTATATATGCCTGTACAACCATCACCACTATCAAAATAATAAACCAAGTGTCCTCGTAAAACTTTGCAATTCTTCCTGCTCATTTCATTTGTCCTCAAGAACTGCTGATCTATTTTCTGTTACTAGAGATTAGTTTATATTTTCTAGAATTTTATATCCAGACTCTTGAAGTGTGTACTCATTTTTCTGATTTCTTTCACTTAGAATTATTATTTTGAGGTTTATTCACGTTGTGGTGTATATCACTAGTCCATCACTATCTTTTACTCATTAGTATTCCATTGTGTGGATATACCACAATTACTCATTCATCTGTTGGTGGTTTAGATTGTTTCCAGTTTTTTGGTTATTATGAGGCATATCAAGAATTTTTAGAAATGGAAACATATTATACTGCCTGTACATTTTCTATGGTCTACACAACAAATTATATAGGCATGGTTGTCACTTTTTAATTTTAACAAACTCACATATTTACTGCATGAGCTTTCATCATTTTTAAAAAGAATATGACCAAACTAAATCAATAGTGTGGGTCAACCTTGATTTTATATTTTGAAATGTTTCAGGGTAATTGAAATTAAAAAGTTCAAGGTAATAAGTTAGTGGGTGTTTTCTCTTTGATTTTTCCAGTTTTACCTCAGTGATACCCCAGTACTAGGAGCCTATTACATCACTTGCATCTGGTTTCATACTGAAGAAAATGCTGTGCCCACTACATGATTGGAAAATGTTATATGTATGCTGGGACAATTATTCTATTTTATATCACTAAGCCAGATAGCATGAAGGTTTTTTTTTCTGGTATTTGCAGGGCATACAGATTTAGAGTTAATGATGGTCACATTAGATGTGATCTAATGGCTTCATTATTATTTATTCTCATAGTGATTACTATAATAATGATTTAGATATATTTTTATATAAGTAGGTCTATAAAGCATCAATTTAATTTGGCAATATGATGGTCACAGTGACCTTGATAAGAACATTTTTGGTGGGTAAATGGAAAGAGAGCTAAAAGCCTAACTAGATGAAAGACAGAACCATTATAAACTGCTTTATAGTTTTAAGACTGTAAGACATTTGACAGGAATATAAGCCTGTGTCTGTCAAAGGATTCAGTTTTCATTCCATGAGGCCCACAGACTATAAGGGTTTTCTCACAGCTTTGGATTGGAGACCTATTTCCTTAGTTCTTATTATCCTGTCTAAATACTGAACTCCCCTCAAGGTAATGGGTATTATTTGTGTACCAAAGCTTCAAGAGGAACCTTCCTCTATCTTCATAGAAAAAGACCAGAAGACAACAGGTACACAATCCTGTGAGGAGGAAAGGCACTCATTAAATTGATTTGGCCTCTTGAAAAGAGGTTAAAAATTAAAAGGCAGGGATAGATTGTCTAGGTACCTACAACTTTAAGTTTTAGTTTTCTCTGAGATGGATTTAGTTTTTACTGTGAATATTAAGAGCATAGTCTTTATTAATATATAATGGTTAAGGTATTTGTCTAACCAAATTAAGTATCATGTAGTCATTGAGAAGAAACTAATGAGGATTATTCAGGATATATGAAAGGAACTCATTGACTATATATTTAAATTAAATATATATAAACAGATTGTATGTGAACTATTTAGGCATATAATTAGAAATCATTAAATTACCTCATAAATTCTGTAGACATAGTAATGATGTCTGATGTTTACATGTGCTTAAAAATTTATTCAGAATGTTATAGTATATTTAACTCTATATTTAACACTGCTACCTTGTATATTAGGCAAATGTAGCTATTTACATTTGTATTTAAATTAGTTAAAATTATTCTGTTTGTTTCCTTATAACACTGAATAGTGTCCTCAATGATCTCTATTTAAATATTACTTTGTCAATTTTTTTAAAGTACAATATAAAAAGTTTTTTAACTATCAAGTATAAATTGCTGACCTGATGTCTCATCATTCCTAAATACTATAGTGTGATTTTGCTTGAAACATGGACATTCTGGTAGGGAGGGAGGGATGGAGGGAGGGAGGGAGGGAGGCAGGCAGGCAGGCAGGTAGGCAGGCAGGTAGGTAGGTAGGCAGTTAGGTAGGTAGGCAGTTAAGTAGGTAGGTAGGAAGGAAGGTAGGAAAGTAAGTGGGTGAAAAGGAGGGAGGGAGGGAGGGAGGGAAGGAAGGAAGGAAGGAAGGAAGGAAGGAAGGAAGGAAGGAAGGAAGGAAGGAAGGAAGGAAGGAAGAAAGGAAGGAAGGAAGGAAGGGAAGGAGAGGAGGGAGGGAAGAGAGAAAGAGGGAGGGGAATAACATGGAGGAAGGGAAAGGAAGGAGAGAGGTAAAGAGAAAGAAAGAAAGAAAGGACCCACATAATCCAAAAATCAAATATTAACATTGATACGTTACTAACATCTAACTCTCAGATATTTTATCACCAGCTTTCCCAATAATATCCTTTATAGCAAGATGATCCAATTCAGTCATTCTTTGCTTTATTGAAGTATAATTGACAGATGTATTTCTAAGACATTTAAATGTACATTGTGGTAATTGGATGTATGTATACATTGTGAAAGAATTTTCACCGTCTAGTAAACAAATATATTACTTCACATATTTGTCTTTTTTGGTGATATATATATATATATATATATATATATATATATAATCTTTTTATTGCTTTCACTATGTTAGAATGTAGAAAAAAGGAAAACAGTAATAACTGAAAAAACACCTGTGTTCTCACAGCCAACAATTAACAAGCATAAATTTTGTTTAAAAATTTTAGTAACAAAATGTTACTAAATATTATTATTAAATAATACACATGATATATGTCAACATATAAACATATATGGAGAGAAATAAAACAAATGCTTTTCTGTGAAATTATAAATAAACTGAGTCTGTAAATCCACTTTGCTTTTATAATGACTCCTAGGCTCTTACAATATGGCGTTAGGTTTGCAAGTTGGACCCAAAGCACAATGCTAAAAGACATTTTAGGTATCTTATGTACCAAGTTCTTGGGTAAAAACATTCATAAAACGTATCTCTGCTATTCAAAACAGTACTTTTTAAAATATGTAATTTTTACTCTTTTTTAAAAATTTAAATGTTTTTTTGTTGTTGTTTTGCATTTTCTCTTTGCAAAAAAGAAACTCTTTACACTGACTGTTTGGCATTAAATACATTTAGCCTAAAGGGAGATAAGTAGAAGCCAGTATACCTGACTGCCACTGACACTTACACTGTCACTGTGTAGTCACTAGACCTTGTCTAGTCCTTACTTTGCTTACTCGAAAAAAGAAGGGTTTGGGTCTTGAACTATACAAAATGAAAACTGGTATTTTCAAATGGTTTTCTTGTGTTTTTTTCTCTTAAGAGGTGAAAACTTTTGTTAAAGGAGCTCACAGAACAAAGGAAGATAAATGATTATAGTTACCTGTTTTTACTGTAAAATGTGCTAATCTAAAATGCGTTAATCTACTTTGAAAACAATAATAATCCAAAATTCTTACATTGCAAGAAATGGAGTTTATATATTATAAATAATTGAGTTAAATTATGGACTATATTGTGCTTACTTGGTTTATGGGCTCTATTTTTTAAATGATGCTTTTGAAAATAGAATTTATTCTTTAAAACACTGCTACCTTGTATATTAGGCAAATGTAGCTATTTACATTTGTATTTAAATTAGTTAAAATTATAAAAACTCAGATTAGTTACATTTCATGACTTTAATAGCCATATGTGGTTAATGGTCACCATGGGACAATTCTGTCACTGCAGAAAGTTCTGCTGCCAACACTACTCTAAAAAGTTAGAGTTTAGGGATATGCTTGAGCTACATATTTCGATGATTATCTGCATGCTAGCAATACTGTGAAAGGAATCATTGCAATATTGTAAAAATAAAAACATACAACTTTGTTCCTAGCAAAATTAGTATGAGAACTGAAAATGACATAAGTGGGATGACTGGACCTATTACAGTTTAATAAATAATAGAAATGTTGAAAACTATACATGTTTGCTTATCCATCACCTCACAGATACCATTCTCTTTTTTGCGCACGTGTGTGTGTGTGTGCACGCGCGCACATGTTGAGAACACTTAAGATTTACCCTCTTAGGTTTCAGATTTATAATACCGTATTTTTAACTATAGTCAAATTACCGTACATTAGATCTCTAGAAGTTATTCGTCTTGCATAACTGAAACTTCATACCCTTTGATCAAGATCTCCTGTATTTTCCCTCTCAGTCCTTGGAAATCACCATTCTACTTTCTCCTTCTATGAGTTCCACTGCTATTTTGATTCTACCTTCTTACTGAGAAAATCTGCCAACTCAATGCAGATGACTAAGAAGCAGTAATTTTGTAGTATTCAATTTGGTGACCATGATTTCAGACTCTTTTGAGATGCAGTACTTGTCTTGAAATTACTAATATTCATTGTAAAAAGTTTTACTGAGGGTATGGAGGGCACAAACTTGATAATATGGTTACAGCTAATTCTGTTTGGTTACTTAGAAGAGAAACTAGAGATTATGATAGTGGTATATAAGATAAAATAAAATTGTGGTTTGTATTTCCTTTAAATATTTTGATATAAAGTCATCAAAAATATAATTTTACTCTGCATTTCACTTTTTGTTGTCAATTTTTAAATGAAAGATACTTCACAAGTTCAGTGATTAAATTATGATTATTTAGTGTGATGCTGCTAAAGAGGTAATTGGATTTTTTTAAGTGGATGAACAGGAGTTCATTTTTACTAAAGATACTGGTATATTTAAATATTGAATATTGACTATGTGAGGAAACAGTTTGACATTTTAAATGCTTGAGTTACTTTTCCCTTCTTTAGGCCGATAAACAAGTACATTCATAATGTTTCATGTCTTTCAAATTATACCCTAAATGCAAGTTCTTGAGATGAGAACAGAAATCTCTTTGAATATATGCCACATATATTCCTAGCTGTGATCATAAAAGTATAAATACTTATGACACAGAAACTAAAACTTGGTAAAGAAAATTGCCACATCAAATGACATAAATCATCAAATAATTCCTTTTAATATTGTTAACAGTTCTTAGGAGACATAAGGAATAAAGGTCTTAAGAATTATGCAAAATACTACTAGTTGACCCAGACATAATTCTGATCAGTTTATCAAATGTTTGTCATATTTAGAGAAAACAAAAAGAACAGAAATTTACTATCACTATTTAATACTGGTTCAACACGTCCTTGGGATTTAATAATAGCAGGCAAATTATACCCTAAAATATAATTCCATATTGCCTAAAAAAGGAACTAAATTATTTCATACAGAATTGCCTTTCTGAGGGAAGATATTTCCTTGTTCTACTTCTCTTATGCAGTAGGAAACATCCTTCCAAGAAACCTTTAAGTGATTTCAGTATGTGAAAAAAGTAATGATACATGTACTTCTGTAATTTAAGTGATAAAAGGGATTTCAAATGAATTTTGACTTTTTAAATAGTGCTTTTTGGCATTCTCTACCCTTTATTTATGTTCACAGCTCATATAAGGAAATAAATAAATAAATAAAGAACGAGAACAGTAATGGAATGTATAACCGACACCCCTAATGTGCTGTCTCTCATCTCTGAGCCTCACCTGGTTCCTCGCTCCTCCCCAGGTACTTCTCTAGCAACTGACTCTTGCTGATGCTCATGATTATATCACCATCAAGAGTGGTGGCTGGCTCTTCCTCTCATTTTCAGAGACACATGAAGTATCAGGCCACAGGCCATGATATCTCCCTTTCCCAGACAGAGCTTAAGGAACCAGGTGTTGTGAGCTATAATTGCAGGTGTTGTGAAGGTTAATCAATGAAGGAGAGAAGATGGAAGGGAAATACAGATAAATCACCCCTCCATTCCTTCTCTATTGGCCACATATGATGCACAGTTCTATCTCACATGGGTAAGTGACTGGTTATGTCTGTGCTGAAGCAATAGCCAGTTTGGCTGTATTTTGTTTTCTGTGCTTTCACTCTCCCAGTTCTGGTATTGCATCAACTAATAAAGAAGCAGCACTTAAATTTGCATTGGGTAAAAGGCACCTTTCGGTAAAGTTTGCCTTTTTTTGACAAGGTACACAATCTGCAAAATCATCAGTTACAGGTTGCAACTTAAAGATTTCATTGAATGTAAGTGGCCTTCAAATGTAGGAGTGCCACAGCTTGCCTCTGACAGCTTCCAACATAGGCTGCTGGTTTGGACCCACTCAAAGATTTCTGATTTGTGGGTTAATCAGTATACATGATCAAACAGAAAGCTCAAGTGAGGCATATACTGCTTCCAGTACACAGAGCCCAATAAGATGCTGGGGCCTCTCTTTTTTGGTGATAAGAAAAAACACACAGCAAAAAAATTTTTAACTACTGAAGAGGTCGACCATTATGAATCTTCCCACTTAATCCCAAGGAATTATACTTGGCTAGCAGTCTTTTGAATTTTGATGGGATTTATCAACCATCCTTGCAGGTAAAGGTGTGATAGCACTACAGACAACATTGTGAGTTTAGTGAGACTGAGACTTCTGAGTTGCAAAGCAAGAGGACAGTATTTGTACAGTGAAGAGTTTGTATATGAGAGGGTAGAGATAACTTACGCTAAATCCTGACATGCTCCCTTGATGACAATTAGCAGGCAGTCTAATTATTCCTCCCCTACTAGCACTTTTCTCAATATGTTCCTTTCCAAATGGGCAAATTCTTTCGGATATTTATGGTACACAGAGGTATAGCTATTAAACACCAATTCCTTCTACTTGTTAAGATATGGAAATGGTAACAGTACACTGAAGTGGCCCAAAAGGCCCACAAGGTCATTTTAGCTTATGTGAACATTGACCAAACTCTATTAGCTCAGTCAGGTATTTCATTCCCCAATGGAAATTTGTAGAGGTGGCTTGCATGTTTATATCCAACAGAACAATAAAAGTTTGATTTTCTCTGTTCTCTGAAATTTCCCAGCATATTTGGATGTTTGTACATGATCCTAAATCCCTCTTGGAAACAGGAAGAACTCATCCCTACTGCTAATAGTCTGCTTCCTTAAAGTAGCTGAGTTTAGAATAAGGAGGGAGTGAGCAATCAGGGTACACAAAGCAGGAAACCAGTTTCACGCAGTTAAGCAAGTTTCATTTACTTTTCAAACATTTCAGCAGCTTCTTGCAGGTCAACAAAAGGACTTTTGATGTTTCCTGAAATTATATAACCAGTGAAAAGATCATCACTACTGACACAATTCATTTTCTCTTCTGGGATCTCTGACTCTGTAGTCACAACCATTTTGTGAGTAGACCCACAGGGTTTGTACTCTTTGGCTGACTCAGGCTTGTCTCATACAGTGGTGACATTTTTTAAGGACTCTGCTTTAATTAGAATCATCTGTTGTCCAGATGTAATGATAGCAACTTTTAGCCTCTCACCAAATTTTGACATGAGGGCTATAGGAGCTTTCCAGAAAGTTTAGATAATTGAAAATTTATCAAGAATTATTTGGGTCAATTTTTCATTCTCTAGTAAGTCACATTCAGCAGCATTGTACATCCATATGAATATTAATTAATGCATCACCTATGATTTAGCATGAGAGTCTATCTGTTTTGGAAAAATCTACCTGAGAGGCCAGATCTCCCTTATAGGAATCATGGGCCACTGAAAACAAATAAAACAAAACAAAGCAACACCTATACACACACACATAAAACACTGAGACATTTTCTGTTGTCTTCAAATCAATCTAAAGTCGTCATGATAGACAGCAGAATGGGGCTCTAGATGTTCATCAAAATAAGCATTTTCTCCCCTTCCCTTATTTCCCAGGTGATCCAAAGTTCTACTGACTCACCTTATTTCTGTACATGGTGGTAATAGATTTCCCTAATTTTATGCTCATTGTAGGTTCACATCTTCATAATTATCTTTTGAAAAAGGTGAACATTCTGAACATTCAGGATGAAACCTTATGGAGCCGATCTAAGGGTGACTGCCAGATTATTGGGAAAGATATCTTCTCCATATTCAGTGGAATGTTAGCAAGAAGAGGACTCCATCTGGAAAAAACTATTTTCTGGCATTTGGCCTGTAACCACCAACCAGTACCTCCTCACTGATAGGTGATAAAGCAGAGGGTCCTTTATTATCCAGTTGACCATATAATTTTTATCAACATATTTATTGCTTACTCCTTGGACTTCTCAGATCTTGTCAGTCATTCCACAAGACCCTTAACCTTCCTTTTCTACAAAGTCAACATCCCATTGTCTTTGCCCAAACTATTAAGAACTGTGAATAGATTTTACCCTATTTGTGTGCTAACAGGTTAGCTTTATACTTACCTGTAGAAGATATGCAACTCTTGGATCAGAAACAAAGACTTCATTACTCATAGCACAGCAAGCATTAAGTACAGCATCACATTGCACCAATTCTTCTTATTCCCAAATCCCACAGGGTGATATGGATGAACTCAGATTGATGCTTGTCCAAGCAGCTGCAGGTGAGCAACCTTGTCCTAGGGAACCCAAAACTGTCATTATGGGCAACAGGATTACTCTCCTTTGTTTTGAGAAGAGTTACCATAACTTCTATGACTCTTCACAAATATAAACAGCCTTAAAAAGATTGCCCAGAACAAAGAACTGTTAATGTTTCTCTTAAAAAAGAACCATAGACAATTGAGACTTGTACTATAGCACAACATATGTTATATCCTAATGAACATACCACATTGTCTGAAAAGAATGTTTATATTGAAGTTATTGGTGTAGTGTATACTGAATATCAATTAGGACAAATTGGTTAAAAATGATGTTCAGATATGCAATGACAACCATTTATTTTTTGGCCTATGCTATCAATTGCTGAGTCAGGTCTGCAAAATATTCATTTATGATTGTGGAATGATCTGTTTCCCCCTTTGGTTCTATTAATTTTTGCTGCACGTAACTTGAAGCTTTGATATTGGGTACATAAACAATTATTATGTTGTCTTCTAAATAAATTTATCCTATATTATAATAAAATACCTCTATTTCTATTAATACTTATTATATTGAAACCTAACTTTCTTAGATATTAATATAACTACTCCAGCTTTCTGATGCTTATTATTTGCATGCTGAACCGTATTCAGTCTATGTACTTTCAATGTATTTTTTGGTTTTTATTTAAATGTATCTGTTACAGACAGCATAAAAATGTTTTTTTTTTGCACTTTTGTCTATTTTGGCAACCTGTTTTTCTATTAGAACATTTAGTACATTAAATTTTTTGTAATAATCATAATGTAATAATGTTATAGTGTAATAAATGATTCATATATGTTTTAATTTCATTTTCAAGATCTCAGAGTTTTGTAGTAATAATATGATTCTAAAATTTCTATAAAAATCAAAGGAATTAAGATAGCTAAAATACTTTTGCAAATGAAGATAAAAAGTTGTAGTGTGTGTAATACCTGATTTCAAGACTTACTGTAAGCTTGAAGTGATCCAGACAGTATTGGTAAATGTATAGACACAAATAATAATGGAATTTGATCAAAAGTCCAGAAATATATATATGGCCAATTGATTTTGACAAATATACAAAACAATTCAATGAAGAAATGATTTCTCCCCAAAATGTTATATTTAAAAATTCACATGGTAGAAGTATAGAAGAAAGAAAACATTGACAAATACTTTAGATCATGTATCATATATAAAAGATAATTCAAAATGGATATACTTCACAATGTAATACCTAAAATTATAAAATATCTGGAAGGAAATCTAAAATATTCAGTCCTCATGAGTTTTAGCTCAAAATTTCTTATACATTACCAGTCACATGGTTCATAAAATAAAAATTATAAATAGTCTCATTATAATTAAGAACTGTTCTTCAAAAAGAAATGAAATGCAAGTCTCGAATTGGGAGGAAGTAGTTGCACAATTTATTTATATATATTTATAAATACAGATAAGTATGTGTGTATATATATATGCACACATACTTGTGTCCAGAATATATTTAAAATTTTCAAAACTCAATAATAAAAACACAAACTACCTAATTTAAAAAAAAAATTAAAGAGATCAAACTATTAAAACAGACAGGTCACCAAAAAAGATATATCAATGGAAAATGATCACTTGTAAAGGTATTCAACATCATTAGTGATTAGGAAAATGCAAGCTAATATTACAAAGAAATAGCACTATACACATTACAATGGCTAAAATAAAGGTATCATCATCATTATCTTTACAAAACTGAGAATACCAAGTTGTAGAAAGGATGAAGAGTAAATGGAAATATAACAAGTTGCTGGAGAATACAAAGCAAAACAGGCAATTTGGTAAACCATTTCTAAGTTTTTGAATTTTATCATATACTCTTCATATGCCCCAGCAATTGCACTCTTAGGTTTTGCCAAAAAATGAAACTTGATCTTCATACAAATGCCTATATACAAATATTTATGGTGGCTTTCTTTACATAATCTTATTAATCTGGAAGTAGCTCAAAAATGTTTCAGTTGGTGAATGAGTAAGAAAGTAGGGCATGTATATATAATAGAATACTACTGATGAATAAAAATAAATGCACTACTGATTCCCTCAACAACACAGATGTATTTTAAATGTAGAGCATGTTAAGTGAAAGAAGTCAGACTCAAAGGGTTGTGCACTGTGTGATTCTGTTTATATGAGGAAAAACAGGTAAACAGTAGGTAATTAATGTATACTCAATAAAAATAGGGGATAAATGATATAAATTAAAAATTAGCAGAGTATGAGAATAATGAATATTGGGTGACAAAATCAAATTTACTGGATTGTCAAGGAAGGTTTCACTGAAAATACTTTGAATAAAGATCTGAAGGAGGTGAGAGGACAAGTCACACAAAAAAGTCAATAATAAAATTATGTAAAAAGGGTCAGTCTAAGACAATAGCCAATGATTGGCAGTAGCACCAAGCAGGAAACTGCCTCTGATGTATAGAAATATACATGCATAATCTATTATCTTTAGCTATATTAAACACTGTAATTAATTATAAAATATTTTCCAGGTTAACAACATATGAAGGAATTCTAGTCAGAAATTTAAACATTCATGAGGACACAAATATGACAGTCCTGGTGTATATATGACATTGCATGTATTTTTATTTTGGGGAGTGGAATGGAGCATAACATGTAACTGAAGGAGATGAGGAGACTGAAATAAGGAAGCTAATCTAAAATTCATCATTATTTTGTAGAGAGAAAAGGATTCATTTCAAGGTTACAAGAGGACAAGTGGCATAATCAGATTTATAATGACATTTATTACACCTTTTTTAACACTGTCATCTTTGGTCCTCTGCCAGTGAAGTCTCTGACAGTAGGAAATCAGAAAAATTGAATAAAGTAAGCAGACAGTAAAAACCTAAGTAACACTGGAACTGCCTGGCAAGTCAGTGTCAACTAGAAATGTTTTCGATGGTACTCCCTGAAACCTTGTTATCACTCATGTCCTCACCTTCAAGATTATGTAAAAATTAGAATATATTTTCAATATGTAGTGTAATGAAAGCTTTATCCCACTTTCCTATGGCATATTTAAATACATTTCTCTAGTTTTCCTCAAAACCATTATACTGAAACATTTTAACAAACATTTTTCCAATGATATTTAATATATGTTTAATGTGAAAAAGCAAGTCCATTTAAAGAAAAATTAAAAAGTGAAACCAGGATATTACCACTGTTAGCACTTTATATGATTTCAAGTCATTTTTCCTGTTTGTTTGTCATTTATTTGACTGGCAGTAAAGCTATCATTAATGGGAATTTTGTTCTTTGGTTTATTTTTGTTGAAAATTTTATGCAGAATATTTTGCTATGTCATTAAAAATGATTTGAGACTTTGGTTGCAGCTCCCACAGGTAAACAGTTTAGAAATAATTACAGTCATCTTCACAACTAGAAAACAGGCTCAGGAGAGCTGAATTAAATTAGCTGCAACATAGAAATTGGACAGAAAAATAGCTTGAGATTAAACCAAAACATTCAGTTACACAATATTATGGAAAGAAGTTGATAAATTTTAAAAATGACATTTTTGTTTGTAGGTTTCAAGATTCACACAATATTTTTGAAGAAGGATATGGCCTAACAAACATGACTTTTCAGAAAAAAGTTCTGGGAACTAGGAATTCATTGTAGGGTCTTGGCAAATGTTAGATACTTAAATATTTTTAAATGCTATAAAAATGAAATTCAGAGCTGCTCATCTCATATATCTATGCATTTTTAACATTTTTTCAAATTTTTCCACAAGGGCTTGATGATACTAGAATGGAGGTAAATGATTTTGATCTGGACATGATACTAGATAGTAAATGTATTTGACAAGGAGATGAAAGCATAAAAACACTTTATCTCAGTTTTTCAAAAATCAGCATTTTTTTTGAATTTTATTATGCCAACTGGGATTTGCCTTATAATCAATAACAATTTAAACCCATAGTATGTCGATCAGTTAAATTATATATTTCTCATTTCCTATGCATGTGGTCAAATTTGTTCATAATGCCATCATTTAAATTATTTATGTGTACACACATACACATGTATGTTATATACATACACATATAGAGGGAAAGAGAGTAGGGATTCATTTTTGCTTAAAATATTTTTAGAAATACAAAAATTCAGCATTTAAACAAAGTAATTTGCATGTTAAAGTGATAGGAATACTTTTTTCACAGTTTAATTAGCAATGTCTTATTTTTGATGTATAAAATATTGGTAGATATTACATTAATGTCATATTAAATTCAGTGAAATACATAAATTTGATATGAATCCATATTTACAATGTAATAATTTCCTCATGAGGTAGTAACCTCTCTGAGCTTCAGTTTGCTCATCTGCTAAAAAAACATAACAGCAGTTCATTGACAGTATTTTTATAAGAGCTTATAGGTGGTGTATAGGAATATGCTTTGTAAATATCAAGTTACCGGGCAGGTGTAATGAATTATTTTCTGTAATTAAAGAATGAGATAAGATTATCAGAACTAGAAATAATTATGAATATGAGAACATGACATTTTACCACCTAGAAACCTCTTGAAATTGTCATTTAAGGAAGTAATGAAAATAGTGTGGAGCTGAGGCAATATAATAGACAGGCAATTTTGTGGAATACCCAGAAAGAGAATATAAAATATATAATATATGGTCAAGGAAGCATCATTAAATAGTGATGATGGCAGAAATTTCTGTGAAAACATTGGGGTAAACTGGTTATCCATTTTTAAAGAATGTACTTAAATATACATTTTGAACCTCCAAATGAAATTTTCAGATCATTTCATATATATGTATATATTTTTTTAATTTGAGACACAAGAATATTAGAAGAGATCATTGAATATTAAATTTGAGGAAGTAGAAATGACATTTTTTACAGAATTAATATACATTTTTTCTTTGCTGTTGCATTCAAAAAGATACAAAAGTATAAAAAAATAGTAGAATTGTGTGAATGCCACCACCCAACAACACATCTTGCCCTTTTATCTCTAGTGAATGTGTTTTCCAGAGTTCTTGCAATGCATATACACTCCCATGTTTTAACGGCCTAAATAATATCAAACACAGAATTTTAACCCTGCTTTTTTCATGCATCACTGTATTCTGTTCATAAACACAAATATATTTATGACAGTTATGGATGGCTTTACGATATTCATTTGTATGAATGGAACATAATTTAGATAACTATTATACAACTAGTAAATATTTAACATTTCTAACTTTAGCAGAGGGATGCAATATACAGTCTACTGCATATAGTATTTGCACATGTGTCCAAATATATTAGGTATAAAATTCTACAAATTAAATTTTGATTTATAATTCCAAATTATTTTGTTATTTTCATGTTTACATTAAACAAGGATAACTCTAAGCCCACACTCCACTACTATAAAAATAGATTCTTTAATTGAAAGTATTGTAGATGAATTAAAGATACATTATTATTTTAATTTACATTTTTAATTATTAGTAGGCCTGGCTGTTCTATGTTATTGAACAGTTCTATATTGTCTCTATGAATGGACAGTTGCAGTATGAAAACTATTATACAATACCTAAAAAATCCCAAATTCTAACTCTATTTTTAAGATAGTAAATAATAGCATTGACTCACAGAGACGTTCAGGCAAACAAATAAGTTAGTGTATGTAAAGCAGTTGGGATAGAGTCTGGAGTACAAAAACACTCATCAAATGTTAGCTACGATTATACTATTACAATTATTGTCAATAAGAATTCTACTAATATTGACATTGAATAATATTTATTAACATAGACTAGCTTTCATGTTATAATATTAACTTAAAAATAAATGTTATAATATACATGATTCCATTTATTCATTAACCTACCACAACACTGTGTAAATTATATCTATCTTGCTACATAAAACTAGATTTTTTTTTTCTATTTTCATCAAATGTTAAATCACACAAAGTTACCAATTATTTCTGAGGCATAAGGTTGCATGTCTTTTCTTATTTTTGTTATAAGTATTACAGTTTTCTACAGAAACTCTCTATTAATTGTTCTTTAAATGGAAAATAATATTTTAAAAAGATAAATAGAGCCAGGCTCCCAATTTCAATATAAATCCTGTCAGGTATACCAAAGTATGGTTAACTAGCTAACAGAGATTCTCCTATGTGTCTGTTTCCATATAGGCTCACGAGGTCACTCTTGAGGAGAACTGAAAAAAGACTTGACACAGGTAAGCATGGTTCCATAGCAAAGCCTCAATTCTCTTCAGAAAAAGGTAATTCTGACAAAGTCATGTATGGACACCAGAGGAATTTGCGCACCCTGGAAAAAAAGGGCCTATAAGCAGAGAATGAAGGGAGATATTGTCAAACAAACAGTTCCACTCCTCTGCTTGTGTGTGTCATTGAGTTCTAGAGGTAGCAGTCATCAGGGGGACGGTTAATCTATCACACTGATAACTATGTTGGGAAACATAGTTCAGTCCTCAAGGTTGTGATATTTAGAGTTACCTCCTACGTATCTGGAGATTCTTGCATAGGCATTCACCAGTGTCAAAGAACCTCCCACAGGCACCATGTGACATTTAAAAAATAAATCCAAGGGAAGACAAAGTAGAATAGTATGATATTATAATATTATATTAACATCATGGTAACACCCCTAAAATAGCCATTGAGTTCCCCAAGTAACAATTAGAAGGTTAACTGAAGTGCACTTGGCGGTATTGCCCTAATGCTGCAAAATAGAGCCAGCTAGATGAATGTTTTGTAATCAGTAGATTTTACTGAAAGCAGCATATTCTGGAAAATCTTTGAAAAGCATATCGAGTCTGGTAATATGAATCAAATTTCAAGTGTTAATGTGTGAATAAAGTGAGAATAAAAAACTGTCCTCCCCACTTTGAATAAGGAAGGAAACTGTAATCAGAGTCAAGAATTAGTTTAGACCAGGTGCCGAGACATGGGATAATGCATAAGAAGCAAGAATGCTAGATGCAGGATATCACTCATCACCTGACAGTCAATGAAGATTAATTGTCATCTATGTCAAAAGACTGCTTCTATTGATCAACCAATCCTTGTCAGCAGATGAATTATGGTTAATGTCAGTCACTGCTGTTCTGTTGCCAGACTGCCTGCCCATCTGGTCCCCAGGGATGTCAGAGAAAACAATCATTCCCTTTTACACAAATGATGGACAGGGTATAGAAACTGCGCAGCCTATTGCGGATGGGTGACAACACTGCGACTGGCAATAGCATACAGTATAATCCCATCAGCAACACGTAGGTGAAATGAAAAATCATTATGCTTTGGCAGCTGCTGAATAGACAAAGACGTATGTGTATTACAGTTTTGAAAATAATAACTTCATAGTTTTCCTGATTTCATACAGAAATACCTAAAAAAAAAATTCTTAACTTTGAAAACTCAATGAATCTAACCTTACTTTATATTACACTTCTATTGTATTTCCATCATGTAAGAGCACAGAAATCATTTATAATCTAAACCCATATTTTTATACAGTCTTTAATTTTATTGTTTAGACAGTCTAATACCATTTTACAGTTTTAAAAAAATCATCCAAACACAATTAAATAAAATGTATTTGCCTCTGTTGCCATAATTACGTATTTATTATATGTTTTAGAAAGCCTACACATATACATATGCAAATAGGAAAATACATACACACAGCAGTGTATATACTGCTTTTTCTAATTCATTCAGTTTCATTTCTCTATCTGACCAGCATAGTTCAGGTTTCACATTCTAAGCTGTTAGAGATTTATATCTTATTTAACTGTTTAACAGTATGAACCTCATTTGTCAATACCTTTAAAAATTGTTTGACATTTTTATGTATCTTACTGATATCAAATTTTAACTTTTAAAAATTCTTTCAAAATTACATTTTTGCATATTTATGTGTATAATTTTAATTGATATTTTACTACCCAAGAACATGATAGGCTTATTTGTTTTTCTCAAGTTTCTTATTTTCCTTATTATAGTTTAGCGATGTATTAATATCTATTCTAAAATGTGTACATAGGGTATTTCATATTTTACTTGTCATTATGAATGAGTTTTTATTTTTCTAGTTCAGTTTCTTAATGGAGACTGCAAATATATGTTTGTATGTTTTTCTATATTTATTTATTTATTATGTATTTATCTTACTGATCTTTCATGCCCTAACCTGACCTTTTTCCTAGCTGATTTTCTTATATTTCCTAGATATAGTGTTATGTGCAAAACTTATAATTTTTATCAGTTTCAGTTATAAATGTAGACCTCTAGGGAGTACATTATCTAGAACTACCAGTGCATATTATTGACATGTTCAATAATTATTTTTTGAGTATTGATCAATGTTAAATTATTATGTAGAGTAAAATTTTCCTAAATTTATATAACATAAATTTCTTCAGTGTTATATAGGCTTATTTTTAATATGTGCAAAAATTTTTATGTAGTTTTTATGAATATGAGCATAAAATCAGGAATAGATGCTAAAATTCTCTTGCTATAACAGAGTGCTTTTTATTAATATATGTTCTATAATGGAAATCTTTTTAGAAATTCTTCTATTTGCTTTAAAAAATGATGATGAATTCCTCTTCAGGATAATCATAAATTTTCAGAAAATTGTTTCACTCTCTTTTGAAACTCGAAGATTAGGTTTAAAGAATTAATAGTCTGAAACCTTAGAGAGACAGGGAGGGTAGAATGAAAGGAATACTTAAGAGAAACCACTATGAAGAACCTGAGCTCTGCTTTCCTACTGTGATATTTTAAATAACTTGCTTGTGTATTTTACTCCAGAATGGTAGATATGCCTGTGTATCATATTGTGTGAGCTCAGTTATTTGTTCAGTTTAAGAACTTAGGCTTCTTTTGAGGGGGGAAAAACAATGGCCTGGTTGTTTATATTTCATTTCACCTATTTCTCCTCGCAGTCACATATTTTTTATTATTTTTAAAGAGGAAAAATAAGGGTAACCTGAAATTGTAGTTTTTAAGTTCTTATTTGACTGCAGTGCTATTTAGAAGAGTATTGTGTTTTCACTTGTCAATTATATATGAACTTATAATATGAACTTTTAGCCTAATATGTTCATAGAAAGTTTATATTTCTACTTGTACAAATTTAGTAAATTATCTTTCAGAGAGAACATGGAAATGTTATAAGGTTATGCAATTTAACTATCTTATCAGCCTATGAAATCATTTTGTTTTGGCAATGCAATGTTTTCTTTCTTTTTTTTTCTCATTTGCATACCATTTAGAGGCACACACCTTGTAGTTTCTATTTCTTTGCACAAGATTATTTCACATACCTACTTTATCCCAGAATGCATGGGGATTTATTACATCTGTTCTAGATATTTTATTTATGATTAAGATTAAATTATTAAAGAATGACACTATTATATCCCTGTCAGTTTCCCCTTTTAGTTCTTCAATATTTACTTTATACATTTTGTGCTCTAACTGAAGGTTTATGTTCAGTTGATGTTCAGTGTGCTACAGCTACTTTAGCAAAATGACTTATTTCTTTTGTATATTGATTTGTCTTGAATTATACTGTTATCTATATTAATATTTGAAATATTGCATTGCTTTTCTATCTTTGACAATTTTTTATAATAAAATCATCTGAGTTCTTTAAGGCTTATCTTTCTAGCCTATTTTTTTATTTTGTTTTTTTTACAATTTAAATATCTTAACAATTTAACATAAAATTTGGTTGCTATGTTTGATACAGTGCTCTACATCTTAGTCTTTTAAGATCTCCCAGGGAGATTTAGCAGGTACACTTCTGGTCGTAAATTCTGGAATGGATTTTTTTTTTTTCATTTTATTTTGTTATTTTTTTTCCCTTGTTTGTCCCAGTCTATTTTCATAACTCTTGATATCTGTTTTAGGGAGTTTTTAAAATTTTTTTTAAAATATAAAGCATTCAAATTGGATGAGAAATTTTTTAACCCTTAAAATTATGCTATTTGCATAATGGATGTTATTGCAGCATTATTTGTAATAGCAGATTACTATAAACAATGGATAAATCCCTCGATAGAGCTGGCACAAATATGTTATGGGGATACCTGTTCAGTGAATTATTTTGCATGTAATAGAAGAATGAGCTATATGCTAGTATGAAAAAATACCTGTTTCTATTAAAGAAGAAAGGCAAGATTCAGAAAAGTGCATTAAATATTTCCACTTATGAAATGAATGTATATTCATGTCACTTAAAAATCTGGAATTTGTCTGTCTATAAAAATTAATAGTAGTTATTTCAGAAAAAGGAGATTAGGTCTCAAATGAAACATATATTTAATTTAAATTATCTTTATTCTGTGTTAGGAGGAGATTATCATGAGCATACATATTGAAAATAAAAACCTATCTATTTAAAATATATTCCCAAAATGAAGTATGCAATATATATGTCTTATGCAATAAAATATATAATACATAATAATATATTTCCTATCCATATTTTGACATCTATGCATAAACTTTATCTTTGTTGGCCTATTTTCTCAAATTATAACTTCAGGTTAAATATGGTCTAGCAATTAATATGCTAGGTCTCTAAAGTCCACTGGACTCTGTGCCTGCTATTAAAAAACATCTCTCTCCTAATAACTGTTTAGAAGTTTATATTATCAGTCCATTTGCTAAGAAATCTGAGAAGTATGTGATTGAGGACACTATAACCATGCACAATCCCAGCATTATAAATGTAATTTAATTAGATTGTTTAATATATATTTTTGAGCACTCAAAATTCACTTATTATTTCTCTCCTCCTGATATTAATCTAATGCCATTATTTTAAAAAATGGAAACATTAGAAAATATAAAATTAAGGATTCACTGCATGGATAAGATCTTGACTATGATATAACACTTAGAATCATTCCCAATCCTCTTAAAATAGTAATCGCAGCTGCTATAACAAAAAGAACAGAATAAATACAAGCAATGGCTTTTTGTAACCTAGGGGACGTATAAAAATGTACTTCTGAATATGTATTAAGTCAAAAGTTCACTACCTATAGAACCTGCAACACTCCTGAGCAAATACAAGCTGTGCTGAAATAGTGAAAGGAGAAGCAAATGGAGTTCTGGTGGTGATATAAGCCAAAGAAGACAGAAATAAAAAAAAAAAAAAAAAAAATTCTGGAAGGAGAATGTAGGCCTCCACAAGGAGATCTGAAGGAAGCCTATGAACTTAATAGAGGGCTGCAAAGGCTCCAAATTGTTTATGAGATCAAAATGACCAGTAGGACCCACTCACTAAATTAGAGTCATGAGGCAGCACAGTCTATTCCCTCAGGATTTCTGAAATAAAATAGACATAATTTTAAAAGATCTTCCAGAATACGGATATGAATTCAGAAGATGAAGCTACTAGGATTAGAATTCAATTTGAACAGGGCTAGCTCAGGAGAAAGAAAAAGTTTAGACAGAGTAAAAGGAGCAGAATCACTAGAGAGAAGATCAGAGAACTCTTATTTGAAACATTTCTTCTGTATGTGAGTATATTTATCCAAATGATAAGTATATAGGTCAATTAATTTCACAAACTGAATATATCTGTTGTTATGGGCTGAGTTGTGTTCATCCAAATTCATATATCGAAATCCTAATACCTGGTGCCTCAGAAGGTCACTATAAGATTTTAAAATATCCAGCATTGTTATTTTTCAAAACATTTTGGGATACTGTTATATTTATTTATTTTATTTCTTTATAATTTATTTGATTTTTATCATCTATAAGTTATAGAAATTTCATGCATAGTTCAATAAAAATAAATACTTGCAATGCAAACTAAATAATTGAGAAAGCTGGAAGTGCTTAGTAATATGCAACATCAAAATAAAGCACACTTCAAACCATCATAATTACTATAAAATACATATTCAAATTTTTATATGTCATAAAATGTTAGAAAACAATATAAAATACAGTTGATTTTATTTGTTGTTTTGTATTAAATGTCATTGATGAATTAGTTATGAATTTTTATAAATTAGTTATAGACTGCTTAGGTTGTTCAAGTTTTATAGATTGGAAAACTTAATAATGCAAAGATATCAATTTCCTCCGAGTTGATTTATAGTTTCAGTGTAACCCCAGTCAAACTCGCAGTAGATTTTTATAGATATTGGCAAGCTGATTCTAAATTTTCTATTGAAATGCATAGTACCATGAAGAGTAAAGGTAGCAATAAAGGGGAAAAAAAGAAGCTATAGTTTTTATATTAATAGATTTGAAGGCATTATTCAGCAACTAATATTAAGATAGTGTAATATATATGCAATTATAGACAAATAGAGCAATGATGCAATAAAAGGTGTCCAAAATTATACCTACTGATATATTGATTCTTAATTTTTGACACAGTTGCCAGTGCAATTCAATAGAAAATAAAATAGCTTGTCAATAAGTGGTGCTAGTTCATTTTGGATTTCATGTTGAAAAATAATGCATACAAGTAATTAACATCACATACAAAAATCAACTGCAGATGGATTACAGATTTACATGTGAAAATTATACAAAAAATATAGTTTTGACTAAGTAGAAAAAATATAGTTTTGACTAAGTAGAAAAAACTTTAAAAAAGACTTCATAAAAGAAAGAAAATATGAATAATTTGTACCATATTAAAATGAAGGACATCATAGCATATCATTAAGAAGGCAAATATCTAAACTACATCATAAGGAAAATATTTGAAATATATAATTGACAAAGACTCATACCCAGAATGTATAATGTTCCTAAGTCAAGGCGTAAATGACCAACAATAATGAAAAAAAGTCAAAGGACTTTATAGCCGCTTCACAAAAGAAAATACCCAAATCTCTAAGAAGCATCTGAAATAATAAACATCAATACTTATAAATAAAATGCAAATGAAAACAATGAGATATCAGTACATTCCTACCATAATGAGCAAAATAAAAATTAGTTTCTGGTTTTTCTGCACTCCCTCTATTACTATTTTTCACCCATGAGCTATGTGATTTTTTTTTTACCATATTTCACACTAAAGTAGGAAGAGTTTATATACTTTAGGCAATTGATTTTGCCTGCTCACGTGACTTGCTTTTGCCTACGGAACGTGGGCAGAAATGACACTGTGCTATTTCTGGGCAGACAGGTTAAGAGGCCATTGCAAGATTTTTACTTGTTCCTCTCATGATCTTTCTATTTATTATGAGAACTATATGTCTTGGTCCAAAGAGAATGAAAGCACATGAAGCAAAACTCAGTCAGACCTTTAGCCTGAAGCAGAGCCTTACCAGCTGACCCACAGAGCTTTGAGCAAGAACAGTAAATGTTAGTCTTTATAAACCACTGTGAAAATGCTGGGATATCTGCATAACACAAGTTGGTGATGCAGAACACTGGGAACTCTCTCTCATTCAATGCGTGTAAAAGATTAAATTTTCCAGCAACTTTAGAAACTCTTTGCTAATGAGAGAAAGAGAGAGATATATATACATAGGTACAGATACTCTGTAGGTCAAAAATTCCACTTCTTAATAGCTCTTCCACAAAAATGTGCACAAATGTGCAATAAAAGACAGATTCGTAAAGGTTAATAACAATACTTTTCTAATGAAAAATAAATTAACAAACCAGATGCTCATCAATAGTAAAATTGATAAAGAAATCATGGCTAAAGAAATGGTACATTCATTCAATGGGACAATTTTTAGAAATATAAATAAAGTACTAACTGCTGCACACAATAGCATGCATCTTAAAAATAATGTTAATAAAATAAGCCTGACACTAGTATCTGTACTATGATTCTATTTACATGAATTATAAAAGCCCAGATTATTCTTCAAGGATGAAGTAAGTACACTGAATATATTTAGAGGTAGGGGTAGTGAGTAGATGGGGGCATGAAGAGGCTTCTGTGGAGCCAAGAATAGCCTATATTTTCATTTACTATTAGAAGAGCTGTTAACATTTGAATGTACAATTTAAAAAATTCCAAGCTCAAAAGATTGCTTTAAATTGCAAAGTAGTCAATGACAGAGCTAATATGTAAACCCAATTTTGTTTGACTCCAAACCTATGCACTTTATACTGCAATTTTTAGGCAAAATAATTCTAATCACATTCTGTCATCGTGTGTGTTTACTGGAAATAAAAAAAGTTCATTTAAAATTTACAATTATATATATGATAAAATAGATGATAATTTCATGAAAAAGGGAAGGAATGTTTTATTTTCAATTTAAAAGGATAAGTAACTATTTTGTCTATTAATAAACTGGTTCTGTCAACACAACGTAAAGCAAAACCTTCAGGAAACCTTAGCTCAACCTTGGTATTTTTAATAAGTCACAGCCTATAATTTAAAATATTCAACAAAGTGCTTTAATTACTGTACAAGCTGTACCATGAAATGTTGTATTTGAATATGAAAAGAAGACGCTGTGTTCTGAAGAAATTATCAGATAGATCAAGATGCCTCTCCATTCCTTCAACGCTATCTCACTATCTAAATGAAGAAACCTGAATATTGCTATTTAAAAATGGGAAAAAAATAGAATTGATAAGCAGATTATAGACAAGGAGGTTTATAATTGAAGAAGACTTGCTTTAAAATCTTGTAAGAGGAACCCAATACAAAATAGATGATGGATGCCCTGAGGAAACTAAGTATAAACTGTATGAGATGAAGGTAGAATTTCACAGATTCTAAATCATGAAGAGCTTGAATGTTCATGTATGAGATGCACAATTTCATAAGATGCTTGGGCTCTGGAGACAGATTTAAATTCAAGTCACTCTTCTTACTTGCTCTGTGTAACCCTGTGTAAATTATGTAAATTTTCTGTGATTCAGGTGTCCTATTTGTCAAATGGGAATCATTAGAAATAGTAAGTACATCATAAGACTGATATAAAATCACATGAAACAACCCAGGTAAACATTTAATAGGGAACTAGCTTTTTGAAAACAAATTCTAGTTGCTGTGTAGAAGAAGAAAAAATGTCAGGATTAGAATAGCAGTAGAATTTTTTATACTTTACACACTGAAAGTTACCAAAGCATTCATCATAGTACTGCCTCGGTTCTAATCAATTTAGTGTAAAGGCAATACTTGAGTAATGTGAATTGATGCTACCTGGTAGAAAACATTTCAAAAGTAATTTACTGAATAGGCCCATAATATATCCATCAAATATTTCAATTCCTTATTTTCCCCAGAGTAAAATGATTACACATTGTTAAGATTTTGCCTTTTTCAGAAAATTAAGAAAACATTTATTAAGAAAACATCATTTGTTCTTTTGTGCTGGACCCATTGCATAGAGTATTTCATTAAAACTTTTTAATTTCTCAGCATTAGCTCTATTCTAGGTCTCTTTAGTGAGAAACTCTACTTCCTGGAATAATTAGTAAATTAAAATATATTGCCATTTTCTAAAAGAAATTATTTTTATATGTCTTACTTTTGACTCCAGGAAGCTGCATTTATGTATGTTTTGCTCAGTTAATACTTATTAACATATAAAATCCTTTGTTTTTAGTTAGCAAATCACCTTTTCATTTTTCATGACAAATATTTTCCAAAGTCCTGAATATATCAGCTTCCATCCTTCCTGAAATCTTAACCTAAGTCTGACTTTTTAAAAAATCTCTTCTGTTTTTTACTTTCTGAAACACGGTCATTACTAGCACACAAGAATTATTAAAGTCCATCACAACTGTGTAATTTAAATACTTGCTGCTCTATTTTGTGAAAAACACTTATGATAATCCCCTTTTTTTCTATATTGTTATTGTTTGTTAAATATTATTAGCTGAAGATGGACAGCTTTTTGTCTTCTTTCTCTTCTACAGAATACCATAGTGATAATGTACAGATTTCTCATAAATACTGTAATTTCTTACATATGGGTACCCTGATGCAGCATAAGGAAACTGAATAGTCATTCTTCTTAGGAGGCAAAGAGAACAAAAACAGAATCAGCAAGAAAACAACCATGTTCAGCAGCTTGGCCTTCTTGAATTTGGACTTTAAAATGAGAAAAATGAGGTTTGGATGATTTAGGGGGAAAGAGGTATCAGGTTTGTTCAGAGACGTTCAGACATGTGATTTTAGCTCTTTTATTTTAAAGAAGTTATGTTGAGAAAAGGTAAGTTAACAAGTAACACCCATACATGGACTACTGCATGCTGTAGTTTTACAGACACCATTTGAGACTTCAGCTCACCTATTGGCATTATTTTTCATTTAGATAACATTAAAGTAGTTTATCCAAGTCTCTTAAGTCTTTCCAAACCAAAAGTTGATATATTTATTTCAATTTATGCTAAGGAAAACTATAACTGAGAAAGGAAAAAAGGAAGGAAGGAAGGAAGGAAGGAAGGAAGGAAGGAAGGAAGGAAGGAAGGAAGGAAAGAAGGAAAGAAGGAAGGCAGGCAAAGGAAAGGGAAGGGAAGGGAGGGAAGGGGAGGGGAGGAGAAAGGAAAAAAGAAAGATGGTAATTGTTAGGTCTGTGGGGGAAGGGCCAGCCAGATGCCTGCCTGGAGACTACCCAGCTTGATACCAGAATCCAGACCCTGTGATAAGGGCCTGCCCCAAAACCCTAGGCACCACCACCCTAATCCAGAGGCTCAATTAGCATTTGATTAACGTTCCCCACCCTATACCCCTACCCCCACATAACCCATAAAAGCTGTGCCCTCCCACCCCAAGGCATGACTTCTCTGGCCCCTCTTTTCTTGGACCAGAGAACCTCGCCCCAGAGCCCTCTCCCAATAAATGCTTGCTTTTAAAATTTCTCTCAGCGTGTCACGCATTTACCTTACAGTCATGTACAGAAATTAATGGGCAGTTTTTCTGATATGTTTGTGAACAGAATTATAAATCAGTACAGTTTTTTCTGGGAGAAAATTCAATAAGACATCAAAATGTTAAATTATCTTAGTTCTTCAGACTACTTTTAGATATGTATTGTATGAAGACTTAATCACAAGAGCAAATATATATGTATATTTCTATTAATATGTTTATATATTTATAATACTTTATATATTTATATTTGTATATACATACATATTTAGTTAACAGAATTTTATAGTAATACCTAAAATAGTATTTACTCAATACAAGCCACTGTTGGTATGTTTTGCTTATCTTGTTAATTCCTGAGGGCATTGTTACTAAAAGAACAACCACTTCTACTACTGATGTCGCATGTAATCTGAGTACAGTGCTCAGCTTTGTAAGAGGATCACATATTATAGTGAAAAATTAGAAGAAACATAAATGTTAAAACATAGAGATTTGACTATATAAATCATTAGGTAACAATATAATGTAATAGCAAATAATCATTTAAATGATGTTATGGAGATTTATTTGCAACCCTGGAAATAAGTTCAAAATATGCATAGTAATAGATGTATTTTCCAATAAGGTAGCAAAACTAAAAAAAAAAGAATAACAGCAGACTTTTTTCCAAGTATTTATTAATATTAAGAAGCAGATGTGAATTGATTGATGGAGAAATAAGACCTGAGCAAATTATAGCAGGAGGATTAATGGGAAGGGACTATTGAAGATTTGTGAGTGGTACAAAATTAGTGTCTACTAATACAAAGTGTAAAAGATTTAAAAGATAATTACTTCATCTAAAACGGCGAGAAAAATAATGTGTTTTAATATATGGAAATATCCTCAAGGCAATTATATTTGAAAAAATAAATAAAAAGCAAAATTAGTGTTTAATATTATCTCTTCATATAGACAATAAAAGCAAAAAAGTATATATGCATAGGTATATAATGATAGTGGTATTGAACATCTACTGATTGCCTATCATTGTCCTATGTGTTTTAAATGTACTTAGTTATTTAATTCTCACAACAATCCTAATAAATGAATATTTATTATTATCAGCATCTTACAGATGAGGAAATGATACAAAAAGGTAAAATAAATTGCTCAGTGTTACACAGCTATTAAGTAGAAAGCCTAGTACACAAAGCCTGGTACACAAATTCATGCAGTCTGGCTCCAGAAAGTATATGTCTTCTATATATTTTAATCATATTAATTTCAAAGTAAAGAAAAAAAAGACCAAAACTAAACTCTGAACTATGGGTAAACAAATCAGGGTGTGAAAATACATAGAAAAGGAGGGTCTTACACTTTCTTCTCTATACTTAGGCACTGCTTAAATATTTCTTCATTGTTTCTGCAAATGTTTAAGGGATAAATATGGATGTCCAACATACAACAAAACAACAGTACTAACTAAAGACAGGAAAACCTATGGAAATGTGTTGAATATGTTTCATAAAGATTGAAAAATTGATTAGGCAGCAGTTAAATTTAACAGGCCAAAAGTTTCTCAACAGCCCTATTGTGGGGGAAGCAGTGTAGGAAGTAGTTGAACTAAAATAAAACTGATAACTGATAATGATGTGGCATAACAGTTAAGGAGCACAAAAAGCATTGTTAGTTGATGGACCTTTTTCCTAAAATTTTACATTTTGTATTTTACTCTGACAAACTCAGAAGTAACTTTAATGAGCCTTCATATATTATTTTTCACCTTAATATATCACTTTTTTTTCTTGTGATCTATCATGGCATTCTTTTTTCAACATAAAAAAATATTAGTTTTCTATGTTTGCTCATGATAATGTCAAGTAGAATAATTTTTATTCACTTTATTTCTCATTTCCATATTTTTGTTTGTTGGCCATAAAACTAGAAATTAATTACTTCATGAAGAATTTCTAAATATGTAAATAACTAAGTTTTTGATCTATTTCAAATTCATATGAAGATATCTTATGATTAGAAAATATGGAAGATGTCAACAATATCTTGAATTATTCACTAAGCAATCTGAGAGAAACAGATAATTAAAAAGATAAGCTAAATTACCAGCCACCCAAATTCTTTTCACACTGGAATCATATCTAATTACATATGAATTTGAAAACTAAGGCTTGATTTTTATCATGTAGATATAATTCAACAATTTTTCCAGGTCAGAGGAGAGTCTCTTTATTCCATTTGGTAGCATGTAACTTGATAAGAAACAATTTATTGTCAACCTTTATAGTGACACTGACATAATAAAAATGGTACCTTTTTTTTTTTTTTTGGAACTTGCATTTCTATTGATATATTTTTCCTGACATTTAAGATTATATTGAACAGTGAGGTTTGGGCAGTAAAGCATCTCATGACCCATGAGAAATTAAGACATCTTATTGTGAATCTCTGATGGCACCCTTGAGATTTGCATGAATTTGTTGTTGTTATTGTGATATTGTTGCTCTTTTATATGAGATTCTCAGTCTTATCTAACTAGAGGTATTACAGATAACTTATTAAACTATGAATAGTCAAGAGTAGATTTTTGTTTTTTGATGTTCTATATTCTTTCTGTTTTCAATTGTGAGAATTTATTTTCTTAATAATGAAAAATATTAAAATAATATTTAAAATGATATGGTTCAAGAATATGATTACATAAGGATAGTGGAAAGAACACACAATTTGGACCTAAAGAAATTGAATTTGACCCAAGGCTTAGAGTGGTATGTTATCTTAGTACAATTATCTAATTTCTCTGAGCCTCAGTTTCTTCATCCCTAGGAAAGGGATAATGATATCTAATCAAAAATTTGGTTGAAATTAAGGATACTACTTATTACTTTTTCTGTTACTTAAATGACCTAGTAGTTTTCTTTATGAAGACACAGAAAATGACCCCTTCAGAATTTAATCAGGGAAATATTTTGTATTTCCAAATTATAATCCCAAGTATGATCCATTGTTACAGACTTTGAGAATAGACTCCCTTTTCCAGAGAGAGTTGAGTGCCTAATATCTTATAGGTACATTCTCAGTCCCCTTTCATACATATTCTTATGATTCCTGCAATTCCTTTGGCACATAATCAGGATGTAAAGAGACCTGTCCTTTGTAATCAACCTAGAAGGAGTGAGGATAATGGAAGCATATCTTAAGGAGCATCAGTTTTATATGGTGAGGTGCTTGTGTCCGATGAGAATTGAATGGCCATCCTAGAGATAGATAGCTATTAATTACATGGCAATCTGGAGGCACAAGATTCTCAGGTTTTTTTGTCAAATGTCACCATTTGTTTCTCAGGACCCTACAATTTTCTGACATTGGCTTTTGTTGGTAGATATGCCGCCATTAAAAGTAGAAGTTAGTACTAATTTTGAACCTGGGTTTTCTTGTGTACGCAGGTGTCTCTTTGCTTTACATTGGTAGTTGGATTCCCCGAACACACTATGTTTAAAAAAAGCAAGCTTCAAAAATATGATATATGCAAAAGTTCTCTAAAAAGGTATAACTTCTTCAACTCTGGTGTGGTATTTTCATTATATATTATGAAAGTCATAAGAATCTCCAAAATTCACTCTATTTTAAGCCAATATAAATTGTATACTTAGTTTGAACAATAAACCATAATTAGTACATTTAAAAATAACAGAATCCCAAGATATATTTTATTAAGCTGACAGCCTAACAAATATCTAGAAAGTACAAAGTACTATATCATTATACATGTGTCCATCAACTTTTTAAAAATTACCCTGGAGAGCAGCCACACTGAAAAAGGAAAGCAACTGCCTGTTTTACATCAAACATGCAATACATAAATATTTTGCCTTGGAATATAGAGCAAATAGTTTCTTACATATAGCTGTAGGGCGAATAATGAATAACTTCAATGTATAGAATACCTTGAAAGCTATAAATAATTTTGAGCACAAAAAAATATCATTTTAGCAAATATAACTTTCTTCATAAAATAGCTATATACTTAAAGAATATTGAAAATACACATAATTTAAAATCATCTCACTAACCAGTGACTAAAAGTTATTAGAATGTCAAAGATTCCTTGCCAGTGACACAGTTTACTTATGTGAAGGGGTATGTGGCAGCCAAAGAAACATGCTTTTTGGGTCTCCTTCAGGAAAACCTACTACCAGGTGCACAGGCAATTCCTAGTCCTAGCTTCTACCCTCTGGAACACTACAATACTGGTACATTGAAACTATGCTTCCCCTGGGCTATTACCAATCAATCACTGGCCCATTCCAATGGAATTCCAGACTGTTATCACAGCTCTTTGGCTTGCATCAAAACCTAAAGGCTCTTTTTACCTATTGCTTTTTCCCCTTTGTCACTCTGAGGTGTTTCCCCAATAAATCTCTTGCACACCTATTTTAATCCTGGCATTTGCTTTTTGGAGGACTCAGGCTGATAGACAGCATCTTAAAGAGTATCTTTATCTTCCTGTTAGTCTTCATCACTTCTCTCAAACCATTACAATCAAATAAACTGAAATAAAAGCAATTTCCTCTTTATAAAAGAATTCTAGTCCCTCCTCCAATAACAAGACCTTTCTTAATTCCTCGTAGTGTGAAATTCTGAAACTATAATTGCAAATAGACTGTGTTGCTTTTGTATCTACATACTACCCCCTTCTTAAGGCAGTACCGTTCCGAGAGAAGGATGCCTATACAATTTCAGTTAGACTTACGTACTGCATCTGTGAGTCAGGCTATGTACAGTGGGATAGTTGTAAAGACTCTTTCAAGTTTTCCTTAAGTGGTCTGTATCATTAAGGAGAATTTACAGCACCCACTCTAAAATTTGCTTTAGTTCTTTTATCTGTAAATGAGATTATTGTCCAGTGATTTCTAAGTTAGTTTTTTCCCCATGACTAGGAATTTAAGTATTTGAAATGTATCTTTTAGCACTTGTTTCTATATACAAGACACTATCAACTAGAAGTGATTCTAATATCTGAAACTGAATTTCTCAAATGAATTCTTTTAACAATACTCTTATTACTATCTATTGAATCAACTAAGGTTTCTACTGATGTTATTAGAAACGCAGAATGAATTAGAAAATTCTGGCAGTGGCTTTTTTGAATTAGACTTTATATTATGTATTTTTGTGATATGAACCTCAAAACCTCAAAGATCCTCATAAGAACTTTTGACTTCTGCTGGACCAAGGGATCTGCTGAGTTTACTTAAATTTATGAGAATGATATTATTATTTTTCATTTGAATGTTATTTCCCCTTATTTATCACATATCTCAATTTTTTCTCAAATAAATTGTTCTTTTATCATTTTTCTCTCCCTGTTCCCTCTCACCTTTTCAACTAATGCTGAGTAATACTTTTCCTCCTTTCTATAAGATTACCCAATGGATACCAAAGATTATTTTGGCCCTGAAGGGACATTTGACAATATTGCAAAATATTATTGATTTTTACAGCTTAGAAAGGGAGATTGCTATTAACTATAGGGTTAAGAAATCTGAGCTACCATGTCTATGTCTAGACTACATGGAGGGAAAAATATTTTTTCTTTAATATTTAAATTAGTATTAATTGATAAATTTACCAAAAATTCAGATTATTTGATAATTTATAGACTTCCAATCTAGAGTAAGGATTTATCCTGGGAGTGTAAATTTTTCTGCATCTTCACATTTAACTATAATGATTTAAATAAATTACTACATTTCCTAAACCTCAGTTATCATTGGATGATTTATTATTAGAGGATGTATAATGTGCATAAAGCATCTAGTATATAGTATGTAATCAACAGATAGTTCTTGTCACAGTATGTTTTATTTTTATCATTATTTTTGTTGTATATAAATGTTTTGTTCAGCATTCCAATAAATGGTATCAGGTATGCTGATGTCCTGAGTTTCAGAAGAGGTTTCATCCTAATTGGATAGATTGTTGATCAAATGTGGTCAAGTATTAAAAATATCAGTTTTATGTTTAGAGAATCATTTTCATACCAGATCTGGAATGTATTATCTGATAGATCACCTGCTTTTTATGTCTTTATTACCTTTGTTTTTATAATAAAATGTATTTTTTGCATCGTGAAAAGAGAAGTGGCTTAATGTCCCTTGACTGCAAAATGATGACAATAACATCTACCTTATAAGGTTACAATTAGTACCAATCAGATAATGTATTCAAAAGCACTGTTTGAATCTGACATATTTTCTACATTTAAATCATCACAAGTTGAGAATTTTTTTCATTCCTAGATTTATTTTTGAGTGATTTTAGATGATGGGTAGAAGGCATGCTGGGTAGAAAGAAAGAAAATAAATCAAGGATATCATTTGAGTTGAAAAGATTTAATGACAGAATTTTAAAATTAGTTTTGCAAATTTGCTTCCTGTTTCTAATTGATTATTATTAAATCTTTGCAATTTCAGTGAGTTTTAGACCATTGTTCAGATATTTTTCAGTCACTACACAAATTTGATGATGCACCATATTCAAATGATAGCTTTTTCTAGACCTTTTAACCACAGACCTTACAGAGTTCTGCCAATATTTGTAGTGCGTGTATATGTGTGTGTAGGGGAGTGAGGCAGGGGTGCCTTGTAGAAAACAGTTACTATTTTCTATCATCTATTTTGAAAATTATTAAGGTAGAACAAAATATACCTAAATTTTTGTAGTGGACATTATTGTGTCATGATATGCTAATAGCTACCCTATGAAACAAAGAACCATAGTCATTTAATTTGTGGAAATAGTGAGATATTTAAAATTAAATGAGTTTCTTCAATTTAAGCATTTGCAAAATACTTCTTATAGTAATATTTGTGATAAAAATCAAAAAGAGTTTTATTGAATATAGGCCTTATCTCCACAAAGTCCTTTTAGCTCTTTCTGTCTATGCTATAAAGTAGGTTCCAAGATGCTTTGTACTCTGATCGGCCTGAGCTGATCATGTTATTATTTTTCTTTCAAGATTATAGAACTAAGTCAAGGAAAGCATAGCATTGCCTTCAGGTAGGAATGTACTTACCAATGGGCATGCAGTTCAATGAAATGTAACAGTTAACTGTCAGAGGTCTTAGTGATTTTTTTTTATTATTATTATGATAGATCTACAGGAAGAGACACTATACTCTTTTTGTATGTTTATTTTTTGAACATTGTTGGTTAGGTGTGAGACATTCCTCTTGACTACTATCCTGAGGATGAAGCTGAGAGGAGGTTGACCTGAGAGAATAATAAAGTAGCGATCCAAAATAAATTCTTTAGAATTCATGCAACCCTGAAGCTGCCCTACCTTCAGATTTTTAATTAAATGTGATAATAAATTTCCTTAAAACATAATTTTATTTGATTTGTGTTGACAACTGGAAAAAATCTAACATTATGATATAAAAGAATAATGGCTTCAAAGAGTTTTGACAATGAAATACTTTTGTTCAGAACATCCATTGATAAACCTATTTTTTGAAAATATAGTAGAAAAAAAAGATTGGTTATAGTTAGCAGATCTGTGTTTGAATCCTTTTTCATTCATACCATCTTGGGCAAGTAATATCTTAATATATCATGTTTTTATTTTAGAAAATTATGATAATAATCCCCATATTATCATAAATTTAAGTAAGATAATATATATAAAGAGCTTACAATAGTGCTTGACAAATATGTGCTCAGTAAATTTTCCTACTATTATCATTATTACTATTTTTAAACTAATGTATTTTAATTTTTTGGTGGATCTATTTAGGATAATAAAATTCCCTTCAAATGAAGTCTTTCAGTCTTAGATATTCAATAAAGAACCATGGCATCATAAAATCCCAAAATTAAAAATACCTTCATAGATAGCCAAGCCTGACTATAGAAATAGACTTTATAGTATACCTTATCAAATATTTTCAATGTCAGGGCATTCACACACAATGTATCTCCCTATTTCATAACTCTATTAAAAAAAAAATTCTTCCAAACTCCTTATCCTTATGGACCTCACAAGGAAAAAGAGGTAAATATGTAGCCTATCGCAACATGTGACTGAACCTTTTTCTTAAGTTAGGTACTATGCTAAGCACTGAAAAGGCATTACTTTACTTAAATACCTTCAAAGCTCTGTAATATAGATACTATTATAGTTTTTACTTTACAATTATAGAAATTCATATATGGAGAGACAAAAAAAATGACATAAGGCATATTGCTAGTAACTAAATTATCAGGATTTTAATTCTTGTATATGTGAGTCCAAAATATCTGATCTGAATTTCCAGCCAATAGTGCCTTTCATGAATTATTAAAATAATTATTTCGAACACTTTTTTAACACTTACAATTCATTGCTTTCTGGGGGAAAGAACCAATACTTATTGGCTCAACTACTTTGGAAAAGACTCTGGCAAGGCTTCAAAATGTTAAAAATAGCATTACCATATTAACTTGCAATTATACAGCTAGCTATACACCCAAGAGTGTGGAAAGCATATGCCCACAGAAAAACTTGCACATGAATGTTTACAACAGCATATTCATAATAGCTAAAAATGAAAATATCCCAAATGTCCATCAACTGACATATGAATAAACATAATGTAGTATATCCAAGCAGCAAAATATTATTGGGCAATAAAAAGAACTTAATCACTGTTACACTAGGAATAATTCTTTAAAAATTATGTACAATAAAATGTACACGTTAAAAGGATACATTTGAGGTATATAAATTATACCTCAATAAATGTTATTAAAAGAAGGATAGTGTAAAATTTCTAGAATTGAGCTTTGTAATGACTAAAATTACATTTTATAAAAGATAATATTTAATAGAAGTTTATTGAAAGTTTTTCCATGAGATCAGGAACTGAATAATACTCACATTTTCCCTGTACACTTTTTTCTTTCAAAATTGTACTGTAGTTTGTTAAATTAGAAGAAATAAAAAAGCATAATGAAAATAAAGGAATAAATACACCAATCATAATTGTCCTAAATATAATAGTTTGTGTAGGAATGTAAAATAACCTACATTTAAATAACTAAAATGAAATAACTACAAATATATGGAGAAGTAGAGGAGGAATATAGGAGATTAAAAAGAGCAAAAGAAAATGGAGAGGGATATATGAAAAATAAAATAAGTTTATTAACTCATATAAAATCCAAGAATAAGTAATATTTTAAACAAACAAATTAACAAGTAAATGCTTAAACATATTTAAGAGAACAGCAAACAACAAACTATTATTTGCTGAATTTAATGATCAAGGAAAGGAGCAAGAAGGAGGGAGAGTGGAGCAAGATATAACTAGGCAATTTTATTGTTAACCATAATAGGGAGCCAACAGATGCTATCTAAAAATAATATGTATATATCCCTATGAACAAAAATATAAATGGTCCCAAATTTGGAAGTTCTAAGAGTAAAGAAGAGACCACAGAGTTCAACTGTCTTTAATTAATAGATGTTATTTTAGGTTTGCTATTTATATGTAAATATATATATATTAAACATAGCAAAATAATACAATAGAGTTTAGGAAAACTTTTAAGTCATACCATGTAATGTTAACTGGCTTAACACACCAAAAAAGAAAAAAAAGATTTCCTGTTTGCTTACACAAAAAATTAAACTATGTCTAATATGAGACATATCTACAACAAAATAACCTGCAAAAAAGGATATGCAAAGATATATTAAACAAATGAAAATCTTAAGGAAGGACAGGGTATGATATTTATCACACAAAGGTATTTTATATTGATGAGGTCTCTTATTATAAAGTATAGTTATTAATAATTATGGAACAAAAATTAGCAATGAATTGACAAAGCAGAAACTATAAGACATAGAAACTATATAAGATACTCTATAATACCATTTATTCATCACTGAAAGAAACTTGAGTTCCTTGAGACACTAGTTGATTCTAGGTCTGGTAGCAGAAAGAATCGAGACAAGCCTGGATATCTTCTCAAATGAGAAAAGAATAAATTTTCAAAATTTGCAGGATTGAGTCAGAAGAACACAGAAAATTATTTGGAAAAATTGGTGATTAAAAATAACAGAAATTCTAATGGATTGATACATGTAGGATATTAAGTGAAATTTTCCATCTATATGATACCTAGAAAGCCAAGAAAACAGTGTGTTACTATTTAGCTTATTAAAAAACTCCTTAATTTGAAAAAAAGTAACCAAAGGACAAACCATTAAACATTTATCCTCCCTTTTCAGTAGAAAGTCTTTTGTAATTAAACTGGATTCTATGCCAAAGAGCACCAAGCTTTCTGGCATTCTTTTATTCAGAATAATATGGATAATGACTTTACTTCCTCAAGGGCATGTGGATCAGAGAGCATATAGTTACTAGGGTTTTAGGTTGGAAAGACTCATTTAACAATCTACTCCCGAGATCAGAGACTTCCCAATTTCAAAAACTTTTCTTTATTCTGCTAATTTGTGTCAATTATTGCCCTCTCTCTCTTTAAGGGGAAAAATTACAAAACTCTGGTGTGTCATGGACACCTAAGAGCTAACTGCTTAGCCGATTAACTGGTTTATTACTCATCTGTTCTATTTCAAAAGATAAAACATTAGCAGGAAAGTTCTACATTAAAAATTTTAAGTATAACTAAATTTGAAAAGTTGAGAAATATTCTATTAAGAAGTAAATGACAAGAAAAAGAGCACTGCACTGCTATTTCTTTTCTGAAATTATATTCACTAATATAAAAAAAACAAGACTATATTAATGAATTTGAATGTATTATGAACTCTCTTTTTACTCATGTCAGTCATTGACATATTTCTCAAATCACTATTCCCCTTAACTATTAGATAAATAGTTCAACTGGATTGAAATGCACAGGAATAGAAATGAATCATGACATCCAAAAATAAAAATGACCCAATCAGGTGACATCTGATCCACTCAGGCAAAATCTTAAATCTCTTCCACCAGAATTGTCAAAAAACAAATCTGCCCCCCAAAATAAAATCAATCGAGTTTTTTTTTTTTTCCCCACATAAGGGCTCTCAGTTCTGCCATTTGTCAGTTAGCAAACAAGAAATGGAAATCGATTATATGAGATATAAGCCCTGTTTTAACAATATTTATAAGTGAGACTTTAGTCATAACCCTCACTGTTGGCAAAATTGGTTTAAGTAGTTCTGTTGCTCTTATGATGACACAAGGTCTAACTAGTTTCGTTCCTCTTCCCTATCTCAACAACTGCTTCCCTCACTCTGATCATTTCGTACACTTCTGAGCGTACCATATTGTTTTATTAGTCAGAGCTCTCTGAGTTTTAAGGACTAGAAAAAACCTGAAGTAATTTAGGCTGAAAGGGAGATGTGACCACACTGAAGAGTTGAAGTAAGGAATCTACAATTCATGTATGTAATTGATATAATCCTGTCAGCACTGTTCTGTCTTGTGTAGCCTTGGCTTCTTTCTATAAGCCCACTTCCTTCCTGTTTTTTTTTTTTTTTTTTTTTTCCAACTGTGAGGCTAGAAACCTTGGGCTTCAGCAATTATTTCTGGGCTCTCACATTCTCAACTTCATCTCCAGTGTCAGAGAACATCTCTTCCCTTCATTCTGTCTTGAAATATCCGAGAGAGGAGTTTTGATTATCAGTGTTGTGTAAAGGAATGACTCAGGGACAAAAGGATTTACAAAAGAGAAATTCATTTACCAGAAATATAAGGGTGAAGGACTGAATAATGAAATAGAAAACACAAACAGCATTTAAAGGGAAAAATCACAGTAATACCTTTTAGTTTCTTAAGGTCTGAAAAATTTTTTCCTCATAATTATCATATTTATAAAGGTATAGATACATCTTCAGTTATCAGAATTGAAGAAGGCAGTAATAAAATGTTTTCCTTAGAGAATTAATACCTTGTAGGAAAAGATTAAGAATTAACTTTGGGAACTAAAACAAAAAACCTGTTATTTTTGTTGCTCTCCACTCGCTTCCCACCAAAGGACTTGCTGATCATGCTTATTGCTAATGTTGGCAGGAAAATGTGTTATTTTCTTTCTGTAGTCTCTAGTTATCAAGTTATCTGTATGTTTTATTTGACCGATTTCATTTGCATAGGCATGAAAAGAGGCATGATTAATTCACAAAAATCCCCTTACTTGGTTTAACAAAACTAGAGCTGTGTGTTATTTTAAGACTTAGAAGTTAATGCCTATCTAGAGACCTCATAGGTCCCCTAAGCTTATAACCCTATTGTAGTTTCAGAAATATTATCTTTTTGCTATTATCAGTTCATCTCCTGCGGTCAGGAATAAAGAATCATTCATTCACCTCAGCAGGGTTATATTGTAGTATACGCTTATCAAACCAAGGCTTTAGCATAGTTTACAGATAGATTCCTTTCTATCTCATCCTGTGCTATTCTTTTGTGGTGCTAGACCAGTCATGTTGATAATTAACTTACATCATCAGGACAGAAAAAAAAATATTTGTCTGCATGTGTCTAAGCCAAAGTGTGATGATGTGCCCCTAGAAAGATGCAAGAAGGGGTTAAAACTAGAAGCCTCTATGCCAACCGCCACAGCAGCCATATTTCCTGATTGAATACCTGGCGATTACATGGATAGGCTATTGTTTAACTCTGTTCCCACAAGAAAGAGGAGGAGGAATTTATGGGAAACATGGTATGGGAATCTGACCTTTTAACGTTCCGCTTTCTGCTTCTGTGCCCCCGCTTACGCATCATATCAGACCACCATTTGGTGACGGGTAATGAATAGATGATGCATAGATCCATTGTGATTGGGATATAGTGATTAATGGATTTTTGGGTATAAAACTGTGGACCTGAAATGGGTCGAGGCTGCTCCTTTGGAAGGACAGCCGCCGGCTAATAGACTGCCTCTAATATCAAAGCACTCAGGTGGAGCCTGGTTATTCCGGTCACAACAAAAGAAGTTTAGATTTTGCAACAAAGAAAGTAAGGTTTAGTGGAGAGTTACAAGTCCTAGAGACACAGGCAAGCTATAGCTCAAAGACTTGGCTCCCTGGGTATTTTAGGAGTACAGATTATGTAGAGAAAAATCAATAGTCATCAAAATTTAGGGAGTTGGGGTTGTGGGTGCTACTGATTGGATGATTGGAGGCAGAGGAGGTAATTGATCATTGTATCTAGAATCAGCCATGGTGCCTTCCAGACTGGTCCCCTGGTCTGGTACTGTGGCCATTGGGGTTGTTCTGCCTCAGTGGTCCTGGGGCTGAAACACATCTAAAGCCAAAATGTGATCCTTAAAGTCCAACTGAAACCTATTGTCCTCATGTTTATAGACCTGAAGCTAGGCTAATCTTATGTCCTAAGGCTTAATGATTAAAGGACCAGGCATACAAAGAGAGAATGGGGGAAGAGAGGGAGCAAGTGAGTCACAATGCCATTATTTGGGCAAAAACAGCTTAAATTGGAGAAAAAAACTATTAAAGAAATGAAGCTCACCTGCAGTTACAATTAGGTGGTGCAGCTTTGTTTTTCAATAGTTTGTCAGCCTTCTGACATATCCTTACTACTTGACTTAATTTTTTGTTTCTCTATGACATTTTTATTTTTCTTTGAGAAAGGAGATATAAAAGTAATATATTCACGAAACTTGAACCTTCATATTGCTCAATAGGTTTGAAGCACTGCACTGGCCAAAACGTTTTTCCCATCTCTGCATAGATTGAGGCTCATTTTTATAATTATAACTAAATCAGTGAAATTCTCTTGAACATCCTCATTCCTCTCCACACCATACAAAAACTGTTTTGTTATTTAAATCTTACATATATTCTCTCTGTTGATGGATATTTAAAATTACATCAGTTTGTCTTTACTATAGAGTATGCATAAATATTTATAATTAACTCATCTTCAAAGGTTCAAGAGAGAGAGAGAGCAGAGCTTGCATTATAGTGGGAAACCTGACCATATAGATATAAAATTATAAAGTGTTAATTACCTTTCTATTGCTAGGAATTGAAGAGGAGCAGAATTTGTCACCCCCAACTCTGCCTCTTTGGCTAAGGATTATTTTAGGCTATTTTAAGGAAATTCGTAGAAGTTACCCTTTTATAAGATTCATTTGCATTTATAAGTGAAATCCCTGTTTATAAGTGTGTCACCCTCTCTATAACAGGAGACTCTTTCAATGGAGAAAGCAAGGATTTAGATCTGCATAACAGCCATATTCTTGTTACTTGTTAATGGCTCCTTCCCTAGTAACCTTCCACTAGCATGACTTAACCCACTCCTCCCTACAATATCTTTCTTTTGTTATTAGCTAAAATGATATTTAAGGTGATGGATTGGGCCATTCCTAAGAGTTATTCAGTTTTCCTGGGTATTGCCTTTGTATACAAGAAATATACATATATTTAAACTTGTTATTCTCCTCTTAATCTGTTTTTTATTATAGGAAAGGTGTCTTAGCCAAAAGCCTAAAAAGGTAAAGGGAAGAAAGTTTAACCTCCTCCACAGAATGACACTATTTTTTAATATGTACACTTACACTCACAGATAATGCCAGATAATTAAGATTTATTCCTTAGGTTGCATACCAACTAAACTAAAATCTAAATAAAAACTAGCACCTCCAATGATATAAGAGATGTGAGTACATACTCACTTAAATCAGACTGTAGAATATATCAATAAAAGTAATTCAGCTAAAAATGGTAACATACTGTTAAATGTAAAATGAGAACTAGTCACAGTATAGAATCCTTCATGACCTGACATCCAAAGGAATGCACAGGTTCTTTTTCACATACCAAATTAAGTGCTCATAAATAAGACTGACACAATTCCTAAGAAAATTCTTGTGAAGGACTACAAGAAAGCCATGGAACACCACCTGGATCTCTGGACCCTTCCTACTCTATCTATTTCCAAAAATATTATACTGCTTAGAGAAGGGTCTTAGGGCCCATGGTAAGCTGCTCCCAAATATCCCACAATGGCCTGTTGATTGCTTTAAATTAAAATTATTTACAAGTAGCTAGTGCAAGAAGGGCATGTTGACCCTCCCTTGTCTCCTTGAATGCAGGAAATAAATCCCTCCCTAGATAGTACCCTCCTTGCTCCAGATAGGGCTAAAAGAGACACCTTTATCTCTAGAGTTAAGGAATTTGGGGCCAAAAAGCTTACATAAACAAATCTTGTTTGTTTTTTTGTTTTTGTTTTTGTTTTTGTTTTATTAATTAACACCTAACCCAAATTCTAAAGTTTTTACCAATGGGTACCCAAAACCCAAATTTCTTTATCCTTTTATTTCTTCACAAATTTATTGTTTCTTTGTCTAAAAATAATAGAAAGCTGGCTGGTTCATCACTTTGGAGGGCGTCGTTTGTGATCTCCCATTGCAAATATTAGACTGGTTTTTCTCCTGTCAGTTTTATTATAATTCAGACTTAAGAACTTGAGAAGGATAGAGGAGGAGATTTGTCCCCCTCCCAGACAAGGAGCACTAATAATATCTGTCTTATGACTGTTGAGAACCTACAGTAGGTCAGGAAAGTTTCTTTTTCCATAAAAGAAACTATTCACAGGCTCCTGGGATTAGGACATCGATATCTTGGGGGAGAGGACAATATTCTGTTATAACATCTCTTTTACTATTCTTTTACTTATATTCATATCTTTATAACTATCAAGCATGTTTGAATATGCTTTCTTTTTCAAGCCAAGATTGCCTTTATTTTTCTGCCTGTTTTTATTTTCGTTCCTAACCATTTTCCCACATGCTTCCCCCACATACACCTTTTTTTGTTTGTTTGGTTTTTTAAGACCTTGAATTTCTTAATTGCAGAATCAATTTGTCTTGGGATCGTACATACAGTCTCTGTCCTGGCCACTATATTCTTTTAGAAAATGGGATGTTGCCTTTTTCCCCAATAGAAAAATAATTATTTAACTTTATGATAATGCATAATAATAAGAGTTGGAAAAAAACAAATGACACCAGAAAGGGAAAATTTTCAGAACTGTGATATTTTAACTCTTTCTAACACAGTATACTATAAAAGGCAAGAATGTGAATAGACAGTGATTGTGTACACTATATTCATGATTGCATAATGTGGGTTCTTTGTATACATTTGTGAGCTTCTATTCTATTAAATTAACAATGATTATCATTAACAGATTAGAATTTTTATATGTAAGCTAAATAATGTTAAATGTATTGAATATAAATGTAAAAGCTCATCATAAAAATCATACTAGACCAATATCACATTTAAAAGTGAATTGCTAAAACTTTTTATTTGCATTCTAATTTAGTTTTGCTAGTTGTTCTAAGATCAAATTTTGTTGTTAATATTCTCTCATTAAGAATCCAAAGCCTAAAACAAAAATCCATAGCATTCCTATACACTAACAATGAATTTTCAGAAAAATGAAAAAAAAAAAATTATTTTGCACTTGCAACAAGAAGAATAAAATATCTAGGAATTAACCTAATGAAGCATGTGAAGGACCTAAACACTGAAAACTATAAGACATTATTAAAAGAAATTGAAGAAATGGAAAGATATTTCGTGTTCATGGATTGGATGAATGGCTATAGTTAAAATGATCTTATTACCCAAAGTAATATACAGAATTAATGCAATCCTGTCAAAATCCCAATGGCATTTGTTTTAAAGAAACAGAACAAAAAATCATCAGATTTGTGTGGAAGCACAAAAGGACCCTGAATAGCCAAAGCCATCCTGAGAAAAAAGAACAAGTCTAGAAGTATCACTCTGCCTGACATCAAATTTTACTACAAAATGACAAACAATAAGGTACTAACAGAAAAACAGACACATAGACCAATGGAACAAAATTGAGCGTCCAAAAGTAAACCCTCATATGTATGGGCTAATAATTTTCAATAGAAAGCCAGAACCATACAATGGAGAAAGAAAAACCTCTTCAATAAACAATTCTAGGAAAATTGGAAAGCCACGTGTAAAAGAATGAAACTAGACTGCTGTCACCGTACACCAAAATTAACTTGAATCAAAAACCTAAATATAAAACCTGGAACAATAAATTGAATAGAAGAAAGCATAGGTACTACACTCATGGACCATGGCTTTAAAGAGGATTTTATGAAGTTGACCTCAAAAGCAAAGGAAGTAAAAGCAAAAATAAATGGATGAGACTACATCAAACTAAAATGTTTCCCTGCAGCAAAAGAAACCATCAACAAAACAAAGAGGCAACCAACTGAATGGGAGAAGATATTTGCAAACAATGACTTTTCTGAGAACTTCACAATATAAACAATCAGAAGCTTTTGTTTGTGTCCTCTGAAAAGCTCTTCTGTGGCAAAGTGTATGAACTCTCTCCCTGCTTCACTATTAACAGCTAATGAGACATGTTTTGCTATTCATCTGTTTAAATTTTAGTTTTCAAAGAACAGTGGTAAATTCCTTTTTGAATAGTAGCATATTTAAAAACAAAGCAAAACAAAAATATTTCCCATAATTATATTTGTTTATCCTCATAATTGTTAATTCTGTTATGACTTTTTAATTAAAATCCATTTTATTATGTGATCAAAATGATGGATTGCATTGTTCTTGGTCACATAACTAATAGTGGCATAGTTAGCATTCAAAATCCAGCTTTATTAAAAGTTTTTCTTTTTGTTATTTCATCAGACTCTAATACTTCATGGAAAGTGTCTTCTGTAGGTGCCTGGAATACACGTATAAAAAAAAAAAAGGAAAATTCTATTTACATTTACATTCACATTCTGACTTCCACATATGTAAAAGTGACAGGCTTTACTTCTATATATGTCAGTGTGGTAATGTATACCCAGATAAACCAATATATTCAAAGGTAGAGGAAAACAATGAGCAGTAAGTGTTCAGAATATCTCCATGGTGTTATCTGTTCTTATTTATCTTGAAGTGCCCTTAAAGTATAGAAAATATATCATATACATAGTAATAGATATAGATAGAAATTCTATTTCTCCCTCTATGATTATATATATAAATGTATGTGTATATATATCACATGTATAATATATATCTATTATAAAGATATATAACATAAATATTAAGAATACATAATAACAGTTATGATATATAGAGAGATCCTTAACTGAATATAATTCATATATTACATATATAAATAAAATTTGCTTTTATCATTTTGGTGGCTAGTGCTAGTAAAATTATAGAAATGTATTTTATTAGTTACCTATTTTTGCTTAACAGATTATCCCACAGCTTAGAACTTCAAAACGCAATTAATTGTATTATGTCACACAGATTCTGAGGGGTCAGAAACCTGATAGTGGCACAACTGGGTGAAGCTAGGTGATCCTGATTCAGGGTCTCTCAAGAGGTAGCTTTTTCCGATTCATTCGCCAGAAGTGGGTGCAGCCCACAATCAAGATCCTGCTTACCAGGAGGCAGGATCATTGGAGCCATCTTAGAAGCTGGTCACTACCATTTCATATTTTAAATTCCCACTCCAGGTACATTTAATTTTCCCTAATTACTGTTTATTGGTTTATTAAATATTTTTAGTGAATATATTTGTTTTTCTCTCCAGAAAAATAAAGGTAGCTATAGGCAATGAAATATATTAGAAAGCGCCTGAGCAGCAGCCTCGGTTCTGCTTCTTGTTCTGCTGTTAATTAACAGTGCAGTTTCCAGAAGATTCTCTGTTTTGCAACACAGGCTCATCATCTGTTTACTCATTCAACAAATACATACTAAGCACATACACATTCCAGATGTTGGAGCATATCAGTATAGGTATTCCTCCTCTTGTGGAGATTACTTTCTAGTTGACATGTTAATTAATAAATACTTCCAAATATCATGTTAGATAACTATATTTATAAAAACAATTGAAAGTCTATAGAAAAAGGTCCCAGTGGCCAGGATTAAAGCCAGGAAATTGGACACATATAATTTCCCAGCTGCAAAGTATAGAACTGAAGGTAATTACAAAAATAAAATATTCAAATGGAACAACATTAAGGAAGAAGCTGCATATAGGACAACTAGCTAGAGCAAAAGGGCTCAGAATTTTAGGAAAACAGAGCCTAAAGCAACTCCCTGAGTCTTTACCAAGTAGCCATAGGTAATTTTTATTGGGAAATTTAAATTAAGCCGTGTGTGGAAAGGGAGCTGTTACAGAAGCAATTCCAGCTGGATGAACCTACTATGACTATGTTCCTGCTAATTATACAACAGTATATTTCCCAAGATGCATGGCAAGAGGCTAAGATAATGCTGTTTAATGACAGGCTTTTAGAAAACACATCGTATTGACTCCAGCGCTTGTCCATATAATTTTTCTGTACTGATTAACTAGGGGGATTCACTAGAGGTGAATCTAATTGGACCTCATATAAAAGGAAATCTTAAGTATTTGAGGCAGTAATATTCTCCTGGGCACAGGAGTTTTTTAGCTCATTTCTTGAATTTCTTTCACAGGAAAGTGCTTTGTTGATGCTACATTTAGAATCCCCAGATTTCACTGTGTTGTCAGTATCTGTGGGCATCTTCGTGAACATATGTAGAAAGAGGGCCTCTGTGTGAAGAGTGTCCCGAGCAATGTGATACATTTTGTCAGTAGAGATCACCTTCAATTTCTCAAATATTCCACTTAAACATTTAAAAATGGCAAATGGGAGTTGGATGGGCTTCTGCAGTTTTGCTACTAGAGAACTCTAAATTCAGCTTTACAGCTGGGTGAATGGGAATGTTGAGGAAAAGAGGAATCCGAAGGGTGATGCGAAAGGATCCAGGGGGTTGGAGTTCTGAGAATGTCCTGACATCTGTGTGGTCTGTCATCAAAGAAGGCACAGCTGCTGAGGGTTTAGGCACTGGGAGCTTATGCATTGCCATCTCATCCTGAAATTCAGTAAAATCATAGGGTCACGTTGGGCCCCGAGAGATCAGGGATTGCTTTGAGCATATTGCGGGACTATTGCAAGGTTTGCTGAGCTGAAGTAGATATTACTTCTTTCGGACTCAAAAGCTAGATAGAAATTTTAGCATAGATTCTTAAAAGGTAGGGTTAGGTAACTGCAGTTTTCCAAGATTGGGGGATCTGAGAGAGTTCATAGCTCCACGAGTACACAGATAGTTGTCTAGAGCACTTAAGACAGCTTCGGTAATATAGTCTTCAGGAAATGATAAACATAAAAAGCCCATTTTGATTGTTGTTTTTAACTTGCTATCTCTACACATAGACCAAATATACTGATAAATTTTTCTTTGGAAATTTTTGAGTTACACAAATATTTCTTGCAAGAGTTCTCCTAATATTAAATATGTAGTACTTAAAAAGTTAAAGTGAGAAGAAATTAAATAGGTTAACATTGGTGGTATTACTTTGAAATGTTTAGGCAAAATTAAACAAATTGATCTTAAACTGCAAATAACGCACCTATGTAATATTTGTATTATGAATAAAAGAAAAATAACTCCTAGGAATTAGCACTGATATCATAAATTTTTGTTGCTATGTTAGCAATATACTGAGTAAAGAAGGATGAGAAAATTTAGAAACTTTGAAACTGCTGATCCACTGATTCAAAAGAATATATAGCAGGAGTTGAAATAAATAAGCAAAGAAGTAGCTATTCCTGTAGCTCCCATTACCTCCCACTCCTTAAGTACTTCCAAATGTCCATATGTTTTTTCCCATTCTCTCTTCTGTGCTCGATTTTTTTATAATTAGCCATTTGCCATCTGCTTTTGAGAATCTCGTTGACATAGGTATATAAAACTCAGTGTCTCCTCAACTGTACTCAGACATTTCCATTTCTTTGTAAACATTAGGAATAGATGTTTGTTTCTTAAGGGATCAGAATTTTGCAGTGTTTTGCAGTGGTTGATTATAATTGTCTTGATTGTGATATTTGCTTATGAGAGGATGTACTTGCACAGTGGATTCTGAAGTTTGAAAGCCCAGATTTGCTTAGTTCTACCACTTTGTTCACATAGTAGAGGTCCTTGTTTGCTGATATATTTATTTTCTCACTTCTCAAGTAGAAAGTTCCAAGAGAACAAAACAAGTCAAAATAAAACCATAAAAACTAAAACCATGGCTCACATCTATTAATCATTCAATAAAAATTTAATAAATAAATGAATAAATGGAACTCGACAATCTGTAAACTGATGAAATATATATAGTGGAACTTTTTACCTTCTTTCTAAAAGTAAAAAAAAAAAAGTATCAGACTCCTCTTCCTTAATATTTTCATTTGTAAATAATAACATAAATAATTTAGTAGAGGATAATGTACTCTAATGTCCATGTGACAACTGGTAGCTTTGACAAGAGCAACCTCAGAGGTTTCGTGATTTTAACTTCTGTAGAGGTCCTATTATCCTAACAGCCTATCTAGATTAGAAATACGGAAAGCTAATATGTCAATGATATGAACACAGTCTGAAGCTATTAAAGAATATCAAGGGTGATGTGTTCATTTAATTATCCCAAATTATTACATTATGACAGCATGATTTGTTTTTTAAAAAATCTTTTCTTTCTCTGCTGATTTGAAAATTAAATATCAAAAATAATTTTATATATGTATTATGTAACTATAGGTCATATTTCCTCTTCATGATTTATTGTATTGTCTAAAACATATAGTTATGAGTTACAGTGAAGCTTGCATATTTAAATGGAATGTATTCACTGCGAGATTTTGATTTAAATGATTATTTTAAACAAATTAAGAATTTTCAGATCATATATTTTTTAATTTATATATTAACATGGGAAATTATAATTTTTTATATTGCTGAGCTATCATCCTTTGATATCCTCCTTTTCTATGGCTCCTCTACACTTAATAGACAATATAGCTTCCCACAGTCTTTCATGGTTTACCTTTGTTATGAATATTGATTTTAAAAGTTCTTTTATTTCCACTCAGAAGTTAGTCTGTACTGCAGTCCATTTTCCATTGTTTATGGCTCCTAAGAGGTACCCTTACCTTCTATGGTGGCTCTTTTCTCTCTCTTCTGCAATAGCTCAAACAAGAAATACAGATTTATTTATTTATTTATTAAAATTTCCCAAATGTTGTGCATAGCACTTCACCCAAAATTTAAAAATCAAAATTAGAATATTTTTTATTTTCAGAGATAATTTGCCATAGTCAATTTTTTTGGATGATTATGTGTCCTCTTAAACTGTATCCTCTCATTTCTGTGACCCCTTATTTCCTACTATGACCTTTTCATAGTTCAAATAACATTTTGTATATAGATAGTGTCTTATAGTGGGCATATTTTGCAAATAATTTTATGTTAGCATTAAAAAATCTGAATTCACAAATAAGGTTAGAAAGTAGCTTTTGTTTTTCAATTCTAACTTTAAAATGTTTAAGCCAGTTTAATTATCACTTCATAAAATAATTTTGGAAAACAACATTGTTCTTTATGATCTTGAAGTTTTTATATTAAATGAGAATTTTCTCTTTCTTATGTGTTCAGTGAAGTTAATCCTTCAAGCTGTAGGATATAGCACCTTTTTGGTTAGTCTTAGCAAAATTTTGTGATTGTTGTTATTTAATTCACATCTGGCCCTTGTTCTATTCTTTCTTTCTCTTTATTATAAGTTTGGTATCCTTCCAGGTGTTCTGTCTGTCTATCTATCATTTATTTATTTTCCAGTTATATAGTTCCTCTTTCAAATTAAATTAGACAATTCTATTTTAATCACCTCCAATATTTATCATTCTTTATTTTATTGTACACCTTCATGATTTTTTAAATCCAAATTCTTCTTCATTTGGTTAAAGTATATTTTAGAAAACCCAGATCTTCCCTTCCCCTCAACATATCTTCCCCTCACCACTGGGAAGATACACCGGTGGTTTATACTTTTCAATTTAACATACTATTCATGTATTATTTATATAACATGTTTTATTCATGCTTTATCTATCTTACATATACACATGCATTTCTAATAAACAATAAATATATATTTATTTGTATATTAAACAACATATAAATCAATCTGTATTAAATTTCACACATACACAGAGTACATTACCTTGGACACCCCTACAACCTTAACCTATGGCAATCACAGTGACATATTATTTTTGACATGTTTTGAGGGACCACACCATTTTTGCATGTTTCTAGTGATGCTATAAGTTTTATGATACTTTAAATACTTTTCATAATAAGTTGGTAAATTAATTATACTTAAGGGAGATTAGGGAAAAATAGCTGTGCTCAAATATATTTTCATTTATAATTAATCAAGTTTTTCTCAGCAATATGATTGCCTTTTACTTTGCCCACCATGTGTCAATTCCTAACGTACTTTGCACAGGAATAAATACATGCTTCTTTGAAATGTGACCTCTTTGATATTTACAAATGGATGACTATCTAATTTAACTACAGTTGGATATGCTATATGAATAGTCTCTGTATTTCCCTGGAGTTTATCGATATTTGATTTCTTATTAACTGAAACATGAAATGTAATGTGCATATGTACTAGATAGTGTTTTCATATGTCGTATGTATAACTGAGAGTAGTATTTGGACCACTTCTCATATATATGAACATTTCTCAGCCACGTACTGATTTGGTATGGGGAGACTTATAAAAAAGACCTTCCAGGCACATATTATTAGAACCTGTTTGGTTAGCAAAGATGTTATGAGGTCTCATGAAAATGAGCTTTGCTGAAAATGTCTCCTGCTTTCTTGTTTCAGAGTTATTTGAAAACAGCATGGCCAGAATTGTATTAACCGTGGATACTTTAGAGTCCTTTTCCTAAATGTGAAGATCTAAATGGAGATTTTTTTTTTAGAAGAGCATTTATAGTAAATATAGTCCAAAATTATACTATTCATAAAGGCTTGGAGAAATTTTTTTATTGACTTCATGTCTCCAACAAATTAAACATGAGTTCCAATGGAATGTACTACTTAGTAAAAATATTCCCATAGGTCCTTATTAAATGTATCTTGCATGGATTAATTTCACCATAATTATTTTTTTTAATCACTAGCTTCAAATGATATTTTTTTCAGAATGTTTTGAACAGTTTGAATGAGTAATAGAAATGTATGAAAAGACTTATTTAGTCAAACTTAACTCTTGCTCTTATATCAGCCTCTGAGTTATGAGGAGTTCTTTTAGAGACATTGAAAAGTCAAATGGAAGGAATAGTCATGAGCATTTGGCTTGAAAGTTGGGGAAGAAACTTGTCCTGAATGGGCTGTCTAGATATTTTCAGAATGTACTACTGTGTCAGGAAACTGAGTCAGACATGTGACTGAGTACTTAAAGGACAAAAAATATTAGAAGGCAGAAACCATGGCTTCTAGTTCTAGTCCCAGCCTTATGATTCACTAACAAGTGATTTTACCTATAAAATATGAGATTTATGCCATCCTCTCTCAGATAACAGGATTATTATATGTGAGGCAGTACATGTGACAGTGCTTTGAAATACCAGCTAAATAATATGAACTATTATTAAAGAAAATGCCAATGTTAGTTAAATTTTCCTATTGCTTGATATGTATCAAGTATCTTTGTATATGATCTCATTTAATTCTTACAACTCAATAATGAATATACTCTTACTGTTATTTCGATACTGAGGAAAATAAAGTTTGCAAGTCATTATGTAACTGCTCCAGGCTCACACAAACCAGAGATGGTAGAACTGGAATTTGACCTACAGATACATCCATTATGCCAACTTTCACCATTATATAATTATTGGACATAATTTAAATGAACAGCAAATATGGAAATGAGACATAATATGTGTTTAAATTTTATTCTAGATCCAATATTCTGTGCTTCTAACTAGTGTATTTCTCAGTACCCTTGTCAGAAGAGTTTTGAACCTCAGGTACATTTAGGAGAGCTTATAAATGCTTAACGATATCCTGAGAACACTCCTGTCATTGTCTAAAATATGGACAAAGGCATACTTTAGTAAAAGAATAGGAATAGAGTTGGGTACTGTTCAGCTTCTCTGAGTTGGCAAAAATAAAAAGTTGCTTAGACAACAGTGTCGGGAATTAAAAGTAATGACTAAAAAGAAGCAACCATTTTTAGGTAACATATGAGTTAACTGAAAGGAAGGTATTCCAAATAATTGTGGTTTTCTAGTGAACACTCTGAAAGAAAAATACTAGAAACGTATTGTACATACTAAAACCATGATCTATGGAACTTAAGCCTTAAAATGATAAGAGTAAAAATACTGCTTTACAGTTCATAGGTCTTTACACTTTTACTTACCATTTATGAGTCTTATCCCATTAAATTTATTCTCAAGTTTTACTAGGAGCCTAGTTATTATAACTGAAATCTGAGTAAGGATTAAAGGAAAGTATGTTATTTCTATTGAAGTACATACAAAACATCTTGTGCTCCACACACGTCATCTCATTTATAATACACAGCAGCCCGATATTGTCATCATTCCACTATTACTGATGAGACTCAAAGAGCTTTAATAAAATGCAAGAGAAAAAAATTAATAGGTTTCTGAAGCAGAATTTGAATCTATTAAATCTATTATCTATCTTAAATAAAATATTTACCAGTTCAGGAAAGGTTTTTATTTTATATCTATCTTATCCCTACCAAAAGCATATTATAAAGCCATTATTTAGTAGAATGAAAATACAGCCTAACTATACTAAAGAGAATTATTGTTTTAATTAAAATGGAGTTACATAGAGCTTAGATTACCTTACTGCAGCTTCTTGTGCCTTTACTATTAGGTCTTTTGTATTCGCATTACATTTATGTAGCATCCACTATAGAGACATTTTGCCTGGCTGTGAAAATCCAAGGTTCTTCACCTTGTGACAATGGGCAAGTTACTCAGTATATCTTTGCTTCAGCTTCCTCACCTGTGAAATGGACAGAAGAAAGAACCATACTGGATTCAGGGGCTTTTGTAAGGAGTAAATGACTTAATGACTTAATAGGGTAAACTAAAACTGTGCTTGGCATATTTGAGCTCAAAAAAATAAATAAATAAAACTATCATTATAATAATTATTATCATTTCTATCTTTGAACAATGTTCCCAATGAGGTCGAACTTCTAATGTTAACAATAATCCTAGTAATACCATTCATATGTTTAATAAAAAGTAGATATGTGGTCATGCTAAGTAAAATAATAAAATTCTATAAAATATAAAGCAATTTTATTATTTTATAGGATTAAGTTGTTGTTAAATTCAGCAATCTGTGGCATTACTAAGCACAGTAGGTTCCTGGTGTTTCACTTTCAGAGATTCTTTGGAAAATTACATTCAATTGGAATTCTATCCATTTAATTAACTCATACGCTTCCTGAAAACTTTTTTTCTTTAGTTATTATTACTATGTCTTAAAATCTTATCCTCAACAAACACATACTAAAGATGATGAGAAGGAGGAATATAATGATGATAATGTTAATAACAGTGATAGAAGTGTTACTGTGTGCTAGGTACAAAGAAATTTTTATCTCAAGAAGTATAATACAAACATACCTGGTCTTACAACTGTTACCTGTTCACCTGAAAAAAGTAGGTTTTGGTTTGGATTTCTATGCCCTATTGTACTTATATACTAAATGATAGTATTTAATTAGTTCCCCAAATTTATTTTTCTTCTGAAGTTTAGTTGGGGGACCAAAACCCATTTAACCAAGTCTAGAGAAAAATAGCAAAGCAATAATTTTTGTTCTTTCTTTTCTTCCTTTTCTATCTTCAAGCTAGAGACATCCTATTTCAGTTTCTTGCTTCAGGGCTCTTTCCTAACTATTTAATTGTACCAAAATTCTCTCAGGATATAGTAAAGAAAAGAAATTTAATTTCTTTAAGTTTAACATTTTGCTAAAAATGTCCTCAATTATTGAAAAAAAAAATCAAGGTCATCTATGATCCAGAAGTTTCTGGAAATGTCTTAAAAACTGATGCTTTGGTCCCACAGGGCAACCTCCTGTGTGTGTGTTTGAAGATGTGCGTGTAAGTGTAAAGTAGTTTTACTGCTTTTATAGGGTTAAGATCTTGTGTGTAGTGTATGTGAGTGTGTGAGTGAGTGTGTGTGTGTGTGTGTGTGTGTGTGTGTGTGTGTGTTTATGTGTGTAGAGTGGTGTAGGGGGTTGTTAGTAAAGAGAACATCCTAAGTGAAGGAAGAATCCAGGACACAAATGTAGTTCAAAGCTTACTGAAAGACTAAAAGAGAAAATATCTGAACAATGGAAACTATCTTTCATTTATATTGCTTTACTAATTTACCTCCATGAACCTCAGCCTGCAGAGGGGAGCCTTCAATGAAGTACAAGACAAATTGAGAACTCTGTTTCACTATGTGAATGTGATTATATATTCATGTAACATTTGGTTGCAAATAAAACCCAGCTTAATCACAAAGGGTAAAACAAGGAATGATGCATAGCCAGGAAACACAGATAGACCCCTTGAAAGAGGAACTAAAACCATGAATCTGCATGTGAAGAACTGAGTTTATTATCATATTCCCAGGGATGCCTTGTTTTTTATTTCTTGAATTTCTGTCTTTCATTTTTTTCTCACTCTTGTAGACCTTTTATTTTAAATGTCTCTGTATTTATTATTAAAAAGCCAACCTCTGCTTTCCATATTTCACATTTAACCTTAACTGAGATGTTTTCCCTTATCGATCTGTATGAATAAATTCTATCCCACGATTGTCATTCCCCTTACCTTGCTTCTTCATAATCATACATCTACCTCACATATTATATGTTTATATTAGTTGTTAATGTTTCTCATCATCACCACATTAGAAGCTCCAAAGGAGCACATACATTACCTGTTTTGCTCCCCAGAGTCTAGTATAATGTCTATCAAGACATAAACATCCAGTACATGTATGTTCAATGAATGCTAGGTAAATTTCAGAATCTAATTACATACAAAAATAACTGACTTGTAAACTAAATAGATACATAATAGGTGAGTTTGTATATATGTGAGAAAGAGAGCATATAAGGGGCTCCAGAATGTAGGATGCCTGGAATTAGGTATTGCTAACAGGGGAGCAATAGCCTGGATGCCTACCTCTTTTCCTTTCAGACTCAAAAGGATAATTATCACAGACCACAATCAGCCTTTTCTCTGTAAAGATTTTACTCTCACTTCACTTCTTTGAAAAGTATCTAAGGGAAGTAAGGGAATGCTCAGGCAAGCCAAACGTTGCCCCCAGTGATTTCTCTCTATATATATAATTTACTGATTATTTATCATATAGCAAACACACAGTCAAGTGTTTTATATATATTATTAAGTGTGGACATCATTTTTATGATATGGATGCCATTATTATCACTGGCCCCATTTCATAGATGAAGAAACAAATTCAAAATGATTTGGTATGTTGGTGACTATGACCCTGTTTAAAACTGATAGAGAGGAATTTCATGTGGGAGTCTGATTCTAAAGTTTATGCTCTTACCTAGGACTCTATGCTACTTAATTATTTCCAGGAATTTTAGGCTGTTGGTTAAGTCCTAATTGATCTCACTTAGATTTTTACCAATTTCATGGACCTTAATTTTATAGCCCATCCTCAATCCCACACGTAACTGCCACAGAACTATCATACTTCCTCCAAGTTTCACTTTTATATAAGAACTTGATTTTAACTTATGCTACAGTGCTAGATGCTGATCCCATATCTCTTTCAAAATAAACACTAAAACCTACTTTATTTCTGTCTACTTTCTAAAGGACATTGTCCTATTCTAAATTGAATAGAGTATAATTCCTAAATTTTCCCATAAAATAATTCATGTCATTTTCCTTCATGTTTGCTTTATTACTTTACAAGTTTTGTTGCTTTATCCTGGATTCATGAAATGTAATTCTTATAAACTGCCTACTATGATTTTTTAATTGATCTGATTGAACCCTTTGTAATTTTAAGAGTGCTACAATGATGATATAATCTTTTCTCTCTTGTTATTTTTATTTTTTTGCTTATTTGGTAAGCTTGTTGAATCCTAAAATGGTCTCTTTACCCATTTTCTCTTTTTTTGAGACACTTCAGATATTAAACTATCAGGATTTAAAATTAGAGCTGTGTTTAAAGTTTTACCACTACCAATTGTTAGTTTAATGGGTCATTTAATTTCTGAAAATGAGAATAATACTACATTCTCATGGTGGTTGTATGTAGTAAAGAATATAACTAACTTAGCCTTGCCTTCTGTTTGTCAAAGCCCTCCAGAATGGCATCTTGAAATTCCCTGTGACAATAGCCATTACCTCAAATCAGTACCACATTTTATCAGATGCCATTTTCCTATCACAATCCTTGCTTTTTTTTTTTCCCCTGCCTTGGGGAGCCTATTTTATGTGATTATAGAAAAAATATTTTTGTGTAATAGTTGTAACATAGTCCATTGAAAGTTAGATATATTTACATATACACATATATATTCAACAGTTTCAGTTTCTGTATTCATTATCTTAAGTTTCTAAGAGTATGAGTCAACAGGAAAATATGACTTACAAGGATAAGATACAGCTAAGTACTACAGAGACTGAGAAACGGCTGGGGGAGCCAGACTAATTTAAATTCATGATTCTTTTACTAGTTGTGTCATCTTGAGCAAGTTACTGAATCTCTGTATGACTTAATTTCCTCATACATAAACATGGAATAAAAAAAGTAACTACCTCAGAATTTACTGAGAATGTTAAATGAATATATCCATGTAAGAGCTCAATTAGTGAAGATGATGATTGATGATGATGATGATGATGATTACTACTACTGATCTTGTATATTTCCTTCGCAGCCCTTTAGTTACTCAAGGTTTGGGTACTGATGATGTCCTGAAATCACCTTCTTGATGACATTGTTGTTTTTGAGTTTGGGTGCATTCAATAGATATGTAGGCATAGTGATATCACTGTAGTACAGATGTAGAGATCTCAATTTAATGTAGTGATAAAGAAAACCCAGAATTCAGACCCTTGATTTCCATCACTGCCTATTAACTGAGTGATCATGGATAAGTTGCCTTTCTGAGCCTTTTCTTCTTCATGGGTAAAATGGGCATATTGAGAATATCTGTCTCACAGGGGTATTGGTCAAATGAGATAATAAATATAAGTTATTCAGCACAGTGCCTAACAAATAGTAAATGTTAGTAATTGATGCTGCTCCTGTTGTTGATGACAGTGTAATGATAATTTTTTTTAAAAATCTGTGTTGTGAAATGGATAGCAGATATAATTAGATGCCCATGTAAAACATTTTTTTTCTGACAGAAAAAAATCTTATATTGCCAGGAATGTTATTTCTTATTACAAGGGAGGTTTGTGGAGCAAAGTAAAGGTATGAAATTGCAATTGGCAAACTTATCTTGTGAAAGACCAGATGGTAAATATTTTCAACTTTGTGGGCTATTCAATCTCTTACAACTTCTCAATTCGGCTATTGGAGGACTAAAGCAACCATAGACAATAAAATGAATGTATGTGTCTGTGTTCCAATAAAACTTTATATACAAGACTGGCAGCAGGATAATTTGCTGACCTCCGATGTTAGAGAAATATAATAGTAGGATTACTGTAAATTTAAATTTAGAAATTAGTCATTTAAATCGGTTGTGTGATTTTTTTCTACAGCAATTTTCATATACAATGGTAGAAAAGTAAAGGCAAATGGAAGGTATCTATCATACACAATTGGTCATTCATCAGGAGTACAAACCAGAAAGAGGCTAAGACAATGAGTGAATGGATTTAAAGAGAGGTGATCATAATGATAAGTCATAGAAGCAAAAGTAGAAAAGAAAAAAAGCCAGATGGGGCTAGTAGCTGGTGACAAGGGTAGGATTGGTCATGGAAAGAAGCCTTTGATGAGGGTCCAAAGACTTTTAGTGTTGAGGTGCTTGGACACATATTCTGGAAAGATATATCTGTAGTTTCACTTTCCACAGTTCCAGTCACCTGCAATATGAAAATATTAAATGGAAACTTCCAGAAATAAACAATTCATAAGTTTTAAATTGTGTGACACTCTGAGTAGATAAAATTTTGCACCTTCCTGAACTTCATCCTGCCTGCCCTCCTGCTTTATCTCTTGTTCCAATATAGCCACCCACGTAACTATCCACTTGTTAGTTACATAGTAGCCCTCTCAGTTATCAGATCACAGGGCTTGTGTTCAAGTAACCTTTGTTTTACTTAATAACGGCCCCGAAGCCATTCACTAACTTTTATTATAGTGTATTGTTAAAATTTTTCTATTTTATTATTATTGTTATTAATTTCTTACTGTGCCTAATTTATAAATAAAGCTTTATCATGGTTATATATGTATAGGATTCCAAACTATCTGTGGTTTCAGGCATCCACTGGAGGTCTTGGAACATATAAGGGGGGACTACTGTCATATGTAAGTTAGTGACTGAGATACTTGAAATGAAGATCTGAGAGAAAGTGATAGCTAATTCAGATTATAACTATGGTAATAATTGGCTGAGGTAAAGAGAGGAAAATATAACTAAAGACAAAGAGTTAAAATAAATTAGCCATCTGGATGTTGCATCTTACATGCATCTGAATGTTTAAATTTTTGAGACTGGAGTTGGGGTAGAGAGGAAGTTAATAAGCCAGAAACTTAGACTGTCAAATCAGAAAGAGCTGTGGGATGATGTTGGTAAAGAACAGCAGTCAGTCTGAGAGAAAAGATGATTGTGTTGTTAGATTACATGACCTTCACATAAGCAATAACTTTAGGAAGGAGAGATTTTTGTGATTTATGAGTACCCATGGGAATAAAGGAGGGCTGCTACTTTGAGGGTCTGTGGCAACTTGCTCAATAGCAACAACTAGTAAAAGTGAAGAAGGGAATTTTCATGGGCATGCCTTGCCTCAAAATTCTTAAGAACTATAGATTTTCTTCAACTCCACACTACAGGTCCTCATCATTAAGTGACCCTTTTCTTGCAAAGGTATACCACACAATTAGGTCCCTAAGGAAGCTTCATAAAAATGTAAAAGAAAGGTTTTAATAGCAAGCGGCATAGAATTAAATTATCATAGAAATAATTCACTCATTAAAGAAAATGTAACATAAATAAACTTCTAATTTCAGAAGCTAGAGTCTTATTATAGTGAAATGGTCTTAATTAGAGAATATGACTGTTTTAATTGAGTGCATCATATCACCAGGGTTCAGTAAGTTTTCTACCACAAGCTCTTTCCTCTTCATTAAAACCACAATTATTATTTTTATACAAAAAAATTATAGACATATAGGTAGGTAAATAGTGTTAAAACTGTGCTACACATAGTTACAAGTTCTGCTTGTGTGTTGGTAAAACCTGGAATACAAGTCAATTGCTAAATAACTAAAAGAAAAATCAACCGACATATTGTAATTTAGAATCTACTTGCAAATTGTTAATCTTCTGGTAAGTCTTAAGAGAAAGTTGTAAATAGATACTTGATTATGATAACACTACCCTGTCAAAAAATCACTAATATTAAATAATATCACTTGAAATCTATTGTTACACTTTGTTTAAACATAAAAATTTCTATGCATGTATCATAATATTTAAAACTTTGCAAACATTGCATTTAATTATCTTGTTCAACAATAAATACATTAATCTATAATAAATTACAATATAGTAAATATAATATAAAAATAAAATAAATGCAACTACAGCAAACTTTAAATTATCAGTAAAAATTACATTTAGAGGTATGTATGAATATATAAATATATAAGTATATACACTTAAATGTATATATAAAGCAAATATTGACAATTATGTCACATTATACATTCAGTTATGTGCTTTTGCATCCCTAGATAATCATACATGTCATTCTTTCTATCTAGAATTTTATTAACTACTTTGGAATATGGAAAATACCTCAAGTTTTATCTCAAATGTCATGTCTTCTCTGAAATATTTTTTATTTCATCAAATAGATGCAGTTATTCTGTGTCTGTGATTTCATAATGACTTCTATTTTTTCTAATTTTATATACATATATTGCTGTTGCGTAATGACCTCTGGGTAGGAGGCATTTTCTAAACAGTCTATTCTGATTTAGCTAATAGAATGAATTACTCATTATCACTAGAAAGAGGAAGGAAAGAAAGAAGGATGGTATGCAGGTAGATAGGAAGGAAGAAAAGAAAGGAGGGAGGGAAGGAGAAAAGAAAGAAAGGGGGAAGGAAAGAGGATAGAAATAGTATTTCTGATCTCAGAGTAAAACATGTAATCTCTACTTTTCCCCATTTTGAAAGTAGCCAAAAGATTTCAGCCTTGGGATGTCTTGCTAACATGATGTATTCAATGCCAGCTACCACAACTCTAGTTTGCGACTAGGTCTCTGAATAGCTTATAGTTCTCACTTCCAGCTCTTGTGCATTATTTGTTTCCTTAAAGTATTTTCTCCTCCCTCGTTCCTTTCTTCTCCTTCTCTTTTCTCCTCTTCCTTCTAATCTAGCATTAAAAGATAATATTTATTTGATAAATCTTCTCTTAAGTTTCAGAGGGAAGAGTCCAGTTTCTCTTAACTAGCCTAATTTCTCTATTATATTTAGGGAAATTAGTTTAATAAACCCAAAATATCATGTATGTGAGTTTCACTAACCATTGTATAGTTTTCTTGATTAATCAAGATTTTCTGTAGTAATGAAAAAAAAAAACGCTACCATATATTTGCTTAAAAACCCTAAATAGTGAGATTTTTGCTTATATTTAGAAATATCAAAATGAGGAGGAGAAAGAAGAAAAACAGGAGCTTAATATGTAACATAAATATTAAATAGAAAGTTGATATATATCCTATTTTTCTTTAAACACCCAAGTTTAGAAAATAAAACAAATGTAATAACACGTGATTTTTTATAGTGTATCTGTCTTTAATGTGTTTGTTGCTATAATAATGAGAATGTAAAATGCTTCATATACCATTATATATATAAAGTTTGTTTAACAAGTAATTATCAGATAAATACATGAATTACAACTATTTTAAAACCTAAGCTTAGGAAAGAGTGTTATAAAAAATACCCATGTGTACAAGCACACATACACAATCCAAGGCAATATGTTCAAAATAGCTTATTTGAAGTCCCTAGGCTTCCAGTTCGTGTTCCTCTGTGTGTGTGTCTTTTGATGGTCAAAATCTCTTACTGAAAAATGAAAAGAAAGGTAGATAATGAAACATAATAAGCCGATGTTTGAGTCCAAAGACATTTTTCATAGCTTATCATTAAATAAAGGATAATTTCTCCTCTTTTGTTAAAGGTCTTTGTGTCTTTAGCCCATTTTTAATTGAGTCATTTAAATTTTTATTACACATTTGTGGAAGATATCTATATATTCTGTGTATGTCTTCTGTCATGTATGTATATCAATTATTTTCTATATCTGTAAACTTGCTTTTCCATTTTCTTATCAAATATTTTTCACTGAGCAGATGTCCTTTATGTGAAGTCCGAGTTATCATTTTTTTTTTCTTTTATAATTAGGCTTTTAAAAATGTTGTATGGGAAATCTTCAACTATCTTATGATTGTGAAAAAATTCCACTTTATAGTTTGAGTATTTATATTTATGATTCAGTTTTCATGTATGATATAAAATAAGGGTCAAGGTTATTTTTTTCACTACCATTTGTTGGACACATTTTTCCTCCATTGAATTGTGTTGACATCCTTCTGGCAAATCAACTGACTGCATAAGTCTGTAGACTATTCTGTTTCACTGATCTATTTGCCCATCAGTACACCAATGCTGCAATAATTTATCTGTACATCTATTATAAACCCCACAACACTGTCATTATTACTTTTTTTAAAGTAATATGAAAAATTATATGTCATTGTAAAAAGGTTTATAAGGTTTATAATTTGCCATAGTGATGATTATCTCATTCATACCAGGTCATTTAGGGTCCTTGTCAAGGAATTTAAAAATTGGAAATAAGTTTTTAATTCCCTGTGGCAAAACTGGAAATATGTAAAGGCCATAGTTCGAGCCTCAAAGAAATCTCTGGTGAGGAATTAAATTAGCATAGAGAAATAGGAACAAGTGAGAAATAAATTTATATAATCTATTACATTTTCTCCTGATTTTAGCAATCATTAAAGCTCATTTATCTCCTCTGAACTTTATTTTTCTTTGTATTGCCTGTACTAGTCCAGATTGTATTTCTGTATTCTGCAATCAAAAGAGAGTCCAGGACCTTAATCTTATATAACTAATTTGGCCTTTTACAACTATTTACACCACAGGCATTCATTATTCCCATTGACAAAATGGGAAAACCAAGAAAAAAGAAATGTCAATGACTGCTTCACTGTCAGAGTAAGACACTATGGAATTTTATTATGAGGTAAATACTTGTGGCAAAAAATAAAATATAGAGCAAAAAAGCGGAAGTTCAGAAAAGGGTATTTTTAGATCTGTCTTATTTCTAGTCAACGATTACCTTACTTTGTATTGTTTCTGACCCACCAACTAGCACAAACCACAATTATTTGAAGAGTGTAGCTCTTCCATTGCTAAGCTTAATTGAAGGTCATGATTAATTGAAATTGTGACAGCTTATAATTACTCTGATTTAATTCCAAATTATAGAGTATTGCAACTATTTCTAAAATTACCTAAGGATAGTAGTTAATTTTACTGCCTGACCAGTACTTTAATCATTATTGCTTTTTTTATTAGTTTCAAGTATAAATCATTATTGCTTTAAGCTAGCATTCTATCCACTGAATCAGCCATTATATACTCAAGAATTGAATATTTTCTGCAAAATACTGTAGCTGTATTTTTATACAACCACTTCAATAGAAAATCAGAGGCATACCATGTATTAGCAGCCTCTACAGTTGAACAACTCCAAAATAATGATCTGGTCTAAATAATTGTAGGGGTTACATAGAGTAACTGACATTTTATATGCTCATAATTGACTGGCGTTGCACTTCAGCATCCTTTCACTTTCCCGAATAATTAATTGGTAAGGTGTAACAAGCAAATATGCCTTCAGTATCCAAATTGCCAAAGTAAAATCTTGAACTTAACAACCTCAGGGACACCTAATTGATGTAACTCTAAATATTCAGCAGAGTGAAAACCTGAATGGCCATTGAATCAATCATGACAGGTTATGCTTTGGTAACAAAAACTCAAAAAGTTCAATGACTTAAAATAGCAAAAATTTACTTTTCACCCATGTTATAAGAGAGAGAGCATATTATACATTAGAATAACAAAAAATTACCTCAGAGCATATCAAGAATTGTAAAGGAGGTGAGGGAAGAGAAAGCTCATACACTACTCTCCCTAGTATAAATAGTTACAGCCATCTTGGAAGGCAGTCTTGCACTTTTTGTTGCAATTAAGTGTGTATTTGCTCTGTGATTCAGTAATTCTTTTAGGTATATACCTCAGAGGAAGTCTCCTAAGGCTTGTGAAAATGCACACATAATTCTGAGTAATAGAAAGGGAATGATATTTATAGTATAATATTGTTTACATAAATTAAATCATGTATCCCACACAAATACCATATATTAACAAGACTACATTATATTTAAGTACCTATATGAAACATATAGTGTAGTTCTTATAAAATGGTAGAGAATAGGAGTTGGTGAGAAAGTTTAAATATAAAATGTCCTGAGCTAAACTAATGATTGACAAAAGAACAGTGCTATAAAATAAGGAATATAATTTACTAAATTTTTTAACCTGCCATCAAATCAGAATTTTACAAAAGGTTAGGGGATCAAAATAGTCTCTAAGTGCATTTGTTTTTGCCCTAATTATCTTTGGTCTATTATGACCATGTCTATAGGATATAATTATTTCTGGATCTGGCCATCACTGGCCAGTATAGTTTTTGCACTCAGACCTCCATTTATCTATTTAATAATTAGCAATTTAGTTCTTCCTAGTAGTCACCAGGATATAACAATGAATAAAATTATTGTTTTCTTTTTATTTGTACAGATAATATAGCACAAGAAAAAATTAGGAAGTATAATAATGGGTTAACAAACTAAAATGTGATATAATAAATTATAAAATATTATATAAGAGAGAGTAAGAGACAAATATAGAGATCAGAATTTTAGAAAATTATGTCACTTGTTGCAATGGAGATATTTCTTCATCCAAGTACATGATACACACCTTCATTGCTTCATTGCTTCTTCATTGTCACTTATCCACCCATCCATCCATCCAATAATATTAACTGATAGCTGACCACACCCTGGATAAACAGTGTCCTGGGTCATGAGGTGTGAGTAATACCCAAGATAATTAAAGTCTCTTTTTTTAATGAAGCTTTTAGTCTAGCTTTGTTGGAATTTGGAGATGGCCACTGCCTTGGGATAGGAAACAAGCCAGCTGGACTCTCTGTTTTTCTCTAAATATACACCTAATTAGACATATGGTAGAAGGCTGAGTATAACTAAATATTTAGCCTTCTGGTGAATGGAAATATTTGCTACGGGAGACAAATTTTATCAGAAATCTGTGAAAAGATCAGATGAGGCAAGAATAAATGAAAATAACTTTGAATCAACATTTCCATCTGTCAATTCCTTTAAAACTAACTCGCATTCAGAGAGGTTTGCTTGTTAAAGTTTATTTGTAGATTCTAACAACAGATAAATATAATTGAGCCATGTCTTTGTGTTTATGGAAAGAGGTTCAGTTTATCAACAAAAGTGATTGCCTTATGTTTGGAAACTGAGAACAAAAAATATAGATAAGTGAATATTGACAAATGTTTGAAAAAAGAATGATAAATTGCTGTAACAGAGCCTTGACCTCAAAAGGAAAAGGAGGAATGCCAAGCTTTTTTTGGTTTAGTAAAATAAAGTAATTGCATCTCTACTGAGGTTTTTGAGAATACTTTATATTTGTTTGTTCTTTAAGAGCAAATGGCATATGCACGGGAGTAGAGGGACCCTGTGTCTAGAGTTGTTTTATTTGCCTTAATTTAATTACCATTGGTTCTTTTAACCTCTTATAGACACATATGCATATCTATATACATAAATACATATATGTTAATAACAGTTTATATGGTATTGATTGTGTGCATGTGTTTACATGTGCATGTGTAAATGACAAGAACTAAAGAATAAAAAATAAGGAAATCCTTTTTGATAGACACCTGTCTTTTCTGGCTGTGCAACACTCTTGAAATAGCTCCATATTTCCTTTTGGGAATCCCTTTGTACATTGTATGCAGTCTATATGGATTGGTTATTATCTTAGACTCCTTGAATTAAGGAAATATGCAAATGACTACCATTTAGATACACGGTACTCAGATATGGCATCAGAAATCAGAAACACAAGTAAACAGCAATTTCAGCAAATCATTTCTGAGGCAGCAGCAACATCTCCAGTGTCAAGTGTCACTGATGCTAGTGCTACACACATAGAATTTATATTCAGCAGGTGCAGCAGTGGTATCTTCTGGAGATCAATTCTGTGACATCCTTTTAATCATTTTCAATTGCTCTTTAGCTCTGTGTCTCATTCTCAGGTCTACCTACAGTTTTTTAGAGCTACTAAACATTTTAAAATAAGTATTAGTGTTAACTTCATACTGTATTTCAGTTGCTTTAAACTAAAAAAAAAAAATTACAGATAAATGTACTAAGTCTGAGCACAGTTTCCTCATTTTATAAACCATTTGTCTACCATTTCTCTGAATGTCTTCTAGATTTTTTTTATTAGTTGTCATTATGAATAGTAATCTACTCTGTTACACATATGGAAAATATTTTATCTGAGTCTGTCAATATTATAACTTGGCTCGTTTTCTTAATTAGAAAGTAAATTTCTTTAAACTATTTGCATACTTTAACTCAGATTTAACATCATGCATGTTATTCATGTTATTTCCCTCCTTCTCTACATGCTATTCACTGTATTATTTTTCTTCACTATTTCATTCTTAAATATATAAAAAAGAACACATCTTTAGAATAAGGAGCAGACAAAATTCATTGTTGGAGCAAACTATTTTTTCTTCTCTAGCTCTGACTTGTACAACTGTCTTTCTAGCTCTGTATAACTATTCAGTCTCCTAGGAAAATCACTTTTATATAATCTTTCCCATTGAATTATTGAGAGTTCCTGCTACATGCATGAGAGTTTTAGAAATTATTTTCACATATTTTTAGTTTTTTTAGCTTCATAATGGTTTTATGATATAGTCAAGGATATCATTATTACATTAACTTGAAGAATAATACTGAAAAACATTGAAAAAAGAGCCATTTCATCTGTGTGCTCCTATATGCATATTTTTAACAGTATTTTCTTCTGTTTAAAAAAATAAAGAAAAAACTAAATTTTACATATTTTGACAATAAATATCAGAATTTTAGTTTCTCATAATGGTGTTCTTTCTGTTAAATTTCCTAGAAGGCAGGAAGTATATATAGATTACATGTGAAAATGAAGTTAAATCTATCACCTTAATTTCTGCCACTGTCTTCTATCCATATCTCTATAATATTTTAAGAAGCTTTGTTCAAGTATCTTAAAACAATATTCTTTTTCTTTTCTTTTTTTAATATTTAAAATGATTTCAACTTAGAGGAAAGTTCCAGGTACTGTATAGTAGTAACCTTTTATTTTTATGAGCCTTTTAATGGACAGAGTTGCTGACATCATGCTCCCTTAGCTCCTAGTATTTGTGCATGTAGTTCTTACAAAGACATTCTCCTATATAATTACACTGTAACCATCAAAATCAGAAAATTAAAAATAATACATTACTGCCATCTACTTATAAGATCCCATTCAGTTTTCTTCAGTTGTCCCTATAGTGACTTTATAGCAAAATATCCAGTTCACAATCTAGTGTTACATTTAGTTGTAGGATCCCTTTAGTCTTCTTTGATCTGAAAGAATCTGTCAAACTTTATTTGACTTTCATAACTGAAACTTTTGAGGATTACAGGCAATATGTTTTGCAAAATGTTATTTAGTTTGATTTTGCCTGATGTTTCCTTAGCACCATATTTAAAATTTGTCTCTGGCAGAAATATTACAGATGTAATGGTGTATTTTTTTATCACCCGTACCTGATGGTGTACAGTTTTAATTTGCCTATTGCATGGCCCTCTTCATTAAGATAGCATCTGACAAGATTCATCATTGTAAAGCACTTGATTTTATTTTATCATAAACGATTATTTGGTAAGTACTTTTAGACTGTATAAACTCTTCTTCATCAAAATTTCAAGTGATTCAATTTTTCTTTTACATCAGTATGGACTCGGATTTCTATTTTGTGCAAAGAATGTAAACATACTATCATTATTCATTTTGATACTGAAATTGGCCAGTTCGATCAACTTTAAGTTGGCTTCTTTGCCCTTTTCACATGTTTTCATTATTGTTTGAATAAGTCCTAGGTTTCTACATAGTAATAAGTGTCAGGCTCAATTTGTACTTTAACATCTATAGTTCTGAAAGTACCCATTTTTCTAATGAGCCTTAGATTCTTCTAGTGGAGAATGTTAATTAGAATGCAAGACCTTGGTGTGAGAATTGCTTGTTGCTAACAGGGTGTTGCAGTTCAAGGATCTCTGATTGGACAGAGCTAGTGTATAATGTATGTATGAATGTAAGTATGTATGTATGTGTCTTGTATATGTTTATGTGTGTGTATGTGTGTATATAATCTTTATATTTGTCAATTTTATACAGTACTATGAGTTCATACTGATATCTAAAAATCCAAAACAAGCAATGTTAATTTTTTAGATTCTCTCTTTTCATATTTGTAATTCCTGAATCTGATAGAAAAATATATTTGGTACCCTTTATCACACACACGCGCTCGCTCTCTCTCTCTCTCTCTCTCTCTCTCTCTCTCTCTCTCCCTCTCTCCCCCTTGATATTAAACTGACCTTGCTTTGCTATTACCCACCTCCTCACACTCCACAAACAGACATCCTCCTCAACACACTTGGATCTGACATGCTGTGCTGGCCAGTCCCACATACACAGATCCCTGCCTCACCACTCCAGCTGACACTATTTCATGGATTTCCCCCTATATGAATGCTCTCTCTCCAGGGTTGGGTTTTGATATCATGCATCATGTTAGCATCACATCTCACTCACCACCATCCTCAAGCCTAACTTGTTATTGGACTAACTTTTTCAAGAAGAGAAGAAAAATAGAGGGCAGAGAGAAAGAGGAGAAAGATAAAAGGAACATATATTATGTCTTTAAATTACAAATGACAGCAGTATAATGAATAATACCTTGGTAATAGCTTATTTGATTTTCATTGGTTTAGTCTCCACAGTCACTTTCTTACATAGTTAAGTGAATGTGCTTTAGAACTCTTATTTTTTTAGTTTGCAATAAGAATGGATCTAATTATAGAGACTGAAGTTAAAGACTAAGTTTTGACCTGTGTAGTGAAATCCTCTGCAGAACATGAACACAAGAATTATAACTATAATAAAATTGATGATGTTGTTGAGAAATTAATATATAAGTATTAATGTGACACTATACATATTTCAGAGGAAATGACTGTAAGATTAAGTTAGAACCTTAACAACAAAATAACATATTCATGCTAAAATAATAAAATGTCACAGTGATGAAATTAATAAAAAACTGGATAAAACTGTTACGTCTATTAGAAGAAAAAAACCTATCCTGAAGAAAACAAACAAGATTAAACTCTAAACATCGAGTTTTAGCAAAAGGCTAACTAAGGAGTGCCCAATGAAAGATGATTATCAATTCAAAACTGAGCAGATATCTGAATTCATTTTAAATTTCAAAATCTTTTATGTTCTTAGATGATTTCAGATTTTTAAATTTTCTTTTACATCGTTAGTATTTTAGCTGGTTCTTCAGGAAGAAGGTGCTGGAAGGTGGAGAAGGACTGGGCAAGGTTTCAGACCATGACACAGATCTGCAGGTGTATCAAATAACACAATAGACAGTTCTGAATCAAAGATGGCTCATCAGTGAAATTTTTATTGTCCTAGTCTACTCACAATGCTCAGTCATTGGTGGAAGCTGCCAACAAAGAGTTATTTTAGGTTCATAAAGTGAAGCTTATCCTTAAGATCAGAAACTGAGGCTGGTCAGCTGATCGTACTTCTCTGTTTATCAGGAAGCTCTCTTCTGAAAAGAGGTCCGAGTGTTGCATCCTATGGCTGCCACAACTGGATAACCTTATTTAAGCAAAAACTTTCAAAATTTATGAATTTATCAATGTGGTCATTTATTTCCCTGATTCATTCTCTGATTTATTTTCTCTGATTCATTCAGTGCATATCAAACGTCAAGCCTTCAAGATACTATGATGAATATGCAGTATTTATTTCTCTTAAAGAGCTTAAAGCTGATTGTAGGGAAAATAACAGTTAAAAGGCAATTAGAGTAGATTATGACAAATGTTGTAAGAAGGTTAAATGTAGGCAATCCTGTCAGAACAAGGACTGAATCCCTCACCAAGCCTTCAGGGACTCCTAAGGCTTTCTAGAATAAATATAGATAAAATGAAGTCTAAAACAAGCAGAAAATATTTAGTCTAAAAAGAGATAGACTGAAAAAGCATGTACAGAAGACTATATTTTAGAGTAAATGTTATCTTTTGAACTCGGTTTAACATATATAGAACTAAGGTCCGTCTGGATGTGCAACCCTATCTCTTTTCATACCCCGGTTACTCAAAAATAACCAGAATATATGTTTTCAAAAAACAAATCTATAATAGCTCACAAATGAGAAAATATAGCATCAGAAACTTGAAGCAATTCTCAGAGTTAGACAGCAGATGGGATCAGATCGATAAAATTTCTTGAAAACCAAAACTCAAATTATGCTAGAGTAAATTACTGTGGCAGAGACAGCAAAACTACAATCTCAGATTAAGGCAAATCTAGAGTTAACAGATTATGTTTGGGGCAATGGGAATTAGCTGAAAAGGAGGCACAACCAGACTACCACACTCCTTCCTTAGTTCCAGCATGCACAAGACTTGAGCTAAACAGCAGGCAATAATTGCACACTGGAGGAGCAGCCTGCCTGGGGTCAGCTTTTACGGGAATATGGACCAAACAGATTGAGAAATAATGACACATGTTCAGTTCAGTCTTTGCGTTTCCTGTCCAAAACATCAAGCATCCTTACATAGATACACTTCTAAAAATGTGCTCACCTAACATAGAGTGACTTTCTGGTACAACTGAGATTACAAATGTCCACCGTTCAAAAATTATCATTCTAATATCTTCTTATAGCCTGAGAGATGTCTATCCACTGTTCATGAATTTCTTTTCATAATTCAGTATTAATATTCTATAGCTTGTATATTATAAAGTTTACTACTAGCGACATTCTTTGTTTCTATTTTAAAAAAGACAAATAATTTCATAACTGTAAGTGTAGAATATAAATAAAATTAATTTACAATAAGAAGTTAACTGGTTCTCCAGGGTTATTTGAGCCATTTTCTTTATTCACAACTACAAATCTTTCGATACCAAGCAGTAGTAAGGGAAAGATTCCAAAGGATGCTAAATCCATGTGGATAAACTCATATGTAATCTCTATTCCTATTACCATAACCAGCGATTAGGATCTAATTAAATAGGAACAAACTGGCAAGAGAAGGAGGATGAATGGCATTTATAAGTGGATCATCTTGTCTAAATGATTACTTAGAGCTGCATATTCAATAGAGACTTTTGATATGAATTTGTAAGGATAGAAATTCTCTCTCGCTATAGGCTTATTCTGAGATATCGAATAATATATTTTACCAAACACTTAAAACTAGTCCTTTAACTTTTCTCAGCAATTTTTCTGACCATCCTGTAGTTCCATAAATCACCATCCAAAAATTGGAGTATTTCTTAACTTCCATTTTTCTTTAACAGATATAATGAATTATGAGATTGACTATACTGTTTGGAGTTCTACTTATTATTAGGAATTCCTTTTGCTGTTTTAATTTGAAGCCACCACAATGATGAGGCTGAAGTTGTTTGTATCCAGGTGATACAAGAATATCCTGCACATAGGTGTGTAAAATAGACTTAACATAGAAAAGTAATATGAAATAAAGTTTTTTAATTGAGGCCTATTAAAACCTATATTAAGCAGGGGACTGCAATATTCAGATATCTTTAGGACAATAATTCCTACAAAAACATGAATGACATAAAGAAAGATAATAAGGGTAATGCAACCAAATGAAATAATTAGCTATTAATACAAGTGAGAAATGATAAAACATAAACTAAAAATGTTATAAAAAAAGAAAAGTTGGGTACAGTAGAACAATGTGTTTGAAATACTAATTATTTATAATTCTGAGTAAGAATATTATTTAAAATGTTCTTTTAACTTGATAGCTTTATTGATTGTAGACTATGGTTTTACTTAAATTAAAATTATTTTTCAAAGATATTAATTGCTTACACATTTTTACTCATAATTAACAGTGCTACTAGGAATACATTAAAATATTAATGCACCTACTTTTGAGTGGTATAGATTTGTGCAATCTGTCCTTTAATCATTTCCATTGGATTGAAGAGGCATAAATGCCAGTGTTTGGATTGATTCTAACCAATCCTTGGGAATAGAATCTGACTCTGTATTCTAAAGATTTGGAGAAATAAGCAGATAACATGATGACAAATGGAATGACAGAATTAGCAAATATAAATGCAAAGTACTCATTAACAATTAAGTGTTAGTCTATCAAGAGACTATGCCTTTAAGAGGTAATTATAATATCCTATGAAAACAAAGTTCAACTATACTCGTCTATCACCTATCTCTCTCTCTGAATTTGTATGAACCACTTGCAGAAAGGGGCTAGAATGAATTTTGTACATTTTATGGGAAGGGCCTAGAAAAACAATAAACACATATGAACAAAAAATTGCTAAAGGCTGGTAAGCCCATTTTTGCAGAGTATTTATAGAACAGTAATACATTCAGGAAAATGGGTTGCTGAACTGCATTCCTTCTAGTTCTTATACATTTTCCCCCAGATTTTTAAATTTGTTTGTTATTTTGTTAATTTTAAGGAGGATCATGAGAAACGCTTTAATTCTCCTCCTCTGTCTCACCCTTCTTTCTGTCCTTCCTTCTTCTCTTTCATTTCTTATCATTTCCTTCTATTACTTATTCAAAATAAATAATAAGTAATCAATATTCATTTAGAATAAAAAGGTAAAGTAAACTAACCAACAAAGCAGATAAGTATATGTCATCTACAATGTGACCATACTAGGATTAACACTGTTAATACTTGGTGTATCTATCCATACATAATTTACATATATTTTTAAAATTACTAATAATGAAAAATCATGTTAAAATGTATAATCTATCTACACATACTTGTGTCATTTAATAACACATGCACATCTTTTTTAATATTTCTATGTTAAACAAATACATAGGGTTCCTACTATGTGTAAGAAACTATTGTCAGTACTTTGTATACAAAATATGTTTTTAAAAAAACTTTTTTTGGTACTTTAACAATAAAATTGATAAAAAATAAAATGTTGCATAATTCATAACTTGATAATATATTTACCAGCTATAAGCACAATGGAAATAAAAGAGAGCAGAATAAATGGGATCAGAGTTGTGGGGAAATTAAAATTTTATTTTTATTAATGGGATGATCAGAGCACACTTTACCAAGAAGGTAACATTTAAAGGAAGCAAGCACATTATCCATGCAAGTAACTGGGGAAAGCAAATATGATCTGCTAAAACAATTATTGCAGAGATTTTAAGATAGAGGTGAGACTAGAGTGTCTGTCCTTGTTGCTTTCCTTTATTATTCCACTTTCCTTTCCTCAGAGAATGATAGACAGACAAATGATTGCTATACTTGGAGTCTACAACAAAGGAAAGATATAGATTTTTATCTACAATTTATAGTGTTTTTGGTTCCATATGTCTTCAGGGTATCTCTGATCTCTGAATCCTGATTTGTGAGTGGTGAGTCATGCTTTTTGTTCTTTTAGGGAAGACTAGTTAATATGAAACTACTCTAGAACTAAAATTTACCATTCTCTTAACGTCATTTTAAATAAATGTTTCTCTAAGAAATATTTTCTTCTTATGTTCTGATATTTAAAGGATTAATTTTTTGAAATCGATGCTAGAAAACTGGTGTTGCAGATTTTCTTTGTGCTCACAGCAAAAAGCAGTTAATCATATAACCGGACAGGAATTTAGCTTTAATCAAGGCTTAAGCTGAATTCTGTCTATGACCTGCAGACAGGAGGTCCCCAAGGCACTATCTGAACACCTTTATCTTTTTTCAAAAGGTAATGAATATCACTGTTATCAGAAAGAAATATCACTGTTATCTCTATTTATGGCGTAATTTAGTTCTATTTTTCAATTGTAAAATAGAAACATAAAATTCTTATTAAAATGTTCAAGTTTCTGACTCCTCCTATTTTCTAACCTTCAAAATGTTTATACTAATTATCAACTATAATTTTAGGTTTATGACCTGAACATCAATGTCTTTCCCACTGCATACTATCTAACATCAACATCTTGAAATTAATGAATTATGGATGGCACATCTCTTCAGTTTTCAATGCTACATGTTTTTGTTTTGTTTTTTAAATTTTCCTGTATCTTCGATTATTTTCATTGATTTTTTTTGAGGGTTGAGATATATACCTCTGCTTGAGGTATCATCTTACCCTAAAGTCACACACATCTCCACAAACATTTTTTAAACAAGTATTCATTACAACAAATTTTATGTAATCACAAGATCTGGGCTTTTAAATTATTTTATCAAATAATTACATCAATTAAAATATTGGTGTTATCTGGTATTAGAAAAACAATAACTAATTTTAAGATATTAAATGGTTCACAATATATTCAGGAAAACCAAAATCAAGTTTGAGTGTTTGTAGCCAGGTGCAAAATCCAGTTCACACCAGTCCTTTTACATCATGGATCCTGTTGCTTCTTATCATTGACACCACGACTGACAACACAGATGAATAGCATGTGACCTCACCACCAGTATCTACAAAGCCAAATATTTGCTCTACTCCAGAACCTTTACCAGGATATAGAGTCTATATCCTCTTAGGTTGCTCTCTGCTACAGGATTTGGGGGATTTCATCAGATTGTGGTAGTCAAGGTCATATTCTGTCTCCTCCTTATTAGTAGTAAGTTTTAGGGTATGATAAATTTTATACAAACAGAAAGGCTATGTAAAAGATGCTGGGCAGCCACCTTGTGTAACCAATGCTATTAAATGAGCATTGATATTCCAATATTATAAATAGAAGAGTAAGATTCACTTGATTGTCCTAGTTCTCCTTGCCACAAAAATTCATCCTTCTATGTGATAGTCTTTATAATATTTTAATTTATCCCATTTATAGACCTTTAAACTATATCAAGTGTTTTGAAAACATGTAAGCAAAGAAATTACTGTGATGATTCATAAGAAGTATACTGATAGCATACTGTATTAAAACTATTAAAAATTGGAATTGCATGGCTAAAGAAAGCTATTAGATAAAACATTAAACCACTTAATGTAAAACTTACCATATCCGTAATAACAAATACATGAAAATAATAACAAAAAAAATACCATTATGCTGCATAATTTTCTAGAAAATAATTTCCACTTTAATCTAAATGTGAATACTCTATTTAAGTCCCTTGTCCAGTGTAGTGAAAGATCTCATTACTACTGTTCATTCTGATTCTCACTTTTTTGAACCTGCAGTGCCTGTTCATAGATTTAACACAAGTGGGATTTCAGACTTGGAAGGCCTCTTGGGTAATTTATAGTCCCATGCTTTCACTTAACAATAGAATTTAAATCCACAACTACGAATTTGCTTTCAAAAGTAGCTATTCACAAATCTCCTAATACAGTCCAGTTTTATATCTCGTGAGAACATGGTCTTTCTCCTACCACTGAACAAGTTTGGGTCACAAATCTGGGAGTAGTATGCACTGCATTTTATTGTTAGACGTATTTATGTATATATGACTTGCATCCTCTAATAGACTATAAATTCCTCAAAACTGGGAAATATATATTTGTGATATGTTAATATAATTTTAAATATGTATTGCCTCTATATTGGCTAACATTTTTGTCACAAAACAGTAGACTCAATATGCTAATAAATATATGTTGATTAATATGGCTAAGATGAGGAAATTAGACACAGAGATGTTAGTTAACTTTCCAAAGGCCACACAGTAAATGGTGGAGCCATGATTTAGAAGCAGAGAGTCAGTCAGGTTCATTATAGTCAATATTCTAATGTCTTTTGTATTCTAATTCAGTTGAGATGAAATGTGTGACTTTTCCCCTTCAGCAGAATTTACCAGCAGATAAACTGCCTCTGTGGTCAACAAAAGTAAGGTTAATCTGAACTCTCATATATAGCAAGAAAAATTGGAAGAATGATGTTTTTATTTTAAATTATAGGCAAGTGTTCATACCACTTTGTTTAAGGAGAAAGTGTACCTGAATCTGCAGTTTGAAATTGCCAAACCCTTCTATGTTGGTATGGAATGCTGTAAGCACTTTATACCCTAATTGTCCTGTACTACTTCTCCCTGTATAATTAACAACAACAATTACAAAAAATAAATAAAACCTACAGTTGAAAGAGCACAGAGTAACAGGTGCCCTTTATGCATTATGCGTATGAATTAAAGCATTTTTTTAGTCCAAAAGCTGTTGACATCTAAATATAAAGAATGTATATTTAGTCACAATAATTTTAATTTTGTTATTTACCTTCAGACGTAGTAGCATTTAGTAGATACACAGTGGTGTATATTGCACTATTATTTGTAATAACGGTAGAGCATAAATAGCCTAAATGTTTATCATCAAAGGATCCTATAAATACATGTGACAGAACAAGGAATGAGGTACTTTATAGCTGTATGATTCTGGCAGGCTCATAAAAATTTTTGTCAGCAGATATGAGAAACCAATAATATGAAAGGTAGACAGTCGTCAAAGAGAAAAAAAATGACAAAATGATGGGGCTTACCCTACAGAGCACAGGAGCAATACCTATTTTTGAGTCTAAGGCAATATAACTTGGTAGTGCTCTCTCATCCATTTCAATCAAAAAGACAGTTTCTTTCTGTAATGGATTTAAGTGTACATAGAGAATGATAGAGAAAAGGAGGAGAATGATCAGCAGGAAATGTTAGGAAGTTGAATGAAAAAAAAAAAGTCTATTTATCTTTTATTAAACCCAGTAGAATTCTATAAAAACAAACTACTAGTGCTGTAATGTTTACTTTGCCTTTATTTCTACCTGCCCTGAACTACAAGTGTTTCCTCAGGTATCTATGAGGTTGTATATTAATAGTTAAGCTACTAAATGAATATTCACCTAGTATTTTCTTCCTAAATGGATAGCTGATGTCAATTAAAACCTCTGTTCATATCTCTTAACAACTTTTTTTATGTTCTGTTAGTATGCTATGCAAATAATTCAGAAGATTCTGAGAACTTTAATCCAGAAAATCAAGGGCCATAAAATCAGCGTATACTTTTTAATTCCAATGAGATGTTCACAATTACATGCTTAAAAATTCATTATGTAGCAGTGCCCATTTCACTTTTCTTACTTTTCACCTTCAACACCTCACCACATAATTAAAATTGTTCTAAGCATTGGAAGCAATTTATCTTTTATAAGGAAGCCAATTGTAATTTTTGTAACTGGACTGTTTAAATATTTAGGTTAAATCTATTCATTAAATATTAAAAATGGATACCATAGATAGGGGGAAGAAGAAATATTTTATAAGAAGATTGACTGAACACAGATTTACTGATTTTATATTGCTAAAATTTTAAATGTGAAATAAAACACTTTTTTCTTTTTTAATAAAAGAAACCCAAGAAGTTGTATACATAATTTTTTTGTACTGAATACTGACATCATCAAAAGCAATATGTTTTGGGGGAACAAAAGTTCACATAGACGTTTGCAGATTATCAGTTAAATATTAGGGGTAAACTGCTAGAAACAAATATATTGTAATAAATCACACTCTTTCTTGGATCTGTTATTCCATTTCATGTATAGTACCATCTATATATGAATAAAGCAGCTAGAAAATTACTTGACACTATTAATTTTTTTTAAACTCTCTACATAACTTTTTATTGTTTGATTTATTACATGGAACATAAATCTGAGAAAACAAGAACATTTTAGAACAACCTTAAGTAAAGAACAAATTTTCATAATTTGGCCATTAATTCTGAGACAAAATAATCTATTTGCAAAATCATTTTCTTTTATTTTCATTGTGTATGTGTGTGTGTGTGTGTGTGTGTGTCTTGCCTCAAATTGTGTGATTGTGCACGTGCATGTACTTATATGTGAAATGTTGCCAGAAGAGTGAATTTTGCGCTGGGCAACTATGGATTTGAATTATGATTCTTCTATATATTAACTGTCCAGTTGTTACAAATATTTTTTTTCTGGGTCTTTCCCCCTGCATTCTCTTTTTTATAATGGAAAAATAACTTTCTCATGATAGTTTTGTAAGGAGGTAGGTGGGTAAGTATATAAATGGATGATAGATGATAGGTAGGTAGGTAGATAATAGGTAGGGAGGTAGAAACAAAAGGAAGGGAGAAAGGGAGGGAAGAAAAGAGAGAGGAAGGAAGGAAGGAAGGAAGGAAGGAAGGAAGGAAGGAAGGAAGGAAGGAAGGAAGGAAGGAAGGAAGGAAGGAAGGAAGAGAAAGAAAGAAAAGTACTTGAGATAATTTTAGGTTTTCAGAGGATGCTCAATATAGATATCAATTCTTTTCTTCCTCTACTTTGCATACAGAAATTTATACTTCACGACTCAGTCAAAAGGTACTTCTAAAATTTATTTTTATAGTTCTATGTCATTTTGTATATTTAAAAATTATGTTATCAATCTCACTATTATCCTACATATTGCTCCATGTAATTTTTGCTTTTGTAGCTCTAATCACTGTATCTATCCTGTGATATTGAGGACTGAAAAGATAGTTTTTTTTTTTTATGGTAACCTCAGAAACAATCACATGACCATGACCTAACAACAGCCTTTAAAAATGGCAAGCTAGGAAGACTATTAAATTAATAAATTATTAAATTAATAATCAATTATTATTTATAATTGAAAGGTTATATAAAATATTTTAAAAATAAAACAGCTACACAAAGAGTTACCAGAACTAGATTTAATCTCAAGCTAAATGATTAATTTTCTGTGTGATCTTGGGGAAGTAATTTTCTTTTAATCTGTGAAAGAAGGTGATAGATTTAATTACATCTAAGTTATTTCCAGTTATAATATTCTAAAACTTTTTACTTTTAAGTATCTTGCAGAAAACTAAACAGTAATTTACTTATATGACAATAATTGTATTTAAAAGGAGATATATCCATCAATAATACACAGAAAATCTTAGTCACTCCTAAGGGTAAAAATTCAGACTTCCTTTGAGTTTCCCTTTATCTCTGCAAAAGAACTCCTCTGATGCAAGAAGAGAATTTTACTCCAGCCAAAGCTGATTCAGCTGCTAGTTCTGACTGTTTCACAGGAATCCTCTGTTAATGTTGCCAGTCTACATCTACAGGACTTAAAGACACTGTTATTAATCACCGAGAACCAGAGAAAGCAAGGAAGAAAATAGACTAGCTCTCTGAAAGTGAACATTCTTATCTTATCCTAATTATAATAGCCCTATTAAACACTCAACATCCAGGAATGGCTGAGCAGAGAAACGTAATAAAGAAAAATGGAATATTCTGAGCTTTAACATTGTGAGTTAGAATTCCAACCCATGGTGTTTTCTTTGACTCATTTGTAGAGAAGACTGCATGTTTCTTATCTTGTCTTACTCTATCTTTTGAGGATGGCATTTTAGGAGCATTTAGGCACCAATTTCTTCAAATTTTGATTTGACAATAGCTCATATAATAGTACTTGAATCTGTTAGACCACAGTTGCAGCTAACTAAAACTGACTTGAGCTACCTTACATTCAAATGCAGAATTTGGAATAAGGACACATGGTCATTTCATGAAACCTTGCAGCTGAAATATAATGATGGTTCCCTCAGAAATGGCAGGGATCAGAAATTTGAAGAACTTCATAATTGAACCAGTCTCTCCTGGACCGCATTTTTCCATGTCACAGATAAGCTTTCTCTATTGCTCGCTGTCATGTCACTGAAGACTTTGAATTTATAGGATACAAATTTGACCACCAGCAGGTCCTGGCTATCTCCTGTCCCCAATTCCAGCATCCCATGAAAAAGAACGTCTGGCTGGCATGATGTGTTTATCACTAGTTTAATTAGTCATGTGGAGCTGGGCATGAGCCCAACATTGCCTGTGTGGATACAATGCTGTGAAATGGATAGGGAGATGTTTTTCAATAAACAAGCAAATAAATGTATAAATTAAAGTAAAATAAAAATAAGATAGTATTTCAAGAGCTGAGAAGAGGTGTATTTCTCCTATAGAACTTTTAGAATCTTGGATATTTATTTCATGTCTTTCTCCATTTTACTAAGTATTCTTTGAAGAAGAGAACTAGCATTCAAGAGAAATGTAAAATTATAAAATATTTTAAAATCATTTAGGCCAAACCAGTCTTCTCTCCCATGTGAAGCATATAGAAGATGTAGTTCAATCCACTTGTTCAGTTTTCTTTAATATTTACATAAAGAACTGTTTATATTTAATGTCTTTTAGAATAATATTCAAGCTTTTAGTAGATTACATGTTACTTAGTAATTTATAAGATGTATATTAAATTTACGATTAAGGGATATGCAAATTTACCTCAACAGATAAGATATAGAGATAAATTTTATAAATTTTTAGTACATACTGTTCAAATATTTATTGATCTATTAATCAATAGATTATTGATTAATTCATATATTGACTACTTTAAATTTTTACTAATATGCTGTATCTCCCATCTTACGGCTTCTTTTTGATTAATTGTACTTCAAAATATAAAGAATTATTACATTCATCAGGCTTGGATTCCATAGCAGTGAGTATTATAAAGGCATTAGGAAAACTTTTGTATTTTCTCCACATTTTTATTCAATGCAGTTTTAGCTGAAGCAGAGTATGGCTACTGTAGTTCAGCAGAACACATAGTTGTTCAGTTGTAAGCAATCCTAAATTTCAGTTCTTGGGCAAAAAGTGTCCTCCTTCAACTGGCTGAAATCACCTCAAAATAAAAAGTCAAAACTACAATAATAGTATTGGAGTAGCCAAGCCCCATCATAACGTATTATATAATACATTTAATATGTTTCACTAAAATTACAATTGAGATAAGGCCTAGAAAGTTATGCCTCTATGTTTTGAGAAACAATTCTTGTTTGCAAAAGCCTCTCAGAAACATCTTTTCCCCTTTCCAACATTATGTGATTGATTTCGTTGTGAGATTTTACACTGTATTTGTTAGTAAATACATTTGTTTATATTATAATGCCTTTTTTTTATATATTTAGGATCATGACATTGAAACTTATACTCTTTAATGTAGCACAATATTGTGAGCAATTTTTACAATACTAAATGTTTATTTAGTATAAAATTTATGACTGTGAGTTATTCAATAATATAGATATACCAGCATTTATTATCCTAATTCTCTTTCATTGTATGCTATATTGTATCCACTATTTTACATTTTTAAATAATGATACAGTTAATGTTTTTTTGTATAAATTTATGTGAAAATATTTTATTTTGCATTCAATTAACAAATTACTCATGTCAGATGTAGTAGCCTTTGCCTTATCTCATGGATGCTTACCACATCCTAGTACTCTTCCCTACCCCTTCGATTCCTGCATGGGTCACATAATTCACATTTTAATGAGTTTGATGTATATCTCTACAATCAGTTTTATTTGATTTATATTTCTACATGCTTAAAACATAGAGTTGTTTCTTATTTATGTTGTAGTTGAACCTATATGCCATTGATAAATCTTGCATTTTTCTCTTAAAATTATTTTTACCATTATTTTATCCATGATTGATATATACAAGAAAGTATAATTTATTCATTCATTTTAACTGTTATATAGTGTTAATTCCTGTAATTATATTCTTTTAATTTTCTTCAAATTTGTAACATTAAAATAATACTGCAATGAACAGTCTTTTACATGACTCCTTTTGAGATATTTTTTAAATGTTTAATTGAAGTAGAAAAGAGAGCTCATTTGCATTATCAATTTTACTAGATGCTGTCACATTGCTCTCTAACATGACTGTTGGGATTAGAGCATACACCATCACGGTAAGAGAATAACATTTTCTCTTCTACACTGAAGAATTTGTGTTTCTTTTAATTTTCTTCTACTTGAAGTTTTTAAAAAAATTTATATTTTAAATGTGCAACATTTTGTTCACTGGTGATGTTGACATTCTTTACATATTTTTTGATGATTTTAATCTCCTCTTTTATAAATTACCTGATCATATTCTTTTTCCATTGTATGCTTTATCATTTTTAAAATAAGTTCAAGTCTTTTATACATTTTAAAACTGGACTTTTTGATTTTTAAGTACGCTGTAAATAAAGTAATAATGCACCTTAGCCTATTATTTTATTCTAAGATTGCCTGTATTGTGTTTTCCTGGAGGAAAAAATATATATATGTATATCTATGTCTATATACATATATATACACACACTGTATTTAACATATAAAAACCTTAAACTCAAAATGACATTGCAAAAACATGTGACTAGAAGGATTTTAAAGTTATTTCCCAAATGATGAGCTACAAATTATAAAAATAGCATCTTAAAATAAAAGAAAATTATAAACATAAGTAGAGACAATTATATATTATTATTTTTACTCATAAGCTCTTTTAAAAAGAGCTATGCCATAACAAAATGCAGTATTAAGAATTCATCTAGGAATAAAAATAAATGGATTGCTCCTTTTGTATACAGTAGTAATATAATCATTTCTACTGAAATTTCTGGTTTGAAATAAGACTGGCTCCTTAATCATCATTTATTTTAATGTGAGAATTGCAGGATGTCATCAGTTTTATTTGACAAAAACACACTTAGAACAACAAATATTAATATCAAATCAATGCTATTTATTATTTCAATCAGTATTTCAAACAATGTTAGGGATATAATGGTTCTTTCAACCATGTACATTATCCTTAGTTGCATAGCTATAGCAGATTTGATTATTCTAGTTCATTTAATATAATTTATCTAATTGGTAAATGATAGTAATTGTCACAAGTCCAATATACTATATTTCTTAAATGTTTTCTCTATTTATTTGCATAATATGTATACTCATAACAAAATTAGTATTTTTCCTCATCACACCATATTTTGGTATCTGGTTGTATTTCCTCCTATGAAATATATTTTAATACTTTTTTTCTCACATTGGAAAAAAGTTCTTCATAACTTTTCATTTTCTAGAACTAGTCTAATAATTTCTAATATTTTCTTGTTCTTGTCTAATATTATCCACTGATATCTTCTTTGTAATAATGTAATCTCAACTTTTACATGAGTATATAACTTCCCAGCTAGAAATTACATTTACCAGCCCCTTTAAAGCCTGTATAATCATTGCTAGATAGTATTAAGTGAGCTAAAAAAATAGATGCCTCTTATCAATTGTGAATCCTGAACAAACTTGTGTGCCTTTCCTTGCCTCCCCAACCCTCCACCATGCCTATTGGCTGTGACATAATGAGAATTGGAGTTAAAAAAAAATTGGCTGGAGAATTAGGAAGAAATGAGGAAAGACTTCTAATAGGTATAGAATTAATTTTTGGTGTGATGAAAGTTGATTTTGTTGATGGTTGCACAGCTCTGTGAATGTACTAAAAACCAAAGAATTGTGGCACTTTAAATGGGTAAATTGTATGTGAATTTTATCTCAGTAAGCTGTTATTTAAAAATAGGTGCAGGAAGATATTGAGATTTTAGAAGAATGTATTGGTATTTAACATTTTGAGATAGGCATTTTTACATGGCTCATCTACAGGAAAATAGTTTGTGTAGGGTAAATCCTGGAAAGTACAGTTGAAAATGGGGCAGTATGGGGCAATTTATGGATGACTTTGAATATCAGGGCAAAAGTTTAAAAGTAATTGTGCAGAGAATGAAAAACCTTTAAAGACATTAGACCTGGGAAGTGACAAACCTAGAGCTGTATCTATGAAATATGTAAGTAGTGGTAAGTTAAATAATGAATTAGAGCCAAAAGATACTAAGAAAATGTTGTGTTTGGTAGTGTCAAATAGGTGTTAGAAGAAAGAGTAAGTATTGCTGATGGAGTTTTGAGTTATTTAACATGAGGTATGATTATTTAAAGAGTAAGAGGAGGAGCAAATTGGAGTGGATAGGTAATGAACTTGTTTTGATTGTACTCAATTGAGAGATAGTAGGATATTGAGCTGAAGCTATAAAGCAATTATCTAAAATAAAAATGTGGCCTAGAATTTTGAGAGAACTAACATTTTTCAGGTGACAAAACTGTTTCCTGGGGGTGCTAATTATCTCCTAAAAACACAATTTTGATACCCTATCCTTTTCAGAGCCATCATTTCTCTAAACTATTGATGTTTAATACTTGATTAACGAAATAAGGAGACTGATATATTGATGATAGGAAAAACTGATTTATGCCAGTCAGGTCATATGGCATTTTTGTAAGGATTATAAAAAGATATTTTTTTTAAGTGCATGCAGCCTTATGCCAGGGTATGTAGCTTGCAAAGAGTTTGAACTTCACCACTCAGACTCATCCTCAGTAGGGGCAGGCTTGAGTAGCATCTGTGTGATGAAACTCAATGTTTCTGACTGAAAGATTCTCCAACATAGTATTTCCAAGTTTTACTTAAGAAAATGATTGAAAATATTTATATAGGAGATAATATTGGAATTTGATCCATGAATAAATAAATCCACTATGAATATAATTGAAAATATATAATATGATCAATATATAGTGTACCTCACTGTACTAGTATCCCATAGTGAGATTTTACTATTCATTAAATCACAAGAAGCAACTTATGAGAAATTTTTGCTTTTATCAAAGGATTACACTTCACATTAAAACCTCAGATATTCCATCTCACTCATCAGTAATTCACAGATGTTCTTGGATAGATTGTACTTTTGTTGTACTTTAATTGCTTATGATTGATGCAAACCATCTTCTTTTCCAAAAACCTATTTCATTGTGTTATTTTCCCCTTTATAACTTTAGGGTTTTCATGTGTGACATCCATCTTATTGTGATTGTATTTATTATATTAAAATAAATAAATAATAGTAAATTGTCATCACACTATATAAGTTATAAAGAATCTGAACACATTTTGCTAATAATTACTTAGAAATATTTTTTAGTTAATGAACTTTGGGACTTAAAACTTTCTGGTAGTTTCTAAATAACTAATTATTCATTGTTATATTGGTACTTAAAAAAAATAGTGTCTTCAGAAATTATGTTTACCCAGAACTAAAAAGCCTTTCAACTGCAATTTTATTTATTTAGCTGCCTATTTGGAGTATTTCTCACAGTAGCATAATTAATTTTTTGAACAAAATGCATTTTTACATAGTTAACATATATGTGGATATCTTGCTTTTATGAAAAAAATTACCTTAATTGAGCAGCAACAGAGAAGTATCCGGCTTGAAAAGTCTAAAATATTGACTATCTAGCCTCTTTTCTTTAATTTCATTATAACTAGTCTTGTAATCTTCATTTTGAATGATACAAGATCATCTCTATAATTGATGGGGACATTAGTGATCACATTTTCTCTATGATATTCTAATTCCTTCTATAACTAGATAAACAATCTAAATATTCATGTAGTAGAGAAAAGGCATAATAAGATCCCAAGGTGGTGTAAATGAAGTTAAAAAACAAGCTACACACAGGAAAGAGGTGTTCAATACATGAAATTAGTATTTAATTCATATAGACTTCCTACACAGCAACAAGAACACAACAAAAAAAATGTAATAACTACGTTAAAATTACAAGTGCACATTTTCCACTCTTCTGAGGAAGGATGAAGTTAAAACATCTTTTTTACCATACTCCCTAACTCTTAGTCGTTCTTTGAGGGCAAAATAATATTTGACCAGTACTTAGAAAGGATAAATGAAGAGTACTTGGCAAATGCTTGTACAAAGGTAAACAAATCATAAATGTGACTTTTATATAAAATCATAAAATCTTTTATAATTTTCATACAATGTGAATCTCTAATACGATTTTATTACCAGTTAGTAATAATACTATGAAAAACACATAAAAGTATGTTCATCTATTTACCGACACACAATTTTGGCTTTTTTGCTGAGGGCAACTACTCCTAAATTCCCATACTCTTAACCATCATCAAAAATTCATTAAGGCTTTCCAAGTACAAGTATAATCTTTAATTTTAAGTATCAAGGGAGAAATGTCTACTCTAATTAAAAGAACATAAAAGACAGCTTTTTACTATGTGAGCAAGCTGGACTCATCACTGTTTAAAAATCATTGATATTATGTAGGCAGCCCCAACTTGCAAAAGCACTGTGTATCACAATTTTATTTATAAGACATTTGTGAGCTTGAAAGTTCATTATCTCTAGGAACAAAAGCATTAAAAGTTATTTTACAAAGAGTCATTTAACCTACAGAATTTCTGAAATTAAACTTTATTTTCTATTTTATATTTCTCTATGGAAATGGCTGGTTGTCTTTTTTACTACTTTTTTTTTCCATTTCTGCTGGACTCCACAATTAAAAAATAATAATTTCCAAAGATAATTCTTCACTTTAGGAAATTTCTCATTGTACTTTTAGAATCTATATGTTCTACTGGTCTCCTCTCCACACTTTGAAATGTAAAACAGTCAAAACAATAGCAGAAAAGTCAATATAATTAAGGAGTGTCTACCTTACAACCTTACAGAGTATTAGTGTATTATGATATCTGGAAGGGCACACATGGTTATTGCATGTTTCACATCATCAACTTTTAGAAGTGTGTCATTGACTTCACTAATTCACTGCATCAATAGGCTCTCTTTTAAAGACCAAAATTTCTTGAAGCAACATTCTTACATGACCCAGTATGAAAATGCTTTTAACCACCCTTACGTTAATTAGTCTGACTGAAATCACTATGATAGCGATATTTTTAAAGCGGTATTTTTAAATATGGTCCTGTATTTTAAATAGTGTCTCATTTAATTTTCACACAAAAAAGTAACGACATAAGTTCTATAGTTAGGTCATTTTAGAAATAAAAACTCAAGATTTAGAATGGTTAACAAATCAGACCAAGCTTACTTGAAAAGCTCTGTATCTGAGCTGGAATTTGAACCATGTCTGTCAGACTCCAGAGCACGATGTGATTATTTCTCAGCTGTAACACTTTTTTTTTTTTTTACTAAATGCTACATTAACAAAAAAAAAAATAATGAAGTTAAAAAAACAAGTAAATCCTTTCTCCAACAAAATTCCCCCACACATTTATTTAAAAACAGCCTTTATTTAAAATTCTATTATCATTGAGATTACTAGTACTTAATTTCACCTAGGCGTTTACATTTATTGAGGAACTCCCTCTTCATATTATCTAAATAATTTAAGTTTTAAAAATGTACCTCCTTTCTTTAAAAAACTCTTAGCTGAAAATTTTCGGACAAAAAGCTTTTTTGAATTGAAAAGTATTCTAACATTCTCATGTTATTTTATTAGGCAAATATCTTTGTCTCTATATTCATTGATATCCCTAGTGTTAGTGTCTGGCACAAAAAATGCACCAATAAATATTTGATGAATGAATGAATGATTTGATTATTTATGTCAGTGAGAAATCTGTCTATTTTAAGTATAATATAATAATAAAATAATTATAGTATTATGCACTTCCATATGTTGAACTCATATAGCACCTTTGGGTACCTAGGTTTGAAATTTCATATTTTTCTGTGCTTTGTTTTATTTTTCAGTAGTGAATATATTGCTATAACCTATAGATAAATATTTGTTTCAGCTTCAGGAAATACAAACATGTATTTGCCAAGCATTTTAAAATTTTATTCAAATCAGAAAAAGATTGCTGATCAGATTGTTCATTTTTCCCAGACTGAGGGAAGTCTTTTACTCAATATTTTGAGTTAGATCACCAACCATGTTTAATTATTTGCACATTTGACTACAACTTTCAGAATTCTACCATTTAATCCAACTGGAACTAGCTGTTTAGGCATCTTGAAAGCTCAAATTTAGCTTTTACTATTTTCTCTCACATCTTGAACTTCAATTTCACTTAATGTTGGTTGTTCAATCTTTTTCAATTTTCAAGTCTTAAAGGAGAGAAAAGCAAAATGTAGCATATTAGATATCCAGAAACTCTTGAAAGTTGGTGGAAGAGAGATGAGGGAATAGCGAGAGAGAGAATGATAGAAAAATTAGAAATAAAAAGAAAGGAAGGAAAGGTAATGAGTAAAGGAGGAATGAGATTGAGACCCGATTTATAATCTGGATGGTAAGGGAAAGTGAAATTTGTTTATGAGATTTTACGTATATTATTGTCTCCATAATTTTTCTATGTGACTCCGATTTTGCTTAAAGGTTAAAATAATGGCACCTTCACTTCTTTTACCGACTTGCTGTGAGAATCAAAGCAAATAAAAGCCAGTTGTAAATTGTGAAATGGATTGCAAGTGCAAGGTGAGCACAATGATTTTATTGTGTTAGAGTGAGCAGATTTGAATTACAGCTTTGCTTTTATATAGACTGTTTTACCTAGCTTGGTTTGTTTCCAAAATTTAAAGATGATGAGGAGGTTGTGAAGGTTAAATAGTAAAGTGGATATGAAGTATTCCTAAAGAGCCCTGCAAATGTTGAGTAGAGCTGAAAGTACACAGTCATATGAACTAACTCAATTTATTCAACCATCATCTGAGTATGCAGACAGGCAGTGTCATGTCTATTTTATATTAAACAAGATAACAAAAATACAAACAAAATTTCTTATTAATATACAAGGGTAAGAAATGGAATTTGATCATCAACATTTTTATAGATCATAGTAAATATGGTTTGTAAAATATAAATATTTTGCATTACCATTTATACATTGCCCTTCATAAGCGAGAGTGGAGAGTTTTTTTCAGATTGAGTAGACTCCAGATATGCTATATTCACCACAAAGTGTGATGTTACATTCTACTATTCCCTTGTGCCAAGGAGAATTATTTCCTTTTATAAAGATGTTCCAAAAAATGTTAATATTCTACTGATGAGAAGTTCATCTTTTTTTTAAACGTCTGTTTCATTCTTTCATCTTACCTATTGAAATGTACTAGGATATACGTGATTGTGGCTAAGTTTCATTTCTGTATAATGCAGTTGAAGTCTCTGAGTTCTGTACATCCATACTGTACTGCTTGCCCTGATAATTGTTCCATGATCATATTTGGCTGGTCAAAACACAAACTGGATAATAAAGCTATTCACATAAATAAATGCTACATGTGTTATAGCAAAGAAAGTCCATAGCTTCAGAGATTGCAGAAGACTTTAATTATATAAAGACAAATTCTAAATCAAAAAGAAAATTTTTAAGATCACAGAATGTCAGGATTAGAGGAAATTGAGAAGTCAAATGCTGTAGTCAACCACCTGATGCTTGAAGTTCTCCTTTAACCACTAGAAAGGGTGCTTTTTGTTTGTTTGTGGTAGTTTACTTTTAAAAATCTGCACTCAATTATTATGGAAAGAGCCCTTGGTGAAATTCATTTTTAACAATCCTCATGAATCAAAAATAAGAAATATGGCAATATTCATTTTACAAAGAATATGCTGATTGGGTTCTTGGATTTATCTAAATTCAATTTGCTTTGATTTTTATTGTGTTTATTAAAAAGATAAATGGTTTCAATATCTTGGTACAGAACTCTTTGTACTTCAATTTAAAATGAGACGAAAACCTCCAAATTTATATTACATTTTGATAAGTACACTTTATAATATAAACATATGCATTCAAATCCATTCACACACAGATGTTACTGAGTCCCTGTTATATTCTAGATGTTGGTCTGGATGCTGGAGAATGGAAATTGGAATAGAACATGAATCAATCCTTCAAGGAATTCAAAGTACATTGTATAATATGGAGGTAGAGTTCAAATAAACACCATAATTATGCTCTATTACCCATCCTGTCACATTTTTTAACAGCAAAGGGAGAGAAAATTCAAATATAGTGAAAAAGCACCTTACCCAAAGACAACTTTCATATTATTTTGAATACTATGCTTACTAACCAACAGGATTTCATAGTTGGGAAATAAACTAAAGGGATGATGAGGGAAAATATAGCTGCAAAGGATTCTGATCCTCTTGGCATGAATGATAGGCATATCAGGATCAAAATACAAACAAAATGAGAAATTTCCTATGATAATTTAATTTTTCTGTTTATGCCTAAGCCTATGGGTAGAGAACAGGAGGGGTAGCATTCTATTTAATGTTGATGTGCTACAACACGCATGGAATAGTGTGTGTGTGTGTGTGTGTGTGTGTGTGTGTGTGTGTGTTTTATTTAATACTTTACATCACTATAAATTTGTTTGTTTATTGTGCCTGTTTCTCTAGTATTTTACTGAAAACTTCCAAGAAATTATCTTTTTGACAATTTCCCATTGGCTACCATAATTTTGCTTTCTAAAATATTAATATTATATCCAAGAAATAATATTTAATGACTAAATATATTAAATATGAAACACATTTAATTAGAATAAAAATATTCTTGTATAAATGTTCTATTTTAATCTAATTTTATATAAAAGTAACTTGTTCCTTATATTATTTTGTATATTTAGCTGTTGATATCTACTGGAACAACATTTGCTAGAATGTAAACAAACAGATAAACATGAATATATCAAAAAAAATTTTAAAGGAATACTAATGAACTATAAAGTTAGCATAATTCATTTGTAAAATAAAACACACACACACAATGTTATTACAACAGCCAAAAGGAGCTTCTACTGTGTTTTATATAATTACTGTATACCCACAGCAATTATATAAAACATACTAGTTTCTATTGGAAAAAATTTAAAGGACAGCATAGGAGTCAGGACACTGAGAGTGGAAATTACTTGTCAAAAGTCACTCATTGAAGTGGGATGGGAGTCTTATAACTTATATAAAAAAATATATTCACATACCACCAGAAAACAAACCAGCAAACAATATTCTATTCACCAGAAACAGACTCATCATCTTCTTAGTTGGAGACAGAGAGATTTTTCATTCTTTATTCTAAACAAGATTTTCCTCTTCCAGGAAATGGAAACAAGAGAATCTAAACCTATATTCAGGAATAATAGCAAGTTAGATGAGTATTGAAAATATTTTACATAAGTTTGTGCTTATTACAGGACTGGGTGAGGTGAATTTGGATTTGCACCTGCTGTTTTTGGAAATGGTTACATACACAAGGTATTTTTCTTGCCAATTTGCATGTGTTTTGCCGTTCTATGCCAGCATCTTGTTTGCCAAGATGTTGTGTTAAGCTAACTTCTATTTTTGCCAGAAAACGTAGAAACATAGTGGGGCTTCCTTAATAGCTGGGAAAGGACCCAATTAATCACATACATATGACAGCTGGAGGTCCATATCCTCAGGAGCGAAGCTGCAATTATATAAAACAAATAGAAAACTTTTATCCAATGAGCCTTCTTGATGGAATTTCTTAAGTTTCATAATCATTCATAAATAAGCTTTGATAAATTACGTGGTTCTAAGTGATTAGCTTACAGAATGCTTAAGAAATATTATTTTTTACTAAAAAATGTACTGAATCACAGAGACCCTAAACCGAATGTCGAATTGCAAATTTTGATCAGAGATGGAGTCTGTGTCGTAGTCTCACTGCGTATATCGGAAATGAGAGTAACAAAGCCATGACATTCCTTTCAAAGCTTTAATTGTAACTTTTTAGCCTGTCAATGGTAAAGCACATTTCACATGCCAAGGTTTACTTTAGAAAACATAGCCCCATACACACATACAAACCTACATATTATGCTTGTTTTTCTCAATATGCACAGGCATATTTATGAGAACTGTCATTTGGACTGATAAACTATGTGCAGAAGGAAAGAAAAGGTCATTCTTGCATAGACTATCAGAAGATGTCAGTAATTTGAGAACTAATGACTTAAAGGCTTATGGAGCAATGAAGAAAACAGAGTGATGCTCTTCATGATTTATTTGATACTTAACAAATGGCCTGTGCTCAATAAATCTTCATCCAAAATATGTGTGATGGTCCCCGGAAACTGTACTAAGCTAGTGAGGTGGGTACAAAACAGAAAAAGTGAAACATAAAGATTATTAGAGATTATTGGGATATTAAAGAAGACATTTGAAAGTCAAGAACTATAAATTAATGCATTCGTTTAAGATACCACTCTCTTAGGCATCTAGAAATAAATTACCAACTACGTTTCAGTCCATGAATTTAAGAATAATTTAACTTAGGAAATATATACTTATCTTTCTTTGCCAGTAAATTATTGGGAATATGCATGCAATGCTCTCTGCACACATATAAATAGCAAAAACTATTTTAAGTATTTAAATATTCAAGAATATAACCATTTAGTTATAGTAATTCATACAGGGGAATGATATGTAGCTAGTTATTAACATTTCTCTGAAAAATAATGAGAAATGCATATATAATACTAAGAAAAGCATCAAGGGATTAAGAGGAGAGTACAAAATGATTACAAAAGCAGGTAGGATGATACCAATTGTATAAAACGTTTGTTTTATATTTACATGAATTATGGAAAATATTAAGGATTTTAAAATTATTTCTGAATAAAGTGGCTATTTGATTTAAATAATCTATACATTTCCACATTGCGTAAATTTTTGTTATTGTTTTAAAATCAGAAAATAATGCTCTTTTAACATAAAACTATTATGTAATGTATATATAAATTCCAAAGATGTATATCTTTATAAGAATCGAAGAAAGACTATCAACGTAGTTAATCAAAAGTAAAAGACAGAAAAATACCCTTAAAAAGTGTTCAAAGTATCACATAGTATCCCTGCTGTGCTGATCTGAACACAGTTTTTCTTTCAGTCATTGTCTCCCCAGGGATGCACCTACTGATGAAGAATTTTCTCCAGGTGGGGCATTTCACTTTCCTGTGTCAAGGTGCAGTGCATACCCTTATCAACCCTTTGATACAAGATGAGTGTAAATAGTGAGACACCTCAGCTTTTATATATTCACAGTAAGAACAAAATACATTTGACTCTCAGGAAAGTATTATTTTTGAAGTGCTATTGCCATCGCCCTGGCATTAATGAGATATTACTGCTTTAGATTTTATAAACTACCATAGTGATTGAAGCAGACATATTTTAGATTAATGTATTTGAGAAATGAATAAAGTAACCATTAATTTTGTTCATTTTTGGACAGTTTATGCTTTTCTTTAAAAAAATAATTAAAAGAAGATAATCATGTAGATCGAATATAGACCCGATTATTTTTTACTCTGCTACTTATCCAATTTAATCACTTGATTAAAGCTAAACTTGAAAGAGTATTGCCCTATTTTTCTCTTTTTATTCATAACACCTCTTCATATCTTAGGAAGAATTTAAAGGCAACAGATTTCTTCCCAAAGAAGAAATATATACATATTTTATGTCATTATCTACAAGTAATTAAAAATAGAAATTTAATTTGTTTTTATCAAAATCTCATTGAGAAGAAATGTCCAGAAAAGGTGGGATAGATTTCATGTTTTTGGTCCAATGAATGTCTCAAACCTTTAGTCAAATTGACTTTTTTGCAAAGTAGTGAATTCATAAGTAAATATGACTGAATTCAAATTTGACAACTTAATAGCCATATAAACTGTTATGTTAGTTTTCTAGGATTGCAATGATAAAGTACTACAAATTGGATGGCTTAAAACAGAAGAAATTTATTGTCTCACAGTTCAGGAGGCTAGAAATCTAATCAAATATTGGCAGGGTTTGTTTCTGCTGGAGGAAGTGAGGGAGAATCTGTTTTGTAGTACTTTCCTAACTTATGGCAGTTGCTGGCAATTCTTGGCATTCCTTGACAAATAGAATCATCACTCCTGCCTCCATCTTCATATGTTCTCTTTGTGTGTCTATTTGTCTTCAAACTCCCCTCTTATTATAAAGACATAGATCATTAAATTAGGGTTTATGCTAATCCAGTATGATGTCATTTTAACTTGACTACATTTGCAAAGACCCTCATTCCAAATAAGACTTTATTCACAGGTATCAGGGAGTAGGACTTTAACCTAGCTTTTTGGAGGGCATAATTCAACCCATAACACCTGGCTATTTATGTATCCTCTCTGTTTTCTGGTATACAGAATTGGGATAATAATAAAATCTACTTTATATAGTCATTGCAGGAAAGAAATGAATTCATCAATGTAATGTTCTTAATATAATGTCTCACCTTTTAACCTGTAATTAATGTTTGTTCCTTCTTCTCCATGTATTTTATTCACATCCTTCTGTTTATATCCCCTTCTCTTTTCTTGTAGAGTGTGAATTAGAGAGTGATATCACAAGCTTTTTTACTTTTCTATAGAATCTACTTTACCCAATATGTAGATTATAAACAGAGGAGTCAGAGGTAGTGTTAGAGAAGATATGATCCAGTAGAAACTGTGTAAAGGGCATCCACTGCTTTTAATGTACCACCTGGAACTTCACAAGTCAGAACCTTTTGTAGACTCCCAATTAATATTGATTTTTCTCTGTTTCCACTAGCACCAATTTGGTTTTTGAAGGGATTAGGGTCAGGGCCTTTCATAGATATACTCCAAAATAATGAAATATTAAGAAAAATAATTAAACTCTGAGATCTTTTCAGTTGCTAAACAAGTTAACTTGTGTAATAGCAAAAAGATTAAAAAATAATATAACTTTAGTTTTCTGTGTGTTTGTCAATGAAACATTAGATTTTCTAATGGAGAATGTTATGAAGGACATGTGATAATTTTGCATAACATACCATGATTTTACCCATAATGCCTGTTTTCAGAATAAAACCTTTGTAAAGTGGAAAAGAGATTTTTCTATTTTCTGCATAATTGACAAATATATTCTAGGGATTGCAACTTGAAATTGTCTCATAAAGTGGTTTCTGGCCATTATTACATGATACTGCATCAACAAGATTTTGAGATGTCCCACAAACTTTTGTTCTTACAACATTATTATATCTAGAAGAAATCTCAAAGATTCAAATTTTCAGCAGCCACAGAGCAATTTTAAGAGATTGGATAAAGTAAATATGCCAATTTTTAAAACACCTTTTTTAAGGTAAAATTTACAAACCATTAATTGGACACAGTTTAAGTGTACAGATCAATTAATTTTGACATATATACATCAAAATAAACACTACTTAAAGAAGATAATCAATATCTCCATCACTTCAGAAAGTTTTTTTATGCTCCTCTGCAATCAACCTTACCTTGTTCTTCATAAAAAGAGCTTCAGTATTTTATGACTGAGTATGTTACTAGATGTAAAGTTTTTATAGATGCTCTTCCACCCCAATGCCCCGCTCCATAGCTGCTCTTCTGATACCAAGCTCATACCTCTATTCTAGTCATTCTCAAGGTCCATGGACACCCCAAATTCCTAGAGAACTTTTGAGGGAGTGTGTGAGGTTAAATTATTTCTCTAATAACACTAAGACACTATTCACCTTTTTCTGTGTGTATGATAACACTTGCACTGATGGTGCAAAAGAAATGGAGGACAAATTTCTGGAGTCTTAGCACAATTAAGAAGTAGTACCCAATTTTACAAGTAACTATTTCATCTTTCATTGACAAACACTTGAAATAAAAGCAATCTTCATTTCAGGTCTTTGGATAAACAATAAACTGCTTTCTATTACTATAGATTGACTTAGCCAGGCCTAAAATTTCATATAAATGGGTATCATTTTGTGACTGGCTTTATCAATCAGTATATTTTTAATGTATTTATAAATTATTTAATTTTTTTAGTAGATTTTATGTTTTTAGAGCAGTTTTAGGTTCACAGCAAAATTGAGTAAAAGGTACAGATATTTCAAATATAAGTATAATATTTTGAAATGTATCCATGCTGTCTGTAAGTAGCTTTTCTCATTTTTATAGACAATAGTATTTCATTATTTGAAAATATAAAACTTTTTTATCCATTTATTTACTAATAGTTGATCATTTGGATTTTTTCAGTATACAAGAATTAAAATGCTATAACATTCATGTACAAGTCTTTCATTTGGACATATGTTTTCATTTCTCCTGGGTAATATAGAATTCCTGGGTCAAGGCCAGTAATAAGAACGTCTATGTTGCTAATGGAATTTAAATGATGAAAAATTATTATGAAAAACAATTTAAATTTAAATATATGCTTTTAACATGAATGAATTATACTACCTATGCAGCCATCTTGGTACATTGTTTGTTTTCTGGGTAGGCTTTTGAAAAGGAATACTATGTATATATACATACACACACACATATGTTCTGATTTCTTTCTTTAGTTAATTTTATTTCATTGTAAGAGTGGTTGTGATATTCTCTCTTTCATTACTGATATTGCTAATTTTAATTTTTTCTCATTGTTCTTTCTGTGGACTTATATAATTTAATATCATTTTTCAAATAACCAAGGCCTTTATTATTTTATTGATTTTTCTTTTATCTATTATTTCACCTCCTTCCTTGGATATAATTTGATCATCTTTCCTAGCTTCTTAAAATGGAAACATTTTCTAATATAAGCTTTCAAAAACTAGTATTCTCCCACTTTGGTCTACTTTAAATTAATTCTATCATTATAATGTGTTGGTTTTTCATGATCATTTAGGTCAATATATTTTTTGATTTCTTATTTCTTCTTTGACACATGGGTTGTTTATCCATGTTTTTTTTTTTATTATTTCCAAATATTGGGGAATTTTTCAGTTATCTTGTGCTACTGATTTGAAACTTATCTTCATTTCGGTCATACATCACACTGATTTCAATACTTCAAAATATATTGAGGCTTATTTTATGATTTAGCATATGGTCATTGGTGAAAATTGTCACTTGAGGAGAATGTATATTCTAAAGTTGTTGGTTTTAGCTCTGTAAATATTACTCAGTTGGTGTTGATTCATAGAATTATTGATATACTTTCTCTTCTGGTTGACTTGCCTACTTATTCTATAAATTGCTAAAGAAGGAATGTCAAAATACTCAAATAAGATTTTGGATTTGCCTATTCCATGTTTTACTCCATTTTTTACTTAACATATTTGATATTTTTCTATTGGATACACACAAATTTTGAATGTCTGTCTCTTAATGAATTAATCTCTATTATTATAAAATGCTACTTTTTAAATCTCGTAACATTTTCTTTGATGTCTATTTCATCTGTTTCTATATATTCATTCTAACTCTCTTATGCTTAATATTTTCATGCTACCTCTGTAATCATGCTTTACTTTCATCTCAAACATATTTTTATGTATCATTTTTCTACTGTAGTCATCATATGATTATATCTTATTTTTTTAATTCAGTCTGACAATTTCTACCTTTTGATTAGATTGTATATTCTATTTTTAAGTAATGTCGCTTTTAATATAGTGTTTAGGACCACATTTTTCTATTATTTTTTCATTTTCTCTTTGTATATTTTATTACTTCATTTCTGCCAATGAATATTATTAATAGGATAATTTTTATAATTTTATTTTATTTTCTCTATTGTACTTTTAGTTCTAAATTTCATAATAATAATTATTAGTATTACTATTTTATGATTATTATTGTAGGATTGCTCTTGGATTAGCAAAATATATCATTCACCTAACACTCTATGTTAGTTACTATTAGACTTAATTTTATTACTATTCCACATATGTGAACACCTTTTAACAGTATAATTATATGGATTACTATCCTTTATACTATATTCCTCATATTTTACACTTCTGTCAGTGTATAAAACCAATTTTATAATTTTTGTAGTTTTGCTTTAAAGTTTAAGCAGTGGAATGTGTATTAAGGGAATTAAGAGATAAAGTAAGAGAAAAAATTATATGTATTTTATAGTTGTCCTATTTTTTTCTCTTCCATTGTTCTTTATGTCTTTACATAGATCTAAGTTTTCATCTGATATGATTTCTCTTCACTCTAAAAAACATTCTTTAGTATTTTCTAAAGTGTAGATCTAATAGCAGTTAATATGCTCAGCTCCCTATTATCTAAAATATCCTCTTTTTGTCATTATTTCAAATAATATATTTGCCTATAAAAGAACTTTGAGATAACATTTAAAAACTTTTTCAGCCCTTCAAAATAGTATTCTATTGTCTCTGCCTTCCATTGTTTCTTATAAGTCAAACCATAATTTGAATCTTTCCTATTTATAATGTGTCTATATTATCTAGTTATTTTTAAATATTTTCCTTTTCTTTCATACATAGTAAGTTGTCTATGATGTTATTTCCTTTTTATGTTATTTCCTTTTTATGTGTCCTGCTTGGGTTTTACTGATCTTCTTAGGTCATTAAGTCAATTTTTTTCATGTTATTTTGGAAATGTTTGTGCCCATTTTTTTTAAATGTTCTTTCTTGCTTCTGTGTCTTTCTCTTTTCTTTCTGTAATTCTAATTATATATATTTTTACAAAGTTTAATATTGTCCTACAAGTTATCATGGTTCTGTTAATTTTTTTTTCTATTTTACTATTTAGTTTTTAGATTGCATGACTTTTGAACTGTCAATTCACTGAATCTTTCTTCCACCATTTACAATACCCTGTAAGCCCAATCATTGACATTGTTCTTTCAATTATTGCACCCTTCATATTTATTGTTTGTATTACTTTTCTTTTTTTAACTTATATTTCTCTTTTGAGTATCTCTATCTGTCTATCAGACCTGAATTCTTTAACACTCTACCCACTGAAAGTTGACTTCCATTTTCTTTTTTCTTGAGTTAAGCTGGCCTGTAACTGCTTCAACCACCAAATTATGGCTAAAATAATATTTGCCTTTTAGAAGACAGGCAATTCTACATTGGTTTCTTGGAAGCTTGAATTTCTAAAATGATTTCATGAGTGTATGTATATGTCCAAGTTCAACAATTTTTATAAATTAAATATATACAGATTTGTGTATATCGGTTTACCTCAGTAAAGCTGTTTAAAAATAAAGACGTTAGACTACTATACTAGAGAGACCCTGAGACAACATTAAGAAGGAAAAGGGATTAACCAAACCCAGCCTTCCAATCCTTCCCACCAAGGCTTAGCCATGCACATGGAATCACTCTCAGACTCCAGAATAGAACAGCTATAATCTGATTGTAATTGCCTGACTCTAGTTGGAATAGCAGAATTTCCTGCTCAAATTCTTGACGAAAAAAGGTGAGAGATTTTTTCTTTCTTGTTTTTTTTTTCTTTTTTAAATTAATTAATTATTTTTATTGTGGTTAAGGAAATCGAGTAATTTTCAAGTGTACAATTCAAAAGTGTTGTTTTTTAAAACCATTTAGTTTTGGAATAGTTTGCTAAATAGCAATAGATAACCTGAACAAAATTGAGTACTGAAAAAGGGGTGATGCTATAATAAAAAACAAACATATTGTTCACTTTGGCATCAAATTATGACAGAAGTATTGGAAAACCTTAAAAAAACTATTAATGAGTAATAGCAAGAATTATGTTACTGGAGGTTGGATAAAAGTATACCTGTAGTATTCTGGAAGAACAGTTAGTAACATTTTCACCTGCACTAACATGAAAATTAGATGGTACCTTGTGATCTTGATCTGGATAAATTATTTCCTGCCAAATATTGAAATTTCTAACTAACTTCTGTTATTGCCTATAATAAAACAGAAAAACAAAATGCACTAAAGGAAGAACTGTATAATTGGAAATACAGAAAGCTCACAAACTACTTGAAGGAATTTTATCAGCATTTATTAAAACATGCAAGGACAATTCAAAATATAGAGTTCATTGGTCATTCATGAGCAGAAAGTAAGCTGAAGAGACTACTCTGTTAACATGTGCCATTTATAAAACTGGGGGGAAAAGTCTCAGAAAGAAGACACTGTCCAGTGAAAATGTCATATTAATGCTCATTATTTGTGAATAAATTCCAACATCTTTATGTTATCAACTTTATTGGTCTACATTTAAAATAACCAAAGGAAAAATGTATGTCTTACATTCTTTTACTACACATAATTGTTAAAAAATTACATGTTTATTTATTATCTAAAACTTGTCTGAATTTTGGAGTTCTAAAAGTTTGTGTAAACAAACTCAGAAAAATATTTTTTCAAACTTCTCTGTAACTTGAACAAAAAGTCTTGGATTTGTGGTTTATTCAGGATTTCACAAAGATGCATTTGAGGTTTGAATTAACAGGATCTTTTTTTTCTCTCTCATTTTAGAAAGAATTGACCTTGGCTCTAGCTTCATGTTTAGAAATTGGTTTCAATAGAGAAATTAAATCAGGTTTGACTATTTAATAATAAGTGTTGTGAGAGGTCTGAAGCTATATTGATATGAGTGCTCAAACACATTTTCCTGCTATCAAAAACATTTGTATTGCAGTCACACATATGGATGCTATGAAATCGGTTTTGTGTAGATTGTTCCTTGTTTATTCACTTCTCTTCCTCTCACATCCAAATATTGTCTCCTGATTTAAAATGGGAAGGTTATGCTTAGTTAAAACTCATAATTTTAAAAACAATTTCAGAAAAAAATATCCATACCTATCATAAAAATGATAATGTTGAAAATATGGAATCCACTATTTCTCTGTTCTGATAATTATATCTATCTCTGTCTCTATCTACCTATCTCTCTACTGTCATATATGTTAGGTAATTGCACTTGTGAAACACTTTGCCTTATATGTGCACATTCTAGGTGACTGGTCTTGTTTATGCAAGCCTCACAACCTTTTTAGGTAGACACAGTCCTTCAATTACAATTGAGAGATGGAGTCTCCTAAATGTTAAGCAACTCATTTAAATTTCTACAACTAATTACAAAAATAATTTATTTTGGCATTACGAGAGTTTTATTTGGGTGAGGGATAGTGGAAGGAAAATTAGAACAAGTTACTTGTTGTGATCTCTTTACTAATTGAACAAAAAGCCGCAAACATCGACTGAGAACCCTTGGTACATTTGACACTGAGATTTAAATTCAACCAGAATTTTCTTCAAGGTCCAGCCATTAAAATACTGTCTCTTTTGACCTTCTGGTATCTTGTCAGAGAGCTTTCCACTGTGAGGAAATGTGGAAATGGAAATGTAATCTGTTAGGTTGAGGATAGATTTTCCATTAACCAATACTAAAAGGAACCTGCAATAAAAAATTACCCTGGGAAAAAAAGGGAAAGTGAAAACCCAACTAAGGAAGAAAAAAATTGCTAAATCTTCCTGAATTAGTATTATTCTAGGGAGATATTTTATTACAGTCTTCATTTTTTTTAATTATAAAATATAATTTGTCTGTGTGTATGTGCACGTCTGTGTGATTAATTGGTTTGTTTTGGACTGATATTATTCCAAAGAAATATGTTCTTTGAACTACAGCACCTTATTAGAAACAACAATAGCAAACATTTGGAAGCAAGTCTTCAATTTTTTATGCTTCTGACTCTCTGTGGTATCATAAGAATCATCTATCAGCACCAAAAAATAATTTATTCCAATTTTTCTGACCAGAAATCTGAAAAGAAGCAAGACGTGGAGAATCCTCTTTGCCAATGAAAAGATCGTGCGCAGTTGCATTTCCACACCAACCCCTTTGTGCCAGAGCTGCTCAGCTTCAGTTTAATTAGTAGTACATTAATAATCATGACATGTCATGTAGGCTCTCGGCTATAGGCTAATCTCCTGGGTGGCTGGATACCTGTATTTTTAGAAGACTGTAGAAGTTACTTTAATTATTTAGGAGTTGTTTGGCTCACATTACTCTGCTGTACTTGCATAAAGCTTCAGCAACCTGCTTCCATTTAAAGATTGTGGAAAGTAGCAGTAACAGATTTGAATTCATGAATTTTGATAATCATACTGTTGTGCACCAAATAATCATCACCGAAATCTGTTTTTCAAATTTATTTTTCTTTCTAATTCAAAAGTGAATATTGAAATACTATATCCAGTCCCAAATCTTAAACCAAATAGCCTGATTTACTCAGTAAATTAAAACATTTTTCCTCTTCATAGTGTCATAATCTTGTACTTTTCTTAAAAAATGAAATGCCTGCTTAATTTCACAAATACTTCATTTGCTACATATTGAGGAAGAGATGTTCTTAAGTGTTTATTAGTATTAAATTTATTCATCAATGCCTGAATCGCTCTAATTAAGAAACTTGTTCAGTAAAACTTTAAATCCTGCAAAGAATAGATTAATTTCAATGTTAAGTGTCATTAAAAATCAGGAATAAAATATTGTTCTCAAGCTGCTGAAAATTTGTTTCAACCTCATCTGATATTATCTACAATCACATACAAATAAAAAATGTCAAAATTCTGTACTCTAGATTTGTGCATCTAAAAATAAATTAGTTAAAATATATTGTTTTCTAATAAGTCAAATATTTTTTCTTACATGTTCCAAAAACAATTGTAACCAGTGTTGGTAGTCATAATCTTGATTTTTTTTTTAATGCTGCAGTAATTATGGGGAGATGGAAGGCGTTTGTGAAAATAGCAACTGCAAATTTAAACAATTATTGACCAGTTATAGAGTGTTAACAACTATTATACATTATAACTAAAACTGAGCACCAGAGGGAGTGGTTTCCTTTTGAAGTTGCATTACATTTAAGCTGTCCTGTCAAATTATATTGATTCTTTCTTTTACATGTGTGATATTTTAGCTCGTGGTTTTGGTGAAACAGTTTTGTTTGTTCCAGTACCCACATATTTGAGTTAGGCCAGATATTGTGGAGAAGAGAGGAACCATCCCGAGTTTTTTTTCCTCAATTTCCAATCACTAATTTTGAGCACGATAAAATGGTTTTGTTTCATAACCTAAAACCTGGGACTTTGAAAAATTTATTTGGCAGCATGTAACTAAAACTACATGTCTATTATCCTTTCCTACTTCTACTTCTGGGGATTTATTTATAGACATGTTTTTTGGTTTTAAATAAATTTAGCAGTCTACTACTACTGTAGTCTAGAGATCTCCATGTCTTGAGGCTCATTCTTCAAGCATGTATCACCCAAATTCTGTGTTGAGGTGAATTTTCTGAAACCAAGTTGGGTCAAGACAAGTCCCATTCTAAATTCCTCCAATGACTTCTCATTGTCCTCATAATAAAATTCAAAACATTATAATAATATATTTTATAATACAGTTTTTATGTCTCTAACCTGATCCCTCCTGATGCCTTACCCAAAGCATTGCCTTTGCACTCTAACCACCAGCTCCTACTTGAGAAAGTGGATACAAAAAGCATGATATTGAAATCACAAAGTATGACAACCATACTATTTTATTTTATTTTATATGTATATGTATATACACATATATATATATGTGTGTGTGTGTGTGTATATATATATATATATATATATATATATATATATAGAGAGAGAGAGAGAGAGAGAGAGAGAGATAACCAATATTTATAGCTCTTTAGAAATATCTGTATATTACTTTGCAATTGCACATGATGTTCTCATAAAATGTCTCCCCCTTACCTTTTTCCAAGATGCTATTATTATGTCTCCCTTAAAGTTTAAATCCAGTGCATCTTTCCCCAGGTGTCCTTCCCTTATCTCTCAGTACGAGAAAAAAAAAAAAAAAACACTCCTCTTTAGCTGGTGCATATATCTATGGCAGAACCTATCATACTATTTTGTGTGTGCGTGGTAAAAACCACATACCATAAATTTTATTATCTTAACCATTTTTAAGTATACAGTCCAGAAGTGTTATTTATATGCAACAGGTCTCTAGAACTTCTTTTTCATCTTGTAAAACTGAAATTCTGCTCAATGAACAACTCTCCTCTCCTCCATCTCTGTAGTTCCTGGAAACCACCATTCTACTTTCTAAGGGTTTAACTATTTTAGATACCTCACATAATGGAATTCATGCAGTATTTGATTTTTTGTAACTGATTATTTCATTTAGTACAATGTCCTCAAGGTGCATCCATGTTTTAGCATGTGCCAGCATATTCTTCTTTTCTTAAGTCTGAATAATATTCTACTATATGTATATACCACATTTTCTTTCTTTATTGGTTGATAAGAATTTAAGTGGCTTCTACCTCTCAGCTTTTGTAAATAACAGTAAACATGGGTGTGCAGCTATCTCTTTCAGATCTTGTTTTCAGTTCTTTTGGTTATATACTCAAAGTAGAATTACTGAATCATATGGTAGTCCTATTTTTAAAATTTCTTGAGGAACCTCCATATTGTTTTTCACAGAAGCTGCATCATTTTAAATTCTTACCAATTTTTCCACATTCTTGCCAGCATTTGTTATTTTAATTTTTTAATAGTGATTGTCTTAACTATCTCATGGTAGTTTTTTCATTTCACTGATGATTAGTGATATTGATCACTGTTTCATATGCTTGCTGGCTATTTGTATGTCTTTTTAGAAATGTTTAATCAGGTGCTTTGCCCATCTTTTAATCAAGCCTTTTTATTTTTTGCTGTAGAATTGTATGAATATATATTTTGCATATCAACTCCATATTAGATGTATAATATGCAAATAATTTCCTCCCATCCTGTCGGTGCCTTTTCATTTTGTCATTTCCTTTGCTATACAGATGCTTTTTAATGTAATCTTTCATGTCTATCTTTGCTTTTGCTTTTGTTGCTTGTGCTTTTGATGTCATATCCAAGAAAACATTGCCAAATCTAATGTCTTCAAGATTTAACCTATGTTTTCTTTTAAGAGTTTTATTGTTTTAAGTTTTACATTTAAGATTTTAATCCATTTTGAGTTGATTTTTTTTATTAGTTTCAAGTATACAGTACATTGGTTAGACACTTATATCGTTTATGAAATGATCCCCCTGATTACTTCATCTTCCCTCTGGCTCTACACATAGCCATTATATTACTGCTGATTGCCTCCCCTATGCTGTGCTCCCATCTCCACAACCATCTATCAACTACTAATTTGTACTTCTTTAACCTCCCGCCACCCTCCCCTCTGGCTGTCACCAGATTGTCCTCTATATTTGTGAGTCCGTTTTCGATTAGTTTGTCCTTTTTTGTTTCTTAGATTCCACATATAAGTGAAATTCTATGGTATTTATCTCTCTCTGACATTTCACTCAGCATAACAACATCTAGGTCCATCTCTATCATTGCAAATGCATTTCAATTTTTTATGAGTGAATGTATTGTGTGAGATAAAAATCTAATTTCATATTTTGTAAGTGGGTTTCCAGTTTTTCCAGTAGCATATTTTTAAAGAGACTATCCTTTTTCAGTAATTAAAAATTATAAGAATGTCATTTCTTAAATCCTTGCATATAAAAGAACTGAATTTCTCTCCTTTTTATTGTGTTCTAAAATGTTTGTACTTTAAAAATAGAAGATAGCCTATTACCTTTATTATTATAATCTATTCAAATTTTCTTAGTCTCTACTTTTTCTTAAAAATGAATTTAAAAATTATATTAAGTCTTAAAATCTATTGCTTTGGATTTTATTTTATTTTTGCAATGTAAATATATATTTATTCCTTTTATTTTTAATTGATGTAGCATTGGTTGATAACATTATATAACTTTCCTGTATAGAACATTATAATTCAATATCTGTATACACTATAGTGTTCACCACCAAAATGTAAACTAATTTGTCAAAAGAAGGATATTTTTCAAATATCAACCTTCGTTTCAAAAAGCATAGCATGTTCCTCTGTTTACTCTTACCTTATCAATTTTTTGTTTCAAATATATTTTATAACATTATAAATATATTTAATAAATATAACAAAATAAATTTTTATTTATTTATTTTTAATATATAAAGTTTCATTATTTTTATTATGTTTTCTCAAACAGTCATAATCCTAGATAGTTTTGTATCTTTACTATGAGTGACAAAAATATTTAGGAGATCATCAAAACTCAAATAAATAAGCTATCTACCATAACAGATTAAATATTTTGGCCATACACTTACCATTTCTTTCAATGATTTCTTCTAAAGAATTTAGAAATATATATACATCTAAATTCACATATATAGACATACATATATCTCCCTGATGATAATTTTATGTTTTATAAGTTGAGTTTTTTATCATTTTTGTCACTATGTAAATAAAGAAACTTTCATTCGTTTCATAATAATACATGTTGACAGGGATCTTATTGATCTTTATATAATAGGTCATTGTGTGAAACCGGAGATCTCCACTTCATCATTAAAGTTAGATATTTTAATTTTAAACTGTATTTATCATTTACAATTTCTTAATAAACAATGGGTAAAATAATTTGCAATTTTATATTTGTCCATTCTGTGTACTCAGTCATTCATCAGTGAGCAGAGGATTAAAAATAATCAGAATATTGAAATATTTCATATAATATTCTGTTACTATATAGGTTTGAGAGATGCTTTGCAATTCATTTTCCCCATGGACAAAGGGAGAAGTGTGTGAAGAACTAGCTAGCTTTTTCTAATGGCTGTTTAGTAATAAGATTGGACTCTTTGCTAGAATAGGTGTCAACGTGACTCAGCTTCAATTTGGAGGACTTCCAGATCACAGGCATCTGCCAGGTAGTATCATTTATTCCCAAAGGATGTCTGGAAGGAGTCACAGGAACAGGTTGTAAGGAAATACTCCAATTCTCTCTCTGCTCAGAGCTCTGCTTTGGAATCATTTCCTTTATACATAGATGGAAAAACTAAGTTTTGGCAGAAGGAATCATTGTGGGAGGATAGGGAACAATTAGAACTTACACAATATGAGACTGCCAAATGGTACAACAAGTTTGGAAAAAAAGTTAGAAAATATCTTATAAACTTAAAAATCTACTATATGGTTTGGATCCTATTTACCAACGATAAATTAAAATATGTAAATATAAACCATTGTACAAGAATGTTAATGTTATCTTTATTCATAGTAACTGAACATTGCAAAGCACTCAATGGTCGTTTTCAGAAGAATGGTAAAATAAATTTAGTCATATTTATACAATGAAACACTCTTTGACAGCATATAGGAAATGAATTACTGATACATGTAAGAATATAGTTAAATCTCTTTAATATATTCAGTGAAAGAATCCAGATACAAGAGATTCTACGACTTATGATTCCATTTATGTAGTATTCAAAAACAGGCAAAATTCATCAATGATTATAGAAATTAGAGTAACATTTGCCTACACTTAGGTGTACATGATAAATAAGCTCTGTATCATTATTGGAGTGGAGGTTACAGGTATTCACATATATCAAAACTTATCAAATTCTATACTTAATATCTTTATATTGTATTCTTTGTAATTTTTTATTCAAACATTATAATATTTAATAGATGAATGAATGTAAGTATGTCACAAATAAAAATGAATGTAAAGGTACCAATTGTTTCAATCAAAATATGAATAATTATCTACCAGAAAAAGAAATTCTGATAACTTGTAAGAACAGAGCTGAAAAAACTTTTACTGAAAGTCTATGTAAACAATATGTAACAGGTAAATATTAATCAAAGTAAAGCTAGTATAGTTACTTTTATATGAGAAGTAATAGATCCCGAAGCCAAAGTTATTACTACATTACATAGACTATTTTAAAACAACGAAAGTTTCCATTCATTAAGACAATATTCAGTCAAGAAAACAAAAGCTACTTTAAGAATATTCAGTATAATCACTATAGAGATGTAGATAGTTATGCTATTTTGACATTTTACACAAAAATTATATTTGTCCACATTTGCCCATTCATCATTTCTCAAATATATTGTAAAAATTTTCTCTTTACATTTAGCCAAATAATATGGAATATATTATTGAGATAGATATATAGATAGATAGGTGATAGATAGATGATAGATGATAGATAGATGATAGATAGATAGATGATAGATAAGCTATTATAAGAAAACACTTGAGGAAAGTTTAAGCATGTCATCTTAGAAACATAAAACCTTGAATCAGCTTTCTATTGGACACACTAGCATAACCTCTACAAAGTAAATTATTTTACAGTTTCTATTTTTATTGATTTATAGATACATGACATTAGATAAGTAATTAAGCAATGATATGACTATAAGCAGAATAAGTATAGGTCAAAAAGTAAAGGTATATACTATTTGCATAATGAATTATCATAACATTGACAATTTGACTATGGATTTATATATGAATATGAGTCATTTTATAAAATGATTCATATTAATAAATATTTAAATGCTTTTGAATACTGAGGATATAATATACAACAGTATAGCTGAATTGACCATTTTTTCTCAAGCAAGCTCTTGCCCCCATTCTATCTCAATTTTAGCTACTCTGAATGACCAGCCTTGACCCCAGGTGACTTGATAATTCAAGAATTCTTGATACATATATGATATCTATATCCAAAGGGAATTTCTTTGTAACTTCCTGCATTCTTCAATGTTCTTGCCTGCCCCCAACTTTATAGATTTTGTTTATAGCCATTTCTATTAACATAAATTGGTGAGTTTAAAGTTGATGCTTATACTTTCTCTGGACTCTCTTCCAGAATGTTTTTCCAAATCTAGCTTTCTCAGGTTAAGTATTTCCCTTGAACCTCTAATTTGAGCATTGAACCTTGACCACTTCACAGAGGCAAACTCATATTTGGAAATTTATTATTTCTGCCAGTTTTATCTTCTTTATTACTTCCTAAATTATTCTAGAAATGTCTTTTAAATAAAAAGATAAATATCTGATTTTTAAAACAAAATGGTATTTATCCTGCTCAGGGAGGTGGAGAAAAAGAGAAGAAACTTCATACTTTCAAATATAAAATATTAGAAATGGGAAACCTTAATTTCGGTCGACATTACATTTATCAATGAACATAGATTAGAAAGGAGCATCACTTAAATAAGTTTATTAATTTGTTTTTCTAAATTTAGTTTCATTTAGGTCTTATCTCACTCACAGTTCATCTACATATTGACATACCAGAAATTATTCTCTGTGTGAAGACTTGTTTATAAAGTAATGCATCATAGTCATTCAGAAACATATCCAAAATTTCTTTACCTATTATTAAATGAGCTATTTTTTTGTCCTTAAAATTGGGCCTTTGTTTTATTTATACTATTTCCCAGATCTAGATCCTGAGCAGTTGTTGTGTAAACGTAGACTAAATATATTTGAGGTATATGGGAAATCAGAAACAATAACCTTTATTCAGACTTTAAAAGCATTCCTTTTTCCTATTGTAATCAAACCCTTTTTCCCACTCACCAGATATACATCTCATCTATCTCTGAGAATGGATAAGGTTGACCAGCACAAAAAATAAATAAACAAACAAACAAACGAATAAGAGTGTTTAAAAGTTTTGAGGAAAATTCACAGCTTCTATGTTTAAAACTCAGTATCTTGCATTCTTCACAAAAAGTGTCTACATGGCTTCCTTCAAGACTTCCACTAGAATCCTAAAATCTCTATTGGAGAGAAACTTCTATTTAGAGTAAGGGCATATATATATTTCATTATTTATTTAAATGTTTAAACTCTACAATAACGGTGTAGAAAAGTAGATTTGGGGATGGGCATGTGTTTATTTTACTGATGCTATAGAGTGGACACTCCTCTTTTACATAAATAAAGCAAGGAACTTTTGCTTTGATAATGAGAAGTAAAGGATTATAAGTAAACATGGGAAATGAGACTTGGCAAGGAATTTTTATATTAAGTGGAATTTGGGGCTTTGTTGATATACTAGCCTTCAGACTTCCTTCATGCTTTGAAAATGCTGTTGCTCCTTGCTAATCAAGGCAGGGAAAAGAGGACCTGATAATTAAAAGAAAAATATTGTCCAAAATTTAAATGTGCTTCTTATGTTATACCTCTTAAGAATGTATGAATGATAGGCAGGATTACTGGGAAGTGGTAACAAAGCACTATATTTCAATAACTAGCTTTATTTTCCTGGGCTATTAGTCATAAAAATTACCATTTAGTTTATTTTTAAACTTATAATATTTTTCTTGGATGATATATTTAAGGGGAAAAATTTGAATGCTATCCATAGAATAAAATTTTAGTCCTAATGAATATGAGAATTCATTCCTGATAATGTTTATTTTTAGTTCTAGAAACTCATAGATTATAATCTCATATCTGCTGCCTAGTTGATGGCCTAGTTACATTTGAAAATCACATTCAATTTTCTGTAGTATACCATAATTTGAGGGAATTAAAATCCCACCCTAGTGAAAATAAATTTCCTAAATGCTTTGAGAAAGCAGAAAATTAGACATAAATTTTAGAAATAGAAGCACAAAAACTTAAGAAATATCTGACTCAAAAAACAAAAGCATTCACATTATATGCTACTCATTGTAATTATATCCTAACAATACATGAAATTAACTGAGGAGTTGCAAGAAGCTGGAAAGATATCTACAAACGTTTCCTTGCTTGTTTTGTTTTTCTGCCATGTCCTTCAATTCGTGTTACTTTTACTCTCATTTTCTTTTTAGTATATCTACAATCCTATTTTTCTATGCATGCATATGTATATTATTTAGGGTCTCAGAAGACCCAAAGCAATTTAATAAAGGGGTTATTTTCAAAGGTGTGATCAGGCAGACACATTATTAGATAGTATTTTACCCAAAAGCTAGTAATACAAGGATTCCATTAAGAAATAAAGCCAGAAACATTATTTGGCAAGTTAAGACAAGACACATTATTATAAAGGCAAAAATGTCTACAAGGAGAGAATTTGACAAAACCTAAAACCTTTTTTCAAGAGGAATCCTGCTAGACTGAAGCTGGCCTAGAAGGATGTAACTGGAGTAATCAATGTACTGAATTACTTCTCCTATCTCCTTCCTCTCTTGTGCCAGAAATTCCTTTTGCCAAACTCGTCATGAAACCTAGGAAAGAGGAATTGCTTATGTAGCCCATACATTTTAGCCTTTCAGGACACAGAGCAAGGAATAGATATTTGGAGAGTGGATCTTCAAGGCAAATAGGAGATATTCAGTGTATGTAGATATGCTTATGTCATCTGGTATATTTCTATCTGGAATCTTCCAACTTTTTTAAAAAAACAAATATAACTACATAAAAGGAAAAGAAGAAAAGGTTCAAGTTTGGTCTTGAATTTTGGGCCTAGCACTTCACAAACAAAATAAATAATGTTATTCACATTTAACATAAGGAAATAGGACTGAGAGAGTGAATAGCTTGGTCAGGATCATAAAACTACTTAGGATTACAAATGTAACTCTAATTCATATCTAGTTCTAAAGTACTTGCTTTTAAACACTGTGTGATAACTCTCTGCTCCTTGCAGCACCTCTGTCTCTCCCTTCTATTCCAGCCAGATTGGATCATTGTTTGCTGGACATGTCCTGACATTTCCAAACTTTGTGTTTGTGTGTGTATGTATTATATGTGTGTGTGTTGTGTGTGTGTGTATACACACACACACATATATATATATGTATATATATACACATGTATACACACACACACACACACACACATAGAGATTTTATTTACTTATTTATTGCTGAAATTTCAAACATTTTGAACCTCTAACATTTTCAAACATTTTGAGTTTCTAGCATTCATTGTAAATCTATCCCCCCTAATTTCCTAAGACTAAGACACTCTCCTTTCTTGGGGTCAATATTGTCTTTATTTTTATATATATCTTATGGTGCTTATTTTGGTCACTGTTACGTAAGTTAATTTCTCTACCTTTTATTTTTTCTTAATGCATAGTGTACTCCTAGAGGGCAAGGGCCCAGACATGACTTCACAAGCCAAATGAACATGCTGTCTGTGCATCATGATAAATATGTTTCAGTCAATCATAAATCATAAATATTAAATACTCCTATTGTACAAGTTTTACAGATGAGTAAAGAAAGACACAGGGTGTTTAATTAACTTTCCCAAGCTTATATTGTTAGCACATGACAGGTAGCATTACAACCCAGCTAGTATGGTTTAAATGTTACACCTAGCCACATTAGGGGTTAGATTTCAACATCTGAATATTTGGAGGATACAAATATTTAGTTCATAACAAGAATTAAACATTTAGTTGCTAACAGGAATCAAGTGTTAGTCTATTACAGCAAAGGAGACAAATGAATAAACCCTAAAATAACCAACTTTGGATGGACAGTATTGTAACTTGGACTATCTTGAAAGACTAGATGCATGTTCTCCTTAGCAGTCAGTTTCAGGGCACAGTCTTGATGGAAGTGCTCTTCCGTGTCCTCATCCCTTCAGACAATAATATTTATTGAGTGGGTGCTATATGCCATGCATGGAGCTAGGTGAAGACAGCAAGTTAAATAAATATTTTGTGAGGTAGAAGTCATTTTGTATAGGTGGAACATGGGCCTACATATGTAATAAAAGGAGGTGAGTTTGACCAGATAGAAAGTGGAAAAATGATCATGAACTTTGGAAACCTTTCCATGTCATTGAGACTTTATTCTGTAGATAAGAGAAATTTTGTTAGTATATTTTAAGTAATAAGTTAATGTGGTCAGATTTTTGTTTTAGAAATGTCACCTCAGCTACAGTGAATTGAAAGGGATGATGTTTACTCAGGGAAACAAATTTTGGAAGTTTACGAAATAATCCAGTTGTACGATAACAAGGATGCATGAGCAGAGCTATCCAAAAGAGATGTGAACTTTTGAAATGTTGAAGTGAGGCTGGGTAACATTAGATTATGAAGCTGTAATACTTAGAAAATTATTTATATCTTTCTTCAGCTGTATTCATGTGGAATTTATTCAATTTCTCTACTAGGATGCTTTGTTTTACTCCTTGTGTTATCAAAATTATTTTTCTGACGACTTAATGATAGAGACCTAAGCTATTTTTTAGTCTGTAGGCAGAGGAAATTATTGAGTATAATGTTCTATTTGACATTTGCTGTGTTCTTTTTAAACACCATCTCAGAACCCAAGAGGCCATCCAAGTCCCATTGAAGGAAAACTTAACCTCCTTGTGTTTGGTGTTTCCAACACACTTAGTATAATTCTTATCATACTGCACAATCATTCACCTTTTCTGTTTTGCTCAGCAGAATAGTGACTCTCCTAGGGTTTTATTTTATAAACCACTGACTAAGATGCATTAGGGAATAGCCTTATTTTAGTCTGAATTTTGGATTTACACAACCACGATCTTAATATTTGTTCATGATTAACTTCCTTGTTTTCAATTCAACTCTAAATGAAGGTAACAGTGCCTCCCACTGTTATGTGGGTGAAGTAAAATAATTGTTAAGATCTAAACAAACTACCTAACACCATGTAATTAATTAATAGTTTAGAATAATTGCTATTACCCTCCTTTGGTATAGTATTTGGAAACCTATAAAGAATATTTTGACAAGTGAATAATAATAGTTAAAATGTTAACACCAAATGCCACATACAAATTTAAGCACTTTGCATGAACTGCCTCATTTAATCCTTATGACACGCGTTGACATTACTACTTTATATGGCAATTTTGTAGATAACTAAACTGAGACCAAGAGTGATTACGTAACTTGCCTAAGGATTATGTGGCCTGTTAGTGGCAGAGCAAATGTTAGAACCATACCTCTCCAGATGGAAGAATGGATGAATTCCTTTCATTGATATCATTTGTGCACAAGAATGAGCCTATTTTTTTTTTCAACAAAGCTTTTTTTTTTTTATTTATCACACTTTATTCCTGCCTGGTACATCATAAGCATAATGAGCTATTGAATAAATGAGTGCCCGTTTATAATTCATGCATACAACTAATTCTGTTTTGTTTTTTAATGATCATCATCATAAACAACATCAACAACAGCAAAATCAAACCATCTGTCAAAGGATATGATTAAGTGTCAAGAACTGAGACTAGCATAGGAGCTAGGAAGAGGGTGAAAATGCAGTAAAAGAAAGATTGCAGCAAATACACCTTTCCTGCCCCTGTGGTTACTTGTCTTATCTACAAGTTTGCCATTGGCTCTAGGAACAGTAAAAGGCTTGCGTTTTAGAATGTCCAAGCCAGACACTCAGTATCATTTAGCCACCTTTGGAAGAACAAATGGTGAAATATGTATTAGAAATGTTTTTACAAGGTAATGTTTTAACAATAGTAAGCAAATTAATTACTGCTTAACATGAAATCTTAATTTTCTGTACATATACTTGTATTTCTAATAGCAGCAATCAATTTGGGAGTTTTCTATTACTTTTGAGCCAAGAAAACAAAGAATGATGAGCTTTATCTAACCCCTCCTTTTTATGAATTCAATTAAGGTTATTTACAGAATATATGTCTGAGCACACATGCAAACTGTGTGAGCATTAGGCACTGGCAGGCTCCAGATTTTCAACTTGTTAGAAATCAGTATTTAGGACAGGAACATAGTAAGACATTACAAGAAATACAGACAGAAAATAATGTTTAGTTTATGCCACTTAGACGTAAAAGAGATCACATCATGCACTGATTACATTGCTTTTTCCAGGATACAGACAGACTGTATTTCCGCTTGTGTTTTTATTGAGAGAAGTTGAAACAATCCTAATACTTTTGGTACTTTTGGGGTTAAACTTCAGAACCTTTATTTATCTTGAATCTAAGCAAATAGCTCAATCTTTATTGTTAATAAATATTCATTGTTTAATTTCCCTCAACTAAAATATGAGGAAAAGATGATTTTTTTCCAATTGATTTATTGACAATTTTCTTTTATCAGGAACACAGTGGAAAAAAACATCTTCCATTCATCCTTTGCTCCTACCATTTATACCCCAAACACACAAGAAGTAGAATTCTAATTCACAATCAATCTCACCTGAACAACTATTTAGTCTAATTGATATTCGTGTACAGAATTATAAATACTAGTGATTTCTGACTTGAAAGGAAACTGAGAAACATGAAGTGACCAAGCATTTTTAAAAATGGTACATATGAGAACTTGGCCTAATTTCAAAGCTGCTTTCATTTTGCTTTAATACCAGATGAGTAAATACATTAATATCAGGGTGTATATAAGATATAGATGCAAGGGAGTGAATGTAGCTACTCACTGTCTCTCTACCCTTCTGGAAGTGAGCTATAAATTTGATGGTCATTGCAGCCCTTGCAAAGTTGGCAACTTTACATGTCAAAAATACTTAAAGATGTGGTCGTACCACCTTTTACATTAGACTTTAAAAGATGCTATGTCAGTCCTCAAGTCTGACTACTGCCATGTAAGGCAAATTCCTATAGCATCAGAGAAATATTTCTGTATTCTATTTTTTTTCTGTACTATTGGACCTAGAGCAAACCTGAATATAGCCAACTCTGTGCCAGTGGTCTAAACTTGTCCATTTTATATACTGATGAAGTATCTTCATCAACTAACTATATGTAAGGAATTCTGTGATGAGAATACCCAGTTTATTTGTCCTGAGAAAACTGTAAAAGGAAAGTGTGATCTCATAATGACATATGGAGGGAAGTGTATGGAATACAAATCAGAAGATAGCTGTGCTCCTTGAGAACCATGTATTTTGGACAAGCTAATTAGACTATCTCAGCTTTGGGTTTTTCTACAGCAGAAATAACCACAAAGCTTACATAATTTCTCATTGGGTTGTCATCATCCCTGCATAAGTAAAGCATTTTGTAAGTTCCAAATTGTTAAAATTGTTATTTTTGCCTCAGTGAAAGTAAATAGTTTATTTCTAGACATGTGTCATTTCTTCCTCAATGAAATTAGAAACTGAATTTAATCAGATTCTTAGATTTACGAGACATTGCCAGTAGACTTTACAATAACCATCCTTACCCCATCTCCAGCTTTTTAAATTAATAAGCTTAGTTTATCAGAGCAGTTTAAAGTAAATAGAACACTTGAGCAGAAAGTACAAAAGTTCCCATATCCTCCCTTTTCTCTTTCCCAAGGTTCTCTATTATTAACTTCTTTCACTGAGATGGTATATTTATTAAATTGATGAACTGATATTGATACATTATTATTAACTAAAGTACTTAGTTTATATTTGAGTTCACTCTTTGTGTTGTATAGCTCTTTTGATTTTGCTCAATACATAAAGTATCCACCATTATAGTACTATACAGAATAGCTTAATTGCCCTAAAAATTTCTGTTCCATTTATTCATTTCTTCTCTGCCCAACTCCACAACAATCACTAAGCTTTGATCTTTTCAGAATGTTAGATAGTTGAAATCATACAGTATCTAGCTTTTCAGACTGCCTCTTTTACTTAACAATTTGTATTGAAGGTGCCTACATGTTGTTTCATGGCTTGATAGCAAATTTCTTTTAATCACTGAGTAACATTCAATGGTATAGACATACCACATTTTTGTCCATTCACATTTTGAAGGGCATTTGGATTTCTTTGAAATCTGGACAATTAGGAATAAAGCTGCAATAAAGCATTCATGTTTGAGCTTCTATGTGGATATCACTTTTCATCTCATTGGAGTAAATATTTGAGAGTATGATTATTGTTCAATAAGATGATGTTTACTTTTATGAGGAACTGCCAAAATGTCTTCCTAAGTGGCTATATCATTTTGGATTAATACCAGCAAAAACATGAGAGTTTATGTTGTTTCAACCTTGCCAGCATTTGGCATTGTCAGTGTTTCAGATTTTTACCATTCTAATAGAGGTGTAGTATCACATTGTAATTTTAATTTGTAATTCTCTAATGATGTATAATATTGAGCATCTTTTCATATGCTTATTTGCCATATCATTTTCTTTCATAGGTTATGCCTCTGTATTGTATCTAAAAACACACTGCCAAATCCAAGGTGACCTAAATTTTTCCTATATTGTCTTGTTGAAGTTTTGTAATTTTGCATTTTACATTTAAGGCTATGATCCATTCTTTAAAATTTTTGTGAAAGGTCTAGATTAATTTTAATGGACATGTCTAGTTTTCCCCACCTCTTTGGTCAAGAGGACTAACTATCCTTTCTCCATTTATTTGTCAGATGTGGTGGTTGTATTTGCATAAACCTACTTTGGGGCTCTCTATTCTGATCCTTAGTACAATTTATCTATTTTATGCAATATCATGCTCACATGATTACTGCAGCTTTATAGTAAGGTTTGGTGTTGGGTGATGTCAGCCCTCAAACTTGGTTTTTCTTTAATATTTTGTTGGGTATGCTTTTTTTTTTTTACTTTTCATATAAATTTTAGAGTCAGTTTGTTGCAATTAAAAAGTGTCTTTCAAGGATTTTTATCAGGATTGTATTGAATCTATAGATCAAATTGAGAATAATTGATATGTTAACAATATTGAGTTTTCTTATTCATGAAAATAGAATCTCTGTCAATTTATTTAGACATTATTTGATTTATTTTATCCAAATTTTTTAGCATTCTTCATATAAATTAAATTTCTACCTAAGTATTTTATTTTTGAAATGTTCTTGTAAATGGTAGTTTTTTATTTCAAATTTTAGTTGTTTATTGCTAGTAAATAGTAAAGGAATTAAGTTTTGTATGTTAAACTCATATTCTGCAACTTTGCTATAAGTTTATTAGTTCCAAGAGGAGTGTGTGTGTGTGTGTGTGTGTGTGTGTGTTTGTGTGTGTGTGCACATAATTTCTTTGGGATTTTCCACATAGACGTTCATATCATCTGCAAACAGACAGTTTTGTTTGTTTTATTTCTTCCTTTCTAATTCTTGCTTATTACATTAACTAGGAAAATGTCAGTATAATGTTGAATGGGAGTTGTGATAGATGAAATCCTTGCCTTGTTCTGGATATGACAGGGAAAGCATATAATATTGTCTCAGCATTAAAAATGTTAGCTGTGTGCTTTTCATAAATATTCTTTATCAAGTTAAGGAAATCCCCCTCTGTTCCTACTTTGCTAAAAGTTTTTGTCACAGGTAGATGTTGATTTTTATTAAATTATTATGTATATTGATATGATTATATATATTTTTAATTTAACCTACTGATTTTTTTCTGTAGCCTAGTGATATCAATTATAATAATTGATTTTTGAACATTGAACTAGCTTTACATACATAGAATAAATCTCATTTGCTTATCATGTATAATTATTTTATACATTATTGGAGTTGATTTCCTAAAATTTTGTTGAGAAATACATTTATGATCATGAATGATATTGGTCTGTAATATATATGTATTTTTTTTATGTCTGGTTTTGATATTAGAGTTATTCTGGTTTCATAGAATAAGTTAGGAAGTGTACTTTCTGGAAGAGGTTGTAGCAATTTAGTATTATTTCTTCTCAAATAAGTGAAAAAATCATCTAGTGAATTCATCATAACTTGATCCTATTTTGGAATATTATTAATTTACTCAACTATTGCTTTAGTTATTGAATAAATAATATTAAATAATTGTCATTACATTTTTAATAGATAGAGACATATTGATTGTCTATTTCTCCTGGAGTAATATTTGATAGGTTGTATCCTTTAAGGAATTGTTACATTTAATCTAGGTCCTCAAATTTGCGGCCATAGAGTTGTATATAGTGTTCCTTTATTGTCCATGGGTTCAAAAGTGAGGACCCTTCTTTTATTTACATTACTATTTTCTATTTCTTTCCTTTATCAAATTTATTGATAAAAAACCACCTTTCAATTTATTTCATTGATTATCTATTGTTTTCTCTTTTAAATTCCATTGATTACTGTTCTGATTTTTATTATTTTCTTTTTTCTTACTTTAGATTTTATTTACTCTTATTTTTTCTAGTTTCATTAAATAAGGTCTTAGATTACTGATTTTATATCTTTATTTTGTTTCAATATATGCATTAAATTTCCCTCTAAGCCCTTCCTTTGATTCATTCTACAATATTTAATAGGTTGTATTTTGATTTTCTTTTAGTTCAAAATATCTTTAATTTATTTGGCTACTTCTTTAATATATTTGTTATTTATAATTGTGTTGTTTCATCTGCAGGTATGTTGGGATTTTCCAGTTACCTTTTTGTTATTGATTTCTAATCTAATTCCATTGTGTTCTGACAGCATCATTTGTATCATGTCTATCTTTTAAATTTGTTAAGGTGCTTTTTGGCCCAGAGTGTAGTGTATCTTGAAGAATTTTCAGTGTGGGCTGAGAAGACTGTGTATTCTGGTCTCATTGAATGGGGTCGTCTATGTCAACTAATTAAGTTGATTGATATTGTGAATAGATCAACTATATTCTTACTGATTTTTTGCCTACTAAATCTATCCATTACTGATAGAAGGGTGTTGATGTTTCAAGCTTTAATGGTATATTTGTCAACTCCTCTTTGAAGTTGTATCAGTTTTTGCTTCAGGTATTTTGATGTTCTATTTTATGAGAATACATATTAGCTTATTTTGTTTCTGGAGAATTATCTCCTTTGTCATTATGTAATGTGCCTCTCTATTCCTGATGATAAGATTCTGAGAATCTGTCTTTTCTACTAGTTTCATTTTCCTTCAGACAAAATAACATTTGTTTTTAGCATTTAATGTTTCTTAAAATACAGATTTGATTGCAATAAATTAGCTTAGTTTTCTTATATCTAAAAACATCTATTTCAACTTCATTCTTGAAAAATGTGTTTGCTGGTCTTGAAAGTCTTGGTCAATAGTTTTTGTTTGTTTGTTTGTTTGTTTGTTTGTTTTCCATCACTTTAATTGTTCAACTGTTTAAAATTTTCATCTTTAACTGAGCTTCTTTAAAATCGAACTATACATGCTTGGTTCTGGGAACAGCCAAATATGTGGGCCAAAAAGAATCTGGAGCTTTCCTTTATCATTCTTTTCCTTGCAAGATTCCACTACTTCTCTGCTGTGTCTACAACTTCATCCTTTTCCCCTAAATCAGAAAGACTGCAATTTTCCCCTTCCATTTAATGCAAAATGGCTACTTCTATCCTCAACCCAGAAGTAGCAGAAATTGGAACTTTTATTTTTAATTTTTTGAGAAAACTCCATGCTGTTTTCCATAGTGGCTGTACCAATTTACAGTCCCACCAGTGGTGTATGAGGGTTCCTTTCTCCTCACAACCTCTCCAGCACTTGTTATTACTTGTCCTGCTGATGATAGCCATTCTGACAGGTACGAAGTGGTATCTTATTTTTGTTTTGATTTGCATTTTCCTAATAGCATCTTTTTATATGTCCTTTGGTCATTTGTCTGTCTTCTTTGGAGAAGTCTCTGTTCAGGTCCTCTGCCAATTTTTTAATTGAATCATTTTGTTGTTGAGTTGTATGAGTTTTTTTGGATATTTTGTATATTAGTCCCTTATTGTAGGTGTTGTATACAAATATTTTCTCCCATTTAGTTTGCCTCATTTGGTGACAGTTTCTTTTACTTGTAGAAGCTTTTTAATTTGATATAATTCCATTCATCTATTTTTACTTCCCTTGCCTTTGAAGGCAAATTCATAAAAATCTTCTCTAAAGCCAGGGTCCATAAGTGTAGCACCTATGTTTTCTTCTATGCAGTTTATTGTTTCAAGTCTTACATTTAGATCTTTGATCTATTTTAAGCTAATTTTGATATCTGGCGACAGATAACATTCTAGTTTCATTCTTTTGCAAGTGGCCTTCCAATTTTCTTAGCACCAGTTATTGAAGAGGTTTTCTTTTCCCCATTGTATGTTTTTGGTTTCTTCATCAAAAATTATTTTCCTGTGTGTGTGTGTGTGTGTGTGTGTGTGTGTGTGTGTGTGTGTGTGAGTTTATTTCTAGGCTTCAATTCTGTTCCGTTGGTCTGTGTATCTATTTTTCTGCCAATACCACATTATTTTGGTTATTGTCACTTTGTTGTATAATTTGAAATCAAGCAGTGTGATACCACTAGACTTGTTCTTTTTTCTCAGGATTGTTTTTGCTATTTGGTGTCTTTTGTGAATCTATACATATCTGATATTTATTGCTGCATTATTCACTGTGGCCAAGATGTGGAAACAACTGAAGTGTCCATCAATAGATTATTGGATAAAGAAGATGATACATATGTATATAATGGGATATTACTCAGACATTTTAAAAAAAGATGAAATACTGCCATTTGGGACAACATGAATGGATCTTGAGGTGATCATGCCAAGAGAAACGTCAGACAGAAAAAGCTAATTATATGATTTCACTCATATGTGAATTACAAAAAATGAATGCACCAATAAATAAGACAAATAAACAAAAACTCATAGACACAAATGACAGTTTATTTGTTACCAGAGGGAAAGGGGTAAATGAGGGAGGTAGATAAGGGTAAAGGGGGTCAAATGTGTGACCACACACATAATGCAACATACATATGATGTATTATTGAATTGTACACTTAAAACCTACATAATTTTATTAACCAAAGTCACCCCAATAGAGTTATTTTTTAAAAATTGTAACTTCTTTGTAAAAACCTCTTCCCTTGAAAGTAGACCTATCACTTGAGCCTGCCTGCTTCTTGACTCTTGAGTACATTTACACAGACCTCTTTTGAACAATGTCCAGATATGTAGACATTTCAGTAAAGGTGTTGGGCCAGTAGTATCTCACTTACCCATCTGTGACAAAAAGCATTTCCAATAGACTTAAAATACACACACACACACACACACACACACACACACACAGTCAATTCTACTTTAATGCTTATTTTGAAAACATGAATTTCTTCCCGTGCAATTGATATATTCAGAAACAATTTTCACATAATTTGAATGCTATGTTTCACCAGAAGGAATGGTAACTGAATGTAGAAAAATGCATCAAGTTGGACTGAGCTGATAAGAATACACAAAAGGCAGGGGCACACTCAGACCTCAAAACTCTACCAGATACCTCATTTACCACATATGTTGAGTCACACACATTCATTTCTGTACAATTGTTCATCCTATTTGCAACACTTTTTTTTTCTGTCATTTCATAAATATTCACAGGCTGTAACATTTTTCACACCCACTTCTTCAAGCAATCCAGCTTTTTTTTAAGCTAAAATGTCACATTTATTGTAGTGTTTATGTATCATTTAACTATTTAAATGTGTAAAATTGTGCTATTATTTTTGTTACATTCCTATTTTTTTATTATTGTTAATGTGTCACTGATAAATCTTTTGAATGGTATGTTCCTAGCCCTATTTTCCTCAAAAATTTGTGGCTGTTATTGAATGATTTTATATAGCGTGGTAAATTTTAGGAACACATATGTTGTGTATACTGTAAAAGACCTATATATGGAAGTAAATGTTAAGGATAATGTAAAGATGGGAATATCTACTGCGTACATGACTTTGCAATTGAAAATATGGTTTTGCATTTTTATAAGCCTGCATTGACTTAAATGTTTCAACCTAGATGATTACAGATAATCTACTGCAGCAACTCTGTGTATCTATGTTATTTTTCTTTGACTAGTTAATATAAAGGATATAGAGGTAAATAATGAATACATTAATGTCTCCATGAAGAAGTATCATTATGAAAATGATGCTACTAGACATTATTTTGAATTTGAAGGTTTTATCTCCCGGTTGAGAAACATCTGTCTGTATATAACCTTTTACTTGATCCCATCATAAAGAAATACAAATAAAGTTGGCAAATTTTCTCCAATATACTTTGTTTTAGGTTCTTAACATTGTATTACGCTGTAAATCGTCCAAATTTTGCCTCCTTGGAAATCTCCTTCTGGTACCATTATTACTCAGTTACCTTTCTGCAGACAAGTATGATAAATATATCTCTCATGCTATTTTTCTTCATTTTTGGCCCCTTTAGTTTACTAAGCTGCAACACAACTATTTTCTTTCCCTTGTTACTTAATTCCTTCTCATTGCTGAGATATGTGGAAGAGAGTATAGGCCACCCATTTTCAAAATCCACTTGATTTATATACCATTTTGCAGAGGGCTGTACATAATTATTTTAATATTGTAAATTTCTTAGAGTGGAAATTAATTTTTCATAGATAGCATTAATAGAAATGTTTTAATTATATATTATGGTGTTCAAAACATTTAAAAAATGCTATCTTAACTCAAGACAGTGAGATACCTAGCTCAGGTATTATGAGCTATCCATTGACTAGAAGAGGAAATGAAATTCAAGGAAACCTAATGGCTTCATGAAAATCAATCAGTTAGTAAATGCCAAAGCTTGGATTTTAAAAGTACCATCTTTCACATATGCCAGTTGACTTGCTTGAGACATCTAAATAACAAAATGGTCCATAATATTCCCTATGGCAACATTTCCCAATCAAAAGATTATTTAATTTTGGAAAATTATTTTAACTATCAAAATACAAGAAAAAGGAAGATGATAGAGGGAAACAGATAAGCCACATTATACCACCTAGAAAAATAAGTTGTTAGGAGATAGTAAAATCTTTGTACTTCAGTAACTGTCGATGAATATTTATTCTTATTTAAATTCTGGCCTTAGTCATAGAGCAAACATAATTTTTAAATGCTAGAAAGTTTGCACATTAAACAAATGCTAAAACTAGGCTGGGCTTGCAAAGATGAGAACAACATATTAGAGAAGTTATGGTATAGTTTGTCAAAGAGCTTTTTGCAGTTAATAAAATTTGTGTTGAATGTAAGGGGTAGTTCTGAAACCAAAGGAGATCTGATACTTTGAGATAAACTGGATATCATTCAGATAGTCCACCCTGCCATCCTATATGATTGTGTGTATGGAGGGGGCAATTAAACACACACACACACACACACACACACACACACTCTACATATAAGTATTAAGGGTTCCAAGAAGAGAAAGGACTGGGTAGCTTGTAAGTATTAGAAGACAGTATTGTATTGGATGAGACTCTGGTACCTTTTGCAGTGGGCTACAGTAGCTTTGATACAGATTTTAGAAGGATTCCAGAAAGAGGCTAGGAGAGACAACCACATTAATACAGGGCAAATGATATATATTTTTTTTATTTTCTGTTCAAACAGTACAAAAAGTACTTATTTTATTAAATGTTCTCATCTAAACTTTCTCATTAGTGGCTGTTTGCTTGAACTGAAAACATTCGATAGGGAAGAACTTTAATAACTGATACTTCTACTACTAATATTATGTTAATAGTGTTGCTATCCCTACTATAACTAATACTATTATTAAGAAAAAGAAAAATTCTGTTATAAACATTAGACAAAAATTTGAATTCAGAAACATCATCTACATTGTGCCTACATATGCATATAAATACTTTAGAGTTATAATCATAGTTTTTAATTCTGAGTTTTACATTTCATTCATAAAACTTTTAAAAAGTGTTTTGACACAACCTTCATATTTTTATTCTCAGAATCAAAAGCATATTTCATTAATTAACATTAGAATTTTCAAACTTGTGGTACTTATATTTGATTCAAAAACAAGTATCTGTAAGTAAATGTTTTCCTTAGGCTAAATTATTTTCTTATGTTAAAATTTTAGGGAAGACAAATATGTGTGAATATTTGTATACCTTGTAACATTTTTATATGGATTTCTAAAAACATTATTCAGAATTACTGTGCCATAGTTTATAATTGTTTATTCAGAAATCTCCCAAGGTTTCCTGCTAGTTTTCTAGTTATTGTAGATTTAATAACATAATTCTGTGTTCCTTTTAATTTTATTAAAAACTACACTGGAAAATATTTCAAAATAAGTTATTTTTAAGTAATTGGTTGTATTTTGGGATTATTATCTTAATTCATTGTTAGTGTACAATATTCATACCTCATGTTTCTAATCAAATAAAGTAATCCTGTAAAAGTTGTTTTCTGCCTTTCTAATATAACATTACTTTTGCTATATACTATTTATTAAACTAAATATTGTTGATTTCACCATTAAAAAACAAATCATTTTGTGAAACTAAGGAAAAGAGTAAACAAGATAACCTGAGAAAATACTTCTAACAATATAAATTTCAGTTAATTTCCAGAGAAAAATTCTTCTGTTCACATATCTGAAATGGATGCTTCCTTCAGTTATATTTTTATAGAAAAGTTAAATTGTTTTCTGTAGACATGCTTGTTTACTGTCAAGTTTATAGTACAAAGTAGCTTATTTTTTTGTAGAAATAAGCATATTTGATTTACCACACCTTAGAACAATACCATTTTCAATGTTCATGCCTAGAGGAGTAAGTTGTAGTAGATACTATTTTAAATTCAATAGAAACAAGAAAAACATTATAGTAAACAATTTTTTAGAGAAAAATACAGAACTCACAATCAACCAAAGCTTTAAATATATAATTTGAAATATCTAATTTTTTATTTGTAGTTTAGGTCCAAATCATTTTTAGTGGAAATTTATATTAGTAATTCCTTATATTTCCAATGTACCTACATGTTTTAAAATTACTGCAAGAAATAATTTTAGAATTAGTGCCTCAGACCTTCTGATTTATTAGACAATTTTTGCAAATTTGCTTTAGATGCAATTTATATGTAAAACGATACTAAAATAGCAGTCACTGTACTGTCCTTCACTTAGCTTGCATGGTCTGCTAGACTGTGAGATCTTTGAGGGCAAGAACCAGAGCTTTTTAATTATCTATTTCCATCACTTAGCACAGTGTTTTTCACAAGGTCTTCCCCATGAATGATTATTGAATCACTGAAAGAATGATAACTAGAGTGTAAATCCCATTGTGCAATATATTTCACTGGAAATCCACCTCTGAGAGTTAGAAGCTGTGCTTTTGTTGTCATCTGTATAAGGGTTGACTCTTTCAAAACTTATTCAGTTTTTAGATTCCATTATAACTCTCATCCCCATTGCTAAAGTTTACTCAAATATTATGAGGCTAAAGCTCTTTCTGTATGATGGACATTTTCTTAATAATCTAAATTATAATTATATATTTTTTAGAAATCAGTATAGCCTCTGTGTAAAAGAAAGGTGAAATTCTACTACACAACTGTGGATGAGGGCAAACGAATTTGACAGTTTGCCAGATAACAATGAAAGACAACACAAGATTGCTATTAATTCTCTACACCTTCAAAAGTCCCAACTGCCAGATACACTTATGCTGGCTCTGGTAAAGTGGTGTCTTTTTCTTGTGGATGGCAGAAAGGAGATTCAGTATCAAAAGTGAAAATTGTACACCTGACAGTAACTCAAGGAAGATCTGCAATTACACCTCATGGGAAATAGAAAATTCTCAACCTATCAAAAAAAGTATCAGTAATCCATAAAGTGTGCTTAAATCACGAGGAAAGCTCAACAAACATGACAGGAGTTTACACCTTGCCTGACACCAAAGAAGATTTCTTGGTGCAATTTTATTAATAGATGTAAAATTAGTTTTTATTATTATTTACATTGACTAATAAATTATACAATATTTAGAGTGCAGTATGTGGAATGATCATGTCCTGCAAAATTGGATTAAGGTGAGCAATTCTCATAGATTCTGTCAGTTGACTGAATATGATAGATTTTCTCTCTCTCTTTTTTTTTTTTTACTTCAGGAAGCATTGCTGTTTATAATTCATTGTGGCTAAAATCCAGTTAGACTCTATTGACTGATTTTTCACTAGTGAGATTGTTTTCAGCAAGTTGACTTGTAAATATAATTGAAATAAGTGTTTGTAATGGATCGAACCCTATAAATTTAGTTTCTTTTTACATTAACTTTTTGTGGTTGCTTAGTTTTTAAGTTTCGTATGACTTAGAGATTGATGTGAAGTCTGGGTCTATGTAATAGAAATAGGAAATGTTCTTCACTTTAAATAAGAGAAAATATGAAGTAATATACAGGCAAAAGTTACTCAAAATTTCACAGGCATTATGAAATAAATATTAGATGACAAACAAAATATAATGATAAATAAATGATTTCATTTCATATTGTAGTTTTCTAGACAGTACTATATAATGTCTCATTTTTTATATATAAACATGTAAAGTACTCAAGGGCACAGTTTGGGTATCTTTTCTATGAAATAAACATAGATTCAAAGAAGTATATGTATATATCAAGAGAGTTGGTAAATTCTGTAGTTGGGTTAGGTTTTATTTTTTCTGACTTTAGAATCGATTTGATGCCCTATACTGCTATTCTACAACATGATAAATTTTCAAAATATTTTCTCATCTCTTTTGCATTATCGTTTTGTGATAGCCCCTTCTGTAAACCACGTTTGTTTTGTCTCTTTATTCATTATTATAAGCTACATTAAAATATTGGATGACATACCTTATTTGATAATGAAAATGAACATAATATGATATTTGAAAAATATATATGAAATCAAGTGAAAATTGAGTATGAAATTGTGATTACAGTGACAACTGTTGTAAAATAATATCTACAAGAGATTTCTGATCACATAATGGCAGATTATATCGTCTTAATCTAACCCTTCTGAAATTTAAAATATACGCTCTGGACAAAATATAAAAGACAACTATTTGAAAACATTGGAGAGCAATGAACGCATTCAGAAACGAGAGAGATTTCAAATTGTGAAAGAAGGAACTATATTTGGTGACATCCAATTTGATACTTTTTCCCTTGAGGCATTTGGAGGCAGAATCAGAAAGTCTCCATATTATTATAATGATGTGTCAGAGGATAAAGTGAGGGGTTTACAAAGCAGTAGGGTATTTAGATGGAATTGTGTTTTCGTATGTATCAAATTCCCCAGGAATTGTTTGTTATTTATCAATCTCTATCTCATTATATTGTTTTACTTAAATGGTTGTTTTTGGATATGAATTCAGTATTGGTTTTTGGTCACTTTTGTTGTTTTTACTTTCATAGGATATATGGCAATATTCAAGATAACATATCCTAAAAAATATGAGATCTCAGTATTGCAAAGTATATTTTGATTCTATTAAAGATGTTTTCCTGAGTGACTACTGCCTTTGGGTATCTGTGGAACCAGTTCTCTTGGGTAGGATTTTAGGCATAAAATGGTTTTATTTTATGTTAATAGATCTAATAGTTTGGTTATTTAAAATATTATCTTTGCTTTTTATATACCTTTAAAGTTTTCAAAGACATGAATTTAGTTATATAACATAGCAGTTAGCTTAAGAAATATTTTACAGTGAAAAATGTTTGGTATCATTTTATGGGTAATGATGGATCTTCTAAATGATGAGTGAGATACCAATCTTAAAGAATTCTAGGGTACGTCTCTCCTTCTTCCTGGTCTCTAGTCATTAAACACGTTGGATATTGACCATAGTTTTGAGAACTTCAGATTTGCGGTTTACCAGCCTGGAGGACTCATGCTCTACTCTTGTGGATATTAATTTTTGAGGAGTCTTCATTTTCTTCCAAAAGGCAGTATAGTGTAAAGAGGAAACTTCCTTACTTAGTCTTGAGTTCAAATTTCAAACCTGTCTATTATTAGGGGTGATGTTAAGTCATGTAGTTTATACCAAGTTTTTTTTTTTTTATCTGAAATATTATTTTAAAGTTTTACCTTTTAATTTTAGTTAAGAAACTGGAAACACATAACTTGACAAACTATTCTCAATAGTTCAAATTTAGGTCATTTTCTATGGGTTGCTAAGATAAATCAATGAATTTATTTATAAATGTTTTTTCTGTTTTACTTTATTTGCTTTTCCCCTAAAAAATGTGATAACAGCAATATATTTCTTAGTGAGATTATTAGTCTTGTGTCTTTAATTCTTTTTAGTTTTCTAAACTGTATATTTATTGTTATATTTATTCTCTTTTCAGTGAGAAAACCTGAGTTACCTTGTTCGTCAGGAAATGATGTATGAGTAGGAGTTTGCTTTCTTATACATTATTGAACACACGTTTTCCTTTTTAGAAGCCATATTAGTGTAAAAATCAATATAATAGTTAAATTGGCTGCTCTGTCAGCATCATCAAGTTTATGAAGGAGCTACCTATGCCTCTTGGGACAAATACTAACAAAACTAATCTGAGTCCAATTACAGTCTATTGAATAAAGGTTTCTCACTTATCACTAGATAAAGAGTCTGATTAGGCCCAGTCCATGATGTAATATTGAAACAAATGGGCACTTCTGAAAGCGTTCACCCAACCTTAGATTCAAAGCCACTTAAATGAAGAAATGCAACACCTGGTTGGTGTGTTAAAAGACTAATATTACTCTGGAGAGATGGAATTATAAATTCTAGGGTTTAAAAGCTACTTGAGCAGTTTAGTTTAAACATAATGCATGCATTCCCTCTGGAAAATATGAGCCAACTTGCCATGTTGTTATATGTACATATGTCCTGTGTTCTCACTTACTCTACTAGATAATAATCTTTGGTTCATAACTTTTTAACCTTTAGCACCCCCATTACTAGGTTACATATGTAACCCCACAAAATTTAATACTTAGGAACAAATAAGTTATTGCAGTCAATGTTTATTAATAAACCTAAGGTAAACTTTACCTTTTTTATCACCCCATTTTGTGTTTACAGAAACATACAAGCTCACATACAAGAAAGCAATTAAAAATTTTCATTAATCTCAAAACATTTCAATGTATAGAAAGTAAGAACAAAAAGCCCCTACCTAGGTCATTATATTCTTTCTATACCTTTCTTAACTAGCATATGAAATATAAAAAAACAATTGACAATTTTATTATTTATGAAGCAACTTAATGTCAATATATTTTTTTAATCCTTTATATAACCATTTATAGGTCTCTCAATTTCAAATGTTGACAATACAATATTGGCCTAGAATTAGATTTGCCCTTATTAATGTATACAGATTATATTTTAAGGTGATCAGACAAAATAGTCAAGGAAGGTTTTCACTTTGAACCAAAGAACCCTGTTGACTCTACTGAGATTACTCGGGTGTTCTGAGGTCTTGCCAGTGTTGATAAATGGTCTGGTATAGTGCAATGTATTATAACAAATTATCATTAATTATGTCTGGTCATTTTCTTATTGCTTTTCCTCTATTTTCTTCTGTTACTTTTTTGTTCTGTGAATCAAATTCTCATCTTTCCATTGTCAATTAATTAATGAGAGTCTGCTCTATCACACCATCTGGCTTATCCTTATCCTGTTCATTCTCCACATAGTTACTGTTCATATTTTATTATTCTCAAAACCTTTGAAGATATTTATGAGATGTTTCAATTTCTCAATGAGACTTAAGGAAAGACCCCAATTTCCCTTTCTAGACAGCTTTTAAATCCTCTGAGTCTAATTGTTTTCTTCACCAGTTTTCAAACATATTCCAATTTAATTATAGAATCTAGTTTTCACTATAACCACACTTATATTTGTCAGATTATATTTTCTAATTATTAGTATGGCACTAATTCATCTCATTGTACTTTGCTATTATATCTGCCTCTTGTGACCTATTCTTCATCTCACGTTCTGAAATTCTTGCATAAATGGCTCTTTTTTGTAACACTCAATACTGACATTTTCTCCCATTTGAGAACACCTGTATGTGCTGAAAACATGTGCTTTTATTTATTTTTTCATTTTTCAATTATAGTTGACATACAATATATTACTTTCAGGTGTATAGCATAGTGATTAGACATTTATGGAACTTAAAAAGCAATCACCCTGATAAGTCTAATACCCAAGTGACAACCTACATAGTTATTAAAATATTATTTGCTGTATTTCCTATGCTACATAACGTGATTATTTTATAACTTATTTTAACCCCTTTACCTTTTAATACCCAGTTTCCCACCCTCACCCCGCTCTTAGCAACAATCAATTTATTCCCTCTATCTATGAGCTTGTTTAGAAGTTGCTTGTTCATTTGTTTTTTAGATTCTACATGTAAGTAAAATCACATGGTATTTGTCTTTCTCTGTCTGACTTATTTCACTTAGCATGATACCTGCTAGGTCCATCCATATTTTTGCAAAAGACAAGATTTCATTCTTTTTTATAGCCAAGTAATGTTCTATTGTATACATGTACCACATATTCTTTATTCAGTTGTCTACTGAGGGACACTTAGGTTGCTTCCACCTTGGCTATTTTAAATAATGTTGCAGTGAACATAAGGTTGTTATATCTTTTCAAATTTGCACTTTAGATTTCTTCAGATAAATACCCAGAAATGAAATTGCTGGGTCATATGGTAGTTCTATTTGTAATTTTGGAAGAACTTCCAACTGTCTTCCATTGTGGCTGCCACAATTTACATTAGTTTCTGCTTTTAAATGGAAGTTTCGAATTTATGGTCCATTTATTATAATATCATCCTGTGCTGATCAAACAAATACTTTGTTTTTGGTTTTGGTTTTGAAAAAAGAAAAAACATTTTAGTCTTACTACAGTGAAAAGGACAAGGACAGAAGTTAAGTGACCTTAGAATTCCCTAAGAAGCTGGTGAGATTGCAAGATGGAAGCAGTGGGATTCAAACATGTGACTTGCTTTTTTCAGGGCTAGATCCTGAAGGTTTAGTGAATGAGCTCATTGGAGAAAAGCACTTGTCTGGAATGGCTTGCTATGTGGTTCCTGTCCTTATGTGCATACTTTGGGGCTATGCCACTAAGGACATTATTTTTGCCACTTGTAGAACTAAAGCTTCTTGGATAAAGGCCAAGAAAAACCCATACTGGGATTCACAACCTGTGGCAACCACAGTAGTGGGGAGCATGCTTGTAATCAGAGTTGCTAAAGCCAGAATTTTGACAAGAGGCTGTGAAGCAGTGAAGATCAGTCTACATGGTGGGCCTAGTAGAAATGAAAATCTGACTATTAAAGGTACAGTCTAATAGAATCTAACATTGCACCAGCATATGTAGCAGAAGAATTGTTATTTTGATCTTCATTAGTAATTTTAGTAATTATAGGTCTGTAATGAATTATAATTGATAATTGTATTTGTCATAGTTACATTTTTTTCTTGAGGGGTTTGATTGCAAACTTCAGCAAAACTGCTGACCTTCATTCAGTTCACAAGATTATCAGTTTCATTGTGAATAATATTGGTACAACTTAGTAAGCTAAGTGTTCTTTAAATAGTGAATTTTAAAAGTGTTTTGTTTTATTGAAATTATATTTCAAGAGCTTCCTAGGCATGTAACAGTACTGAATCTTTTAGGAGACTGGATAGAGGAATGCAATAGAAGCTTTTCAGTACACATTCCATTATTAAAGCATTTACCATAAACACCGTGGCTTTATGATTTTGTGTGCCTATAAACATTCTCTTGTAAATGAAGATCTTGTTATTTAAATACATTTTAAAATATTGACAGATTGACACTTGGGATAACGGAATTAACTTGGAATACTAAAAAAAAAATAATTGAACATATTACCTACACTATATTGTGTTTAAAGGACTGTATTTTTACCAGAAAAATAAATAAATTCACATTGTTTTCTTGGGAAATCATTAATTTCTGACTCTGTGTGACCCATTGTTCATCCAAAGGTATAATTATAGGACTTTTCCCTCTGAGTACACTTTAAATGAGTCTAAAATAGAGTAGATGCACCAAAAAAAAAAATTATTGGATGTTTAAATTGTAATATATATTGCATTTCTATTTTGAATGTGGCAAATATTCACATTAATCAACCACTTCTATAAACTTTTTACATTCTGTTTTCTGTATTCATATTTGACTAAATAGTACTCAATTTTAAATAATGAAAATGGGTTTTATTTTAGAACAACTTTCAGAATCAACAGAATTTCAACATGAGTATTAAATACAATTGTTTTTAGAGATTAGGGATAACAATCTGGTCAGTAGAATTTCAATTAAGTTACAATTCTTTCAGATTTTCACAGTCATCTTCAAATGAAGTAGCACAGTTTTAATATGTACTGAGCTTCCCCCCCCCACCCCCACCCCCCAAAAAAGCAACTGCTTAATAAAAAGTCTGTTACATTATTTTTATTAATGTTCTTTATAGGTTTTTTAAGAATTGGCCACCATATCATTATTATTGATGGCAATATTACTTGTGTATTAGTGTACCTATGTATTATTATTTGTGCATTAGAACAGTGAATTTAATACAATTCACCATTGTCAGTCCGCATTTCTAACTGTTGGGTTCCAAGTGAGCCTGTTATGTGTGAGCATCTGACTGCTTCACTGTGTTTCTAGAATAGTAATGATGAGCATTTGTGCATTAAAATACAAATTATTTTATTGTAATGTTATTTCCCTCTATCTCTGCATTACAGTTCAGGCATTGTGTTGATTTTTTATGAGGCAGGTAAACTGTACCATCTACAGATCTAACTTCAAGTAGTAAAACTTTTTTTAAAAAGGAGTTGTGTCTAATAAGACTGAAAAATTACTGGCCTAGGAGATTCAAAGAAGGTCATATTAGTCTGTTTTACTTTTCAAACTATTGTACATTCCCCCAAGGATCTAATTTACCAAACACATTGAATCTGCTGTACGAAGTTAAACATGGTTGAGATTACAATAATACAATGAATATTGAATGAATAACAAATAAAAGTAGTGCTCAAGGTTGCAGAAGGTTGAATTTTGCCCATGGAAATAAGGATCAGTGACTATGAGACAGTTATTAAGTGCAGCAAAGTTTTAAAGCTCCAAAATATCAAAACAATGACATAAAATAAGTGTGGATTAAGAGAGGAAATTATGTAAGAAGTAAAAAGTGGTGAGCTAGAATGCCAAAGATACCTTTTTTGTGTACTTTAAAAATTTTTTGGCCCAAATTTAGGAAATTTTGATTGATTTGGTATTCTTCATATCTATGACAGCAATAGAAACAAATGATCCTGATATGAAGAAAAAGAATTAGAAGTAACTTCTCGTCCGTTATGTCATTAATATTGAGACTAAAAATTAACAACTAGTGTGAGTAATTTGACTCTTTTTTCATTAAGAACTCTAGAAAACAGAACTTGCTCTCACTTCTCATTTTGAAAGTAGATTGTTTTTCCATTTGATTTTGTTTTATGAAAGAAAACAAAAAAGTGATGATTTTCTAGGGTATGTATTTTTGACTGGAGGAAGAAAACATTAAAATAGAAAAATGTGTCAGTAATGCAGAAAAGCTGAGATTAAATCTGTGATATGTATGTTATTCAGATTTATAGATAAAGGAATGAGTTCAGATTCCAAATAAATGTTAATTCTAGAATGGAATACTTTATGACTAATGGCTTTTCATTTATCAAAGAGCTAGAGTATAAACTATTAGTAAGACATATAGCAGAAATCTCAGAAGGACTTTATGATTAAAATTCTTCTAAGTATATCCAAGGACATGAATGATGAGAATAAATATTTCAAAGAGAGAAATTCCTTGTTTTAGTTTTTTTACATAATCTGATGATATTATATGATGATGTGAGATAACTTAGTTTATTTATGTTAATAAATATTTTGTTTTTTTATGACTGAACATGAGAGTGGGGATACTCAAATGTATACCCACGTGCACACACACACACACACACACACACACATCTATTCAATCTGTTGATTGCAATATGGAAGCACATACTGTGAGAAAATATCCACCTCCAAAGAAATCTGAACAGCAATAAAACCTATCACTTATTAATATCTATAGTGTACAGTGGGCTTCGCACACAATATCACATAATTCTAACGAGTTTGTACTCAGGCATTTGTCTATTGGAATCTAAAACGTATGTCCTTTTATTCTTTGCCAAGAACCAAGTTTTTATGAAAATGGCATATCTGAACAAGAATTCCAAACTTGCATTTCAAACAACCAAAATAACTTAAGGAAAAGCTTAAACTGCAAAATAAATATATCAACATATGCACTTTTATTGCTTTGCTTAAAAATATTCACTGTTAAAAGCATGTTTTCTTAGCCTGGCTCATGTATAGAATTTCATTAAAATGTAATGAATGAATAAAAGAACCAATAAAGAAGCTGAAAAACAACATTTAGCTGCATAAAATACTTATTAAGTTTATCATCTATATACTTAAAATAATTAAAGATGCATACATATGAATAATTGGAGTATATATTATTATATGTATATTCAACAATGAATAATTTTTTAATTTCTCTAAATAACTATATTTTAAAAAATACATAGCAGTTGTTAAAGTTTGTCAGAGGTCTTAAGTCCCTTCTAGCTTTTAAAACCTCCATAAAACCAATTTGAAATGCTAGTAACTTTATTTTCATACATTGCAATTGCAATCTGCTTCAGACTACAGATAGAATTAAAAACAAAACAAAACAAACAAATTTTTAAAAATCTGTTTCTTTACATTATTTATAGATGAGGGAGAAAAAAAATGGCAAGAATGTCTTTGTTGACATTTCTCCACACAACCCTTATCTCAAATTAACAATTGATCCTACATTGAGATTAAAAGTTCTTTATGGTTCCCAGAATTACATTTCTTTATTTTTTCTCATGTATCCTCAAGTCCTATATTTTTCCCTGTATTCTTACCTATCTGATAGACAGGTTGGCCTGGTTAACACAATTTATTTGTCTCTGCAATTTGAAATGGTTTGTTGCTGGTTTCCAGAAATTACAATATATGGTCACAAGTCTTCATTTGGTTTAAACCAGGATTTCTGAAAACTTTACCTAGGTCATCATGACATGGAAATCCAGGATCAGAAGTGGGGAAATCAGGTATTTATTAGGGTACACGTGATGTTTAGTTTTTCATGAAAATTACAAAATAGGGGACATTAGAATTACACAGAAAAGCAGATTATGTACTTATATTTCTAATAATTTAGTTAATAGATGGTTTTTATTCAAATGATAAACTCAGTTATTCACAGATAATAATCTCCTGATATGATCACCCAGTGAAATTATAAAAGTTTATTTAGTCAAATTTAATTTAATTTAATTATCCATATATCTTTGTACATTTTCTCACTTGATTTTTTTTGGACTACACTTTTTTTCTACATTTTAAGAGCCTCTCCTCTACCAAACCCCTTTTCCACCTTATTTCTTAGTTTAGTGAGTTAGCTTTTCTTTTCCCCTGCAAAGAAATAGAGCATTAAATGTATACTAGTTGAGTTACTGGAGCTTAACGCTCTGGAAGATTGAGATACTGTCCATTGCCCATCCCATTTCTCAAAAGACCAATTATCTAAAAAAATAAAATGCTTAGCAAAAGTTCTGGGCATGTGATTGCCTCATGTTGCATGGGATTTTTCCTCTTGTTCACTAATTGGTGCCGCAAGAATTTGGATGCTTCTATATATGAGACATGAGAAATTTCCCTAGCTCTTGGGATATCCTAAATACATAAAATGATAGTGGTATGACATTGAAATGCTAATCAGAGAGTAGCAAGCAGTTTGGCTAAAACAATAAAAGAAAGAGAAATTAAATTTAAATAAATTCAAGAACTAAAGAGGAAAGACAAAGAGCTGGAGCATAAAATTTTCTTGTTAGAATTTCCATGGATCTGCATCTTAGATCAGAAAAAGAGGCACTGACTTTTCCTGGAATGCAAAGCTGTATGACACAGAAAAATGTTACAGTGACCCCAGCAAGGCAGGCTCCGTTTCTCATTTATTACCAGGAGAGTTTTCACTTAGCACTCACCACAATGCAAATGCTACATATGCACTGATAATACTTATGAATTGAAGAAGACAATATAACTTCTCTATTTCTCTGTCTTCTTCTTATCCAACATATGCTTCTTTCATATCTAAACCTACTCAGAAATTATGAAAATTTCCCTTTCAGTCAGGAAAATAAATAAGGAATGGTTTTAGTTTAGTCGGTATTTCTCTTTTGGAAATCTTTCCAATTCAGAACTCAGATTTTTCATGCTTTTGAGTTTAAAAGCTGAGCAGCACTTTAAAAACCAGTGGAAAGGACATTAGAGGGCACTCTAGCCCAACTTTCCATCCAGTTTAATGTCCTGGGTAGAATGGACAGGTAAAGGCAGTTTCTAGACTCTTGCTTCTCTTTGATACTCTAGTAATACTTCTTCAAAAGCACTCAAAGAAGAGAGAAGTAGTCGTCAAGACTACTTCTCTGCAGCAGAAAAAATGAATAGCTTCTGCCAAAGAGTGAGCAGCATGAGGACTTTTCTCTGCTTCTTGGTACTTTGCCCTCACCTCACTTTTGTCCCTTCACTCATATTTGTATTAAGAGATACTCTTAACAAGTAGTAGGCCCAGTTAGATAATCTTCAGAAGTATCCTTCAATTTTGACTTCTGTCCCTAGTCTTTACATTTCCTTCGCGTAGTCTGTGGGGAGTGGTAGGAGTATTAGTGAGGTATACGTGGCCCAGGAGCTTGTAATCTCTTTTTATCAAAAGGAATTTATTTAATCATTCCGCTCAATTGATGGAATGTGCAAATGTTAAGCTTGGGTTAAATGATGCCATTAGCAGATGGCACTGACACAGACATGTTTTACAACCTCTGATGTAGCCCTTAAAGCCCATGAGTGATCTATAGCAAAGCAGTAAATAACATTTACATGAAATCTTTGAATAGGTTACAACATCTTCGGAGAATGACAAATGAAGATGAGCCGTAACCTAGTCAGCACCCAGAAACGATTCTCAGTAAGGCTAATTCATCTGGTCACAGACAAATAACAGAATTTTCTCAAGTGCTGACACTTTTCTTTTACATGTGAAAGATTATTAAACTGCATTTTAGAAGCCGAAGAACAGATATTCAGTCAAAGGAATTGATAGCCTAATGTCCATTGCATCCTGTGCATATTACCGCTTTCACTGCCTCCTGCCAGCCCACACCTCGTTAATTCCATTTGTGCATTATTCATGGTACTAACACTCAACTGATTAAATCTAAAAGGATTATCCTGAAAGTAACCAACCTGAAAGAGCACATTTTCTTCCACACATGTAGTTTTCATTTTCAAAGGCATTTCTTAAGATTATCATATTGAATTTTCAAAATTCATTTTAGACAATTTCTGATTTTAAAAATTAATTACCAAAAATTGAAAAAATATGCTTACAGATACTGATTAATCAGATTTGTTACTAAATATTTTATACCAATAAAAATATTGACTTAAATGGAATAAAGATTTTATATATTACATGTATATATATTAAACATAATATATAGTTTAATATGAAAACTAGTGTGACTAAAAAGATATTGGCCTCATACTTGCCCCAAACTACTCTTTTCCTAGAGAAATAAAATAAATAGTAGATGACATAATGAAATTGCTTTTTTCTGTAGTTCTCTAATTCTTGTTCTAATGTAAAGTTCCACATAAAATTAGTGCTTTACAACATATACTGTATGCTAATTTCTATATAATAGTGTGACACCTAGTTAAAATGTGTTATTTATGCACTATATATTGTTCCGAATAAATCATTTAGACTAGCTCAGCATTATTAAACCACTTAATCTATTTGAGACCAATTAAAACACAGCTCTTAGAGAAGCATCTAAGATATAATGCTTCATATAGTCAGAAATATTTTTGTAATATTCAAATTTAAATCTACATTGGGTAATAAAGGGAAAAGTGAAAATTTATTTTCTATCTATTTTAACATAGAACTATGGGTAATCTGGTAGTTTTTATTAACATAATTATTTTGATTAGCTCCACAATATGTAATGTGAGCAGCATGATGTAAGAGAAAGAGCAAAGACTTATGAGTCTAATAGTCCTGAGTTAGAATTTCAACATCAAACATTAGCTTTTTGATTAATACCCATTTAAAGCCTCACTATCATTATTTGCAAAAACATAAATAAAACTAAAACTGTTGTGAATATTAAATACATACTGAATGTAGAAGATCTCATAGTGACGAGACTCAGCAATAATGTAGCTTTGCTCTATGTCCTTATAATTATCTGGTTTCCTAAACATGTAACTTTTTAACGCCACACATTTCATTAAAATGGTTTCCTTGTCTACTCTCAAAATTATATTTGCAAGATTTTTTTTTTTTTTTGTGAAAGTACTGTCCTTGACTTTAGGCGCTGAAATAATTAGACATAGATATTAGACTTAGAAACAATACTTAATGCTCCTGTTAAAGAGCAGAAATTCCACTAAATTATACTGACCCGCAGTAGATATAATGGTATATATAATACCTTTTCAAATATATCCTTTTTCTCACTTACATAACATTAGAAAAATTAGACATACACATTAAACTCATCACTGTTTACATTTAAGCATATATCTTTCTAGGTCTACAAATCTCAATCCTTTTAAAATACACATAGTTATCTGGAGATTCCTCCAAAATGTTCTATGTATCTCTATTGACACCATGGTGGGTTTGTCTTATTATTTCCAGATGATGGTAGAAGAAGTCCTTGCTTCTCCAAATGACAGTAGTACAGTGAGAAAGGGAAGAGGTACCGAGTTACTGTCCAGTTGGAGTAGAAATCCTGGGTCACCAGTTGTTGTCTACTGACACCATGAGAGGGAGTAAGCTCCTTACCACCCAAGCAAGTGTGGAAGTCCCAGTTCCCTAGTTGGTAATTTCTGATACCACCCTGGTAGGAATATGGGAGTACCCTTTTACAGACTTGCAAGGGTGAAATTCTGATCCCCGCCCCAGTCGGGTATTGTTTGCTTGGGTAGGGATGAGACTGGAGCTGTTTCTGTGGTATTTGGCTGAAATAGTGTGGTTATTATCTAAAATATTTCTGTCTTGCTAGCCTGTCTCCTTTCCTGGTCCTTTGGCTAGAGACAGCAGGCTTTTCCCCTCTGATTTGACTTATTGACATTTATGGTTTACAAGGCTACTTCAGCTCTATGTCTGAGGTATATGAGATTAAACACACCCACCCACACACACACACACACACACACACACACACACACACACACACACCTCACCTCCATGTCATTTATCAAGTCGTAAGATTGCAAGCTGATCTGCCTTCCTCTGTTTACTTTTAGAGGTCTTATTAGGTTTTTTATTTTTTGTTTTAAATAATGGTCAGAGTTTTTAGTTGTACTTACGGTGGAACAGGTGGAATAGGGAAAAGTTTATCTATTCCGACTTAATTTTCAAATTGAAGAGAATCCTAAGACGCTTCATGCAAACCTCACTTCTAAGCTCACCTCATATTTTAATTAACTGCATCTGAAGGATTACTGTCTTGTTTTTGCTACAACACACTTTCTTGATTGTATTCTAATATTTGACTCCCCCAACCTTCTTCCTAGCAGAACACCAGTTTGTTTAGGTATTTACCTCTTTTTCATGTGTATGTGCTTCATTGACAGCTGGTCATACTTCAACATGGGGGGACAGAAGAGATATTGATGGGGTTAGTAGGTATGTGCCAGATACATATCACACTATATATAGTATTTTTTCTTTTATTAATTATTATTTTAGGTACATGCTTGTGACTCAATCCAGTGAATGTGACATGAGGGCAAATCAATGGGAGGCATGTGGGAAATGTTTTCTAAAATAGACAGACAGGACATTTTCATGTGTGGATATGACCCAGGAACTGCTGGAGCCAACTTGAATTGAGAGAGAGGAAAGGGATGGCGGAAGGCAAAAGTGTAAGGAACTGGGATTTTAACAACTTCATTAAGGTATGGAATTAATTGTCTTTAGAGTTGCTCTTTTTCTGGAACTCTTGTTTTGTGACATAAATTTATGGACTTTTAAAGGCACCTGAATTAATTATTTTTTATTCCTTGACACTGAAAACATACTAAATTTCTTCAAAAGCTACCAAAAATATCTCTTAAAAATGCAATAGTATTTATACAAAATAATCCAAATAAATGAACTTATTATTTTTGGAATGAAAGGCTTAGAGAGGTCAGCTGTACTTTTGTAATGCTTGTATATAATGTCAGATTATTCTCACTACATATCATAGAAGAGTGAGGCTGTGTCTCAGAAATAAGAGATTTGTTGAAAGGTACACAGGTTTGGATGGTAGATTGGAATTCAAACCAGGACTTGTCTGAATCTGGTGGTGCTCATATACAAACTCCATTCCGTAGCAAATGTTACCTGCTGTTCTTACGGTTGAGATATTCCTCTATAAATTAGAAGATGTTCTTGTAATATATGACCTGAGAAATTTGACATAATGCAATATTCTCTAGGAGATCAGAATTTGTTTCTTCCATAGATAAGGAGATTTTCCTTAAATTGTTCTATACACACAGCAGAGAATTTTGGGGAACTACTAACTGTCCTTGAGGGACACACTAACTGAACAGCTGGAAGACTGTGAGCCGGCAGAAAGAACAGCAGGCTAGAGAGCTAGAGACCAGAATTTCAAATCCCATCTCCCATTCATAAGGAAGAGTGACCTTGAACAAATCCCTGTGTTGGGCATGCCTCTGTCCCAGCAGAAATCAACATGGAAATTGGGAGCTAGGTTTGATGTGCATTTAATATATCTAGTCTATATACTTTAAGGCTGTTTCCATGGAAACCTGCATTCATTTGGAAACTTAAATGTGCTTGCCAATGGCAGATGTTTATGGTATTGTATCCCTGTGCAATGATATCTAACCTTCGTTTTGTGCTATCAGGAAGAGGCATTCTCAAAGGCTACTAAGAAACTCCTAAAGTTATAAATTTATTTTAAATTACTTTAAAATATAGAATTATAGATTTAAAAATTATTGTGTTGGAAAATCAGCAAACCCTGATTAACCTAATTTCTCTTTAAAATGTTAAAAAGCCAGGACTTGTCTGAAAATGTTGGATAGAATAGAATAGAATAGAATAGAATAGAATAGGTCAACATATCAGTAGTAAACAGAAAAATTATTCAATAATGTGATTGATTCTAAAAAGAATTTTCAAGAACCAAAATGCAAAGAAGGTTTCAACACAGTGCAATAGGATAATGAGAGCTTGCCTTCTTAATTCTAACATATACATTTTACACAGGACATAGATTCTTTGTCAACAAAAAAGGAAAAAGTCCTTCTACCTTATTTAAAAGCATACTTCCAAGGTGTTTTGTATTATTTATGGTAGAATATTGTGGTAGTCAAGAATCTAGACTTAATGTAAAAAGTTCTCATTGGAAAAATATTGACATGTTAAGAAATGGTTTCGTTCCCATTCTAAAATGTTTTCTGCTTTGTACCCCAAGATGTTCTCTTAACTTTGTTCTTTTCTGTGTTCTGTTTTATAATTATCCAATGAAGCTTTCACTATAACTATCCATATTGCCACAGCATGGCATTGTACCAAACTGAGATGTCACTAAGAAATGACTCCAAGCCTGGAAAATGATCAAAGTGACTACCTTCCTATGAGAATACTTACATCATCATCTTTGAAAAATAATGAGAGGCCATCATAATTGACATTATTGCATGTTGTTATTATCCCTAAGGCTTTTATTAAGCATAGTGTAGACAATACCCTCATAATAATATAGCCTCAAATACAGATAACTATTCCTTTTTATGTTACAATGGCACTAACTTCAAGCTGTAAGTTAATAAAGGTGAATACAAATCAAGTTGGAACTGATTAAAAACACAGACAAGAGCAACAGTCACCTCAAAGGAAGACAATGAAGTTTAAAAATAGTAAAATTACCAAAGAACCCATATGGGGAGTTACACAGCATTATCCGATTTTCAAAAGAAAAAGTATCCATAACATAATTAAATGTTAATATGCGATAGTATGTATGAATAAAACTATTTAATTACATATAAAAGATTTTAAAACAGTTTGGCATTATTTAACAGATTCTAAGAATATAAAATTAACAGCTATAATGAGGAAATAAAGGAGAATTATATTTTTATGCTGGAGAAGTTGTCAAACATTTGATAAACTAGAAATCAGGACTGAAAAGAAGCAAATTATTATGAGGTACAGGGCCACATTTTTCAGGTTGTTTGTAAAGCCAGTATTACAGTATTCTTGCATATAATCATTACAATATTGTGAAACCATTCTCCATGGCCTCTCACATTGTAGTATATCTTACATGCAGAAGCAATGACAGCCCTTTGTTCCATATTTTTTTTTCTAGAATGTTTGTGTAGTAAACAGCTTTGGAAGACAGAAGAGTGTGTTCTTCCAGACTACAGGCAGGCGTGTTTGCTACTGAGTATAATAGATTCAGGTCCCCTAAGGTCAGGGCTTCTGTTGTATAATGCCACCCATTATGTGTATAAGCATCTATATGTGCTAATTTGTGTCACCTCCATGAATCCTTTATCTATGACCCAGTTGTCTTGTTTCTTCTCCCAGAATCCATGAAACAGTTGCAGGCAAACTCATTAGCTTACAATGAGATAAAATCGCAGATATTTCACAATTCTTAACAGTTATGGCAGTGAGGATAGGAGGCTAAAGAGATGTTGCTTTCTGGTAGAGGAAAGACAAAGCATTCCATAACTATGTTTGGGGATTAGAGAAAATTCACTGGCACCTCGTATATACTAAAACAAGGGTTAGGCAAGGGTTGGGGGGAACTGAGAGTAAGGGTCCCTCACTCTCATACCTGTTTATGAACATTAGAGTCTGAGTAGTGAGAGGCAGGATAGAAACAAGCTTCCAAAATTGTGCCTTGATTGCTGCTCACTCCTCTCTGTGCAGTCTGAAAAAGGGCTTTCTTGTTGGGTCAAAAACAGAATGACTCAAGAGAAAGACAATGTAATTATGGCTGTTGAGCCAATGAGTTATCTAACCTGAAATAAATGGGAATATCGATGAGGACCTTTTATGTGATACAAATCTTTGCATCGACCAGAAACATTAAAAGTTTGATTTCTGGCTGAGTGGGTGGGTAGTTTAGGGAACTAAATGTAAATTTCCGTTGCACATGCAGTCACTCCCACTTTTCATATCCTGTTCACACCACTTGCCCATGTTTTCCTCACTTGCTACGCTGATCTCCACTACTTTATGGAAAATGATGATTCAGGGCAGGCCTTTGAATGTACTGTCCTCAGAGTGCCAATGGCCAAATACACTCATTCAAGTATGCTGGGTAACTCCAGAAAGGGGAAGGAATTAACCTTTATGCATCTTTTGGATAGAGGCAATCCATTCATCTTTTGGATAGAGGCAATCCATTCATCATCCTAACCATGGGAGGATGAAGAAGGCAGTTTCAACTATGTATTTTGAGCAACATTTGCAGTGGAAATGGGAAATTAAAGTAATTTCATAAGTGAAGCCTTCAGGTTGAGTCTTCCTTATCTGAATGTATGCAAGGAACTAATGTGTTTTATGCTCATATTTCTCTATGTCAAAAGTGTCAGAAGGGATTCTCCCCATTAGAAATAGTAAAAAGTAGAGAAATTTTAATGTAACAGATTTCCCTGTCATTGCTACCAGGGGATAGGTAAAAATTTAATGTCAGTTATTCTATATTCAGAAGTCCAAAGTTTTCACTATATAGATGATATTCTGTTGATTGACAATTCAAATGCATGCATTTCAATACTTGTGACAATAAGGTTAGCAAACATCTGCCAAGAAGGGTGGGTTATAAATCCCAGCAAAAATCAGAGGCCATTAGACAAAAGAAGCTTCCTAAGCCATGTAGGCAGATTCACAACACTCAGTGCCTCCTATAGTCAAGGAGAAACTGCTGTCTCTTTAACCACAGTCACTAAGGTATAGATCTAGCATCTTATTGGACTTTTTGATGCTTCATTTGGGCTTTCTACTTGCTCATTTATATCAGCTACCATCTCTTGGGTGAGGCATAAACCAGCAGGATGCAATAGAAGCTGTCCAGTAAACTGTGGCATTTCCTCTACCTTTGGGACCCAACTACCCCAAAGGCTCCTTTGAACTAATATTCTCTGAGACTGCTGATATGGCTGATAGGAGCCTCTGGCGAAGGGAGACAGCCTCCACGCAGAGGTGTCCCTTGGGTTTTAGACTTGTTGCTTCTCCCTACCAGATACACCTATCAGTTTAACCCATTTTCAAAAGTAGCTGTTAGCTTGCTGCTGGCCTGTAGTTGAATCCCTATATCTAATGCATGGAAGCCTGTGACTCTCTGGACTGATAATTCCATTTTGGCATGGATCAACTTGTACTAAATGACTAAGGAGACATACTTGTCACATAGAAATAGTAAATAAGAACACGGCTAATTAAGCCCTAGTAGCACCACAGCTTTATATTAAAAAAAAAAAAAAAAAAGCAGCTCACCCACTAGGGCAAACTTTATCTTCTAACCTTATTCGATGCACTGAAGGAAAGACACTGGCTCATTGAGCCTCTCAATTCACTCAGATTCCTTTAACTGCCTAGACTGTTTCACTGATACTTCTGCTAAGCTGAAGCCCAGTGGTGTCTTCTAGGCTGCTGTAGTTCAACCTAATGCGAGCTATTCAGAACTGAAAATTAAAGTGCTTGTTCTGCTCAGTGGGAATAACTTAAGTCTTCTAATAGCACAATCCAATAGTCGCATCAATGGACCTTTTTATATTTTTTATTGACTATTGAACTGTTGACAATGGCTTAACTACTTGGTCTACCACTTGGAATACCACTTACTGGCAGAACAAATCAATCCTTTTAGAGTCATGAATGAAACATATCATGGTTGCTGATTGAACTGGCTGTGCCACTAATGTACATGCCTGCAGTTAGGCTGTTCCCTGATGGGAACCATCAAAATCAAGTTGCTGATTGAACCCACACCACTCAGATTGCCACTGTTGCTGCCTAGGCCCATCATCATACCAGACGTGGGAAGACATCCACCATAATAGTCTGGACACAAAGAAAAGAACATCAGACCTTTAGACTATTCGTGGGTCATTTCTAACTGCTGACCAAGATGGCCCGACCCTGAAATCTTTTTGACCTCGGCTTTTACTGAATCCAGATGACCTAATAACAGATGTCCCTCCCATCATTTTTCTTAGAGTATTTACTTTAGAAGCCCATTATCATAAATTATTTCTCTGCCTCTTTGAGATATACATTTTTAAAACCTCTTACCAATTTTACCACCCAGGACTCTCTCTCAAAACCTAAGAACTATTCCTTTGAAATGTAACCATCAAAAAGGATGGCTCCCTATCTCTCAATCTCTTTGGGAATCATAGCCTAACTTTCATGAACTTCTAGCTCCAAGTTATAAAACTACCTCCTGCCATGACAATAGAAGAAAGTTTACTTTTTTCTTTGGGTCGGGCAAATTAGCAAACACAAATGGCCTAGGGGTCTTTCATTTTACCTCTCAAAAACTCTTCTGCCTTTTATTTCAATTGAGTTGTATTCAGACTGTATTCTGATCTCTCCCTGCTATTGCAATAGCTTTGATTGAAGTATTTCTTACCTGTTTAATTTCTTCCATTGAAATTTTTGCATTGATAGCACTGGTGACACTTTTCTAAGATAAGATGTGGCATACTCCAGTTTGATCACCTGACTATGGTGGCACCCTGTGGTTCTTGAAACTAATATTGACTTTGGTTTGGCTTTCCAGAACTTTTGTAGTCTGGTAATGGTGAGAAATAGCCTCTGAACAATGGACCAAAAATCAAGCTATTCAGCTGACTCCCCCTGTTCCTTATCATCCAGACATGTGCTATTGTTTAGCATTAGAATGGTTACATCAAACATTTTCTCAAAAAAAATTTTTGGCTCTACCTTATTCAGTTCCTTGTGGTTCATACATCTTAGTGAGGCAGTTTAGCACCAAATGTGGCTGCTTCCAAGAAAAGATCATCTCCTCTTGGCCACTTTCTAGCTAATAGTCATGATAAAAAGAGTAGGTTTTATATGGACCAACTTTTAAAGCTCAGGATTCCTCCATGATTATTCCTGGGCCTTTTGCTCCCTCTCCCCATCCCCACCTGCATCACAATTCCAGGCTGATCTGGTGGGAGCACCCCCAGGTGGCAGCACAGCCAGAGGAGGGCTCAGAGATTCAAACTTAAGTTTGGTTTGGCCACCTGGATCTTCTTGTTAAATTGACATGATCCTAGGTCAAAAGATACTAACCACTTGTTTGAGTATACTTTGTGCTAAATTTCCCTAGAGGGGTTCATGTGAGCCAAGGCAGGGGCAATAATGAGTCTCGGTACATCTTCTAAAACTCCTTGTCCTAGTTCCACCTGACCCCTCTGAATGAAATAATTGGATGTGATTAGAGATGATTACATAAAAGGTCAAATTAGCTAATGGAATGAGATACACCCATAATTTGGTGGTGAAGGGAATGCAACGTATCTGACACCTCAGTTCCTAGAAGATAAATGGAAGAGAGAAACATTAATGATCTTTATTTTCAGAATAGTTTCTGGAGTCTTCCTAAACACCTCAGTGTGGAGCTCTCAAACTTTTGCAAGCCCATTGATTTAATTGACTTCTGAGTCTTCCCTTATCTACCAGACAATTCTGATCACAATTTAACTGTTATATGATTTGATCCTTTTAACCATACCAAGAAGTCCATTGGTAACTATAATGGATGAGCCCAGTTCTGGTATCTTCCATTTGAAAAACGTCTTAATATCTGTAGCAGCTTTTTAGTTGGATGGACAAATGCAACCCAACTGGTGGTATAGAAAACACCACAGCCTGGACTGACTGCTCTCAGGCAGTTTCTACAGAAACAAGGACGAGACTCAATTATTCAAACTGAACTGGGAACCCTAGGACTTACAAATTGTTCAGTATGCCTTATTGGAGACTCTCTCAATCTGTGACAGCCCAACTTACTTAGGTCCCACTTGTGGGTCCAAGTAAGTATAAACAATGGTTTCTTTCCAAGGGGACCGTGTGTACCCCGGACTGTACCTCTATGTAAGACCAAGCATTAACTTGCTTTTCTCCTGAAAATCTGGTGATTTATACCTTAACCCATGGTTATAAGAGATCTTCAGGTATTTAAGTAAACACCCCTGGTGGATCATGTAGCCCTAAGATTAACTAGGAGGGGTCTCCAAAATGAGGCAGTTCTTTGTTACTCAGGGGGAACTTTCTAGAAAAATAAACTGATTTATTGTTTATGTGCACCCAGTGGGCAGTTACCCCAACAATGGGAGTCATTTAATTAGGGAAGAAGATATTAAATTAGTCCCTGACTTTAGCTGAAGTAATCAATAGCATCCTGGGCTCTGGAAGGCATTCAAACCTAACCTTTGAAAATAAATCGCTGGCCAGATTTATTCTGGAACTTATTCTGGAACAGAATTGACTTAAGCTTTCTTTTTCTGAGTGAAAATAGAGGCTCTACATGGGAACATGCCCTATCATGCCAGGATTAACACTTTAGATGAGTAATGGGCAGAGCAGAGTTTAAAGAGAAAGCCATCTGGCTTTCCAAGGTATACTGAGTTTGTGGTCATAGAGGATTTGGATTTGTTTCAGCTGTCTAGGTCCAAGACTCGGGGTAGGGAATTGGAGGGGCAATGGTTGAGGTTATTACTACATGTTAGTCTCTTCCTACTGTTTGGATTCCTATTGATAGTAGTCTTGATTAAGTGCTATTTGAGACAAGGTAAGAGGACATTTTCCCAGCCTTTATCAGACAGTTTAATTAAAGTGGCTAAAGGAGTGGTGTGCTAGTGTGAAAATTCACTTCAAGGATGGTGTATAAAATATGGGTGAATATTATAGTGAGACAATTAGTTCTCCATGGATCTCTGAGTTTCTCCATACTTTACTAGCTGATGCACAGATTGACCTCTGTTCCAGACTATTTTCAAGGATATTTATATAGCAAAAAGTCAGAGATAGAGTCTTCTACTGGTTTGAAGGAATAATGTTTTTTCTGAAGCAAAGGCTAGAGTGTTCACTGCCCATTATAAAAGATATAGGTTTTTCAAGTTCAGGAATTTTATTCTGTTCTGCATCCTACTGAATATACTGCTATTATTTGGCATTTGTCTCATCGCCCTGTAGAAATAGGGGCTTGAGAAACTGGATGTTATTAATGCTATGAGTAATAAACTGTCCTTTATCTCTGACCTAGGAATCTCGTTTCTTACATCTGCATCATTAAAACAGTAACAGGATAATTTGTCAAGTCTTGTGAAATCACCTGTATTTCATTTCTCAATAAATACAATAAAATAGTGAAAAACCTTTAGCTAGAAAACTAAAGAAAACATTCAAATAAGATCATACATGAAAGAGGAGATATTACAACTGATTCCACAGAAACAGAAAAGATAATAAGGAACTACTATAAATAATTATACACCAACAAATTATATATAAGAAAAATAAATTCTTAGAAACATGCAATCTTCTAAGATTGAATCACAAAGAAATAGAAAATCTGAAAACTGAAATAAGTGAGTGACAGAGAACATTATTGCATGACTCTATTACATGATGCACCTAAAACAAACTCCAAGAAACAAGTGTAATGGTGGTTGCCAGGGGGCTGAGAGGAGAAGGAAATGAGAAGTTTCTGTGTAACAGGGATAGCTTCATTTCTGCAAGATGAGTCATTTCTAGTGATCTGTGGTACAAATTTTTTTCTAAATTTAGTTAACAATACTTTGTTCTGTATTTGAGAATTTGTTGAGGGTAAATTTCATGTTGTGTTCTTACCAAAATAATTTTTAAATGCTATAACAATGATCATCCATAAGGTGCTCATCACAGTGCTTCAAGTATGTTTCTGTTACTTTTGCATATTGTAAGAAGACAGCTAGTGAAGTAATGATAATCAGATACTAAGAATTGTATTGAACCCAGTTTAATCCCTAGTGTTTTCATTTTCTAGGTCTTACTTTATTAACATTGAGTTTGAAGTTGCTGTAGAGATCTGATACAGACCTGCTTCATCTCTAGACAGACTGGCTTATACTACTTCTATATATTGAAAGAGACCATAATAAGTCTTTTGAAAACCTTAACACAATTTAACTGGTGAATAAAGGTGATTGTTCTGAGGAAAAAATATCAGGGAGATGAAGAAGAAAAGACTAAAAAGAGGAAGTATAATAGTTGAGAACAGAAAGTATTATTAAAGATTTGTTTATTCATTTCTTCCTTCAACAAATGTTAGTTGAGCACTGCTATTTGATCAGCACTTTCCCTGGCGATGTTGAAAAGCCAATTACTAAATAGGTAAAGTCTGTGCCTTTCTTGAACATACATTCTTATATAGAAAGAGACAGACAGACAGATGGCAGACAGACAGAACAAATACATGATGACAAATAAAACATGGTTAAGGATAATGTTGATTGACAATGATAGGGTTGCTATTTTATATAGAGTGAGTGCATAGGGACAACCTCAGTGAGAAGGTGACAATTGAGTAGAGAAGTGAATAAAATGAATGGATATCAGAAGAGTGAACACTTGCATCTTCATAACTTCATGAAATTGTTTCTTAGAAATAGTATTTGACTCTGTATAGCACTTTATATGAAAGTGAAATGGCTTATATAAGGACAATCACGGGTTTAATCAATATTTAAATTCTAAATTACTTCGACTTTGACTAATTTTCTTTCTCTGAGAAATACAAACTAAAGAACTCGGTCTCAACATGGAGGTGAAGAGTTCAAATTCTGGCTTTGACTTTGTATTCTATCTTCAAGCAATTTAGTGAATTAGAGCATTTGTGATTAATTATTTCATACTAATGATAGTGTAATGAAAAAAAAGAATTTCAAAGATTTCTAAAATATAACTATTTTTTAGAAGAAGAATTCATGTACAACTTATGGTACTTATATATGATATCTCAGATATTTCACAGGGGAATTTTATAAATACTGTCTCTCCCTTTGATAAAAATTAATCTCCAGTGTTTTTCAGTATGATTAATAATGAAAATATATAAAAGTAATAACATTTTTAGCTATTGAATATCACACTTCTTGGGAAGAAAAAATTATCTACTCAAGAAAAGATTGTAACCATGTGCATATATAAAATCCCATTCAAACATGTTTAATCATTTAAAACTGGATGCTTCCATATCACTTAACAAATTACAAAAATATTTATCTTTAATTATCTCTTGAATTCTTATAAAATCCAAGTAGTATATGTCACAATTATAATTGATAATGTCTTGATTTTTTCATTTTACATATGAACAATTTGAGATTAAGATCATCCAAATCACATTTGTGATCACATTGTTTACAAATTATTTTCTCATTCTTTTTCCCTCCTACTTTCTTCTTATCGTCTCTCCCTATCCTTAAAGACTAAAACAAAGAGCTGGGGGTAGGGAAGGGCATCTCTTTTATAAATATAATTGGACTGTAAAATTGGTAGAATCAAGTCACTAAAATAATGACAACCTCAACCTACTAATTACTTACTGTTCCTTCCAATCCTTTCTCCTCCCATCTCTACACAAAGCAATCAACAATTGTACCCTCATTGTACTCATGGAAATAAATGACATGCTTATATCCTCAGAGATTTTATAGGAAAATGAATATAAATGTTTTTCAGCATTGATCCATGCTAATTTAAGTGGTTATCTTTTTGTAGCCCTAGTGTTCGTGTCACCTTTTTGGTCCTTGAGAATTTTCAGCTATTTTATTTTTGTTAGTTTGATTGCAGTCTATTTCAATTTATATTTTCTGTGAAAATTCCAATAAAACTGTACCTAAATTGGTATCCCCAGGTCTAATTTTAATAAGAAAATGTACTAAAAAGCTTCAGACATAATCTAATCTTGTCCTCAAATTGTCCTATAGTGGGGCAAGCTGATGATTTCACATCATCTGATTTTTTATGTTACTTTAACATGTTTCTGGCAGTCTGTTGATTCTGTTGCCATGTGTGTAGCTGTAATGTTACTTTCATTTTGTTATGACTTTATTCCTACCGTATAACTTGTGATAGAAGGGCCAAGCTTTCAAGGCAGCAATTCATTATATCAATGTAAATTTAATCAAGCACATTGACGTTGCTGATAGGTGGCAGGTAATCAATAAAAATAAGTTCTTGACAATATCAAGTGGCTCTTTTATGACATTTTGTCTTAGCCAACTTTAACTTACCATTCTGTCATTTATAAAAGAGTTTCTGCTAGGAGTAATGAATATGGATCCCCATTTTTGAAGCCATTCTATTTATCAAAATTCCCCTTTTTCATTTCTTTACAATCTGATTTGTGGGCCCTTTGCTTTTATTTTAAAATTCCATTTGAGTCAGTATATAAATATGTATAGAGTAAGTAATTCTTTTGATCAACAATGAACAACATTCGAGGAAAGAGAAATATCAAACATGTAAAATACTTGTCAACTCAGCTAAACTACTTGTGTTTTCAAAACAGAAAACAAAGCTATTGATTAAAGTGACAGGAAGCTTGACACTAAATAACACACAACATGATGTGAATACATCAGAAATATCATTATTTTTCCATTTGTAAAATATTGCTAGTCCTGTAAGCATAGATGATCTCCACATAGAAAATAAAGAAGTAATATCATCTCTCTTTTGGGGGCAGTCAAAGAAACAATAATTCCATCTTGTCTACCCATAATTGAGGTCAAAAACTATTTTAAAACTAATTAACAGAAGCCTATAGCAAAATTGTCAAGTAAATTAGTCTGTAGCCCCAAAGAAAACTTGGTTCATCCTCCTAAATTTTGCTTAGTTTTCTTAACCTCAGAAGATACTCATCATCCCATATGTCTGTGAGCGTTGATTTTCACAGACTTTGAAAACAGTATACATGTTGAATCAGTCCCAATTCATTACCTCTGTTGAGAAAACAATTGAAATAATAAGCACTACTTATGTTAGAAAATCCAGTTTTGTAGAGGACAGTAGCTCTGTGATTCCCCACCCAATCATTTTGTAGAGGACAGCATCTCTGTGATTCCCTGCCCAGTCATACGTGCTCATGGTGTCTGAGGGTGCCTTCCCCATCTTGTATGATTCAAGTCAGGTACACTCAGTTTTCAGTCAAGGAGACAATGTAAAGTGCATTCTAAACTGAGACAAGCCCTGAAAGGTAAACCACTAAAATCCAGATACCAAAAAGTAATCTGTAAAAAAAAATTGACTCAAGGTGTGAAACTTCAATGAAGTTGAGAGGATATTAGGTAAAAATGATGAGTTTAGTGGATGTGTGGTCTTTTGCACATCATATAAATTTCTATGGTTTCAGTTATCCTCAACTACAAATTATAGATAATTTTTCTACTATGTATATTATATCAAAGAATGACATAGTTTTTTTTAAGTACTTATCACAGGGCTCATAATATAACAGGTGTCCAGTAACTTTCCCCTACAATTGTTGTCTGTTGTTATTATTCTTGTTGTTCATAACAACCTTTGATAGAATTTTCTATCAAGGGCTATTATCTTATAATGCAGCTTTTCCACCAAAAGAGATTGCTTTCTCCCATGCAGTGGGATGGATATTGTATTTTTCAAAAAAGAAAAGGTCAACCACAGAAAGGAATCCTCTGCCTAAAGCAATCAGGATAGACTTTTATTCAAAACATTACTCTTGATATATATAATACTTGAATCAGATAATTCCATATTCTCCAATTTACTAAACATCATTTATATTTGTACAAACAGGTTTTTCTTTCTCTCTCTCTTCGTTTTACATCCTATTACTCATCTATTCATTCTCCTCTTTATAAACCTTTCTATTAATCCTTCTCGAACTACTACATCTTCAAAATTTCCATGGAACACTATTGCTTGTTGCCTAGTTGAAACCAGCATCTCCCTTAGACCTCTATTTCCTCATATTTCAGTTACAATGTAATACAGCATCTGATCTCCTGCAGACATAGGGTCGGACTTTAAGATTCTCAGAGTTTTCCAATTTCCCTCCAAACCAGTTCTCTCTTAACTAGCATTCCCCCTTTTATAATGATGTCAGTAAGATAAACAACAATCTGTCTGCTTCATATCTGCTCTACTGAACTACAGGTCACTTCTCACCCCCACTTTATCCCACTCATTAGTGAATGCACCTGCTTTTGATTTCCCTCTGTACTTTTTTTCTGGATTATTTCTGTAATCATGTACATGGCCTATCCAGCACTTAATAGACTCAAGTTCAGTATCCTTTAATGAATGAGCATTCTTGTGCACCAATCATCCTGGGCTTTATTATTTCCAATAACTACTTCATTTTTTTAAATTAAAATTCAAAACAATCTCTTCCACTTCCAATCCTTCCATCTTTCATCATTATTCTGCAAAAGTTATAATCTAGCCTCATTAAATCTTCCTTCAAACTTTTTTCCCTCAATTTTTTCCCAAATTTCTAGCCACCTTCTGTCTTATTTCTATCTCCAAGTATTAAAAATCAGGTAACCTCTCACTTAAACTATTATTGAAGTATTATGCTCAGGAATCTTATGTTTGTTCTGTTTTTCACCAAGAACACAATATACCCACCCTGGATCCAATTGTTTTGGACCAAATGCTTTTATTCTCCTCCCCTCCAAAAAATTCATATGTTTAAATCCTGACCTCCAATGTGTATTAGGAGATGGAGCATTTATGAGGTAATTATGTCATGAAAATGGAACTTCCATGAATGAGATTTGTGCCCTTGGAAAAGAGACCCCAGAAAGCAACCTCACCCCTTTCACCATTTGAGGACACAGGAAAAGACAGCTATGTATGAACTAGGAAGAAATCCTTTATCAACAGTGAATCTGCTGACATCTTGACTTAGGAGTTCTCAGACTTCAGAAATGTGAGAAATAAATTTTCATTTTTTGTAAGTGACACAGTCTGGAGTGTTCTGTTATAACAGCCTAAATAGACTAAAATACCAATGATTCTGATAAATGGAAAACCTATAAAATAGATAGTATTAACAGGATCCAGAACAAGATAGAAACTGTAATGAATACCTTAAGTTTTTACCTAAATCTAAGTGGGAAGGATTTTATTTCACATAATAATACCTAGAAGAGTAAGAAAGACGCAGAAAAGAGGGACAAAACATTTGCTTCTAAGCACAAAGAATATTTTTTACCATGCTTTTCACATCAAAACTACTAGGTTTGATATTGGGTAACAGGAATAATAGCAGCTTTTTAAAATAAATAGTTAATGTCAAGACACACAATAGTTTCTTTAAGAAATTCTAAGAACCAGTTTTAAGAATTATATGAATTACTTTGAAATAAGATTTCCAAATCATTGCTTTAAAAGAAATGTTAGTTATATATTTGTAAATAAACTATTTTAGCACAATAAACACCACCCTAATAGACACGTCATAGCATTTCTAGATCCTAACCAAGAGAATAATTAGTTTAAATATAGATATCTCAGCTCTTAGATAATTGTGATAGTTGTTTATAGTTAGCTACACTCTTGTTTTAAACAAATCGTGAAGGGAGACATATGCCCACTTTACCTAGTTTTTAATTGTTGAAATTACCAGATGATAAAAATTAAATCATCTTTAAAACTGATTGATACTTCGAGAATATAAGCTCTTTAAAGCAAACTATGTGCATGCATTTCAAATGCAGGTAATACTCTGTTCTAATATAAAAACAATAGTTCCATAAGTTTTAAAGAAGTAAAAGAAAGAAACAAACAAAAAATTATGTTCTCATATTCATGTCCTCTTTAGGATAGATAAAAGGAGCAGTGTGACTGTGTGGCTGTAAATCTGATGAACCTATTAATGGAGAACTGGGGAGATAATTTCACAGCAAAATTTCCAATGGAAAGGAGAGAAGTGCCTTCTGTATCTCTATCAGGATTGCTTTTGCAACAATATTAGAAAATATTACTCTTTAAGGAAGGTAGAAGTAAATGCAATTTTATAACTGATGAAGGAGATTGAAGGAAATCTTTTTTTTGATGAAAGTCTCAAAATACAGCCTGTTTCTACTCACATCAAAAAGGAAAGGGAAAAAAGGAAAGCAAAATCAACCTTATAATAGGTTATAAAAGGAATAAAGAAAAGATCTTTTTCCATCTCTCACCTTTAAAGGTGATTTGATGTTTTGAAGAGTAATTATCAAAATCTTCTGAAATATGGTATTTTTTATGAAATATATTTCTCAGAGAGACTTTATAAAATTTAATTTTTATAAACTTAATTTGAAATTAACTAAAACATATTATTAGAAGGCAGCATGTACTGGAAAAATCACTGCATTTGAAGAAAAAAATGTGTATTTGATTTATAAATTGTGGAGTTAATTTAAACATGGACAGGGGAGGCAAAGAGGACTGCTAGGTCAGCAGCCCTTACTGTGCTTGCTCCCAAGAACACGTCCCCTTGCTCCCATATCTGCCCCTCTGGCCATTCCCATGGACATTATCTTGCTTCTGTCAAGCACAAGGCCGGCCAGGTCCTCCTCACTATCTAGGCAGCATGTCTGGCTCCCATCTGCGGGGTAAGACCCTTGTTCCCTGGGATGAGTCAATCCCCCTACCCCCTGCTTACATATAAAACAATACCTGCACTTGGCCGGCTGCCTTTTTCCTGCAGCTCCAACTTACCAAGCACTGAAGCTTTCTTTTATTATAAGTGATGAACAGCATATTTCACTCTGCTGGCCCTCCTGGTGTTTTTTAACGAATATCCAAACCCAGGTGCAGGTTCCTGGGCTAGAGCTCCTGTGTTACATAAGTTTTCACTCATTAACTGTATTGTGTCTTTACTTAATAAAACATGATGTCTTTTCTGGAAACATCAGAAGATTGTGATGGTTATTAAATGGAATGATGTGTTATAATTTAGAAAACCAGAAAGCACTGTAGGAAAGCGCTATATGATTATTAGCTACTAAATTAATAGAGTTAGAATGAAAACAATTAACATTTCTTGGTTAGTTAATGTGGTGTGAATCCATGAGTGTGTTATCTCATAAAATCCTGCTTAATCTCTGTTTTAGAAATAAGATGATATTAAGAGAGATCATGTAACTCACTCAACATAATGTATCTAGTATCTGGAAAAGTCAAGTCTTCTCTCTAATTACTCATTATCGTTTACCAACCTGATACTATACATAAGAGATTGGAGTTGTTAGAATGGCACAGATAATTCTGTCTATTTTAACCCATCAATTAATGTTTTAAAGTGTAATCAGTTGCATAATATGAGGTATTAGATACTTTTTCTTATACCATTTTAGATTTTCTTGACTTGACTCCATATATGTTCATGAGTTCCATGCAAGCTTCAAATACCATCACAACCTCAAGTACCTCGCTTTGTGAACCTACTTGGAATTCATGCATGTGCAGTCTAGAAGTAAGGGAAGCCAGTGCCCACTGGGTGATGCATGACTAATGGGACATAATTAAAGGGATATTTTTCCTGTTTAACTTCTGGGGAAATAGTTCTGAGACACATTTTCTAAGGCTCTTCAGAAGGAGACTTCTCTGACACTGCCCATGCAAAGTGCTTGAGGCACCTAGCTACAACCTGTTGAAGGAGGAAATCATGGCAGAGGCAGGTGTAGAGAGCCACGTTTTCTGTGGGTTTGACTGGAGTAGACCAGTTATGTTCTAAAAGCTTTCTGCATCACTAAATTGCTCTTTTCCTGGTCGTTTGGCTAAAGAGCATGCTTTTATTGGAGGGTTTTTGGTGTTTTTGTTTGTTTGTTTGTTTGCATTTTTTGGTGTTTCTGGATTTCCAGTTTCTCTAAGTACTGTCTAGAACAAATAAGGCCAAGGCAAAAACTCACTACATGTTGTTCCTCTGGTCTACTTTTTTCTCTTCACATATCAGAGTCTTCTTATGTATACTTTATATAAAATATTCAAGGTTTTTAGATTTAATTAGCAGGAGAAATAGGGGAAAGACTGTCTATCTTTCTAGAAACAGAAGTTCCTGGGTAGTTTTAAATAGCGCTTGTGTTCATGACACACTCCACACTGTTTCTTCAGATTCTCAGGAGATGATAGTGTGTATTTTTAAAAGGGAAGGGGGATACACGCACACACACATCTATCTATCTATCTATCTATCTATCTATCTATCTATCATCTATCTATCTATCTATCAATCTATCATCTATCTATCTATCATCTATCTATCTAATCTATCTATAAACTATATATATATGTGTGTGTGTATGTATACACACACACACACACACACACACATATATATATATATATATATATATATATATATAGTTTATATACATAATTAAGTGATCATTTTGTAGTTTTCATTACTTTCACTCTCCAGGCACCAAGTACCTCATTCTGCAGATCTAATTCACACCTTGTAAATTCTGAATCTGATGCATTCTTTGGGTTGAGAATCTCTATACACAAATGCTCTTTTCTAGAGCCTCCACAGTATCAAAGATATTATTCATGGAAGGCTTGTGGTATGAGCCCCTATTTTGTTTCCCATTATCATAAAGATCCTACATTTTCAATATCTCTCTTATCTTATAAAATTGGTTGCTTTATAGTTTTGTGCACATGAACTATTTAAAATGTGTATGTGTGTGAGAGAGAGAGAAAAAGAGAAAGAAAGAAAGAAAGAAAGAAAGAAAGAAAGAAAGAAAGAAAGAAAGAAAGAAAGAAAGAAAGAAAGAAAGAGAAAGAAAGAGACATTGATTGATTTAATGTATTTAATGTAATGGCAGGAAAGCCTACCAGTGTACATACTGATTTATAGACACTTAGAAACCCATATGCACATAGAAAAAAAGTGACTTGTTCATATAAAAGAAATATAAGTACAGACTTTATGATTTTCACCTTCCATTTATAAGATATTATTTCTGTGCAATGCTATTATCTGCATCATTAATGTATCCATTATTTTTTTTCTTAAATTCTATTTAATCGTAACAATAAATTTCATTTATATATTCTCTGTTACCCATGTTCTACGGTCATCTGCTTTCAGTTTTAAGAAACTCAGGAGGAAATTTTTGTTGTATTCAATTTTAGTATGATAATATTCTATCCTTCCTTTATTTTTTAACATTTTAGAATAAAGATGTACACTAACTCAAAAAAAGCAGATATTTGCAAATGTGTTTGTAAGTACATTCATGTATTTTCAAAATACCTATAATAAAAATATATTTTAGTAATTGCTAGTTAAATATTTTTTTTATTTTTGAAAGACAACTATTTTTCTTTTTGTGAATATTCTAAAAGGAAAATAAAAGAATAATAAAATCATACAAATAAAAACTAATTTACCAGGCTGAGAAGAAATAAGGATAGCTCAGGAGTTGCTATGCACATCATTACCAAAAAATACAAAACGCCCAAATTCATCTGCTAGAGGGAATACATTAAAGTAGATAAAAATATATTTGAAATTAATAATAATGAACAAACATATAATTGTATTAATATTGTGTGGTAAGCTAAAAAGTAGCTCTCCCAAAGATAATTTTGTTAGTGAAAGGAGTATTAAAACATACATAAAAAAATAAATAAATAAATAATCAAACAAAAAACCATAGTCTACATCCATTCTACTCTGAAGAAGCCTGATCTCATCTGATCTCTGAAGCTAAGCAGGGTCGGGCCTAGTCAGTGCTTGAATGGGAGACCACCTAGGAAAACTAGATGCCGTAGGCATAAAAAATAAAAAAATAAGGGATTGTAAACTGACAAGGTCCTTGCAATCTGTGAGGTCTACTAAGGGTTGCCTCACCTAAGAGAAAAACAAAAAAAAATGTAAGTCCAAATCAGGCTATTATGTAGAAATAACTGGTAAACATTTTGAAGTAAAAGTATCATCTAACTTGCATAATACTCAAAATAATCTCCAAAAAAAAGATTAAAATAAAAATAAGCCATAAAAAGCTCTGAAAGTAAATAGAGGCAAAAATGAGAGTCCTGGAAAGTCTTTTTAAATAATGAAATGAACATAAAATTACTAAGTCAGAGTTTAAAAAAATATCTAGGGTAGTATGTATCTAACTCAGCTTTGCCTCCAAGGCAAAGTGTGTGTGCTGGCTTCCAAAAGAGAAGAAACTATAAAAACTGTAAAATGTCTGAATCAAAACTACATGTAAGACTTCAAGCTAACAGACACAGTTACTTGAAGGATGGGAAGAGAATATAGCAAATTTTAAGACAGCAACAATTCTGAAGTACAGTTGTATGTCGCAATTTCTTGTCCTTTTTGTTTCTGCAGAGGTCATTTGTTTTGCTTTCAGTTGCTTATTATAGAATCTATGCTTTGCAGCATTGAACATCAAGAATGCCCTAAATCTAAATAAGTGTATTAGCTATTCACTTGTAGTACATCAATACAGATTTATTTTATTATTATATCCTAAAAGTTTACTTTGATTTTTAACTTAGGAAATTATTATGTTTTAGGTTTGTCGTCAATTAAGTGATGGCTTTGAAAATTTTATTAATCTATCCAATAGTTCTCTTGTGAGAGAAAGAAGACAGTCTAGCAGAAGTCCCACAGAATCTCAAGTTTTGAAGTGGCCCTTAAAAGTTCAACTTCCACCAAACATTTCTCTTAGAAGATGTGATGATAAGACAAATAGTTATTGAAAAATTTATTTGTAAATACAATAATATCATACTACATTCAAACCACAACTACTAAGTTTTATCTGTATTTTATGGTTGAACTATTCTTCAGTGTTTGATGTACCAAAGGTATAGATAAGTGTGTGTGTGTGTGTGTGTGTGTGTGTGTGTGTGTCCGTGTATAAAACCACATAATTTTCTTTACTCATTTTATTGTTTTCTTTATTTCTTCATCTATCTGTCCATGGTAGGCTAACCATGGTTGGTTGGTTGATGCATAATAATCATGCAGTATACAACACACATAATGATATCAAGCATCAAACGGGAGTTTTCAAATTAACCTCCAATTACTTGCTCTATAATTTTCATCTTCCCAGTATTCTTTCTCTTTGTCTTCTCAGTTATTATTTCCCTTTGAAGATTCTTTTACTGCACCCTTCAAAATGGAAGAAGTATTCATCAGAAGTAATTGCGACGAAAGCTGTTACATAGAGCCTAGGAAACTTTATATATTAGTGTTGTAATTTAACTAGATTGTTCAAAATACTTTAGAGATTATTTCACTGTGGTGTCTTGTCTCTGATTTAGAAAATTTCTTTAATATTTTGGGTTTTTTCTAAATTATATTCATTAATACTTTGATTATAAGTATGGTAAAATGATAATGTTAGCAAAACTTGTATTTCTGATGTAAATGAGCTATTAGAAATGAGAGACAAAGATAAAGATATGAGAGAGAGAGAGAGACTGAGAGGAGATGAGATCTTTCTGGCTTGAAATAAAAGGCTTATAGGGGTAAAGTTTAAGGAGACGCTAAGTACAATTTTTTAGACTTATAGTTACTGGCTAAAAAATCAGACTGAAAATGGGCAATAGAATCTGTTAGAGTTACTGCATGTAATACAGGCATTGATGAGGCCTGGCTCAGCCATAAGGCAGGCCTGGCTTGAATCTAAGCTCTTCCATTTTCTTGGGTAAGTTATTAAAGTTCCCTCACCTCATATGTATAGTGGAGAGAGTTATAACCATTATGGGTGTGAAATAAAATTGCAGCAGACTTTAGATAATGTGAATATTTCTTCCATAAATTCTTAGGGGAAAAAAAATGAAGCTATGTCATGTACTTTTGATGATAATTATATTAATTCTGGAATTTTATTGTGATTTAGATATTATAAATGTTAGAAAAATGCTTGATAGTCACTATACAAATTATTGGAGTAAAAGTATAGGAAAATATGGGTACTTAAATAATTAAATGTATAACAGTTTATAATCATTAGGAATACTGACCTAATTATGAGTATTTTAATTTGAATGTCGATTGGCTTTTTTGTAAAGGTAGAAGTATATAATGAAGAAATTTAAGTCAGTTTTAACAAGGAAATTATATTGGAAGTTCAGGAGTCAATCTCTGAGAGGTATTAGAAGTTCACATGTGCATGGTAGTCTGGAAATGGGAAAAGTGTGTGATAAAAGCAAAGGTATTCCGAGACAAAAAAAAAATAAAAGGAATTGATGATACATGTATTAGGAGGTCCACACTGTGTCCACAGTATTACAATACAGTCAGACCATGGCTATGTCTGCTCATATCAAATTCTGCTATATTTAACAAATGGGAAATGTGATTTTATGTTGATAAAAGAATAATTACTAACTGATCCAGCTACATTGTATAATGCTTAGATCCAACTCAGTACCCATCCGGTATGATTCTTTTTTATAATTAAATTTATTGGTGTGACATTGGTTAACAAAATTATATAGGTTTCAAGTGTACAGTTCGGTAATACATCATCTGTATGTTGCATTATGTGTTCAGCATCCAAAGTCTATTCTCCTCTGTCAACTTATATTTGACCCCCTTTACCCTTGTCTACCTCTCCCCCTCCTCCTTTTCTCTGTTGTTCATGCCCATGAGTCTTTGTCTTGTTTGTTTGTTGCTTTCAGTTTTATATCCCATATATAAGTGAAATCATCTGATAGAATTCTAAGAGTTTTGTTTAATGTAAATTTCAAAATAATTGGCAAAAATTCTGTTGAAATCTTTTGTCACCATATATTAAATTGAAACCTTTTTCTTGATATCACAAAATGGCATAGAATTCCACAAGTGCTTAATAATAATTTTTTATTTTATTTAGTTAAAGTAGAATCTGAAACAAATATATTAAACATTGAAACATTAATTTGCAATTTTTAAATTAATTTTATCATCATTTAGGGGATATTTTAGAAGGACATCAAAATGGAAAAAAATCTAGTCTCAGCCATTTTTTTACTATGCTTTATAAGGAAAGATAGTGTAGTAGAAAGAAGATGATATATTATTGTGGAGAGAACCTGAGTTCAAATCCTAGTTATTAATTTTGAAGAAACAAATAGGATTGTTAGAGGCTTACATAAAATCATGAATTCAAAATTGTCCTCAAAGGAGAGGTATGAGTTGATACTTATAAAGTGAACAAAATGATGCCTGGTACATAACAAGCACTCAAGAATTAGCTGTCATTGCTATTTGAGAAATGTGAATTCTTCATACATGGGTGCTAGTTCTTCAAGTTTTGTTGTGTGTGATCTTTAAAGAATAATGAAATTAAGGGCACAAAAAGTTCTTCTATTTTATTAGGGTAGAAATCCATTAAATCAATTACCCATCTAATTACCCAGATAGCAGCTTATCCTTAATTGATAAAATGTGTAATGGCCAATACATTTTGTAAGCACCCAATAATATTAAAACTATAGAGATAATTACTGTCTAATTACGAGTGAGTTTGATCTATAAGAACAATAAAAAAGCCATAATTTATTAATATGATTATCTTATGAAAAACATTTAACATATTTGAACAGTGAAATTAATATTTAAGATCAAATATATACACACATACAAACATAAATGCAAAGATTGGAATCATTTACATAACTCAGTTAATTTTTAGCTATCTCATCTAAATTTATAAATCCATGGTTATCCAAGCAAAAAAAAATTCTCTTTCTAGATGAAACTATTCATGTACCCTTCAAATTTTTATTTACTAAATAAAGTGAGCATTTTTAATGACTCATCATTTTTTTGCTTATGAATAGTTTAACATTCAAAGTTCTAAATATTGAAAACTATTCAAATAGGAAAACAGTTACAAAATGTTCCATTCAAATTTGCTGTTGATCTGACCTGAGCTAGCAATATAACGATAGTGTTTTATTCTTTTATCAGTAAAAAGATGAAAGTTAGAACCTTTCAGTAACATTAGGTAACATTCATGAGGTTAGAACTACATTCTCACTGTTTCGTTTTTTCACACCTGCTGTGTCTTTTTAAGACTTTGAAGACTCTGATCCATATGAGAAAAATTATTTCAGAAAAATGTATTCTGAAATAATGCTCTCCAAATCAGTAAAGAAGATAATGGAAAACTTCCTTGAATGAAAATAATCTTTTATAAAGAATCATCAAATATTTAATAGCCTGCTGATTTAAGCAATTAGCTTTTAAATAATTCATAACTTAACATGAAATAAACTGAAAAAAATTTCATCATTCAATAGGGCAGTTGTTATGAACATTGATTACTGTGCCCTAATCATTATTATACCTTCAGGAACTAATAGATCAGAGGTAGATTGGAAACTAATTATACATATTAATGTTCACCTAAAATTGGCTCATCTAAATTTCTTTTTCATCTGGAAGAATAAAAGTATTTTAAAAATATAGAAACAGTTTAAGATAATTAGGTTACATGATTTAATTTGCCCAATTCAATTTTATTGCTAAAATTATACATATACAATGGAACTTAAATAACACTTTTCTTGCACTAAGTCAGCTAAAGAATATAGAGAATAAAGTTAGACAATCAGGTACACGTGGAAGTATTTATAAACTTGTTTTTAAAAAATTAAAAATGTACCCTAAAATTTATTATAAAAGGAAAAATTTAGATGTACTTTAAGGTGCCTGCATATAGTTTGTCATTGTAACATCATTGTAGTTTTAAAAACTGGGAATAGTCAAACTGTCTAAAATTGAGAAACTGGTTAAGCATGTTATGATTTATCAGCAGATGCAAAATTATGTAAATATACAATCATATTTTCAAATAATATTTCACAATATACATAATTTTAAAAATATTCTATCATGCTAGAAAGGTTATAAAATAGTGTAAATATTATCCCAATTTTGTAAAATAGAGGATGTGGGCTCCATGAAAGCAGCTATTGTGAGTGCTGATCACTATCATACACCTTCTTCCAAGAGCAATGTCTTGAACAAAGTGGATATCAGTCAGTCTTTCTGAATGAGTGAATAAATAAAAACAAAAATAAATCCACAGTGGCAGAAGAATATATTAAACACTTTGTAAAGAATATAAATACAATCTGCATTCCAAAATTAAAGAAAATAATACGCTATTTTGCTTTTTAAAGTTTGTATGAAAAAAGATAATCTCTTTTGGTTATTATAATTGTTAGTGGTGAAACTATCTCTTGTAAAGACACTAAAATGAGGGAAGATTTCCATTTATTGTCCACTTTTGTTCTTTTGTTCTCCTGTGAGATAACCTATTTCAACAAAATGGTTATTCATACACATATCTACAAGATATACTTCTTTACAGTGAAGAAAATACTGGTCATTGGTGAGCTGATTCAGTGTTTTAAAATGATTATACACCACAGACACACAGACAACGTGTGCCTAAGCCACTTATTTCCAGGGAGATGTCTTTCATATCTTAGCATTAGTTCTATAATATCTGGAATGGATGCATCTGGTAAGGAGTTAGAATATCCATTTATTTGACTAATGAAGAAGGTGAAAGGATAACTGATTTCTTTATTCAAGAGAAAGGAAAGAAGAATAACATTTCTTAGGCATTAATGACAATAATTTCAGCACTCAATTTTTCTTTTAGTCTGAACAATATTTATTAACATAAATATTTATTACATTTTCCATGGTGCCGGAGTTTCAGGGAGCTCAATAAACACACCCTTTTTCTACTACTGACTTGTGAACCAATTGAAAAAGAGAAGTCAGGCAAGTGGAGATAAAATGTTAGCTCTATTGCTGATTCTAAAACAAACAAACAAACAAACAAATAATACTAAATATGGGGAAATAAAACTGTTGACCAGAATTAGACCTACCTACCATAACAGGTCCTGGTAGGAAATCACAAATCTTGTTCACAGGAATAGACCTTGATTACTGAACTTGAAGCAAGGTCAAGAACAGAGCAAAGAGACCCCAAAGGTACAGAGTAAGTGGAGAGGCAGAACTGCACAATCACTAATCATATATTTCACTCCTCCTCCTTTCAGTAAGAATAATGAGGGTGTAGATAGAAGTCAAGTGAGTTATAGAACAAGGAGGCTAAACTTTTTTTTCCTTAACATGTATCTGAATACTTTCTCATATGAAACAAATGCAGTCATTAGTGACTAAGTATTATTTTCATGCTTTTATCAAAAAATTTTACATTGGCTTTTTGGATAAAGTTTCAGGGAGAAAATAAAGCTAAAATAATTGTGAGAAAATTTGGTTTTAGGCATGTCTTCAGGTTTAAAAGTAGTTTCCTTTTATAAAAAGGCATTTGGACTACATATTGTTATATAAAAAAGATGAAAAGATTATATGGATTTGTACTTATACCAAAAGACATTAAATTGCCAAAGGTAATATTAATTCCAAAGTAAATTTTCTGCCCCAGTAAATTTAATTACAACACTGTTCTGGGTCACAGCATATGATTTTATTTTTATTCTTATTATTTTTAGTGCTATTCTACTAATAGTCTTTCTAGGTTCACTTGGCACCTTGTTTGTCCTCTGGCTATAGATTCAGAAAAAAAGAAAGAAAAAAGAAGTACATGGAAATTGGTCCAAAGGTCTTAGTATTGCTTTTCTTTGTTAAATGAACACGTATTTGCAACACACCTACAAATCCTTCACTAGTTTGACTGCTAATTGCAACCCTTCTGGAGGTGTTCTTAGAATAACCAACCTGAAATAAATAAAACTCAACTTTACATACTAGTATGATTCTCTTTATCTTAAAATGTAGTCTACTATAAAGATAATTTTTCAGACAATATACAATCTCTAATTGTTATTTAGCAAGTGTATATTGAGTTCTTTTTTATGATCAGGGCTTTGTGTTATAATAAAAGAAATAGATGCAAACTCAGAGAGTTTATGTTTTATTTTACTTTATCAACAGTTACTAGTTTCTGCAGTATAAAAATGTTGGTACTCATGTAAAGGCAACTATGTTCCTTTTGTTCACAAAAATATGACATTTATCCCCTCACACATGCACACACACACAATGCATGTGCATCTGCATGTGCTTTTGATAAACTGTTAATTTTTTCATAGTATATAAATGTGTAAAATAAAAATGTTAAAGCAAATTAATTAGATATTTTATTAGTAAAATAATATTACTAACTTATTATTTAGATGCCTTATTCTTTAAAATAATAAATAGTTTGGTTTAAAAAGCTTTTGACTGTCATACAGTACAGCTCCTTTTAACTTTCCAACAAAATACCAACAAAGTTACAATAAAAATGAAAATATATCATTACTAAAAAGTAATATTAAAGCAACTTATAAAGATATGTAATTTATAGTACTTAAAAATTAATGTTGTTGGGTTTAGAAAATTATATCTATGGTTTGCTTCATGGAATATTATGATTTTTTATTTTTTTATTTTTTTACCAAACAGCTTCTCCTAAAAAAAAAAAGTGTGCAATTTTATCTCCCCTCCCCCCCAAAACTAGAAAATATGACAACCCTATTTTTACTTAAAGAACAATTCTTGGAATGTTCAGATTATTGTTTTTTTCTCCACACAATCTTCTTATATTCAAAGAAAAAAAATGAAGTAAGTTATTTGGGGTAGAGAAAGAACAACCCTCAGGGGCCTGTTATCTCCTGTCCCATACAAACTTGTCTTCAAGTTTCCATGGAACTACTGTTTAGAATTCCCCTCTCAATTACCAGTAACAAAAAAGGTGCCTGTGTGTGTGTGCCTGTGTGTGTGTGTGTGTGTGTGTGTGTGTGTGTGTGTGTGTGTGTGTGTTTACTGTGAAAGATTCAGATCTAAACAATTTGGGAGGTACATTTTACTACTAGGTAATTTACTATGCCTAAAAAGAGTAGAAACAGGGCTGGTTGCTTTCTCTTTTCCAACACAGGATAAAACAAGAAGGTATTATCTTCACTGTTTTTCTCTTTCTACACCCATCTCCTTTGCTTTTTGGCCCCAGAAAGTAAGCTTATCTGGGCACTTCAAGTTAATATAGTTTCCAAGATCCAGGAGTAAGGTTATAGGAGCAACTCTTTTTCCACATATTCTTCCATTTTACAATATTTTTAAGAGTCTTGACTTTGCTTCTTATGCAGATAAATAAAACTAGTAGTTAATTTTGTATTTAGATTGTGACCCCAAGAACTTGATGTATAGTTTCCTCTTAAAAAAAACTATTGATGACAGAATATAACAGTATCCCTCATGCCTTTACCAATTAACAGGAAAAGAAAGTCTGGAAGGTAAACATTATCACCTAGAAAGAGTGGCTTCCATTGCTCCTTGTGAAAGCAGAATCAGGAAGAGGGTTAGAGCAGGAATTATAGATTCTAATGAGTGCTTTTATTTAGAGTAACAGAGAATTAGAAATGAAGTCAGAAAAAGAAGCAGTCCTGGGCTAGAAATTACAATTGGTTCGAAAACGATAAACACTAACCTGTTCTCTAGCTGTTAATCTGAGAAGACTTCAACCAGTGCCTCCAAGAACAATGAGAGGAACCAAAGACATACACAAATCTGGATATCTGGCTGTTTTATTTGAAAATAAAATATAGGGATTGTGAAAAATAATTCAAACCCAAGGAAAATGGAATCACATGCTGAAGGCTCAATGGTTAAAATGTTTCCTAGAATGAATTATTACAAAAAAGCATACCGATTCTAGAAAACTTATACTTTCTCAGTGAAAGAAAGATATGAGCATTGAATTGGCTAACATAAAAAGACAAAAGAATTAACATGTAAGTGGGTAGATAAGAAAATTTATAAGTGAACCATAATGCATTAAAGATAATAAGGGAAAAAATAAACCATAAGGAAATAAAATTAGAAATATGGAGGATAAAAGTGAAAATTCGTCAAACCGGAAAGAAAACCAGAAAACAGATATATTTTCCCATTGAGATGGTTGTCTCTTTACCTTGTTGACGACTTCTTTTGCTGAGCAGATTTTTAGTTTGATGTAGTCCCATTCATTTACTTTTGCTTTTACTTCCCTTGCCTTTTAGGTCAAATTCACAAAATTATCTTTAAGTCCAAGGTCCTTGAGTTTTATTCCTGTTTTCTTCTATGCGTTTTATTGTGTCAGGTCTTCTAGTCCGGTCTTTAATACATTTTGAGTTAATTTTGTTGTGTGGTGATAGACAATAGTCTAATTTTATTCTTTTGCATGCGGCCTTCCAGTTTTCCCACCACCATTTATTAAAGAAGCTTTTTCCTATCTCTACTATATGTTTTTGGCTTCTTTGTTGAAAATTATCTGCCTGTATAAATATGGGATTATTTCTGGACTCTTGATTATGTTCTACTGGTCAGTGTGATTGCTTTGCTGCCAATATCATGCCGTTTTGATTATTACCATTTTGTCATATAATTTGAAGTTGGGCAGAGCAATGCTTCCAGTCTCATTCTTTTTTCTCAGGATGGCTTTAGCAATTTAGGGTCTTTTGTGCTTCCATGCAAATCTGATGATTTTTTGTTCTATTTCTTTAAAAAATATCAATGAGGTTTTGATGGGAATTCTGTTAAATCTGTATAATGCTTTAGGTAATAAGGTTATTACCTTGGATTCTTTCAATCCAAGAACATGGAATATCTTTTTGTTTCTTTATGTCTTCTTCAATTTCTTTTGATAGGGTATTGTAGTTTTCATTATATAGGTCCTTCACATGTTTTGTTAAATTATTCCTAGGTATTTTATTCTTTTTGTTGCAGTTGCAAAAGGAATTATTTTTTTCACTTTTTTTTCTGATGCTTTATTATTAGAGTATAGGAATGCCATGGATTTTTGAACATTGATTTTGTATCCAGAGATTTTACTGTATTTACTTATTGTTTCTAGTCGTGTTCTTGTGGAGTCTTTAGAGTTTTCTATACAGAGAATCTTGTCATCCACAAATATTGACAGTTCGATTTCTTCATTTCCTATTTGGGTGTCTTTTATATCTTTCTCTTGCCTGATTGCACTTGCTAGGACCTCCAAGGTTATATTGAATAGCAGTGGTGATAGTGGACAGCTTTGCCTTGTCCTGATCTTAGAGGGAAGGTTTTTAGTTTTTCACCATCAAGTATAATGTTTATTATAGATGGCCTTTATTATGTTAAGGTGCTTACTTCTTATACCAGTTTTGTTAAGAATATATTTTTCTAAGTACTGGTACATTTCTTCTAGATTATTAAATTTAGTGTTATATACTCTTCATAGAATTCTTACATGATCCTTTGTATTTCTTAATGAGTCTAACCAGGGGTTTGTCAATTTTATTAACCCTCTCAAAGAACCAGCTTTGTTGTATTTATTTTTCCTGTCTTTATTTATATTTTTCTTTTCAACTTCATTTATTTCTGCTCTACTTTTGACGACTTCTTTCATTCTGCTAACTTTAGGCCTCATTTGTTTTTCCTTCTCTAGTTTTTTAAGATGAAGCATTCAGGTGTTTATTTGGGCTCGTTCTTGTTTTTGGAGGTAGGCCTGTAATTATATGAATTTTTTTCTTATGACTGTTTTTGCCATGTCTCAAAAGTTTTGATATGTTGTACTATCATTATCATTCATTTTGATGCATCTCTTAATCTCTCTTTTTATTTTCTCTTTGACCCAGTAATTCTTCAGTAGCGTGTTGTTTAATCTCCATGTATTTGTGGTTCTTCTTAATTTCTTCCTGCAGTTGATCTCTAATTTCAAAGTATTATCTGACAGTGGGGTATTTAGGTCCCCTGCTATGATAGTGTTTTGGTCTGTTTCTTCCTTTAGTTCTGTTAGTAATTGCTTTACATATTTTGGGGCTTCCCGATTGAGAGCATAGATATTAATAAGTATTATGTCTTCCTGGTGCATGATTTTCTTTATCATTATGAAGTATCCCTCAGTATCTTTCTTTACCTTTTTTATTTTGAAATCTATTTAATCTGATTAGTATTGCTACTCCCACTTTTCTCTGAATGCCGTTTGCTTGAAAAATCATTTTCCACCCTTTTACTTTGAGTCTACATTTGTCTTTGGAGCTGAGATGTGTCTCCTGGAGGCAGCATAGGTTAGGTTTTGCTTTTTGATCCATTCTGCCACTCATGCCCTTTTATTGGTGAGTTCAGTCCATTTACCTTTAGGGTGACTATTGAAATATGGGGTCTTCTTATAGCCATTTTATCTTTGCTTTCTGGTACCTTGGTGTTTCCATTGCTTCCTTGTCCTTATGTTTCTGTTTTCTTTATTTTGGTTGGCTTTTGTGGGTTTCGCTCTGATTTTTTTTTGTTTGTTTGTTTTATGTTACATACTTCAGTTCTGACTCTAAGGTGTGTGGTTACCATTGCAAATATGAAAAAGATCACTATATATATATATATATATATATATATATATATATATATAACCATCATTCACTTTCTTATGTATGTGCTTTATTTCCTTTCCCCTTTGCTAATTTGTTTCTTTGAATCCTCCCCTTTCAGTCATTGCTATCTCAATTTGTTTCTCTTTTTATTATTTAAGCTTATAATGCCCTGTTTTAGTAAGGGCTGCACTCCTGTGCTTCTATTTGCCTGATAATCACTTTACTTCTGATTATGTATTTTTGCTATTATTATTTTGTTTTAGGTGAATTGACCCCTTTCAGAATTTTCTGTAGTGCAAGCCTCATAGTGCAGAATTTCCTCAATTTTTGTGTGTCTGAAAAGGTCTTAATTTCCCCTTAATATCTAAAGGAGAGCTTAGCTGGATACATTATTTGAGGCTGGTAGTTACTTTCACTTGATAATTTAAATATTTGATTCCATTCCTTTCTGGCTTATAAAGTCTGCACTGAGTAGTCTGATGATAATCTAATGCATTTTCCTTTATACGTTACCATGTTCTTCTCTCTGGCTGTCCTGAGATTTCTATCTTTGTCATTGATTTTTGATAACTTTAATATGATGCATTTTGGTGAAGGCCTTTTTAGGTTGAAATAATCGAGTTTTCTGTTGACTTCTTGAATTCCAAGCTCCAGCTCATTCCTTAGATTTGGGAAAGTCTTGTCCACTATTTGCCTGAAAATGCTTTCTAGTCCCTGCTCCTTTTCTGCTCCTTCGGTAATGCCCATTATTCTTGTTTCCTATCCTGATGGTATCATCTAGTTCTTGTGTTTCTGTTTCATTATTTTTCATTCTTTGGTTTCTCTCTTCTTCCTTCTAATTTATTTCTAGATTTCTGTCTTTGATATCACTGCTTCTTGCCTCTATTTGGTCAATTCTATTTCCCAAGCTTGCTATTTCATTTTTCAATGCTTGAAGTGTGTTCTTCATCTCCAGAAGTTCTGTTTGGTTCTTTTTGAGGGTTTCAGTCTCCTTTGGCTGCTCATTTGGCTGTTTTTGCAATTTCTGAAATTGTTGATATGACTCATTTTGGAACTTACTGAGTTTTTTCAGAAGTACCAATCCTGAATTCTCTGTCACTTAAGTCACATATTTCTATGTCTATAAGCTCATTTTCTGGAGATTTTTCTCTTTCTTTTTGAGATACCTTGTCACGTTGGTTGTTCATGATGTTTAATGGACTATTTCTCTGCCTGGGCATTAATGGAAGTGTATTCTGTTGTTTTTCCAGAAAGATTTATTATATAAAGGTCTCTCTTTAGCCTGATGCAAAGAAGGTGCTTTTCTTTTGGTTTCAAGTGTGTGGCTTCTAAGCCTCTTGGATCCCTGCTTTAAATAAAGCCTAATGCATTTTATTTTTTTGTAGATTTTAATCACATTCACTACTCTCCGTTTCAGTCTCTGTATTAGGAACAGTATTAGTAGTGTTTGCTCAGATTCCCCTGGGGCTCCGTGGTGATCAGTCCTTGGAGGTTATGGGGGGAGGGGCCTTCTGGATTGGGGATTGGAGGCAGCAGCTCCGCCTCGGTTTTGCAACCAGGGTGGTAAAATCAACTGTTGTTTTTCTGCTGTCCTGTCTCATTTCTCTGCTTTCTGCATTGATGACTGAGCCCTGCAGCTGGCTCCATAGAAGAGTTTCAGCACTTCCAGGCTGGGCTATTCAGGAAAGTCGCTGCAACTTCACCCCTCCCCCTTCTCCTGCAAGGAGCTCCAGTGGCTGCAAGAGGCAGCTTCTTCATTTGTCCCAGTCTACTGCCTGACACCCAGAGTTCTGATCTGTGGTAGCTCTTATGCACAGATCCCATACTCAGACATGCTGGTGTGCAGTTTGGGTGTTTTTTGTAGTTTTAGGTGTTCAGTTTATTGTTTCAAGGGGAGAGATCTGAGGAAATCTCTCACTCTGCCATGTTTTCCCAGAATTTGTATGCATTTTTTTCTGAAGAAAGCTTGACACAATGGAAGAATCATTCATATTTTTAGAGTGAATGAGTTCCTGATATTTCACATTTATACTATGACTCTGTTGAGCACTCTTGACTCAAATACTGTGTAAAATAAATGCTGGTCTCCACAAAGCTAAAAACTTGGGACAAGCTTCTGAACAAATGGTTCCATAGAAAATTCTCTACTCTTGGTTATTTACAAGTAACCAGATCTATAGCCCAATATTTATATCTAAACAAGAGAAAGTTTTGCTGAAACTATTAGGGAGTTGTAAATATTTCTCCAATCCATTATATAAACTAAAATTTTAATAAGTAGAGAGAAAGTTTTGGTGGAACTGATCTGTTTCTACACATCGTTTTGGATAGTATATGATCAGCTTCTCCAAGAAGTCTCATGTAACCTCTTACTTTAATTGTTATTCAGGTACTAAAGAAAGATATAGCAAGTGAAATAATTTGCCTTCTTGTGTTCCATTACCTTGAAATCCCAGGAGATAGAGTTTTTATTGTAACCATTATAGTATTCTCACTACATGGAAATGTGCCTGGCAAAGAGTAATTGTTCAAAATTTGATGAATAAATGGAAATCTTTGACAATATTTTATAAATATTATTTTTGAGGTAGCATGGTTATTATTGCAGTCCCTCTTATGTATCTTGACCTAATGATCCCAGTACCCTTGCTTGATATGGTGCTGTAAGAAAAGACAGTAAGGAGTTATTTATGTGTCCAAACGTAATTTTTATAATGTGTATAGGGGGGAAATCATGTGCTTGAGCTACATCTTTCTTTAGAAAATGAGCACAAAACTATCCCTTTAGTAAACCATAGTTTGATTCATTTATTTTTTCCTCCTGTAATGTTCTGTGATATTATCCATTTACATGCAAATAAACTACAGTAGGAAAAATAGATAAGGAAATGTTTATACTGAGTGGGATATGGTATTGAATATGTATATCTCATTGATTTTGACTTAGTGATCAGCCTGGGTACCAGCAGACCAGTTTTAAGTATGAATAATAGTGTTTTTTGTTTGCTTGTTTTGTCTTTACCTGTGAGATGTTTCTTGACTCCTTTACTTTCAGATGGGTCACAGCCAGACATACCAACAAAGCAAAGGAATGCAATCTAGAAAATTATCTTAGCTTTCTTTTTGATAAACGACCTTCTTAAATGCTTAAAAGTATTATAAACTGTGGTAATGGAGTTTCATATAAACCAAAGGTGCATTCTCAAATCGGAAATACTATTACATATGTTGATAAAAAGTTACTAAATATGCTATTAGCTGGTAATTGAAATATGGTTTCAAATGAGCTTTTTTTCTGTTATTGGAACTTCCACAGAAAAGATACACAGTCAGGCCCCATACTCATGGGTTTTGCATCCATAGATTCAATCAATGGCAGATCAAAAATATTCAGGAAAAAAATTTCTAGAAGATTCCAAAAAAGCAAAACTTGAATTTGTCATGTACTATTCACTATACTGATTCCACAGAAATGAAGCAATGTATAGCATACCTTGCTGTGGTCTGTAAGCAAATATAGTTTAAATACATATACTATGTCACTTTTATATAAGGGACTATTTGAGCATCCACGGATTTTGGTATCCATGGGCGTCCTGGGCCAATCCTCTGTAGATACTGTGTAATAAATATAATTTCTTGATCTTTATGAAAATTAAATAAAATAAAACTAGCATTAATCTATTAATATTGTGATATGGCACATTTTCCATAAACTCATGAACGCGTTGAATATTCACTGTCTTAAATCTCTATTCCAAGCAACTTTTGAATAATGCTTCTTGACTTTTCAAAGAACTACCACTCAATAAATCAGTCTCGACTTTCTTATTTTATATTTCTCTTTGATGTTACCAACATTATAGCCTTTAAATCATGGTTAGGAGTTTGATTTCTGAAATAAAAGTGCCCAGGTTCAAATTCTTATTCTTCCATTTGCTTTATGTATCACTTGAGTCAAATTATGTAACCTCTATATCCCACAGTTTTCTTGCTTGTAAAATGGAATTAATACTTTATAGGGTATTTGTAAAACAAGGTGATCCATAGAAAGTGCTTAGCACAGTGCTTGATATGTAGTAAGTACTCAATCCATAAAAGGATAATAATTATTTAGTATATCACTTCTCTGTTTTAGGCTGACTTTTATGGATAACATTTTATAGGTTTTTATGGATGACTACTAAGTATCGAATATTCAGAATGGTATTGATTTTTATAAAGTTAATATTTCCCATTCATCGTTAATTTTAAATTAGGTGAATTGACATTTACTGAAAATCCCTTGGGAAATTAATCAGATTTTTTAGTTTCAGAATATGAAATATGAATTCAAAATAATATGATTATTTGGAATAGAGCAGCCATAACTACTAAAAGTAAGATTTAGAAGTAAGATTTTTGTCAAATAACAAAGAAAAACAATGAAATATAATATATATCAGAAAAAAAAAGAAAAAGAAAAACTGACTTATCCAGTAACTGAGAATTGAGTTTGTTACTAGTAAATAATTTTTCCAAAGATGAGTTTCTCCTGGCAGTTACTACGCTTCAGTGTGCTAGGCCCTGACTTGTGGTTTTTAGGAGGTTCACAGTCACCTAATGGCTGTTTGCTAGCCATTCAGTTTTCAGATAGGATGGATGTATGTCTAATCTACTCCCATCCTGGATATTGTCCAATTGTGTTATATAGAAATCATTAGAAAGGCCATTCTGATTTCCTGGCAATGTTTGAAGAGCAGACAAAAAGAAAAACCTATGTATGTCTGAAATGTACTTGCGTGTGTGTGTGTGTTTGTGTGTGCATGTGCACAGGTACACATGCGTGTGTACAAGTACACATGTGCAGTTATATGAATGTTTGGATCAGGGGAAGAAGGGGAAGATCAATGTGCCTTATGTGCCTTAGAATTCCTAAAGGGAATGGTAGAAAACCTCATATAGAGTTCCCCAGAAAATATATCTTCAGATAAATTATCAAGGTTGGTATATAGCAGTTGAAGTTGCTATAAAAATGGAAGATTGTCTCTAGAGATATTATAATGTAGAGAAGGATCTGATGAAGGCATAAGGGAAGCAAGGTTGAGCTAAACAACTACTGTGTTACTGTTAGACACAAAATAATCCTCAGGAGAAGGCTGGTTTTGATAGATGTGTTGTTTTTCCTTTTTTGGTAATATCTTTTTGTATATAGTTTACTAGTTTTTAGATAATTTATGCTCACTTTATGAGATTAGAAACATTTTTGGGGGGATGCACCATTTTTTTTTCACAATTCAACTACCCAGAGTTAATCACTATTGATAATTTGGTGCTTATAGTCTATTTTCATATATATTTCTAATTAAAATTTTAAAATTAATAGCAGTGTTTCATTCACCAATGAAAATAGGTATATGCCAAATGTATATAGGTGTCATGTTGCTATACTTAGCAGTTCCCTTCATATGAAATATTATTTCTGATTATAAATAAAGTATTTTAAGATAATTTTGAAGAACTTTAATGTGAAACAGTTTTCAGTTCACAGAAAAAGTGCAAAGTTAGTAAAGAAAGTTCCTGTAAACTCAGCACCATTTCCCCTACTATTGATTTATTTCATTATAGTGCATTTGTTATAACTAATGAATCAATATTGTTAATATTGATTAACCAAAATCTGTACTAACATCTGGTTTCCATTCTCCCATCCTACCCAGGACACAACATGAAATCAAGTCATCCTGTCACCTTAGGCTATTCTTAGATGGAACAGTGTCTCAAGTTTTTATTGTTTTTGGTGAACTTGAAAGTTTTGAGGAATATGGGTCATATGTTTTGTAAAATGTCCATTTTATTCAGTGAGACCATTTCATATATTTCTAACACAATTAGAATATTTTGTTACATTTTGTATTGCATCATGGGATCCCTTACCCTTCTAAATATGTAGCGGGGTTTTTCATTTGAAAACATTAATGTTTCCTCTTTGAGCTGTGGGGTTCTGTGGGTTTTGACAAATACATAGTATCATATGTCCACAATCAGAGTATTAAACATAATAGTATCATCACTCCAAAAATTCCCCTGAGCTTAACATATTGAATTCTTCCTAGTTCTCACTGAACACCTGACCATTGCTATAGTTTTGTCTTTTCCAGAATGCCACATAATTGTAATCAATTAATGAATAAAGACAAAAAAAATCTACATGCAGGCTTTTGCATGGATTTAAGTTTTCAAATAAATGTCTTTAATGTTTAGAAATGTGATTGCTGGATCTTATGGTAAGACTATGTTTAGCTTTGTAAAAAGCTGCCAAAATGTTTTTTGAAGCAGCCACATAATAGCACTACTACCAGCAAAGAATCCTGTTGCTTTGTATCTTTACCAGTATTTGTATTTATTTTTATTATTTTTTTTATTTTGGGGGGTGTTAACCTACTTATAGATATGCAGTAGTATCTCATTTTTGTTATAATTTGCAAATTTCTAATGAAAAATGTTAGTCATTTTGATAGTTTTCAAGTTCTATATATCTTTTAGTAATGTATCAGTTCAGATTTTTTTCCACAGTTACTAATAGAATTCTTTGTTTTGTTGACATTTAAAAATTTCTTTTAATATTTTGGATATAGTTTCTTTATCAGATATGTTTTCAACATTTTATTCCATTCTTGTCTTTTGATTCTCTTAACAGTTTTATAGAGCAGAAATTTTCAATTTTAATAAAGTTCAACTTAGGTTTTAAAATATTTTATGTAATTTTGAAATATAATTTTAGTGGTATATTATATGTCTATTATGATATGCTTCCTAAATCCCTAAATTTATTTTCAAATATGTGTGCTTCTCTTATTCATAGCTCTACCATAAATCTTTGTGCACATCATGATAATTTCCTTAGGATTAATTCCTAGATGTGAAATGACTATGTCAAAAAGAGTACAGTTTTAATAATTTTGATAAAGTCAGAAGGCTTCCACATTTATCTAAGCTTTCTACTCAATTAATGGATTTTGAAAAAACCTGTTTTCCTGATGAACATGAGATATTATATTACGCTTTTATCCACATCAATTTACTAAATAAAAAATATATCTGGTTTTATTTTCACTACCTAGATTATTGGTGATGTTAAGTATTTAGTTTTAATTATTGGCATTTTTTCTTTTTGTATTTCTGTTTATGTCATGTTTCATATACCCATTTTATTCTTCAAATACTTGTCTTAAAAATAAAATAAATTGTGCATGGTGTGTGTGTGTGTGTGTGTGTGTGTGTGTGTGTGTGTGTGTGTGTATGATGAGAGAAAAAGAGAGATTAGAACTCCTTAGAGCAGTCTTTCTCTTAGAACTAGACATATCTGAAATTTCTCAGGAATACCTAAGTCCAATGAACTTTATGATAGATACTTTCTAGCCCCAGGTAATTATAGAGCTAGTTTACAAAAGGTTAGAAATGCCCTAAATACATTTACTCAGCTCAGGTCTTAAAAATTCTATAATCTTGGTGTGAACTCCAAAATCCTGCATTTGGTGAAACACCAAAGATTAGATGCCTTCCTTGGCAACCTACAGAATATGGCAAATACCTCAGGGGTACCATTCTTAGTTTTGAATTTAGGAATCCTATTCCTTAATGGTCAATTTTTAAGATTTCAATCAGAGTCTATCTACAGAGATAGCTAAAGTGTCTAAAATACAATTTCTAGTTCTATAGTTTTTAGTATAATCCAGGGGAAGTGTGAGTAGACCAAGTTCATTTCACATTTAGCTCAACAAGAAAGACTCTTGTATCTTCACTAACTATCAACAGTCCCAGAAGCTGAAAATAGTATGTGAACTCAAAGATTTCAGAAGCTATACCTTAAACATGACATTCTGAATAAAAGAAAATAAATTAATTGTATTCAGATCCTCTCCAAGCCTTATCCAAGACATATTTTTTAGCAAGGCTAAGGGAATTGATAGGATTAGGATTCTGAGATTATCATTTCTCCTTTACAGTCAGTTTTCAGAAAGGTGTTCTCAAGACACAGATCCAGCATACTATCTTTAGCATAGAATTTTATTTAAAAAAAGTATAGGCTCATCTTGGATATATTGTACATTTGGTTCCACACCACTGCAGTAAAACAAGTCACACAAATTTCTTAGTTTCCCAGTGTATATAACAGTCATGCCTACACTATACTGTACTTTATTAAGTGTGCAATAGCATTATATCCAAAAAAACGAATGTACATACCTTATTTAAAAAACAACTTATTACTAAAAAAATGCTAACCATCATCTGAGCATTTAGTGAGTTGTAATCTTTTTGCTGACAAAGAGTTTTACCTTCAATTTATAAAGAACTTATCTTCAAAAATCAACAAAACATAGCTTACTAAAACAAAGTATGCCTGTATTCTAAAATTCCATTAGTTAACTTATCCCAAATCCCAACATGGCAGAGAAATTGAGATTCTATATAAAGTTTATCTCTGAGTAGAACTGGAATTTCCCAGTAGACATAGCTCAAAAGATACTTCCTATTTAAAGCCTCAGAAAGAATGTTTCCATGGCTTAGGAAACATGGACCTAGACAAATAATAGAATGAGTTAATTGTCATGGCCTAGTCAAATATACTAAAGAATTGAGGCCAGTTAGGAGGAGTAAGACCAGATTTCAAGTACCATGTTATGAAAATCCAAAGATGTTTTCCTTAGATACTTGGTGTGCCTAATGAAAGGACATCTTTCTGTCATTATTTAAATCCCCTCTGTGTAAGTCATAATCTTGATAGAAAAAGGTAGCACATTATAACAGATTATTTGAATGAATATTAATAAACAGATAAATTGCAAGACATGAACAGGATTGAGGGAAAATACCTTGAATGACACTGGGGAGAAATTACCACCCCTCAGCCTAACGTTCAAGGGGAAAGAGTAGTTATTGAAACTCGGAAAACAGAACTGTGTGGAGAGGGCAACCTGAGAAGAGCTATGGACTATGGAGAGCTGGCAATGAGGGACAGTGAGGGAGCCAGGAGATAACCCTTCCTTCTTACCTTCTTTTCTTCCTCTGATGTTCTGTCAGTGTCTCCTCTTGCTTACATTGAACTGAATAATATAAGATGAGTTGGTTAAATCAATACAAGTTTATTAGCTTCTCTAGACACAGAGCAGAGTGAGAGAAGTAGAAAGGATAAAAAGTGATTCATCTTATTTCAAAAGAGAAGCTTGAGTCCAGGCTTCCAGGTCCAACTGCAATCCAACAGGATAAGAAAAGAAATTAATCAGGGTAGTTTTGTGGAGAGTAATATAAGGAACTGAGAGTTATTTAAGAGCCCATTCAGAGCACAGTCCAAAATACAAAACCTACCAGACAGTGTAATAAGTGTAATCATGAGAAAGAGTTGGCAGAAAGGCAGACTCTAAAAAGGAGACACTGTAAGAGATTAGGGTCATCTCACGGCAGAGGGAGATCTGATGTGGGCCAGTGCTGTGTGATTTCTTCTTAGACAGTTCAGCACACATAACTGTTTTTGAATCGTGAGGGAAACAGCTGACATAAAAACGCTTAAAAATTAATTTGCATTGTGTGTCTGGGTGCAGTAAAAGGAATTCATTCATGTCCTACTGGAAACTGTGAAAATTATTAGTACCATCTGGGAAACAGTATGTAGCCAGAGCCCTAAAATGTTCATACTCTTTGACTTAGAATAACAAATTTTATTGGCTATTCATATTTATTTTCAATAAAAATATGTTAACAAGTGACATTGCTGTATTTAACTGTGGACCTTAGAAAGGGGATGATATAGCCAGGTTGGATTGAGATTACACTGGCTATGCTGGTCTAGCAGAACTGAGGGAGAGAATCAGTGCATCTGGTACTTACACCAGACTGTGTCCATGAAAAAAAAAAAAACAATGTTAGGGCCAATTGCTGAATAATAACCTTCCAAAAAGTTTATCAAAGAAAGGAGTCTTACAAACTGTGTGGGGAGCTGAGATCCTGAGACAAAGTGATAGAACACTCAAGAATACTTAAAGAGGAGCATATCAATGGGACAAAGGGGAAGTCGATTAAGGAAAATAACAAAAGCAACAGTTGTTCCCAGTAGCTGACATATGACACAATGAATGGGACAGGAGGAGATATAAGAAAGGTTTAACTAACTGATAGGAGCCAGAGACCAGGGAGAGCTGCTGCTGAGTCAGTCAATGAGCACAGAGGATTGGTAGCACCAAATTAATTTCATAAGAAGTCTTAATGGTGAATGTGGACTACCTAGATTTTGGGAGCCTTAGAGAAATTCTCTTATGACAAAGAGTCAAAGGATCTAATAGATGAAGACTGGTATAGCCAAAATTCATAGGTAGAAGGAAAAGAATCTGCTTTAAGTTGGTTAATTTTGTAATTAACTTTAGAGAAACTATGTGACACCACTCTCTAAAGCCAAAGCACCTAAATTCTGACCCCTTGAGGGTGTCCTAGTCAGGATGAAACATTATAAAATTGTGGTTATTTTCTCCCAAAAAAGGGAGTGGGAGATCAATTTAGGAAGTATATGTTCTCTTGCTTAGACAAGCAATGGTAGAGTAGAAAATATAAACAACCTTGGAGACAGAAAAGATCTGATGTCAAACCTCAACGGTATGATCTTAGACAAGTTAATTTCTCTGAGTTTTTTCCTTAATAACAATCATGACAATAAAATTATTGTGAGCATTGTTAGGATAAGCTCGTAATATTATGTATATGAAAGTACTTTATGGACTTCTACATGTGTGGCAGCTAGCTGATTTAACTATGCAGACTTTGTTACAAGGACCATCTCTGAATCACTGTTATGTTAGTCATTATCATTGGTACCTCACTGTTATTTACAAATTAAATTCTTCTTTAATGAGAAAATATACTCACTGATTCAGAACCAGAGAAACCTATGCAAATTTTGTGTCTATGTATATTTGTCTACAGATAAGGACACTCACTATTTGATTAATCTCTTGGCAACTATCAAACTCCAGTGATGGGTAAAGGGGAATTACCCATCAGTTCTTATGGGAATTAGGAGAAAAGAATAATATGCACTCTAGAACTTCTGCTCAGAACTTTGTTACAATATGTACAAAAAGAAAGAGGGTATCTGTGGAGTCAAGAATGCGGCAAAAAGAAGCTTGAGGCTCATAATCAAAGTGCAGAGAGAAACATTTCATCATGGCTCAAAGAAGGTCAAATTATAGATTTAACAATTACTATTTTTTATTCCTAAGAATCATAATTATAAGAAAGAATTTTTTTTTCACATTAATAGTAAAACTTGTGGAATCCAAATAGACTGGAGTTTACTAGAAATGTACGAGTGCTGGTTTCGTTGCTGTGACAAATATATTATGGTTATATAGGATGTTAACTCTAGGGGAAAATATGTAAAGGGCACACAGTAACTGTACTACCTTTGCACCTTCTCTGTACGTGTAAAACGATTCTAAAATAAAAAGTCTATTTTTAAAATGATAGTTTTAACTTCCCACTAAGCATGTCTATGAAAATTCAGAATGCAAATTTTGTAACATTGCTAAAAGCTTAGACTATCATCAAACTATTATCGAAATATTAGACAAAAATCCTCTATTTATAAAATTTTAAGTCATAACTATATTAGGAAGAAAGAAGTGGCATGAATTTTGCCACAAAATAAAGAGCAATTGCGACCTAAGATCTGTACTCTGAACAAACCGGAAAACAGAGCAGTCAATTCTCAAATTTCCAGAAAATTTCTGATGTGACAAAAGGCTATTTCACAGGCTCTTCCTACATTAATATCTCTCCTTTTGTATCCTTTCCAGTTCTACAATCCACAGGCATAGAACAGAATCAAATTTAAAATTTGAATCAAGAAAAATGAAGGAAAGAATGCAAATAGATAGTATATTCATATTATTATAGAATATTATAATCAGTTCTCTTCTGACTTATTGTGTGAGAATTCTCAAAAGAAAATTGAAAGAGAAGCATAATATTCCAAAATTATACACTAGAAGTGAGAGGTGGGAAAAAACATTATTAAAAAACTAAGATGAAAATACTATTCTCAAACAGTCTTACAGGTAAGGCATAAATTTCCTAGGAAAATCTCTGTATAAATTTTCTTGTTTTTCAGTCGTGAACAGATGCCTCCCAAAACCTTATCCAATTATGTAAATGTTTTCTATATTTAAACTATAGAGGAGGAAAAATTAGGCTTCCCCACAACACAATTTCCCACAATTATCCACATATTCCTATTCTCCAGTAGTTTTCCCTTTTTACCAAATCTTTTTAAGGTGAATATTTAATTTATGAGCTAATGATTTATTGTCTTGTTTGTGCAACACTTTAAAATCTGTAGGAGAAGGATTATGAATTCTGTCTTTTTTCTAATTACACCAAGGTTTTTAAAATTGCACAGATTGTCAGCTCTCCTATATTGATAATAGACATGTTTCAGAAAGGGAGAAAAAGATTGGCAATTATGAAGTACATAATGTATACTCTTCACCTTATCAAATTTCTCATTTAATCCTTTTAATGAACCATGAATTGATGACAAGATGGAGTAGATGAGAAGCTAAGTAACCAGCAAGATGCAGAAATTACAAATTGTTATGGAACTCAAACAAGCTAGTCTGATCCCAAAGACAGACCCATAAGCACCACAGTCCCCACTGTTTCATATTTCTGTGTAATTGTATGTGTTGTTCAAGCAGCATTTTTTGTTCTCTTCAACAGAACTGTTTGCTAGAAATGTGTAAACATATTGAAAGGCATTCCAAGATGAGCAGTGTAAATGTTGTAGGCAGTCAGAAGAGCAGTCATTAAGAGAGATGGAAAAGCCTGTATTTACAGCCCCCTGACATTAAAGGAGGAACTGGAAAGCTATAAATAAATCTTTGCAGTGTCAAGTAAAATGATAAAATAATAACAGTAGAGTATATTAATATTATACCAATATTAAAGTTTCACAACTAACTTTTGGAGAAAATTCAAATATATGTGCACTTTTAAATTGTCTAATTTCAAGTTGTATTTCTGTTCTTTTATTCTGAGAACACTGAATTTGTCCTCAATAAAATGTTTGGAGAATATTTTTTAAGTTGTCAAAAATAAAATCCAGCAATAACTACCACTCGTATTGTGATGTATACACTTCAACTTAGTTATATACACAAATACACATAGGTATGTGAATATATGCATATTAGGATTATATCGCATGTACTACTTTGACAAGGACAACCTTCCATTTCATTATTATTTTACCCTGTAATATTTGATGACTAATATTTCAAGATTTAAAATTTTTGTTCTCTGCAAATAACTGTTCTTACCTTTGTGCCTTTAATATGTAATCTAATTCATTTTAATACTTAAGACTAGAGGAATTCTCTCCCCAACTTTTTATTTTAAAAATATTAAATATATAGAAAAAAATCTAAAAACACAAGCAATGTCCATGTAAACCTAGATCCCCTGATGAACTAATTGTTATTATTTTGCCCCCCATCCCTCATCCTTCCCTTCCCCCCACCCACACACACACACTGAGGTAACTTAACATCAATATAATATTAATAGCTAAATTGCAGTCCATATGAATTCTTCTGCTTGGTCCAATAACATCCTTTATTGCTCTTGGTTTGTGTGTTTTGATTCAGGATCTAGTTAAAGTTTGTGCATTGCCTTTAGTTGTCATGGATTTTTAGTCTTCTTTAGTAAATTAAAGAAAGGAAGAAGGAAAAGTTCCCCAAACCCTCTTTGCCTTTTGCCACTGAAATATTTTAGGCATTTAAGCCAGTTGTCTTATAGAATTTCTATCAATTTGGACTTGTTTGTTTCCTCACGGTTAGATCAATTTCACTTTTTTTTTTCTTTCAGGGTACAATGTAGTGCTATCTTTCCTTTTTCTATACAATATACCAGAGAATACAGGAAGTCAAACTGGTAAGTCATACTCCCTTTCATTAGTGATAAGTTTGATCACTGTGTTAAGGTGGTATCTACAAGATTTCTCCATAGTAAGGGAACCTTTTTATCTTTGTGATTAACAATTTTTCTTTGGGATGATTCTGTGAAATTATGAATATCCTATTCGTTAACTCTCTTACAATGATTCGTTGATGATTTTTGCCTGAATCAAGTATTAGTATGATTATTTTACAATGTTAATTTTTAAAAATTATATCTCATGATTTAGTTGTCACTTCTATGTAAAGAATTTCACACTTCCCCATTTAATTGTTATTTGTTCATTTAGTCAGTGTGTATAATCCAATTCTGGCATTATTAATTTTTACATTTAGATTGCCCCAAATTTGGAAAAGGGCGCTTCTCAAGCTGCTCTTGTGTCTTCCTGATGTGTCTCCATCAGTTTATTTCATTGACATTTGCTTATTGAATTAGCAACTTCCTTTATTTATGACTCAAAAAAATATTCCAGGTTACCCTTACCTTCCCTGAATCAGTCATTCCTCATTTCCCCAGTCTTTTTATAAATTACATTTATTGGGGTGACATTGGTTAATAAAATTATATAGGTTTCAAGTATACAATTCAATAATACATCATCTGTATATTGCAATATGTGTCCACCACTTGAAGTCTTGTCTCCTTCTATCATCATTTGCATAATCCATTTATTCTCTTCTGCCTCCACCCACAATACTTTGCCTCTGGTAAACACCATATTGTTGTCTGTGTCTATGAGTTTTTGTTTGTCTTGTTTGTTTATTGCTTTTGGTTTTATATCTCATAAATAAGTGAAATAATATGTTTCTCAGTTTTTTCTGTCTGCCTTACTTTGCTTAGCATGATATTCTCAAGATCTATCCATGCTGTCATAAATGGCAGCATTTTGTCTTTTATTACAGCTGAGTAGTATTCTAATAGACACGTCTAAATTGCAATTGTTCATTCTTCTTCATCATTTCTTATATGTTCTGAACAGAGTACTTTAAAAACTATTCTTATTTAAATTCTTAGCAAAACCTTTGGTTTATTTTTAATCCTGTATATAGTAAAATGTTGTTCAGATTATACCCTCCAAAACACACAAAACTGTTGTCAGTCCATGCTCCTTTATGCCCTTTGGTCTTTAAAGTTATTGCAAGATGTTAGCATTTAAATAATTGAAAGATGTTAGCATTCAGTCTTTTAGTGATTTGGCAGTTGATAATTGAATTTTCTATTTTGTTTATTTTTCTATTGTCTTCAAAAACTAGTTATTAATTGGGAGAAATTGGTTTGGAATCAGCTATATATTCCACCAATTAAAAATAGATTCTATTTCCATTCAGAAGTATAGTGTACCAAGTCACAGGGCAAACATGTTCATGGAGAGGTCAGCTAAATTATCCCTCTGCCTGAGTTATTCAGAGTACCATTAAGATAGACTCTTCTCATTCAGAGAAGCAGATTCTACTTTTACCCTTAAAATAATTCTTTTCAGGATCTTATAACTACTACAGAATAGACTCTCTCTGATTTATAATCTAATTAGAGGCCTTTTACTCTTATGTCTAGGAAAAGACCTGCTCCTCATCTGTTGTTAAGAGCCATTTCATACACTCAAGTCTCCTAGTAAATTCAAATCATCCTTTCTTCCTCTAGGTCAAAGGAGCACAATTTCATTTGCTTTATCTCATAGGGGCCATTGCCCAAACTTTTCATCAAATCTGATTGTTTTCATCTAAAATAACTCCATTTCATACTTTACAGCAATGACTCAAATGACACCCAGAATTTTCCTAATATAGTTATAGTTCTATGTGTATCTCCTAAGAGAAGTACTCCCTAGTATCTTATCACCATTGTATGTTTCACGAAGGATGAATCAAATAGCTAGGAAGATTCTCATTTCTCAAAAACATAAAGTAGCTAAATGTTGCTGTTGAGTGTTTGAATGTTGTGTTTTAATTTCCAGAACATAAACTTGGAATCACTGGCTTATTTTCAACACCTCTCTGATTTCAAATTAACAGGGAAATTTTATTATGTTTTTTATTTAATTTGTAATAGTCACATCAATTAAAACGTATTGAACATTATATTTCAGGATTTACTTAGTATATATTAAACTCAAGACAAATAATAAGTTCTATAAAAATATTTTGTATTATAATATGTGCTAGGGAGATGAATGTGCTTATAAGCCAGTAGAATAGCTATCATTTACATTATTTAGATTCCATGTTTTAACCCATGACTTGGAACAGAAATTTTTTTTTTCAGCTTTAGTGAAGTATCCTAGTATGAGGGATATAGGCTGCCAATAAACATGACTTTCCTTCTCCATATAATGGGCATGCAGTTTAATGGTTGACATATTTCTGTACCAATTTTGTTTTATCCCAATGGAATCTGAAAACATAGCAGTGAATGAATAAAACACATTGTGAGGAAGTTATTAAAAAGTATATTTTTGTTCATGTCATGTTTGTATATATTCTTATATTTATTTTAGCTCTTGATTCTCCTTCATAAATGCATCTCAGTACCATGCATAAATGTTAAGCAATGGCACTGTGGTAATGTTCTGTATTTCTTGTACACCATTATAATGCACATTTTGTTGGAAAATCCTAAAACAAAGTAGATCTTTTACTACCTTTGTGAAATTCATCTTTTGTGCAATTGAAAATAGGTAAAATAGGTAATAAAAAGAGTTGTTAAAGAGTGGATATTTCACATGAATATGTCATAAATGAAAATACTAAACATGAACCTAGAGTTGTATGAAATAAACTGAACCTATGATGTGAAAATTCCGTAGCACATGTAATTGGTGGCAACTGTGCAAGTAAAGTGACAAGTGAAGGCTCAGAGAAACCATCAATAAAAGTGATATTTGTATTTTTGTACTTACAAGATTATAACATAATTGAACTGAGTTGAATTACATGTTCACAGTATTAAAAACATTTCAAATTGTGTCCTTAAATTTATTTTAGAGATATTACTATAGCATCTTGGGTTTCAAATAGTTTATGACTAGCAGCCTTCAATGCAATCTCTCCCATTTTTTAAAATTAAAATAGCTATGAATTACATAAAAATATGGAAACTTGCAAGTAATAAAATTTAGAGAGAAAGACAGTCTAATGTCAGAATCCAGCTGGCATAGGATCAAAAGAAAGATAATCAGATTTAAATTCATGGCACATCCAAGCTTTATTCAATAAATCATAGTGTCCCCAAAATATAAGCTTCCTGGTACCTAAAGCACAATCAATTCCATGATTGAGAGACATGAACCCTTTACCAACCAAACATCCATCTCTGTCTTAAAAGACTGATGTGTGAAAAGGGTAGATTGTACTTTCCTCTAACAATATTCTCTCAATCCAAATATTTCTGCATATGGGCATAGATTCTAATATAGTAATAATTTAAAAGCTATTATAAATTTACCTGCTTTGTGCCAAATGAGATGCTAAATGCTTTAAATACATTATCCTATTTGATTTTTACATCAAATCTATTTAGCCTTTACTTACAGTTGAGGAAAGAGGACTAGAACACTTGGCTATTTATGTTGAACCACAGGAAATTTCCAGTTACTGCCACTTTTCACCTACAAAAATATCAACTTCATATGATTCAACCTAATAGCAAGTAGCATATCCAGACCTGACACCTACGTTTTTATGAATCTAAACACATTAAATTTCAAAAAGCAACTGAGAAGGAAGTGAAAGAAAGGCTAAAACTGTTGTGATGCAGTGAATTTTCCAACGAGTCTGACTTCCTGTAAAGCACTATGCATTAGAATATTGGAACAAAATGACAATTACAACAAATAACAATTAACAAAATAACAATTAGATGCCAGAAATGGTAATTTTGCTTTGCTTCAGAATGCCAGAGAAGTAAACATAATCAAAAACTTAGGCTCTCTAGAATAGCCCTTACTATGCTTGAAACACTACTATAAAATCCCCTTGAGAAAGGAAGTCAGTGGTATGGTTATCTACTTTAAATGAGGGGAGAGAAAAATAGGGAAAACACACATTAAACTCAAGTCGTCATACAGCCTTAACTTCATAGTTATTATTATTTTTTTTACAGTTAATAATATATTTTCCAGAGCAATATGGAGAGACATGCAATCTTGGTCAATCAGTATGGGGAGGTGTTTAGTAAAGGGGGTTTAGTAGCAGTTTGAAAGAGGTGAAAGAACATGATTCAATAAAACATTTTAGTCATATGTAAGACAATGCAATAAATCTATTTTTTCCAGATTTTCTACAGTGTTCATGACTTTCATTATTTTCAGTTACTTCACATGAAAATGACACTATAGGAGGAAGATGTCCCATGCCAACAAAGTCATGAGAGATGAGGGAGGAGCACTATGCCAGCACACTATACTTGCTCAGGGTTTACCAACATCCTTACCTATTCAATTTTGGGATCTCAAAATTATAGGATGTTTAGAGCCTCTCTGTCTTTATATTATTCCACGTATCTCCTAATGTCTTAAATATTTAAGATCTGTGTTCTTAAATTCAAGAATTTAGTACATTCTTTTTACTGACAAAATACACAAAATGTTTTTAAACATATATAAATAATATGATTATACCTTACAGAATGTGAAATATTTTTAAATTTACTTATATTAATACATTTTTCTATTGCAATACATTGTTTTTCCTTCTGATAAGATCAAACATATGGGAAGCATGTATAAGGGCACTCTACTGAATATCTTATATAATTTGGTAGGTTTCATTCTCCCCATTTGCAGATGAAAATTCTGTGGCTTTCAAGAGATAAAGTAACTTACTCAAGGTCACAGACAATGAAAATCATTCAGGATTTGAATTAACTCAGTTTAACCCAGAATACACACTTTCAACAACCACCTTCTAATAAAATTTTACTCAAATGATAATTATGTTGCTAGATATTATGCAAAATGAAACTTTGAGTTAATGTAAACCATTTACAGTATGATACATGTATTCAAGCATTGGTCCCTTTATAGCAAAGAGATAGTATTTTAAACTTTTTATTTTAATGATGTCAAATATCATTTATGGATCTGACTTTACAAAGCTGCAGGTTGTTAGAAAGACTAATCAATACAATTATTATTTACCAGAAGATAATGAATTTTTTAATACTATTTGTAGTTGCTATAAATTGTTTTTTATTTATGATAAGCATAATTTTTATAATAAGTAAAAATATTTTTATTTATTACAAAGTTGTATATGGTAACCACATTTGTTATAGAAAACTGCAATTGTAGATAAAGAGGCTTCACTGATTCTAAATTGACTTCTAGATTATAGGGAAGATACTACAAGTGTAGAACTTTATATATATATATATATCACATAATTTAATTTAAACCAAGTAGAAGACAATAAAACATATTAAATTAATCATGAATCTTTTATACTGAAGACACTTTTCAACTGAAGTTAAAACCTCAAAGTAATCTTTTTTTGCAGTTCTTAATACCAATAAAGTTCTTATTTCTCATAAATGATGTGAAGTCATTTCTTCATGCTCTGACTTTATTACTTGCTTTATTGCAGAACTCTGAAAAATGAGTGGTTAAATTTTCATTGATTCTGTATGATTTTCAGATTTGCATATTATAAATTACATGGGCAGTACATTTAAATGCAATCCACTAAAATATAATCACTTACTCTCTGTCAGTGTATATGTCAGTCTTGTTACATTATCTCAGTTGTGTTCACCAGATTGCCTTTTTTATAATAGTTATCAAATATTTATTTAGAAGTCATGTTTATTGCTGGTTTTATTTTCTTAAATTATACTCTCTTTTAAAGAAGTTATACTTTCTGGGAATGAAAAGTATATTTCCTTTTATTTCAAGGTGACTTACTGTGTGAAAATAGAGATAATATTATTAGAATTACAAGGATCTGTGAGTACTTTTTATAGGCAACATTGTATAGAACTACAACTTATCTTGGCCCATAAATCAAGTCTGTTTTTTTGTTGTTGTTATTGTTTGTTTTATTTTTTAATCTAACAAAGGAGATTACTGTCATTTAAAAAGCTATGGTGTTCTTTCTTTTAGTCTATTTCATCATCTGTAAATTGAAGTGCTGGGCTAAATGAAATCCTAAAAACTTTACAACCTTTTATTTTGTATAAAAAGTGATGCCTCTGAGGCTTTTTCTGAGATTGGCCTGAGTCTAGTATGTTACAGTATGTAGGTAGGTTCATAGTCAGTTCAGCTGCCATCAGTAGATTTACCCAGATATTCTTCAATGACCCCGTTGATTTCTGGCTTTTGGCCTTCAACATGACTACAGGACCTTTGTTTTTCTCCACTGATATTCTCAATAATTTGCCTTCTGTCCTCAACCCACCTTCTCCCCATATGTGTAAATAGCTGCCCTCTCTCATCAAATTGTTTACTGTATCCCCTTATAATTTTTCTTTGCACTTCTATACAGGTAAATGTAGTCCAGTAAAGATACTTTTCTGTAGAAAAAGTGTCAGGGTAAAATGTAATGCTTTAAATTATTGATCATTTTTCTATAATACTTAAACCCTATCTGTGTTAAATTATCCTTATCCTTCAATCCCTTTGCCTCATTCATAAATGTTTATTTTTTATGGCTTAGTCTATTACCCTTTTAAATACAATATAAAATAGATACTTCAGATAATAGCTATACAAGAAGCAATAAATATCCCTTTTTGTTTAAGCTACTTTAAATTTGTTTTTTTTGCCCTTACAATAGAAGAAAGCCTTGAAAAACACAAAAGTCAGTGCATTTAACAGACCTTAAATTGTCAAAAAAAAAAAATAATAGAGAATACCAAACAGTGAGGATTTCTCCAACTCTGAGTTTGAGGACATTAACTTAGGAATAGTAAACCTCCTGGACAAATTGTTATCTGTTGTATCCTTAGCCACTAGCTTTGTCTATTGACACTGGGGCTTTAGGAGATTTAATAGGAAAAAAGTCAAGATATTGGTATATTTGCTGCTTATTGCCTTCTTTAATAATATCCTACTAAAAAAGCCAAGCTTTTACTTAAGCTGCTCTTGTAAATGAGGAGAAGAAAAAAAATACAGCTTTGTTGAGAAGTACTGTCTGCTTGGAGTCAGCAATCCAAATGATTGAGTCAAATAATTATGTACTTTGTGCAATTGGAAAAGTCTCCAGATTAACTGTCCCAAATGATTGGAAACAACAGTAAAAATAAAGCATTAAGACCTAGCTAAAGCCAAAGAACAGAGTAAAGCCAGATGCCCTAGGCTTTGTCTAAATACTTTTCTTCATGTGCCAACAAAGATAGTATATTTATATCCATAGAATTTAATATGGTATTATAATCAGATCAGCTGGATCTCATGATTATAGACTATCATTTCTGAGGTAAATGCCAAATAGAAGTGGTTTAACTGAGGTCTGAGGGATAAGCAAAACTCAGAAATGCTGATAAAGCAGAAAGTTTTAAAGCAGGGTCAAGATTTAAAGACCATAACTGAACTACCCCTTTAGGTTTATTTGCTGGATCTTAGAGTCAAGGAAATTCAAATTGTCACCTATTCAAGTTTTAAGGAATATTTCCAGAGAAATTTTTATCAAATAAAGGCCTGGATTTGGTTAAAAACAAAGCAAAACAAAAACAAAAATGTATGCAATGTCCAGGTCCTTCTAACCATGCCAGATAAAAATGATAGGCAAAAATAGTACAGGTCCCCACCCCACCAAAAGATAGTCTTCTTCTTTGTACCCACAAAGAGCAAGGAATCAGAGGAACTCCCAGAAAACAGAATTTAAATGAGACAGAATGGTTAACCACAGGACAACAGCAAATTGGCTAAACTAGACCTGATCAAGAAAAATTTTACCCAGAGATTCTAGACGCAGAGCCAAATATATAGGAGTAAGTTTTCTCCCTCTATGGAAGGGCAGACCTTAGTTTTCTGGGTTACATACACTATGTTAAGGTAAGCAGCATTTACATTGTATACATAGAAGAAAAACCTAGTTCTAGGTAGGTTTATTTTTTCCTTTTTCTTCTGAAATTACTTCCTTCTAATAACAGAACACTTTTCTTCTTATTAAGGATTGTCCTTTTCCATCTGATGGAGTTGCCAATCATATGAGCCCAGTTTACTACAAGGGTAGGCTGATAAGGAGTTGATATGATGAAATTAGGGTCAGTTAAAAATTTGAGATGCACCAAGTATCATGTAAAATGTTGCTGCTAAGGACCACAACACGGAGAAAGAAGCAGAGCTTTGAATATAGCTTTAGATCATTTCTATCTTTTTACAGATATTCTCTATTTGATGAAACATCATTTTTATTTCTTTGAGTTCTTTGTCCATAGTTTCATTTAGCTTCTTGGCACATTGAGGACAGGACTCAAGTTAGGTATGAAATTATTACTGAAATTAGGAGCTGAAGTTCAGACTCTGGGGCTATCAGAGCACATGAAAATTGAAAAGGAGTTCCTAGAAAAGAGGGAACACAAAGGGAGAAGCCCCAAAATTTGAGTACAAATTTTTTTCAGGAAATTAAGAAGAACCTGGCAAACTTAAGAACTTAGCAGAAATTTATATTTCAGTGATAAAAGGAAGAGTTTGAAGTCTAAATTCCATTAAGTTAGTGGAGAAAGATAAAAATCTTGGGCTTTATTTACTGGAAAGCCCAGCAGAATCACAGTTTAGGAATAAGAACCACAGACACAGACTAAAAGATACAGACTAAGGCTAAGAGAAAAGCTGAAATAAGTTCATCCAAACAAAGTCGACATCCAGATACCAATACTTAGAAAGAGTCTGTGTGATTCTCCAGTAATTTATCACTGTTGGAACAAAGATCAACAGTCTTCAGAGAAATACAATTTCCAATATTCAGTAAGAAACTACTAGACGTGTGAAGAAGAGAAAAATTGACTTATTCAACAAAAAACAAACAATAGACACAGTCACACAGATGACCTAAACTAAATAACTGTCATAAATATGCAAAATAATGTAAAGGAGAATATAAATATGATGGACATGGAGAATTTAAAGAGACAAATTTCAGTTCCGAAACTGAAAAATATAATATACAAAATCTTTGGATTGGCTTAGGAGAAGTATTAGACATTGCAAAAGAAAGAATAAGTAAATCTGAAAAAAAAACATCAATAGCAATTATTTAAAGTGAAGCACAGAAAGAATAATGATTGAAAAAAAAAACAGTGTCAGTGACATATGGAATAATATCAAGAGATCTAAAATACATGTAACTAGATTCTCAGTAAAAAAAAGAGAGATGTAAAGGGGAAGAAAATACATATCTGTATATAATATTTAAAATTTCCCAATTCTGACAAAAAACAAAATCTCACGAGTCTGTGATACTTCATAAACCCTGAACAGGATAAATACAAAACCTCATGTTGGCACTTCAGAAACAATATCAGCTAAGAAGTGAATGAAATGACATTTTCAAGATGCTGAGAGAAAAAAATAAAAACAAAAACTATATCCAGCAAAACCAAAATCCTCCCCAAATAATGATGACATGAATGCATTTTGTAACCAGCAGATTTACCTGATAAGACATGCCAGTGGAAAAACTGTCAGATGGAAATGTGCATCTACAAGAAAGGATGAAGAGCACCGGAATGTGAGTACCTATAAAAAATTAGTTTTCTCCTCTGTAATTTTTTAAAAGTTCATTGAAGGCAGTAAATGTAGGTATACTACTATAGGCTCTTACATTATACATGAAATAGTGTAATGTTAAGTCAAGATAGATTGTGATAAATGTAGGTACATATTTTAATCCCTTGAGCAACACCTGAATAAATGAGACACATGCAGCTAAAAATACCAATACAGAAGATAAAATGTACTGCTAATAAATACTTAGTTAATTCAAAAGAAGATAGGAAATATGGAACAGACAAAGAGCAAAAGAGGCACAGAGAAAATAAAATTCAAGAGAGGAAACTTCAATCCAATCATATAAACAATTTTATTAAATGTAAGGGAATGAAACAGTCCAATTAAAAGAGCTTCTCAGAATGATTACAAAGCAAGAAACAAATATATGGTGTCTACAAGACATGTAATTTAATTATATAAAGACATGCAAACATTAAACATATAAAAGTAGAGTAATTATATTAATATCAGACAAAGTCTTCAAAACAACATTTTCATAGAATTTTTCATAATTGTAAAATATATTTTATGAAAGCAATATAAACTATTTTAAATGTGCTGTGCCTAATTCAAAGGAATTAATAGAAAATCTATATCTGGAAATTTCAGCACTTATTTCTGAGTATCAAAAATTTAAAGAAAATACCATCAAAAAGACAGAAAATGTAAAAACACCATTAATCAGCTAGGTTTAATTTGCATATACAAAGCTCTGCACCAATAGCAGCACAATATAAACTTTATTAAGTGAATATGAAACATTCACTGAAATAGACCATATGCTAGTCCATAAAGTAAATTTAAATAAACTTTAAAGCATTGAATCATATGAAGTATTTTCTCTACTACAGTGGAATTAAATTAAGAAACAGTAACAGACTAGAGAAAACCTACATAGTATGAAATTAATCAGTCACTAATATGTAACTCATTGTTGCAATCTACCACATTAACTGAATGTGGTAGAAAATTACATGATCATCTTAATAGAAAAATCATTTCACAAAATGCAAAATCCTTTAGGACTGAAATACAAAACACCTCAGTTATTGAGTTGTATGAATTTCTTTTATATTTTGGATATTAACTTCTTATCAGATATACGGCTTGCAAATATTTTCTCCCACTTCCATGGGTTGCCTTTTCTTTTTCTTGATTCGTTCTTTTGTTGTACAGATGCTTTATAGTTTGATGTAGTCACATTTTTCTTTTGTTGCTTATCCTTTTCATGTCATATCCAAATATGTCTATATCTATATCTATATCTATCTATATCTATATCTCTATCTATATCATCTATATCTATATCTATGTAGATATAGATATATTACCAAAGACCAATATCAAGTGGTTTTTTTTCCCCCATGTTTTCTTCTAAGAGTTTTGTGCTTTCAGGTCATATGATTAAATCTTTAATCATTTTGACTTCATTTTTGTGACTATTGTAAGATGGGTCTAATTTCAGTTTTTTGCATATGATTATCCAGTTTTCCTAACAATGTTTATTGAAGAAACTATTATTTCCTAACTGAATATTGGCTCTCTTATCAAAAACTGGTTGACCATATCTGAAAGGGTTCACTTTGGGGCTCTTGTTTCCTTTGGTCTATGTGACTCCTTGTATGCCAGTACCAAAATGTTTTGCTACTATAGCTTTGAAGTATAGTTTGAAATAGGGAAGTGTGATGCTTCCAACTTTTCTCTTCTTTCTCAGGATTCTTGGGCTACTTGAATTTTTTTTGCTGTTCGATATAAATGTTAGTGCTCTTTTTCTATTTCTGTAAAAAAAAAAATGCCATTGGAATCTTAATAGGGATGCCTTTGAGTAATATGAAGACTTTAATAATATTAATTTTTCTGATTCATGAACACAGAATATCTTTGCATTTATTTGTCTTGTCTTCAGTTTCTATCATCACAATCATTTGCTGCCTAACATTTCTGTCAACGATGGGTCACATATATGATGGTGTGATTAGGTGATAGTTTATATAATATATAACATCACATTGTAGCAGTTAAAATGTTGTAGCATAATGTATTACACAAATACCACTGTGTTACAATTGCCTACTTAGGACAGTAACTTGCTGTATAAGTTTGTGGCCTTAGAGATATCATGGAACGGAGTTTGTCACCTCAAATTATATCTCCTTGGCATAAGTATTATTTTAGGTTGCATAATTTTAAGAAACCACAGACATAGGAGAAGCACTGAAAACCAAGTAGGAATTAACTTTTGAAAAAATTTTTTTACATTTGTAAAGGAACTCTCCATTTGTGTCTCCCTCATTGTACCAAAAAGAGGGGATGGCCTTATCTCTGGAAATTCCTGACCATCAAACACTAGGACTTAAATCTGCATAACAATCTTATCTTTTACAGTGCTTTTTCTCATAACCTTTCATAACTGACTCCTCCACCCCCAACATTTTTTATCTCCAATTGAAGATGGTATTTAAGATTGTTTCTTGGGCCATTTTGGTGAGTTACTGAGTTTTCCTGAGTCTTCCATGTATAAAGGGGGTATATATATTATTAAGTTTCTCTTTGTTTTTCTTCTATTAATCTGTCTTTTATTACAGGGATTTCTCAACTAATAGCCAAGAAGGGTAGGAGAAAATTTAGTTTTTCTCCCCTACAGAACATCAGGCTATATCGTATAGCCTAGGAGTGTCGTAGGCTATTCTGTCTAAGTTTGTGTAAGTGCACTCTATGATGTTCTAACAGTGGCTGAATTGTCTAACATTGTGTTTCTCAGAAAGAATCTCTGTTGTTAAACAGCACATGACTGTATAAATCTTTAGACTTCTTGGTTAAATTTATTCCTAAGATTTATTTTTATGCTATTGTGAGATTGTTTTCTTAAGTTATTTAAAATCATTCCTCTTCAAGTATTTTATTGTTAGTGTATAGGAACACATCTGATTTTGGAATATTGGCTTTGTATCCTGCAATTTATCAAATCTCTTCATTAGTTCTAACGGTTTTTTTTTTTTTGGTGGCATCTTTAGGATTTTCTATACACAAAGGTATATCTTTCTGTTCAACTTTTCTGTACTTAAAGCTGATCTAAAAGTAAAGTCTACTGATTAAAAATATAATTTATACTAGCAAAAAATAATAATTACATAAATTTAATAAAAGTGACAAATAGAATCTAAAATTTTTATAGAAATTAAGAGGATCTGAAATAGCCATGATCATCTTGAAAAAGTGAACTTAAAAGTGCACAATTTCAAGGCTTACTATAAAGCTTACTATAAAGTAATCGAGAGAGTATAATGTCAGCAAAGCAAAAACAAATAGATCTTAACACAATAAAAAAAATCTATATATAGTTCTTGCCCATATAGTCAATATCTTCTGTTCAAAACACCAGTGCAGTTCAGTGAAACTAATAAAGTGCTCTGAAACAGTCAAGCTGGCATAACTAATCCAAATGGAAGAATAAATAAATGGCTTCTCATACCATACACAAAAATTAATTTGAGGAGGAAAATAAGCTTACATGTAAAAGCTAAATTTTCTGGATGAAAATACAAAAGAATGCTTTTATGATTTGGAAATAGGTAAATATTTCTTAGAAAATTCAAATATTAATACCATTTTTTAAATTATTAAATTTTATTTTAAAAATTTAAAGTATATGCTATTCAATAAATATTTTTAAGAAAATAAAAATGCAGTTTATAGGCTGGAAGATACATTTAACTGACAAAGGACTTCTGGCCTGTAAAAAAATTTTATGTAACACACACACACACACACACACACACACACACACACACACACACACATTGATATGTCTAGACAGAGGGAGGAGAAAAATTCAACAGATTAAATGGATAGTAAAAGGATAACTAATCTAATACAGCATACAAAATACTTGAAAACTGAGATAAAAATATATAATATTCACAAGAAAATGTTCTAAGTGGCACAAATCATCAAAGAAATGTAAATAAAAACATCATGGGAAATCTTTTATGTCTACTACAGTAACTAAATTTTGAAAATTTATATCATATATTGGTAGGGATGTAAGCACCTTAGATATTTATCCAAGAGAAATGAAAACATATTCATAAAGAGACTTCTACAACAATGTTAATAGCAACTTTATTTATAATCACCAAAAGCTAGAAACAGTGCTGGAAATGTTTATAATAAGGTGAGTGGCATATAATGGAAAAAATAGAAAGTGTTAATGCATACAATAACAGATGAATCTCAAAAGAAAAAATATGCTGAGTGAAAGAAGTCAGACACAAAACTCATGCGTGATGTGTGAGGCCAATTTTATAAAGTTTAAGATCAGGCAAAACTAATCCGTGGTGATAAAAATCAGAACAGTAATTGCCTCTGCTACAGGTGTATTGGTTTTAATGGGGCATGAAGGAAATTCCTGAGGTGATGCAAATGTTCTATATCTTAATTGTGGTGTTACTTAAATGGGTGTATTAATTTTCAAAGCTCATAGAGCTCTGCATTTTGCTGTAGGTAAATTATACCTCTATAAAAATTATTATGAAAAAGAATTTAAAAACAAAGTTTTAAAGATCATACTCATTGTATATTATTTTCTTAATCCATTTTAATATCTATTTGAAATTTATTTTATTCATCTTATGTTTCTAGTTGTTTGTACTTGTGTTGAAATATATTTTATATTTAGAGTGAGTAAAAAATATAAATTCTTTCATGTAAAATAGAGAGTAAGTTCAGCAATGTAGTATATCAGTCTGGAGCTATATTTATCCTGCACGATTGTTTTGTTCATTAATAAATACTTTTCAGCAGTGTGTAATATAATTGTGGATATAATAAATAAAAAGTCAGAATCTGTACTATCAAAGGAATTATAATTTATCAGTCTACCATAGGAATTTGCAATTAACATATAAAATAAATCATTGCAATCATTTTAAGACCTGAGAAGTATTCATTGAATTTTGCAATGTGGAGGTTGTTGGAATTCCTATAGGAACACTGTCTGTGGAAAATTCAAAACCAAAGTCAGTTTAAGGATAAGTGGAATATGAAGTTCATACAGCAAGTACTGACTCATTTTTATGGCTCTGGAGGTGAGGATAGTGATATGAAGGCATTTGGAAAGAGGTTTGGATTCAAGTAAAGTGAGGTTGTTTTTTAAATTAAGATGAGAGGTAAGCATATTCCAAAGATTAAGAGAAAAGAACTGTTGGTCAGAGAAAAAAAAATTAAGTTAGAGACTAATGGAATTTTTTAAAAGATCAAGGTATCTAAAAGGGTAGAAAGTTATGGGATCATAATCACATTCAGAAGGACTATCTTTATAAAAGGGATAGATGCCCCATTCATCATCATTTGAAGGAAGGAAGAAAGTCTGTTGTATTTGCTTTCATGGGGGAAAGTAAAGAAGTGCCCTTTTGATGCTTCTGTTTTCTGAATGAAGCCTTGGAAGAGACATGATCTTATGTTGGAAGAGAATGAGTTTATGATGATAGAGATATAAGGATATTGATAAGAAACATCTGTTGTGGGTCAATTGGAGAGTGGTTGACTGAACAAAATAAATGCAGAATAGTTATTAGGGCACAGTGAAGTGACAATTTATAATAATATCAATTTTTGTATTTGTGTGAGTTTTCATTAGCATGTCTCAGTATCCATCATATAGTGATAAAGAAAGTTGAATTGGCCCAGGGTGTGGGTTTTACCAAGGAAGAATAAGAACAGAATAATAGAATAAATCATTTTAGTATAATGGCAAGAGAATGATTAAAATGATACCAAGGAGACAAAGGCATGAAGTGACTGAAAGGTAGAAGAATACAATTTTACTGAATAGATAAATATGGCCTTGAAAAGGAATAAAGGATCTGTTTTATTTTCTGGTGAATAAATCCAAAATTGTGAGTTTTTCTGCCAGAATCTTTATATATCAGCAAATTAGCATAATACAATTGGAAAACGAACAGATGGTACTGGAGATGCCCATTCTTTATCCAAAGCAGATGATGGTTTTTCAAAGAACAAATATTAAGTTACAAATAATGGTAATATTTAGTCTTTTTAGTTTGAGCAAGCATTTATATCGTTGTTATCCACAGTAACATCTATCACATTATTATAGCAAGTCACGAATTTTGTGAATCATATCCCTGCCATATGGGGCTATCTAATTTTAGAAGAAATCAAATATTTTGTTTAATCTCCATAGATTTGGCAGAATTGATGAATAGAAAACTTTCAGAATAAAAATCTCAATTTTTCAAAATTGACATTGTGAAAGACACCTGTTTATCACAGGCATTAAACTATACAAGCAGTGTCTCTGAAAAAAAGTTATACCAAGAGATATATAGTGGGGTGAGCAGATTGCTTAAAATAATGAGAGGTGAAAGTTCCAGAAACTAAGGGAAAGAAGAGAAAATATGTCTTTCTTTTAACAGTTAAGTGCCTCTCTGCAATGCTCTTACCTTGACTTGCACAATAAGCAGAAGAGAGATAGCTAGTCACTTCTTTTTTATTCTAATTTAGTTCAATTTAATTCTTTTCTACTTTTCTAATCTGGGTTACACAATACATACTGTGATGAACAACCGGTTCTGCTAATCAATCAGGCAGATTTTGAGCACCTGTTTTGTCATTCTGAATAATTCAGACCCTCAAGATGATTTTTCTCCTGTTATTATTCTGTTTTTATTTCATGGGTAGACAATAGCTTATTTGTAAAATGACATGATAAACCAAACCAAGGAGCATTTTTGTTGAGTGCCTGCATGCATAGCATAGATGCTTCAGAAACAATTGCAAGTGTCTAACTTAGAGCATGTAAAATAAGGAATGAAGATTTAAAAATTGAATAGAAATGTATCTTAAGCCACTTAAATATATTTAAATTAATCTTGTTTTTCTATAGCATCTCTGGGTATCACAAACACTTTTTTGTGTGTATATGTATTTATTTATATATATAAATTAAGCTATTACCCTGAAATTATATATCAGTTATCTATTTTGTACAAAAATTATTTTCAAGGAACCCATTTTTGAAGACACTTTCTGCTTTCACTGACCCACAGTTTTGCTCATGCCACCACCTTCATCAGTCTATATCCCCTCTCCACATTTAAAGCTGTTCTCTGAAAATTAGGTCAGGTGAAACTTCTTTGATCTTCCCCAGAAATCAGTATCTTGTTTCTCTGAGCCCCCAAAGTACATTTTTCCTTTTTAAAAAAATTCTTCACAGTGTTTTGAATTGTTTCTTTGTTGGTGTCTCATCAGAATATGAGTTTTTCAAGGCATACATTATGCCTTCTATATGGTCATTCCTTCAACACTTAATGCTAGAATTCAATAAATATTTTTGAGTGAATGAATTATATAAAAAAAAATTTTGATAAGGTAAGAAAGTGTTATCAATCTGGACCCTAATGCTTCAATGTTCCTGATAATTCCTTCAAAGTATTGGAAACTATTTTTGGTTATGTTCACTTGTCTGGAAAGTGGATGTGCAGCTTTAATTAATCTCAAGGGAATTCATGACCTTGCCACTTAGAGGATAGGAAACAATGGGGTAAAATGACAACATTCTGACAATGTTAGTTTTTTGAATGATCAGATTATCTATCAGATTTGATAGCTTCTCAAATAGAATTCTTCCTGAGCCTCACAGATAATAAATATGTTTAATATCTAATTATTATTTGCATTTATTTTAGGATCAAATACATTTCTCATGTTTTCTCATTCAGAGTCTATTAACTATATAGATCATATCACAGTCAAACACCAGTTTACCTCTGTTTATTGGTTGCGGAAATTGTTGCCTAAACTAAGAGCTCAACTGACAGTATCACCAGGCCAATTATTCATTAATGGGAAATGCAGAATAAAATTGTTTCTAGAAATTGCTATACTATGCTTAAGTATGATTTAATACTTGATGGAGAAAAAGCTATGAAAGTAAGGAGATAACTTAGACAACTATATTAATTAAAACATTTTTCTAGATTTTCAAACTAGATATATAACTGATAATTCTTTTCTACTTCCAATGCCAGTTTTCATTTAAAACACTATTTTTTTTTCTGAATTTATAGCATGTCACATATGAATTTAGGCTAACACCCATTAAGTGAATTTGAATTACAGAGTGTTATGTGCTTATATAATAGCTTGAGAAAGTTTAAAACATATTATGGCTTTATCCTAAAAATCTAACTGTAGTAGATTAATCATAATCATAATCAACTTAATCTTATGTCATGTAACATGAAAAGTAAGTAATTTATCATAGTTATACATCATTTTCTAGATAACAGATATAAAATTAAAAATAGAAAAAAAATACTATTCAGATTATGTGAGGCCTTGAAAGTTAGAATAAGGTGAATGTTATTTTCTTATTGTAAATCTATCAAAAGGTTTTGAGCAAAGAATGTACATAATTTTCAGAAGGGACTTTGGGAAGTTTTCTGTAGCTGCTTTATCTTGAATTTACTTAAAGGGAGTTTGGATATGACAATATGAAGGCCAGATTTGTAAAAATCAATTGCAGTAATAAAAGAGAGAAAGTTAAGTCTTGAATTAGGGGTTTATAAGTGAAAATGAAATGACATCGAGGCAAGGAAATTAGTCATTTTCATTAATATTTCCCTTTACAGCAGATTTTACTTTAATAATCAGCTAGAAGATACTTTCAATATGGCTTCTCAATGATCCCCATCCATTTAAGATTTTAATCAGGCAGTTACTGTGTGGTAATAAAATGACATTTAATGTTATAATGATGGGCCTTTCAAAGAGCTCTCATCAATGATTGAGTTGATGCTCAGTAATGAGTTGATCTGTATTTAACACAATGTGCTTAGTTTAATGAACTTAAATTTAATTTTTGCCAGAGCCAAGAGCTTTAAATCAAAGCCATGCCATTGTGTCCTCACTAGAAAATTTTTAAATACTCTTTCATAAATGCAATTTACAGAATTATTCTTAGGGTGGGCACTTAGAGAATAATTCTGTCTTTTTATAAACTTGATAGTTTCCTTGTCTAACTGCCATTTCAACCATTAGTTCTTCCCCTATGTTTGGTAGCACACAGAATTTGGGGCCAGATCTTTTTCACATGCAGACATAGTTTAGATGCATATTTTATAAATTGTTTTTTGAATAACTTCAGAAATACTGATGTCCACTCTGATCTTGTAACATTTTTTAAGAGAATTTTACTCCCTATGGGTGAGCTCATGTTAACTAATCTTTTGGGTTAAATATTCTAGACCTATGTAGACCATATCTACTGACCCAAGGACTTAAACACAATCTATTCATCCAAAAAAAATGAAGCTTTTAATAAGAAACCCAAAATAAAAATGCGGTCTCATTTCTTAAGACATGAGGGGAAACACTGTAGAACAGCTGAAATATTTAACTATAAAAAATGGCTTCTGTGAAAAAGCAGCCACTACTTTTCCTGAAGATAATGTGACATTTTAAAAGCAGCCCAGTATATAGGCCACAGAAGGAAGAGTCCCATTGGAAAAATTATGATCGTCACATAAATTAAATATTTCCTAAATGTAATTCATGTCTCTTCCTACTAATAAAAGTAGGAACTGCTTTAAAGCAAAGATCTAGGTGATAAATTACAATAATATTAAAGAGGGACTTTGTGGTCCACTGAACTAAGGATTATTTGGGGTTAAAGGAATTATAATTCTGTCAACGGAATTCACAATGATGTGCAAGCTATTGAAATATTTTGCTTTATTTGATCAATATAGACAGCTTCTCATGATCACTCATACCTGAAAGACGATGCTTGGCTCCAGTGAATGATTTTGCCTTTCTACTATTGTAAATCTACTGAAACATTGTCAATATTTTCCTTCACCTTAAGTTTGAGAAATCTATTCACATGCCAGGTGTCTGCACAGAGTTTTCAAATTTTCTTTCTATTTTTAAAGCTATTAAATATGAACTTTTAGCAGCCATTAAGATTACAGCTAGTGTTACCGCCCACACTGCTGGCTGCAATTCAGCAGCTCACATAAGCCTGGGTAGCTTGGCATGAGTATGAAAGCTAGTTGCTATTTAATTTCAGAACTAAAACTTTAAAAGCTCAACTACAGTAGCTAACCCAGCTCCGATACATGTCAGTAATGAACTTAAAACCCAGTGCTTCCTGAATAAGTGCTAGATTTACTCCAGTGCACATTTGGCATCGTTGTTGACTCTAAAAAGGCCAGTATATCAGTCATTTCCACATTTCCCAGTCAGGATACAGCCTCCAACTACACACTGAGTCATCCAGGTAGACACTGTGAATCACTTGTGAAAGTTAACCTGGATCTTCCTTTGCTGCTAAGGAAGTAAAAAGATAAATCACTAATTTCATCCTCCCAGAATACCCTAACTGTATTATTGTAACCCCTGATACTATGGTTAAGAATGAGGAAAAAGATGTGTCAGGGTTTGGGATTTTATTTTGAATCTGGAAGGAGTCCATTAGGTACACTAACACGTTCTTATTTCTGCATCAACAGCTCTACCAACTCAGATTTCTAAATTGTGGATCATCTAGGTCAGTTCCTCACAAAGAAAGGGGAACTGAATCAGATCTAGTAGCAATGAGAACAAAATAGAATCACTATCCTATTGTTTGGAAACCAAACTCTTTCATTTCTTAAACTTTTTTCTCATCTTTCTCTCCCTCTTTTCCTTTTAAAATATTTTTTTTCATAAAGCCAAAGCTCTATATCCTTAATAGTTCAATTCAAACTCTGGTTCTATTATTCTTTAACTCTTTGACTTTGGTCAATTGCATAACCCCTCTGTACCTCAGTTTCCCCATCTGGACAGTGGCTGTAATAAGTATACTCACTTCATAAGACTGCTGTGAGAATTAAATGACATATATGCAAATAAACAGTATCTGGCACATAACATTCCCAATAAATGTTGCTATTATTATTACTTAGCATTTTTTCAGTAAAGTTCCATTTATAGCTTTCCTTTTATTTAGCACTGGACAGCATATTAAGAACTCACTTCTAAAAGACTGTATAAAATGAGAGAATTTCTAGTCCCTGGAATTCTGGTTAAGGAGATAGTTCAGAAGAAATATTATAAAGGGTCTTCCATGTTAAAATACAAATCCATTGAAGGGTTTAGTTGAAAAAAATTCCACAAATAGCATTTTCACAGCTGAGGATGAAGTAACTAAATCAATTAATGATTTCTTTTTCCCTAAATACCCTAACTTTGTAGATATCACATTCAATGTACTATCAGAACATATGCATTTGAAAAGCAATAACCATCTTAATTTGCACATTGCTTTCTGACAGGATATTTAATTGAACCATGACATGCTTTAGAGGTTTTCGACTGGTTCCTTATCCCCTGTTCTACTACTGTTCTCCCAAAAGTAAACTGCCAAATTTTTATCAATGTGAAAAATATTAGACAGGATAAGACTATAAATTATATATGTACATGTGTGCACGTGTGTGTATGTGTGTGTGTGTGTGTGTGTGTGCATTTGATGAAAATGTCAGGCACTGAGCAGAGCAGCATCTGATTTGCTATCAGTAAGAAGTGTGGGTGTGCTGAAACAGTAAGCCTGTTGAAAAACCATATTTTTCTTAGATCGGGAATGAACAGTGTCTTGTGAATATATAAGAGCAGTTAACAGTTCTATTCAAATGTAATATGGTACTAAAAGGCCACAGAATGAATAGTAAGTAAATGCAGATGATTTTAAAGACATTGCGAACGTCATTTTACTGTAGTTATCATTGCCTGGCAATTATGATGACTTCTTTAGTGTTGCTTTGAGACTTTAAAAAAATTCCTTCAAGTATAGGGTCTAATGTTCTAGTGTTCGGAGTGCCACCACCAACAACAAAAAAAGGTCAAGAATTCCTTCTACAGCAAAAACCACAACACACACATACACAGACACATTAAACTTTGAGTCAGATTTGTCTTCAAACTGTAAATAAGGAGTTTTGTATCTTTAGACATGGCACTGGATCTCTCTAATTTGAGTCATGATGACCACTAAGATAAGTATAATAACTCCCAGATAGCAAGATCTTTGTGAAATAAAATAAATGAGATACTGAATGTAAAAGAGCTTTGTAAATAACAAAGAAACTTAAAAAGAAAAGATTCCCAAAGATCTTAAGATTGAACTCTGGAGGAGTGGGACGCTGTGGAAGAATAAAGGAAGATTTATAGACTATGGGGCTTAAATAGTAGAGGCAGGGCATCAGGAGCCTCCTCAACCATCATGTTTAAGGCAAATGAGGACGAGTCTTAGAAACCAGAAGATGGAGCTATCTGTGTCTCAGTTTTGTCAAAAGCTGACTGTCAAATTCTCCATCCCATGGTCTATTGCAGGGTTTGCAGCAAGGTTATACCTTGCCTAAAGTACTATGACTCCATGTCCCTTCTGGAGTACAAGCAATTGCATCAGAAATTGTGCTTGGCCAACCTCTTACTTAAACAGAATTTCCTAAACCTGAATGAATTGGAATACCAGAATAGGTAACAGATGGATTATTTAAATATTTTTTGGAAAAAACTTATGGTATAAATCAACTCCAACTACTTTTTATTATTATTCTGTACCTAAGACTATTCCTAAGGGTATGTACAAAGACTCTGAGAAAAATAAGTTATGTTTTGCCACTTCAGCTTCCCTAATAAAAGTGTTAAAACTTTACAGAGAAAAGAATGTTTAGATTACATGAGAGTAGAAATCTGTAACCTACAGGGTAAACAGGATAGATAGATTAGATAGATGATAGATGATAGATAGATGATAGATAGATTAGATGATGATGATGATGATGATGAGGAGGAGGAGGAGGAGGAGGAGGAGGAGGATAGATAGATAGATAGATGATAGATAGATAGATAGATAGATAGATAGATAGATAGATAGATAGATAGATGATAGATAGAGATAGATAGATAATAGATAGATAGTAGATAAAGACCACACCACACACACACACACACACACACACACACACACACACACACAAAAGCACTGATAAGAAGTTTTTTATTTTGTTTCCAAACTCTTTCACTTTGTTATTCTGGACCACCCCCACTAGAGATGAAAAGATAAAGTTATTTAGAATTATAACATTTTTATGAATATTTTTTGTACAATTAAATATTCTTCATCACAATATAGTCAGTATCTCAAAAAAAGTTTTAGAATTATTTCAATAGAGTTTTTCAGGCTGAAGTAAAAGTACACTAGACAGTAAGCCAAATTCGCAAAAATAAAGAGCACCGGTAAAGCCAACTACATTGACAAATATTAAAACATCATAAATGTATTTATTTGTAAATCTTCTCTGATCTAGTTTAGAAGGAAACTGCATAAACAAATGATCATAAAACTGTGCTCATGAGTTTATAAAACATAAAGATGTCATTTGTACGATGATAATAGCACAAAGTAGGGAGAATGAAGCTATCTATGTTGGAGCAAATTTTTTCTACTGAATAAAGATGATATTAACCTGAACTAGATTGTTTAAAGCTAAGATGTTAAATGCAATCCCCAGGGCAACTATGAAAATAACTCAAAAAATATATACAAGAAAAAACAAAGGAATTAAAATAGTGCACACACATAAAATATGTTTTAACAAAAAAAAATTAGAATAGAGGAAAAAAGATATAAAATATAGAGAAGAATTGGCTAACTAGCAGGTGAATTCTACCTTATTGATAATCACAGTCTATGTAAATGGATTAAACATTCAAAAGTTCCAATCAAAGGGCTGAGATTGACAGAATGATTTTTTTAAAAGTAAGATCAATATGTGCTATACAGGAAATGCACTTTAAATTCAATCACAAAAAGAGGTTGAAGATAAAGGAACTGGAAAAGTTAAACCATGAAAACAGCAAACAAAAGAAAGGTGGAGTGGCTATACTAACATCAGACAAAAAACACTAGAGACTTTTCCTCAAGATGTTCCTTCTACAGGAAGAAATTACTGTTCAGTTTAAAGTTAAAGTGAGGATCTGGCAAATGGACTTAGCCCAGAGTCCACCGCAGCACATCACCCCTAGTCAATTCCCATACTCTCTGTGTTCATACCCCACTGGAAACTTGTTCTTGGAGCTGTCTCCCATTCTGAGGTAGAGATTGGTGTGTGTGTGGGGGGGAGGTGCTCTTGCAGGCCCTTCACCGCAGCTTTCCCTCACAAATAGATTGTGCTTTCTCCCCCCCTACAAATGCGGACTCCAGCCACTCCCAAATTCTACTTCCAAATTTTGTGAAATGTGTTCTTCCTAGACATTAACTGAGCTGGAAGCTCAGTGGGGAGTTTTCAGCAATATTAGACTTCTGTAAACCCAATATCTCCTTTTCTTCCTGCATCCCTACACACATCTGTCTAAAGACAAAGGTTGGGAGGGAGAAGGGTAAGTCTTGTTTACCTAGGCCCATTCTCAGTAGGAAAGTCCTCTGAATAGCTTAAAGTACTTTTGTTATATTTTCTTTGAAATGAATGTACAATAAAAAAAGGAATATTTAAGCAATTAGACTTCTGAAAGGGGGCAATGTAGAAATCTAGAAATTAGTTGGTGTGCAATGCCACCGTCATCCTCCTTCCCCACTCCTAGTCACTTTTGAGAAGCCAAAAGAGAGAGATGTCTCCTAGTAAGAGAGAAAAACATTCTCTTCCGTTCCCTAACCTCAGAGTTATGGGATATTCTGAACATGTGCTTCTAAATAGAGCACAAAGATAATATATGTTTATTCAAAGAAATAAATGATGAGGGAACAGTAAAAATCCATGATCACAATAAAAGACCATCCTCTTCAGACAATAATTAGCATCAGGATTGTTAGAAAAACCTAAATTAATACAGATTTTCTAGAGATTTTTAATAGTTTTTAATACTGTTCAAATCTCATCTAGATTGCAGTCCCCATTTCCTTGCAGTCTGTCACATGAGGCTCTTCTACTTTATTACATAATCCATTCTATCTTCAAAATAGCAATGGCATTTTGACTCCTTTTCACACTTCAGATCTGACTTTCCATTTTTTTATCAATTCAAGTAATTTCTCTGGTTTTAAAAGACTATAGTGATTAGAGTGAGCCCACGCAGATCATATCCCTTCTCACTATCAAAAAAGTCAATTGATGAGTAATCTAAATTGCTTCATAAAATCATTTCTTCCATGTAATTTAACATAATTGTGAGTGTGATATCTCATAATATTCACAGTCCTGGGGATTGTAGCAAGAAATCTTTTCATCTTTTTACAGCAAAATTTCTATACACATTCACATCCATTTACCATATTAATAAAGCCTACATCATGGTTATTCAATGAAAACAACCAATTCATACATTATGTTGTAACCATAAGGACTTGATTAATTACATGACAGTAAATACAATGATGAATGCTAAGATGTGAAAAGAACTTCAGTGACTTTGACTTCCATAATGTATGTATGATCTGGACTCATTTATTGATGTATCTTATTTGCTTTATTAGTGAGTTCAAAATTACTAAGTGGTTATATCCATATTGTGAAACACTAACCAAATAAAAGCTTTGTATTGAAGGAAATTAATTACCTCCAATGACAAGTAACAGGAAAACACAGATTATTTGTGTTTAAAAAAAATTAACTAATTTGAAGATCTAATTGGCTTTACTAAGTGATTTGTGCATCGTCAGGCAGCATCTCATTTAGCAACTAGAAGGGCACTCTAAGTGGTCATACAAAACGGAAGGTTTTTATAGGAAGAAGGAACAGGCAAGGGAGCTGTTGACAAAAGAAGAAGAAGGGTTATTTTTAGACCAAGACATCTTTTTCTGGGGTCACTGGGGGGAAATGGCAAGGGTTTTTGTCATGCAGACTGCCTCTTTTCCCATGAGATGTAGGATTGGAGAAGGCCCATGTGACAAAATACTTTACCAGTGATTGACCAGAATATGTCAGACTGATTGACTAAAATTACATTTCTGGGAGAGATATAAACTAGTATTGAATGAGGCATTAAATCTAGGTTTGATATCATGGGCTCTTAGCATAAGTGACACCATTTCAGGCCTGGTTTTCCCTTTAACATGTTGTATATCAATGTATAAAGCATTTACTAATGGGGAAAAAGCTGGACTCAGGGCCGTAAGGTCATTTCTTTTTTCCCCTCAAAGAAAAGGGGCTATTTGTTTTTATTTAATTAATTTTTTGTTGCTTCCATAGTAATGTGTTTGCTTGTATGTAGTATATTGTCATTACAGGAACTCCAAGTAATTTTAGAGGACACCAGGATTAATTGAAGATTTTTAAGAATGGCTCTCTTTTAATCACTCAGGAACGAATACCCTTCAGCACATTGTTCAACTGTCCTCTCATTTACAACAAAGTAAAACAAAGCCAAATATTGCAATATTTGAAATATTTAAAGAATTTGAGCAAAAAGAGAAAAACAAAAGACTTTATATTACTATACTATATAAAAATGTTAATAATCTGTCAATAGTTTGAGTAATTGCTGCTAAATATTGTTCACACTGGACTCAGCTGATTAAAGGGAATGACAGAAAACAGATGCATTACCCATTCAAAAGGTAACATTTGACACTTTTAAATTAAATGAAGGTCTCTAATTATATTAACAAAAATGTAAGTAAGGGAGTTGTGGGATGGAGAAGGGTGAGTTGTTGATTTGTTGTTTTTTTAATTGTTTGAGTGTTCAATGCATTAACCATTGGCTGCATAACAAATAAGCACAGATCTCAATGGCTTAAAACAACAAAAAGTTATGATTTTTTAAACCACTGTTAGGTTCCAGAGGCATCACATTTTTTCTAGAAGCAAACCTTGATTCTAGAGAATTTCTTCCAAGGAGAGTATAGAGGATGAATTTGACTTGTGAAAGGGAACAGAATTTACTATCTAGGAATATGCCTCTTTAGCATAAGGATTATTTTAGGCCTGTGGTTTTTAAGAAACAACAGACATACCCTTTTATAAGAACATTTACATTTATAAGAGAAAGCTCCATTTGTAAGAGTGTCTCCCTCTCTGGAATAGGAAGAGAGGCGTGACTAAACTTCCAGAAACTCCTATCAATGGAGAATGCAGGAATCAACAAGGTTCCTTAAAGGTGTTTTTTTATTGTTGTTTTGTTTTGTTTCATTTTGTTTTTTACTAAAAGTCACCACCCTGGTCATATAGAAGTTTCTTAAAAATATTTGTGAATGTCATTTATTAATACTGGAAGAAAAAAATATTCTGTTGTGTCTCTTAGCATTTAGGATGGCCTTCATGGAGCTGATTAAAAAGATGAAACCTGTTAAACTGATAATGATAATGGTCTTTTTAAAATTCAACTTAGCTCATAAAAATAAAGGAAGACTAAGAAAAAATATCTGCACGTCATTCTTTATTATGCTTTGCCTGATAACCTCCCATAACTTACTCCTCCACCCTCAATATCTTCTGTCTTTAGCTGGAGATGGTAGTTAAGGTGGAGGCTTGAGCCATTTTGATTAGGTACTCAGTTTTCTGGGGTCTCTCCTATTTATATAGGACATACACATGTTGTTAAACTTTTCTTTGTTTTTCTTCTGTTAATCTTTTATTGCATGAGGTAGGGCTTACCCGAGAACCTAGAAATGTAAAGAGAAATTTATTTTTGCTCCCCAATACTTGCAAAATATCCCCTAAACAAGATTTGACCCAGTGGGAAAAGTGTCTTGAAGAATCTAGTTTCATTGGTTCAAGCTTGTGGACCTTGGCTTCTGGCAGAAGTGAATCAGAGGGTCTGGGGAGGGGAATAAATATGGCAGATGACTGATTGTTGAAGATGACAGTTTTCCAGGGATGTCTCTCATGGTTTCCAAAGCTCATGTTTCTGTTGCTCCTACTGTGACTCTCAGAACCCGTGTTGTGGCAGTGGGTACTTTTCCTTTCCTTTCCTTTCCTTTCATCTGGCTAAGAGGGAGGCATGTTGACCCAGGAATTCCCATCTAAAATCTCTGCGTGGGACTAGGATTCTTTCTGGTGTCTTCCAAGCATGCTAGAAATCCCTCAAAGACCATATTATTCTTCTAAAATCAAGTTGAAGACTTGTATGGGGCCCTGAGCTTCAGGATCTTTAGAGTTCATAACATCAGCCCCAAGTTCATCTGGGTCTTAGCTTAGCACAGGGGCTGACCTGATTTATTTATTTGCAGTTGGCCGTCCTGCCTCTTGCCTTTATTTCTGGGGAAAAAGCCATTGAAAATAGCCTATCTTTGTTTCCATTTTTCTTTCTGAAAGAACCTATTTGTTCTCCTGCAGCACTGGTGAGGTCTTACTTTTAAGGACCTCAGGTAACTGGTTGACTTAGGCAGGGTGACTCTTTCCTATAACTTGGGCATCCTACAGTATTGTGTACCCCCCTCAACATGCTCTCCTGCTTGGGGGCATGTGTCATCCTTTTTCTCAGCCACTGGTACTGCATTTTTTCTGGTTATTTCTTGTACCTGAAGCCCTTTGACCACACAGATGTCCATCAACCTCATTATAATTTCCCAGGTTACTACTTATTACTAAGTCTTCCAATTATTGTTAAGGAGAACTGGATGTTTGCCTTAAACTTTTTCCCAGGATTCTTTGACTGTAGTAGGAAGCCCTAAAGCCAACTCCATCAACAACTTCTTGACGTACAAACTGTGCTTAGAAGAGATGCCCCCTTCTCTGATGAGGCTGAAATGGGAAAACCTGAGTATTCAGTGCCTGAAATGGGTGAAAGAAAACAGCCAGGAGAAGCTGTTTGCAGTGGACTTCAGTAGGATTGGAATTCAATGTTCAGGGTAAGTAGAGTCTGGTAGTGGTGGTGTAGAGAGAAATTTAAATCCATAGACACAGAAATGGTTGCCCAGGGCTGGGGTGCTGAGAGGATGGGGAGTCATTGCCAAAAGATGAGATTATTTTTGTAAGGGGGATGAGAATGTTTTGAAATTGGATAGTGGTGTTACTTTAACAACTTGTGAATATACTAAAACATAAATCTAAATTGTGCACTTTAAAACTGTGAATGTGAAATATGGTATGTGAAGTATCTCAATTTTAAATATGTGTGAGAAAAAGATAGTTGTTATAAGCTTATGTGAAAAAATGGGACGGAATGGATAATAAGGTTGGCTGGCCACTTTGATCTTTTTTTTTTTTTTTTTGTATTTTTAAAAGCCTGAGGCAAATAGAGTAAATATTCTAATAATAATTTTGCTTCCTGGATTTCATAAAGACTTCAATAAACAGGAGAAGGAAAATATTCTACAATTTTATTTAATTCTGATTATTTTTATAGCATAAGTAAATATCTGTAAATCTTACTTTATGTTTCAGTAAGACCTGGAAAAACCCTGAAGGCTATTTTCAAACAACACTGTTTCTGTTGTTTGTTAGTTAAGACATATGCTATTAAAATTTTGATGGTGATGTTTTATATTTTTATTATTTCTTCCTTTTAATATTTCTATATTGATATAATTAATTATTTTTAATTAAAGAAATTAGTATTTATTTTCTAAAGCAAAACTAAAAATATGAAAAAAAAGGGCACAATAAAAATAACCAAAACAACAGAAAACAGAAACCAATGTTACTTCTTACTACACAACGGAGATTCAATGTGTATAATGTTATCTAAGAATTGCAGATAGTTTAGAAACTTTTTCTTTTACATATCAGTTTAGAATATCAATAAATATTCTCTAACCTGTTTGTCAGTAGTTGAAAAGCATCCAATAGTAATATCTTTGCTATGGGCATTGAGATTACTTTTAACCTTCTAATACTATAAATATTTGAGCAGAGGAGATCTTAGCACATTTATCTTTGTACATATATCTTATTTTTTAAAGATACTTCTGTAAATGAAAATTTTACATTAGAGAGCAAATATATATCAGTAAGACATTTTATAAATATTTTAAAGTAAACAACTCTACGTTAGACAGCCTTGGAAAGAGTTTATTAGTTTGTCAGTTTCTGGCATCATTGAAAACTCAGTTAATTACCATGATTTTAAAATGAAATCATGAGAACATGTAAATGACAGAATCTTAATTCATCTTTGATTAAATACATATCTCATTTTGCAGTTATGTAATAGCAATATTGAACAACTTATGTATTATTTATGCAACTATTTCTCTTCTTGGTAATTGCCTGCTTATATACATTGTTTTGTTTTTATTGGTGTTCCTCTTATAAAATATTAGAACTAGAAGAAAACTTAGATACCATTTACTTTATTGCCTTCCACAGATTCATAGAGAGAAAGTCACCTAAGTAAATGTGTGTTTAACATTATGGTAAACCTTTCAATTATAAATAAGAATTACTTATTAAGTAATTTATTAATTCAATAACCTAATTATCTCACCATTTGGAAAGGCTGTGATTGGTCAGGTCTTATGATCTTTTCTGAGGTTTCCATGAAGAATAAATGTGACAAAAGCATGGATAGAGGTATCACAGCTACAAGTGTTCATGCCTATTACATGTAGTAGTATGTACTATGATAGGGAGATTGGAAATGCAGTGGTAACATGTACAATATGCCTTGGAGAAACAGAGGAGAAAACTTTATGGAAGAGGTGCTGTTTGGCTGAGTTGTGAAATATATGTTTGGGTTTGTAAAACAGAGAGCAAACAGAATACCTTTTTATCAATAGATATCAATATTTGGACATTCAAAAGTATGTATTTAAAAAGTAAGAGTTCCTGAGATGGAATAAGAATAGTCAGAGTCAAGGATGGGTGTGAAGCATTACGATCCATCTCTGAGCACAGCCCTAATATCTGGCTCTTAGATCAGGAAAAGTTTGTATGAACTTTTGTCCCCTGAGATCACATTACTCTCAGGCAGTGAGGTCAATATTTAGTAAAAATAGTTTATGTATTCAACTGCTTTTCAGATCCCTTTCTAAAAAATGTGTTTTACTCTGCCATTTTAAATGGCAAACAAAATTATTGATAAATCTTCCTCTTTTTTTATAATTATGCTTCACATACAAGTCAAACAGTATAAAACTGTATATTAAAAAAGTGAACAGTACCAAGTATTTTCTAACTACTTTATTTATATATAAGTAGGGAATCCAGAGAAAAGTGCAAAGTGTTATGGTCTATTTCTAATAGATCCTCAACCACCGACACCCTCAAATTCCTTTCATCTGCGGGATCCATTATAAATAATATATGAATAATCTTAATCTGGACATTTATACAGCCAAACTACATCAAGAAAACATTTTATTGCAGTTGCTTCTTTATAAAAGCTAAATTTTGTCTAATATTTAAAATGAGTTTAATTATGGAGCAGGATGTTAAGGGTGAGAAATAAGAAAAGTGAAATGTATGCTGGGCTACATTAGCAATTTTTATACATATGAAGTGAACACCTCATTAGAACTAACATATATACATTACATTAAAGGCCCTTGACTTTCTGGGATTAGAGCTTTCAGCTTCCTCTGGAATCACTGGGTAGGAGACTAACAGAGCTACTAACAGAGCTACCCAAACAGCTACTAAGAGACATAGAGGTCTTGCTTAACACCAGCCACCAGTTAGGCAGGAGAAATGTAGTGAATAATTCATCTACTGGCTTAACCAAATATTGATACTCAGCCCCATATATGCCAAAGGAATATTTTGTAGTTCAGTGCAGGTATGAGTAAAGGACAAGAAAATATGGTAGCACTAGTTGTTTGTTTTCGCAGGTTATGCTATCTTTGAGGAAATACAGTATCATTTACATTATTAATGAGAACATGTCTTGGATTATCTTTAAGAGCATTCTAACACTCATAGTACATCATTTATTTTCATATTGTTGGGGGCATGAAGTGCCCTGTTTATTTCAATATATTCTTTTGAAATTGACTTTTTGATTTGTTTCCTTGATTTTTTTTTTCCTTTCCTCTTTAGAAAGAAACCATCCAGGATTAGGATAAGCATCATTTTATTGCATTTCTATCTTCTTTGTATCCTTAATTTTAATAAATATGATCTCCTGTTTCTATTTCCATTGCATAAGCACAAACTTTATATTTTGAAGAATATTTTGTTTAAATGGAATTTAAAATAGTCCATGTTTAACATATTTTTTTTCTTTTACTCCAAACTCACTTTCCAACCTATAATACTTTGTTGAAATTCCAAGTTTCCTAGAAGAACTTTTCTATTCAATTCATTTTTATTTACTTTTTATTGATTTTATCTCACACACTTGCTTCAAGCAGTAAATAAAAGGAAGAGAAAAAAAATTTATAGCTATTGAATGATGAAAAAAGTTTATGTAACACTTTACAATAAACTCTTTAGATAAAGGGAATACCTTCATTAAATTTAGAAAACATACACTTACTTGTATAGTACCATACTGATTTAGCATTATCATTATTCTCCTCAAGGACTTATGAGACTCAGTATATAGTATTTGTGGCTATGATTTATTACAGCACTGTAGTAAGGATACTCAGCTAATCATAAGGGAGAAAGACAAAAGCAAAGTGCAGAGCAATCCATTTTCAGGCCTCCTATGCTTTCTCTCTCTCATGAACAGTTGCAGACAGCACACTTTTAAACCAGCAACAAAAACACAGCAACCTATATGTTATGTTTCTGTCCAGGGAAGCCCCATACCTAAGGTTTGTATTAGGAGCTGCTTCTATAGGTGCTCTCTGCTTAGCATTCACCAAAGTTCCAGAGTCCCAGAAGGAAAACAGGTTTTTAGCATAAACCACATGTGTGTACAAACAGTTTAGGCACAGTGAGCCACCCTTATCAATTAGGGAAAGTTTTATATCAGTGTATGCAACAGCATATCAGCCAAGTTCACAGGCAGATAGGGTTAACCTTACAAGCAGAATTTTCTAAGTATAGCAGTCACAGGCTTACTGTGTTAACTCTTATCTGCAGAGACCTTGATTTCTATCTAGATCTCGTTGGCCAAGTATTGTTAGGATTCTCTGGATGTCTCATATGTGGTAACAAATTCAGTACAATATTGTGACATTATCTAGGCACTATGGCTTTTTACACTAATCCACTAGCTAGGGTATACAATCATCTTCCAGCTAGCACTGCATAAAGGTTAAAAAGCAGAAAAATATGAATATCTGTAAAAGTAATGATGTAAAAATACCCGTTGACCTAAAATTCTTTGTTCAGGTAAACTTCTTGAATTGAGTATGGCTGAAATAAGATTTTTCAGATTGAAACTTTTTTTTAGGGTTTGTCTCTTTCATAATAGGATTTAGATGTATTAACTGATTATGATACTGTAGTTCAAAATTAAAATTGTTAAAGCTAAGGCTTAGAAATCACAGAACTGTTAACAGTTTATAGAAATTATCGGTGTATAATTTTATAGTTTAATTGTTCTATAGCTAAGAAATTAATGCAAAAATTTAATTAAAAAGTTAAATGACTATTTTGAAACACAAAATGATATACATTATTGCAAATGCTTTGTAATATGTAAATACTGCTACCTCTAACCCCATTCCTTATTTACATCAATTTCTTGCCTTAAACCCAGTGGTCTGTTAGGTGAGCCTCTCATAAACATCTACACCTTAAAATTCATCAATGCATTAATAGCAGTCAAACTTAAAATAATTCTAGTTTCACTGGTTCCAATGTGTTTCTAATTTGAAATTTCAAGCAGAGAACATAAATAATGTGTCTTCTCTGATCACATACAAATGTTTAGCAGGTAATAATTAGACCACATTATAAGATATAACCTTATTATTTTATTACTCAAAGTTAAGTAAAATCAGATATTGAAATTTTGATGTATTAGCAACATCCTTCTTTATCACACACTAGTGCTGTGTCTGTGTGAGGTGTCAGCACCAAAATGAGACGGTCAAACTGTTTCCTAAGAGGACTGACAGGGTGTTAAGAGCCAGTAAATGAGGCAGAGATGAGGTCTGTGGTGACACATCAGGAAACTTCAACTTCTATCAAGGAAAAGTAAAAACATAGACAGTTTCAAGATCAAAAACTTACCTAGTCTAGAAAAAAAATTAGAATAGCAAGACTTTTTGGAAGACCCAGAGCTTCCTTCTTTAAACAATTCTGCTGTATATAAATAAACCACCCTCTGAACCCAGAATTTAATAAGCAGTTAACCTAGTTATATACCTGTGTCTCTGTCCTATAGGAGTATCTGTAAATATGAGATAGTTTTAAAAGAAGAACAATGCAAATTCAGAGAGATCCATTCCAATATTTTGTCAGTGCTGGCTTCTTAAAGACGTGTGAGTACTGCTTAAATGATCAGAATCCGGAAAATCTGGAATAGAAAATAATAGTGCTCACAAGCTTCTACAGGAAATACCATATTTTACCATATTTAGTCTCTAAAAATGTGGAACTTTATTCATGTCTGTAGAAACTTTGGTTTTATAGGCAGATTCAGAAGGTGCTTTCAGTGGGGTAATTCATCTGTGGAAAATAAAAAGATAATATAGAAAGTGATATGGAATTTATTTGCATTTCTGACATGTGGACTGGGTTTGAACTCTCTTGGTTGAGGGTCAAAAATTATTAGAACTACTCAAAAGTTCTGCCTTGTGAGATGTGAGACACAAATATACCTACTACAGTGCTCAAGATTCAAATTATGACAGAGTAATTGAGCAGGCATGTCTCTCTATAGTTGAGAGGCATTTCTCTCTCTCTATGGAACCAGTTTGGGTATCAGAAGGAATGGAAGCTTTGAAAACATGGAGAAAAAAAAGCAAAAATCACTGATGTTACAGAGGATGATCAGATTTCTCTGAATGGCCTTCAGGCATAAGATTTTAAAAAGTAGTATCTGCATAGGAAAGAAAAATTAGTCCTGGGGTAGAAAATAGTTTAGTGCATTGAGGATCTGAAAAAAGGAATCTGGCTGCAGCAGGATGAGAACATGAATTCCATGAAATGAGACAGAAGAGGTGGGCAAGGGTTTGATTCTGCAGGGCCTTATGGACTGTGTCAAGGGTGGGTGCAATCACAATCATGAAGGATTATTTACAGAAGTTTAAGGCTTTTCAATATAACCAAGAAAAGTATATTATTTTTTTGTATCTTTTGAACTACATACACACACAAAATGGAAATTTTCATTCAATTTGGTCACTTATGTACTTTGTTATTCTGAAAGGTATCACAATAATTAGAACCTTATTAATTAAATTCCACTACATTTGCCTTAGTTTAGGTATTGCTTGATGTATAGAACGTTCAGAATTATCAGTGTAGGTACAGCTTTACCAAACATGAAATAGCAAATATGTTATCTGTCATGTGTAACCTCTATCCAAGCTTATTATGCTTACAATCATTCAAATTCCAATGGCCCTTTTATATTTTGTGATTTAATAAGCCATACTAAAATGTGTATCCTAATTATACACTTCACCTAACTTGTAAGTGCACCTACTACAAGTGTTCATTCAACAGTCAGACAATTGTTTACTACAGTCTTAAATTTATAGCCAAATGTCTACACTTTTAGGAAAGCAGTTCTTTCCAATGTATAATGTTAATGATGCATGAGAGTGCTTACAGACTGCTGAACTAATAAAATCTGTTTCAGATCAGCCCATTAAATGTGTTTTCTTGGTTCAAACTGGCAAACCAACCAATAAAAGAGAACAAAATAGAATAATGAAATAATACATCTTGAAATAATTGTTATTCATTTAACATAATGTTTTTGTAGTATTTCCATGTATGCTCTATAATGTGGTTTTTATTAACACATTTTTTCTCTAGTACAGGTATCATTAGCTATTTTAATATTACATATTTATTGTAATATTAGAGCACCATTTCAAATTTATAGAACACCTGAAAAATGTGTACTTCATAAGTGTAAGCACATTTTTCTTAAATAGATAAATGTGTTTAAACATATCATACTTTTTTCAAAAACACACAAACCTAAACCTACAATTCAAACTTAACAATTGTTTTGCTTAGTTTTCCTAAAACTTTCTTAGGCTAGTAGAACATTTGTATTTGAAGTAATTTAAGAAACTTATCTAATCCAACATTTACATTTTATAAATGAAAAAAACTTAATCTATAGAAATTAAATAATTTGTCCAATATTACATGTCACTCAACTTGCCTATCCTGTGTCAAAATATCCAGGGATTTTTCAGTTTATATTTTTCTGCACATATCTCATTCTTTCCCACCTACTTTCCTTTCTACTGTTTACACAGTGAAGTTAGTGAAAATAAATGTGTTAAAAGATATATTGAGTACACATATTTCTTACCATATTTAATATATTTAAGACCTCTGATTTTAGAAAAGAACATGGACATAGTTATATAAGCATATCATCTAAATCTATAGATAATTTGGAATGGTAAAAATTCACTCAGAAACCTTATTTTCATTTTATTTAACAAAAAATTAAGATGCAGTTACTATATGAAAGGCACTATGCATTTTTCTGGGGATATAAAGACCAGCAAGACAGAGTTTATGCTCTAGTGGAGGAGACAAACAACAGAAAATTCACTTAAAATTACTTTATTGTCAATATCATTAAATGGAGGGGCAGAAATAATAATAGATACTGAATTAGAAAATGAGGAATAATCGGCAAGAAAGGCCTTTCTATAGACTGGTCTCTGGCAGGTGTGTTTTAATGCAAGGCCTAGAACAAGTGATCCATGTAAAGAATGGAGTTAATGAAGGAAGGGTTTGAGTTACAGGCTTGAGTTGTAAGGACAGTCTTGGACATGTCCATTGATGTATTGATGTTCAACACATTTGACCACATCCATGAGTCTCTGTTTGTCCTGTTAATTTGTTGCTTTTCATTTTATATCTCACATATAAGTGATATCATGCAATAATTTGAACTTTTTTGTCTGGCTTATTTTGTTTAGCATGACTATCTCAAGGTCCATTCACACTGTTGCAAATGACAGTGTATTTGAAAACTCATAAGCAGCAGAGAGCATGTCATTGGAAGGGGAGCAGAGGACTCAAGTCAGTACCACAGCCTCCTGAGAATGTCCAGCTTTCTTCTTCTCTCAAGCTTATGTTGGGATAACATTACCTCCCTAACCACCCTGCTTTTCTCACAGAGGGCTAGAGTAGGAGCCACCCTCATTTCTGATTAGTCTTACAGTCATTTTCATCTTAAAATGTGTTGGAACACTTGTCTTTTTATTTGATCCCCATATCAGTTTTCTGAGGCAGCCAGATCAGGACTTTAAAGGGTTTACACAAATTCACTGAAATCTAGGGTACAAATTTTTATTATTATGTATTTTGTGATCCATTTTATAACACTGTCCTGGTCAGCCCCCTGTATTTTTGTGCTTTGTTTTTATTTTCAAACTTAACTGCTTTACATTGCAGTGTGCAGAGACTTCTACCTTGAGGAGAATCCCTGGTGCTGTCAAATACCCTTTGTGTGCACTTTTCAACTGCCACATTTGCTTATGTCAACAGTTTTTGTGACTTTTCTCTCACAAAAAGACCATTCTTATCTCTGATAAACCCTTTAGATTCTATAAATTTCCTTAGTTAGACTTTGGAAAGAAGACAATGAAATATTCAGTCATATCCTTAGCTGTTTTCTTATAGCCTTCAGAAAGCATGTTCGGGGGCACTGCCCCAGCATGGAAGAATTGCTCATAAGGGACCACTAAAAGTTAAGCCTTCGATTCCCAGCCTGACACTGTGCAGAGACCTCTGTGCTAACACTGGATTCTCCTTTAAATAAGCTCCTCCAGAAGATGCAAAGCAGCAAAGTCCAGGAATTACCTGATATTTCATAGGTCCTTATATTACTCCTCTGAAAACTTAACAGATGATAATAGTAAAGTCACATAAGGACATAAGAACCTTTTGACCCTCCCCATGATGTTGCATATACTTGAATTTGCTAAATAGAAGATTATTTTCCTTTATGTTTTTATCCCTAGAATTCTAATATCTTCCATCAGGTAGAAGTAGAACCCTGGAATATGTACATGTGCTTTCTATAAGGGCCAAATTATAAGTAATCATTCATTAATTTATTTTTAATCAATATATAATTTACGTATAACATTATATTAATTTCAGATGTACAACATAATTATTTACTATTTGTATACATTGTGAAATGACTACCACAATAAGTCTGGTTAACTTCCATCTCTACACATACAATTTCTTTTCTTGTTATGAGAATTTTTAAGATATACTTTCTTCACACTTTTAAATGTACAGTACAGTATTATTAGCTGAAAAAGGTGAAGGTTGGGACCAAAATGTAGCCTGTGAGCATTGTGGCATTAGTATCATCTATAAAGTGACAACTGTAAACCTGGAAAAGTAGACAGGGTGGTAGATCGTGAAGGATCCTGTATGTCACTAATGCTAAATATTTCAGATTTTATTTATTATTTACTGAGATATACCTTTAAAGTTATATTTAAATGAAATTGAATTTTATAACAGAAATAGCTTTTTTTTTACCATCACTAAATGGGACAATTGGCCTAATTTCCATTCAATTGTATTTAGAATGGATAAATTCTAAAATGCCTCTATAATTTAATCTAATAGGTATCTTTTAAATTAGTCTATGTTATGGAGTCCAATGTCTTAAATTTATTAATTAAATTAATGGTAACATTATAAAATATTGAATGTTGCAAGACATATTATCAAACCATTCCATATGGATAAAATGGTAATTTTATGTGCTACAAGTGGGAAAATGCAAATAAGAGCAATTAAATTTCTGTGAGTCAAATCATTAATAAAACTCTCAGGCAAGTTAGATTGAAATATAGTGTTTTAATAGTGCTGATTGTCTTTAGATTTGTAGCTGCTCCCTAATAATAAAAGTCACATGTATAACATCTTTCGATAAAAATTATAGAAATGCTAATTATTACTAACATTTATTGAATGGTTTCTATGTGCCAGACCAGCTCTAAGTACTATATATACCTTATTTCATCTAATTCTCACAGTGACCATAGAAGATAGGTACTATTATTAACTACATTTTAAAAGTGAAAAATCTTAAGACTTGGAAAGTCTAAATACATTGACCAAAGTGCTTTAGCCAATTATTGTTAGAGCCCTGATTCAAAGTCATGTTTTTTGCTTTCTTAGGCCAAGTTGAGAAAAAGACTTAGGATAAGCTTACTTATATACATAGTGACCTATTTCAAGTTTTGTAAAAAGAGTAATCAGTCAAATTAGGAAAAATGTAAAAAGCTAATGCTGAATTCTGTTAATGGGAAATAATTTCTTCTTCCCCCTTAATAAATCAATTTTTACTCTAAAGCCTGAAAATTAATCAGGTTTATCATGGTATGCCTAACTATAGGCTGTTATTAACAGTCATGAAATTATCAGGACACAGTGTTTAACTTGATAACATGGCATGAACGAATTTCCAAAGGTTGATTTTTATGGTGCATACATTAGAATTTCCATTCATTTTTTCTCAGTTGGTTGACTGCTAATTCCAACAAAAGGAGAAAAAAAATTCTTAAGGCTAATTTTTTTTTCTTACTAGGACAATATAGTCTCTGGTCACATTGCATTAGCGTGATGAAGTATCTTTAATAATTTATTTATATAAGGTTCACATTCCATAAATAGTGCTTAGATTCAAAGCAGTTTTTTATTTCTAGTTAAAGACATCCTCTAATGGAAAGATAAATTAATTTCCTATTTTGGCTAGCTTTATAGAATCAAAATAGGTCTTTCTTATTAGTCAACATAAGAAAGTTGCTTCCCCAATATAGTTTACTTTTTATAGATACAGTTTTAATACCTCTCACTTCAAAAAAAAAAAGTTAAGGTTTTAACACTAAAACAACCATATAGAAAAAACTGAGAATATGAAGATGATATATATATGGGGGGAATACAGTTCTTACTAATATTACACTACAGAATACAGTCTGTGGAGAGATATTTTCTTGTCACAGACACTAATGAAAACATTTTCTTTGAAAAATCACATTCAAAGAATTATCAACTATTTTTCTGCCACAGCAGAAATTAGAATTTTTTAAAAAGTGAATTTTTCTGCAAATGGTGGCCTATTTTAAAAGGTCATCATCATGCCTTTATATTCATATACTTTGTTTTCTTAGTGTGTAAAAAGACTCTAGATGTACAATATATTTTATATTTGCAACACTAAAAAAGTGATATACTTTGGGAAAATTCTTTTATTACTCCCTGCATGTGCTCTATTAGATGTACACACTTTAAAAAACACATGAGAATTATGGATAGCAACAGATTTCAGAAAATGATCAGAAATCTTAATAAGGATAAACGTTAGGGTTGGTAATAAAGGGCCCAGATATAAAAAGGATCATAACCTACCTGCTTGTTTTCCTTTTCTCTCCAGCCACTCCATATCCCCTGGTGTAGCACTCAAGTAGTCCTGCCAGTACCCTCAATTTCCTTACCACATGCCTTTTATAGATAACCAAAGAACACTCCAGCCACTGTCCTCTTTATTTCACAATTCTTATTACTGCTGTGTTTTATTTCTCCAATATTTATTTAGGAACTGCAGTCATGGAAGTAGTGACTCTAGTAGCACAAGTGCCACGTGAGTCAAATAGGCTCAGATCTAAAGTATTTTGTTTTGTGAGTTTTTTCCCATCCCTGTTTGAATTGCATTTCAACCCATGGTCCCAAGGCAGGAACAAGTGAGTATGCTAAAAACCACAACTTCAAGTAATAGGTTCTGAATAACAGTAATGAATTCTGAACACTCCAGGGCAAATATGGGCCTCATATGTGAGAGAGGAATGAGATCGGTCCATGGGCAATAAAGCATAGAGCCACTATCATCTAGTGGAAAAAGCAGGATTAAGAAAATAAATTGCTATTGAAGAATCTGAAAGTTTTGGGCAGTGAGGCAGAAACTAGAAATGAAGAAATAGGGAAGAAGCCACATACATGAAGTTAATGTTAAAAGGTTTTGGAATTATGGTAATAGAAGGGGGCCTGGTGAGATTTCTCATGATGCTAGATCGCAAACACAGGTGATTTGTGTGTGAGTGGGGGGAGATGCTTCAGCTTCACATTTGCAGGGAGAGATACTGGTGACCTATTTGAAAGTGACTAACTTAATTTCTGCTTTTCCTTTTACATTTTAAATCCTAGGAAATGGTTCAGATGTGCCAGGCTTTTATTACATTAGTATTCTTTCTGACATAAAGAGATTGAGAGACAGACAGGGTTCTAATCTGTAATCAGCTTCTCACTGATACCACAAGACTCACTAATAAGCCAAGAGAATATTCCTTCCTAATCTACACAGTTTATTACTACAGGTATTGGCCTTTATTCCTTGTGCACATTCGCAAACCATGGCACAAGGATTGGATTCCCTGAGCTATGAGATGACTTTTGTCTCTCTGACTTAAGACCTATATTTATTAATTCAACAAACGTGTACCAAGTGCCTATATCTTGCTAGGCATTTTCTATACCTAGGATTATAAATTTAAAGAAAACAGGCATAACTGTGACTTTGTTAAAGTCAGAGACAAGCCGGGAAAAGAGAGTGTATATTGGTAGATAGATTAACTAACCTTCCTATAACAGTATGACCAGAATGAAAATAATTTAATCCAAGTTGAGGAGAAACCTGGTGACCGTTTTAGGAATGCCCTGAGGTCATCCGTGGGGTAAGAATATACATGTAATCCTAATTACGATAATTTAGGAGTAGGGAGTGGGGGCCAGTAGGAGAAATGATCTCCTCCACATGTAGAATTAGACTGTATTGTCTGCAATGGTAATTAGCACTAGTTTTCATAAGACCTGCTTACCACACAGGTGTATTCCAGGGAAATAAGCCTGCCTATAGTTCTCAGTGGTAGACATACTGACCTAGAAGTACAGGGTCCAGATGGAGCAGAGTTCTTTATTCTCAGGAGCCCGTGAGTCACAGAAAAGGTCAATGCCAAGGCTCATCCAGATGACACCCAAGAAACAGCTTTTTTGCCCCTAGAAAATAAGAAGAAATCAAAAAGTATAATAACTTTCTGTAGAAGGGGTAGCTTTCCTGAGAGAGGAAATTGGGTTGCCACCCGAGAGGATGGTTATCAGGGAAGAAGTAGGGCACTTAAGGAGAGAAATCCAGATCAGCAGTGGAAATGGTCCCCAGAGGCTCTTTTCTGTTAGGGTTCAGTATAGAAGTTCTTTCCCTTGAGATTTTGTCTCATCGGCCTCTGTTCACACTTCTCTGTTGACAGTGTGCCAGAATTTCTTAACAATTCAATTGTTAGGTACAGTTCTCCTGTCAGACCTTTTTTTCATTTCTTGTCTTCAAGGAATATGAGGATGTAATAGGGAGATGTATAAATTAGCCCAAAATGCCAGCCTTTGTTCTTTGCACTCTCTAATGTCCTTCTGGAAATATTCAACCTTTTGAATTATCTACGTAGACAAATAGATTCTATTGATGTGGTAGAGGGCAGTGGTCAAGGTATTTATTGAAAGGAGGCTTGGGTATATTCTGTTCAATTTTCCCTTCAGGGTCTTAATCACTAAAAATACAAAGGTGGCAACTTTGTACTTTTAAGTGCAGAAATGCTTAAAACTATTTTAAAGGTCGGGGGGTTCCCAGAAAGATACACACGAATTTATAAAACCTCTTAAACAGTGATCCAAATGAATTTGTTTGAGGAAAGATTTTCTTATAGGGAAAAAAAGCAACTAAAATTTAAGTTGCCTGTCTCAAGGTAACTAGAGTTTCTAAATAAGTGAGCAGAACTTTGCCATGGATTTTGCAGTACTTCTGTATCTGTTTTATTCTTTTAAAGGCAGACATTTCTCAATTCTTTCCATCTTTTGTAGTATGAGATTATTTCACAAATTATTATTATAACTCACAGTAGAATCCAAAATAATTCAAAACACAGTAGTCGAACAACCCCTGAAGAACAAAAGGCCAAAAAAATCATTTTTGTAGCATTCCTCACCTCACATCAAAACTAAGAGAAGTTTGTAGAAGAGAAGAATTGCATGCCTTAGGGTAACTATGGGATATCCTCAAGGAAATCAAATTAAGAAAAATAATTTTTCCCTGGGTAGTTATATGATAAACTTTGTTACAGTAGAATACATCATGAATATTCAAGATCATTTTAAAAGACACAGTCAAGGAGCAAGCAGAGAAAAATGATGCTGAAGAAATGCATTCTTCCAGGTGACAGAATACAAAACTGATCTCAGAGTCAAAGAACATGATTTCAAAGAGGAAACAATCTCAGAGGGGTTAAAGAAGGTAAAACCTGAAATGTGTCCGCTGACCTTGGCAATTTTATAAGGCATTCCGAGAATTAAGTCAAACTTTCTTTGCTATATTTTCCTTGAAGTATCTTGGAGCAGTTGGCTTTGCAAGACCAGATATCTGGCTTTTCCTTTCCCAGCTCATTGATCTAGTATATTTTGCTTTAAAAATGCATGTCATTTCTGTCATGCTCAGACTTTTTCACTGTAACATGTGTCAACAAGGCAGGGGATGGAGTTGTTAATAAGCAAGTGTGTGCACATGGCATGCACGCACACACACACGCACACACACACTCACTAACTAGTGAGACAGAGATAGAGGAGAAAGACAAGAGGAAGGGAAGGCTAGAGGGAGGAAGAGAAGGAAGGAAGGAAGGAAGGAAGGAAGGAAGGAAGGAAGGAAGGAAGGAAGGAAGGAAGGAGGAAGGAAGGAATTTGCTGAATTGAGAAACCAGGATTTAGATTTCTTAAAAGTAGCTTTAAATTATATTAATTTATTAAAACATTCATTTTTTTTTAGAGATTGTAAGGATATACAAAAGCATGAACGTCGATTAGTCCAAATGTAGGTGTGGGAAACAGAAAATTGAGGAAGTTCATACCTAATAGACCTTTCTCTTTTTCCCTGTGAAGTAGGAAGGCAAGGGTTCTTTGCAGGGAAAAAAGTGGCAGATGTAGGATTTAAGAAGAGAAATACAAATTTAGACTAATTCAATGAGGATAATTATAAATGGGGACAGAGACTTATAGTAGTATTGGTTTACTAACCTGTATTGTAATAGATTCCATTATGAGTCATGGAATCTGTAATAAAACCGAACTTTTTCCTTTATATATATGGAATGTATTTTATATTAGAGCACACATGAAAATACCACATTTCAATTTAAGTTTGCAAGCAGCTTTAAGAGTTACCTAATTCATTGCAGTAGAGGATCTCATAAGTGGTTAAAACCGTTTTCTCTCCAAACTGTAATATCTAGAGATTCTCTTAAGATTTAAAAATACAATTTCTAAAATTATAAACCCAATCAGACATTGATAGACACTAATGATTAAAGAGAAAACATGTTAAGTAGAAGCATTATGAAAATGCAGGTAAGCTTTATAGTGTCACTTCAAGGAACAGAGTAGGGCAGTAGTACACAGCTAGAACCTATAGACTAAGTATATTAATAATATTGGGTAGACCTGGATCTCAAGGCAAGAAATGAAGGCAAGGAGGGTGGTGAGAGAGAGAGAGAGAGAGAGAGAGAGAGAGAGAGAGAGAAACAAAAAACAAAAACAGTTATGAGGTGGGGTGATGAAAGGAGAGAGAAAGGGAGGGAAGGAGGGAGAGAGGGAGGGAGGGAGAGGGGAGTGAGCACAGGCAAGCATTTTTATCTGGGCAGCCATGAAAAAAAAAATAAGTGTAGTGGTAATTGCAGGTTCACAAACCATGATTCACTCTGGGCAACTCGGGTACGAAAATGTGGCCCAGGATATTGTAGTGTACCTTATTTTTCACAGATTTTTTTTCGTATTATTTCATACAGATGCTTTTTATAAGCAAAATACAGTGCTCAATATGAAGTATACTGACATTGGCCCTATCATCAGGAAAATTACTAAGAAAGTATATGTAGAGTTGAATATAGATAAGGACAAAAGAAGAAGAAACATAAATATAAATGATCCAACAAATTTCATTGCAAAACACATGCTAAGATATAATTATTTTTAATTCATCATATTTATCAACTAATTATGTATGCTAATGCATGTTGTTTGTCAGTAAGTAACAAACTATTTAACCATTAAACTTTTTGGTGGTAACACAGCAGTTAACTTACATCAAATGCTTATTATTATGACAGTAGCATGACTTTATATGCAATTTCACATCAGACTCTCACGACTCTGTGAAGGGTAATATAACCCCTTTGTTTAAATGAGAAAACATATGATTACAGAGAGTATATGTTTATTCACCAGGCATCAAAATGTTAGTGGCTGGTTTCAAATGACATCGAGTGTGTCTATTCCACTGTAAGCTAATACCTGTTACATACACTCTCTCCCATGTTTTAGTGAGGGTGACTCTGCATTCTGGTTGGCATAGGACAGTCCACTTTGAACCTATCATCCCTGTATAATTATAAGAAGAGCTACTTTTCACTTTTAGGATGTCCCAGTTCAGATAATAAATTGGATACTCATTCTAATCATTCTTCACATTGCTATAATTGACCTATTTCTACCTCAAAATCTAACATAGTATGCGGTGTGCATTTGTGTGTGTGTGTGTGTGTGTGTGTGTGTGTGTGTGTGTGTGTGTGTGTCTGGGAGAAATAAATGGTCTGCTAAATACAGTAAGGGATGAAAAATGACCATAGTGTAGCGATTCTTTCATTGATTTGAAGTTCTCATTTGCAAAAAAACTATTTAATAAAACCTGAAATAGAAAGTAGATAATTTTGTGCTAAATCTGGATTACAAGTATAATCAGCCTGAATAATTATAACAAAAACTTAAGTTGTCATCTTCCTACAAAATATGCCCTTAATGGACTCATGAATACTTTCCCCCAAAAGGTAGATTAAATTAATATTCACATACTGGTCAAATGTGTACGACACTCAGTAATTTTAGGCCCACTGAATAATGCTCATTCAGGAAATGATTTTTATTCTATAAATTTCGATACTCCAATCTTTTGATGTATGGTTTTATAAATAAAATGAAAGAGATATGTTTAAAATGACTTAATATACTGTATAGAATCAACTTCATAAAATGCACCAGACCAGTAACTTAAGGACTTGTACACAAATTTTAAATAAAAATATATAAAATTTATTATATCTATGTACATATATATGCTAAGTATATCTTACATATCTATTGCATATATTACATACATAATTTACAATAAACATATGTATTTCCCATATCAGCATTTCATATATTATTGGTATAACATGTAATAGAAATAAACATTTATCGAGCCCTTATTAAGTGCAAGACACTCTTCTAAGCACATTACATTTGTTTATTTTATTATCTAATCCTCATAATGACCCTGTGGTTGTGAGGTGCTGTTATATGTATGAATTAGGAAACTGAGTCATTCTTCAAGATTATACCACTGTTAACCAAGAATTTAATCTGAGCACTTTGTCCACTCTAGTCTCCCTTCATGGGTCACACATGCAAAACTTTAGTTCATGCACATATCTTTTAGTTTTAAAGCTAAGCTTAAGTCTTAATTTTTACACAATATTCTAAAGAAAAAAATGATTTTTTCAGTCCTTCTGGTTTCATATCCTTCAATCTAGTCTGTATTGTGCAAGCTTGATACTCGGAAGTACAATCAACACCTCCATTCAGGATCAGTAAACTGACTGAAGAGGATTTTTAATTTACACAGTTTATTTTCTGTGCAGTTATCTTAGAGTGTGCATGAATTTCATCATCAATATTTATTTGCTCCTTGTTTTTTTTTTTTTGCTTTACTAATATTTTATAGTCAAGTATCTGTACAAATATTAGATTTTAGGCAGTCCGGTCATTTAAATAGGTCTGTTCTAGAAATATTCTTGTTGCACCTACTCAGGAAAAAATCTTCCCCTCTCCTATATGAGAAGAACATACAAGAGACATGGTTTGTGGGCTTCCTTGCTGGGATGTCACAATTTGAGAAGTTTCTGTAAAATTATCTTGCTCTATTACCTAAAATAAATTATCTCCATGACTTACTGCAACATTACTAAACATTTCTGGTGGTTACTATTAGCTTGGGCTTGTATAACTTAACAGTTTTAGATATTGTGTGTTTGTGGGGTGGGAAGGGGTGTGTGTGTGTGTGTGAGAGAGAGAGAGAGAGAGAGAGAGAGAGAGAGAGAGAGAGTTATGTATAAGCAGTTATTATTTCTATTTAATTATTTATAACAATGAGAATTTTTAAAATATTAAATGCTTCCTGTAATCATATGGTTAAGTTTCAATCTTATATGAGATGAGAAGAAATTAGAAGTAAAATTCTGCCAATTTCTGGTCAGTTAATTGAATGCATGTTTTCTAGTTCAGGCATTTAGAACATGGAATATTTTTCTGTATTTAATAAAAATTTGCATAACATGTTAACATTTTAAAATACCAGTGTAATTTTGAAGATTGTCTAAGTCTTCATGGAAAGTTAAGAATCCAGTTTTATAATTTTTTGATTCTTAACTGTTTAGTAAGAATCCTATTATCTCATTCCCCTACAACCTTGTATTTTAATCCCAAAAGGGCTTTCCACAGTTCATTATCTCTGAATATATAATTGTATCAGACAGGCCTATAGAGGAATGAGGCATTTACCCAGAGGACCTATGATGGATCTTTTTACAGTGAGAGATCTTTCTGGTCATTTATTTGAAGCCATCTCTAAATTTCTACTAGCTTAAAAAACTAAATTATTAACACAACAAATGGAAAATTAAAACTTAGTTTTTTTGTAAATTTGTTCAGTATTATGTAAGCACCAATAAATTAGACAAAAAAAATTATATGTACTAAGGTACTTGATATCAAATGTAACTCAAATGTGTCAAGTAAGGGATGACTTTTTTTCTATTTCTTGATGGAAAAATAGAAAAAATATTTATAATTTTTTGCTATAGCTGCCATTTATGTCATTATCATAAAAATGTATTCTAATTTTGAATCTGATTTTAAAGCAAATACTTAAAACACTATCCACCACAACAAAAGAATTCACACTCTTTCTGTCCTAGGGCGGTAGACAAAAATCATTCTAGTTCTCTTTAATAAAGGGAGAAGTTTCAGCTTTACTATGTAAAGACTTTGAAAGTTGCCACTCCCATATTTAACACAAAAAAAATCTGGGTAAACTGAAAATCAATGACTTTTCTTGGACCCATCAGAGCACTGACATTGCAAAGCAAACTACCATACTGAAATCAGAAGAGCAGGCATGTCCAGGGCAACACTAGGAAGATCTGCTGACATCGGGCAGAAGCTCCTGGAAGCATAAGCTGATAGGAACACTTAAGCTGTAGTTTCTAAGAATTGCTGAAGGTTGAAGGTGGACTGGCAGGGTAAAGGGAAGAATTATTATGAAATACACTCAGTGACTTTTCTGTAGCAAAGGATTACACTTGGGGGGAAAGACTTTATCAGAGTCTTTTCTCAGTTGGGGAAAACAATTTCTCCCACTGCAACCACCTCCAGGTTTTCTGTATAACATAAGGAGAAAAAATAGTTAACCGGGGTCAGGGTTTCAAGAAAATATACTGGAAACACTGCAATCAGGGAAAGGAAGACGGGGTGGAGAATAAAAAAGCTGTACCACTAGAGAAACACATGGGAAGGTCATAGCCTTAAGACATAGACTCACTAGAAGACTGAGATGGAATCGGAAGATTGCAAAATGCTCCCTCTCCACCTCACCTCACCACCATGCTAAAAGATAGTTAGTATAATAACAGCAAATTACAGCTGAAATTGCTGCAGGACACACACTTTCTCTGAGAGGAGTACTTATAGATGCCCAAAGTCATGAGACAGCAAGCATACAAGATGATTTTAAGATCCCTGGAGCCCTTAGTTACAGTAAAAATTAAGAACAGCCTAATCCCTAGCCAGAATAACATAAATCCGCACAATAAAGCCCTATTTTTTAAGCTCATATTACCAATAAAACATATTTCGCTTTCTACTAAAAAAAAAATCACAAAGTTTGCCAAAGGCAAGGAAACATAGTCTTAAGAGACAAAGAAATCCTCAGAACCAGACTCAGATATGATACAAATGTTAGAATGATTGGACAGGGAATACAAAGTAACTATGATTAATATGCTAAGGGCTCTAATGTAGTGTATGACATGGAAGAAAAGATATTAGTAAGGTATGAGTAAGGTATATAAAGTGTCTCTAAAAATAATAAAAAGAAAAGCTGAAAAAAGAAAAAATGTTTAGACAAAAAGGAAGAATGCCTTTTATAAATTCCTCAATGGACTCAAAAGGCTGAGGAAAGAATCACTGCTCCTCAGGTAGGGCAATAGAGAATCCAGAAATGCAAAGTGGCAGGGGCGGAGAGAGGAGAAAAATCAAAACTAATTTCTGAGAATGGTGCAGCAATATAAAAAATGTAACATGTGTAAATGAATACTAGAAATAGAAGAGAGAATAGAGCAGAAGAAATATTTGAAGTAATAAAGGCAAAGAACTTTCAAAATTATGGATAGCCACCAAGCAAAAGATTCAAAGCTCAAAAATATCAAGCAGGATATATAGCAAATAAACCTTACTTTGGCATATCACATTCAAACTGCAGAAAAAGATAAAGAGAAAACCTTGAAAACACAGGAGAAACTTAGACCTATATAAAGAAAGAAATAAATGTCAGAAAGTAATAAATGATGGTAAAATATTATTCTTAATTGATCTAAAAATTAAATGTTACTAAAATAATATTAAGAATATATTAGGTGAACAATTACATTGCTGGTAGATATCAGAAGCTGAGTTTCTAACTATTACCATAGGAAATTATGGATAGCAAGAAGAGGTTAGAATGACCCATGTGCTTATAGTTTCATATGGAAACATCAGCAATAAACTCATGTTTAGCTTAATATACACATGCATTATAAATAGAGCCTACACATATCCATACCTACTAATGCATGGATTAATATGCACACATCTATTCCCTTGCTCAGTCAGCTGAGAGGGCCTATAAGCAATGACACCCCAGTAGTAAAAGGTATATCTACAGCTCAGGTCTTATTTTCTAATACCATTCTCCAATAAAATAAATGAGGTTCTTTCAAAAATGACTGATTCTACAACTCAGGCAAGAAATATACAACATGGTCCTGGAACATTAAAAAATAAGGAAGTATTCTAAAACAAAACGAAAATAAAAAACATAATGATTGGAGTATAGAAATAAGACGTAGAAATCAACAAAGAACCTCAGTGGTCAAATGTGGAATGATATGAACAAAAATATATAGTATTGCATTGTAATCCAAAGTATAAAATAACTATTCATGAGTCTATAGTAATATATGATTGAATAGCTAAATATTTGAATTGGGATAAATAAAACTCCCATGCAGAAGAATGCCAAATGATTAATTGAGATTTTTCTCCCTCAAGGAAGTGGAGCCTCTCTACTTCTTAAGTATGGGTTGCACATAGTGAAAACTTTCCAAAGAGTATAGAAAGGGAAAAGGAGTCTCTTTACAGTAGAGGAAAATAGCAAGCACTGTAACAGCCAGGTGATTAGACATCAACAGTAATAATTCAAGTTGACAGTACACACCCTAGATACGATGTATTGAGAATGACACTTTACCTCTGTGGTCTTCCTAAAAAACAAACAAACAAACAAACAAATAAACAAAAAAAACATCAACAACAACAACAACAAAACAATAAATCCAGTCTAATCATGAGAAAAATATCAGATAAAAACCAGTTGAAGCACATTCTACAAACTATTTGACTAGTACTCCTCAAAACCATCAAGGTCATCAAAAATGAGAAAAGGCTGAGAAACTGTCATAGTCAACAAGAGCCTAGGAGGCATGACTGCTGGTTGTAATATATTACCGTGAATGTTATCCTGGGACAAAAAATGGACATAGTTAAAAACTAAGGAAATCTGTATACACTATGAACTTTAGCTAATAATAATGTATTAATATTATTTCTGTTATTGTGAAGAATGTACCATACTAAAGTAAGATTTCAATAGCAGGTGAAATTGGATGTGGATGTATGGAAACTCTCTGTATGTATATCTGCAGATCTTTGTTACTAAATTGTTACTCTTCACTAAATCTAAGTCTGTTTACAAAAAATTGTTACCAAAAAAATGTTTAAATACCCACTGATGGCTGATTGTGAGGAAGGAGTTGAAGGGAAAAGAGTTTAAAAATTCATATATAAATTAGGAAAATTATTGTAGACAAAAATGACTGTTGTCTGAATTATAGTATGATGATAGGAGACAGACCTTTTTATTTAATTCTATATTCCATTTAATGTAGGTTGATGAAGAAACTGAGCCTGTAGAAGATAAAGTGTTTGGTCAAGGTGATACTTATATATTATTTCTAGAATCTATATAGAAACTGAATTCTTGAAGATGAAATTGTTACTCTTCACTTTTCTAAAACTCTCTAGTCTAAGAATTTTTAAACTGCTTTTATTTCCTCTGGCTTGTACATTTATCTGAGGTTTACCTTTTTATTTTGTAAACCATACTTATGGAAATAAACTCTTAAAATAACTGTTTAAACCTAAAACAATAATAATAAATTTGAAGATACTGCTTTTAAAAAAAGCAATACCTCCTCTATTATTCCTTTGTTAATGTCTACTTCCATATATGACAAAACATCACTCTGCAGTTGTATATTTGCCTAAGGCAGTTTTTGAAATAAAGTATTTTTTATAAATTTGGAACTGTTGAGGTCTTTGGAATAGCATTTCCTACCATTAGTCAAATGACTTTGTTTCTATAAATAAAGGATCTGCTTGTGTAAAAAAAACTAAAACCAAAATCTTATAGCTTTATGGGTCTTCCATAAAATAAGATTCTAAAAATCTTATTCTATGATTTCCCATTTCCTTTCCCTTTTCCTCATCTGAGACCTAGGATTCTTGTAACAATTTAACCTAGGAAGTATCCTTTCCTAGGTATATCATAGGAAAAAAATAACAATCTTTTGTTAAACAGTTTGTTACAGTGATAGTTGCATATGTATAACCACAAGATAGCAAAGAACTACTTTTTTTGACTGTAGACTCATATATATTTCAAAATCTAAAATAAACAATTGATATTGAGAACTAGAACAATTCTAGAAACAGAGCAGTTGGTTTTCCTTTCTGTATTTTCTAAGCATTTATACATATAAGACACCCATCAGGGCAGTTTGCTCAAATTCAATATAGAGTTCTCCTGAAGGGCAGAGTTGTGCATGAAGTCACTGCAGAGATGCTAGGTCTTCCTCTTATTATAGTTACCTCTTTGGCTCACACACTGAGCCTTCATCTAATGATTTGAAGCCAGGTAACAAACTTGGCTCCCTTCCCACTCTTAATAAAATAACATGGCATTTCTATAGTAAGAAGTGATGAGTAATGAAATGTAATTTCTCTTTAATATAAAATAAATATGTGTGTATTAATGTAATATTTGCTCATAATTAAATCCTTTATGTTGAAGATAATGATTGTTGTATATAGAAGAAACAAGGAAGAATTTATTTTTAAGCAGTTTTAAGTTTTGTAATTTTATGAGCAAGACCAAAGAGAGCAGTGTGGATATATGTTGTCCATCAGAGCATGAAAAGAGCTTCTTTATGCAAAAAGATTCTGAGTGATGGCATGATCTGCAATGGTATTTCACTTGTATTCAGTTGCTTAATACTGTTACTGTTCCTGCAATTTCTAGATGAAGCAAACTATTTCATATTCCAAGCAGGTCTGCTCACCGAGACAATATTAATGAATAGTGGCACCACATCAAGTTTGGAGGAGGACCAGCCACAAGGAAGTTATTTATGTAACTTATTATTCCAGGCTGCAAACCAAGAAGCAATGGCTCTTTAACAGCCAGGGCCAAAAATTAACAGAGCAAGGAATGTCTTATTCCTAACAAATCAATATCGTGAGGCTTTTCACTTCATTCCACTAGAGTAATTAAAATGTTTGTATCCAAGAGGGTCCACGGGGCATGATGCATAACAAGTTTTAGCCACCTCCTACAACCATCTCTAAACAGCACTATAGCCAAGCATTTCCAGAAACTGCAGCCGAAAGGGACAAGTGGAACATAAAGCAGTGTTCTTCATTAATTCATGCGGAGGAGCTCTATAGTGATAGCATATGTTTAGGTGGTATTTTTTCTAATTGAGATGAAGTAATCCATAAAGCATACATAGGAACAAACAACCTAAGGTTTTATCATATGCTCATAGAGAATCATTTTAGGTATTACAATTTATGGATTCCAAAGTTTTGAGTTATTGACTTAATGGATTAAATAAGTTTCTGTTGTTGTTTAATGGCACTGTAATTATCAAAAGTAATAATGCACAGAATTAAAAATAAAATAATAGAAAAAACTTTTTAATTAAAAGAACTTCTGCTCCATTTGAGGCATCTCAAATCACTTTCTGTAGATGGAAAAAATCTATATTTAGTTGTTTTTGTTTTCCATTTTCCAGTGATTGTTTTGGTCTTTCTAAATCATATATGTACACAGTTCTTTATTGAGTTATTGATTTTATAAATTACTTTTCAACTTCCAACTGTGATAAATAAGAAATTAGCTTCTTAGTTGCTTCTTACTCATCTTCTCTGTCATACTATATAAGACCAGATATGAGGAGATTAGTCACTAGAATTTTCAGAAATGAGTCACCTTATATATGAATCTGAAAATATAAATCTAGAGTTCAGAGGACGTTTAAACTGGAGGATGAATTGGGATTGATATCATTGGCATATAGGTAGTATTATAAAGCAACATACTAAATGAGCTTATCTGAGAAGAGGGATTAAAGACAAGATGTACTCTTGGAATAGATGGCAGGGGTTTATGGTTGAACAAAGGAAAAGTTGTCATTTGAGAAAACTAAAGTAGCAACAAGAGTAACAAAAGAAACTATGAAAGAATGTCACAGAAACTGCTTCAATCAGAATTCACTTTCAGGTGCCAGACACTAATCTACATTTTTAAACAAATTGGCATTAAATACAGGAAATTAAATGCTTACAAATTTGATGGTTGGGCTGGTCCCATAGAAATTGCTCCCAGAAAAAAGGGAGCCAAGGTTTCTTATCAAGAGGAGTTTCATCTATTATAAACAGAAATCTGGTGAACACATAGGCATTGTCTCAACTCCTGGCTCCAGGATCATGCTACCTTAGCCACAATGTGAAAATGAAAATCCACCAGATCAATGGGCTTTACAGTCATGCCAACAAGCTAAAAGAGTACTTCATGCTCTCCACTCTGCTCCCTCCATCAACTTCAATTTCTAGACTCACTAGTGCATTTCATTGGCATTACTTAATAAATAAGTTTCTGTTGATGTTTAACTGCACTGTAATTACCAATACAGTCTGTAAACTGATATATACAGCAGTCTGGTTTTTAGCTTTATAGCTACTATGGTACAGGAAGGTAAAATAGAAGAATATTAGAACAGTTATTAAGTGAGTCATGTATAAAAAGAAATGCAAGAACAGAGAGTAAATTCAAGATGAGATGAGTACCCAGGTGTGTGCACTGCTACTGATAAGGCAAGTGAGATGAACACAGAAATGATCATTGAATATAGCATCATGGGAGGTCCTTGATAATCTCAACAATAGATAGGGTAAAAACATTATAGGATGGAGTAAGTTGGAGAGTGAATAAGAAGTGAGGAAATGGAGAAGAGAATAGAAACAATTCATTCTCATGGTTTTTTGTGTGTGTGAAAAGTAGAGAAATGGGAAATAGTTGGAGGCGAATGGAGAGGTCAATGAAAAGCTTTGTATTTTGTTGGTTTTAAATAGGGCATGTTGGTAAACTGTTGAGAGTAATTTAGTAAGGAAGAGGAAGTGATATTTCCAAATAAATAAGGGATTACTATAAGATAAAATCCTTAAGAAGATAACAACTGAAATTAGGGCTTTTCCAAATAGAGACAATGAAGGGACAGAGAAAACCACAGGAAGTCCAAGATGCTTGCAGAAAAACTGGATATAATAATGGATTGTGAGCCTAATTGGATAAAATGACAAATGAAGATAGAAAATGAGGGATAAATAGTAGAGAACATTGGTCGGATCAATAAATTGGAGTTTGAATCAGTGTTAAACATTTTAGAGTGGACCAGCTAGAGTAAAATGGTAAACAAAAGTGGTCAGAGTGATTGCAGCTATGGCTATTGTTATGAAAGATTTAGAGTGTCATCTTAGGAATGTGGGGTTGAGGAGAGTTTAAGAAAAAGTTTTGTTTTGTTTTGTTTTTGAAGTGAGGAGGTCAAGAAACAGAACCAGGGATGAAGGATGGGTCGTCTTGGCTTAATCTTTGATAATAACTGTAGCACAAATGGAGGATAAGATGGTGAGCTAGGAGAAAAACCACAAAAAATGAAAACATCTTTAGTGAGTGAGGCACCTGGCTTAGAGTTATAGGTATACAATGAGTAATTTAGTAGAATGGTATGAGCATCAGAGAAGCTCTAATTTTGAACAGAAAAAAAGAAAATTCATATATGCTAAGTTTAGATTTGTTGTGGGGACTAAAAATGATAATTAATTTAAGGTGCCATGTCTGAACACACACACACACACACACACACACACACACACGTGTACACACACTCCATACAAGTATTGTACTGCTAACTAGGAAATCTCATTTCATGGCCTAAATATAAGAAGTTTTTAGAGGAGGCAAAATTTGAGTTATTACATGTTACTTTTTGATAATCCTAATAAAAACAAGATAATCAATGATTTTTACAAAATATTTAAATATTTTTGGCATGATATCTCTCCTATAATGAATTCCTTGATGATATTGGCTACTTCACTAATCTCTGTGTACCCAGCTGCTGGAACACTGTTAGGTGCATTGAACCAGTATTGTTAAATTCAAAGTTTTAAGAACCTCAATTACATTAAGAGATTCTTCTCAAATTAATGATGTATGTATGGGGAATTTGAGAGCCTAAATTAGCCAAGGCATAGCAAATGGAAAATGTATTATTCTATAGTGAATCACAAGAAATTTGAATAGCATTTTCAATTATCAAGCATTGTACCCTTTGTATTTCAATGTCTAGTATATTTCTGATTCACTAAAATAAATGTGGAAAGTGTGATATATTATTTTTGTGCATGTAATAGCAATTATTATTATGAATATTTTCAAGAAAATCAAAAGATAAGACCCCACCTGACCCTGGAAATTTCTTCAGACAGTCTGTGTTTATGGTTCATTAGTGATATGCTCTAGTAAGCTGGTGAATAAATAATCATTTTCATTCCCTTTGGTTGCTTCAAATGCTTATGGAGGCCATTAGCAGATAAGAATGACATTAATGCACATTTTATATAATAAAGATTCCATGAACCTAAGAATCTTATTTTCACTGTCAAGGGCATATAACCACAGTAGGGGGATGATGAATAAGAGATAAAAAGCCAGAAATAGCAAAATTCAATACAATTTTAAGTGAAGTGCAGCCAGAAATGTAAGTGAAAAAATACAATTATGTACCGGCAAAAGGAGACATGATAATTAAATCTAATGTATAATATGCGTGTATGTGTAACAAATATAAACATGTATGACACAGAGGAATTTTGTGGATATAATATGTAAAGTTGTGTTTATGTACACATATCATAAGTAAATTAAATTATATTTAAATGTGGTTACATGAAGAACAAATGATTTATTTAAATCCTTGCCTGACAGCTTTTATAGATCTGTTTTTCCTTTAGATATAGCTAAAGTTAGTTGGCACAGAAAAATAAATGTAATGCAGATCATTTCAAATTCTTACCTAAATATACACATACAATTCAATAACAGTACCGATAACACTGTGCTAATGAAAATTACCTCTCTGATTATTGTCTTATGTCTCCATTTCCTTCTTATATTGGTAGAAATCATTTGTGAAAACATTGATTTACCCCAAAGTAAAAATTATCCCTCCAATTGTTGATAGCTTGTCTTAGAAAATACTATTAGGATTATCTACTACTCCTTGAATACTGTTAAGAGTGGGGGGGAAAAGATTTCAACTAAATTGCTCATGCTGCACAGGGGAAAATCTTATTGGCCTGATAAGCCATATATTTTTAAGTATAATGTGCAGGAAAAAACATTTTAAAATGTTTCATTTCATACAATATTCAGCCTCTTTTGTCTATATTTTGATAAAATTAACAAAACAGACTGACCATCCCATGCTCCTATGAATCACTATTTACTAATGAGCAGAATGCTCAGAGCTTTATTAGGAGAGGAAGACTTGAAAGAATGGCTCAGAATCTAATAATGTGCATTGAGTCTCCACAAGGAAACATTCTTAACACTGTAGCACCTTTAAAAACTAGGAATAAACCCTGCTCTAAACAATAGAATCAATACTAGATAAGCCTAGTTAAGTATACAGGAGAGACTCCAGTTTTTCTGTTTTGTTTCAGGTTGAAATTTGAAAAATGAGACTAAAAATTGTGATTCATATGTGTTGAATCTTGTTTTAGTGAAGAGCTTTTCAGGGAAAGTAAAATGACACTTAGTCCTCTCAAGAGAAGTACAAAGAGACAGCTGATTTTTTTTTAATGACTCATAAAGATGCAAATAACAACAAGAAGGAATATTTGAAGTTCAAAGTAATTTTGTTTCTGCCAAGCAAAGAACTAAATCAATATTAACACAATCCGTACTACAATCCCAACTATAATCCTAACTAAATTGTTTAGAAAAGTATGTCAAAATATTTCTATTACTTTATTTTAAATATTAAAATATTTTAATTATAAAAATAAATAATTACTGGTGTGTTCACTTTCTAAAAACACAAGTTAATATTACACAAAATTTGCTTCAGATCTTGCTTTTTTGAAATAAAATATTATACATATTGCTGAGGCTCAATGCTCCATATCTTTCTTGGATTTTCTCCACCTCCTACCACTGAGTATCCTCCCCCTGCATATTTCATAATATTATAACATATATGCATACATATATATGTATTAACACAGATATTTGTACTTAAGAAGATAGCATTGTATGGTTTGAAAACATATGGTCTAAATGTTTTCATACAGTATACTTCCTTACACACTTAGAATCCAAGTTCATTGACTCAGATTCATGTTAATCCATGTTAATACCCCAATCAATGGGTATATACATTGCTGTAATTTTCACCATTTCAATACTGAAATGAAAAGCTCTTACATTATGGTTTTTTTTTTTTACATGTGTAAGTTTTCTGGGATATACCCAGTTTAATGAACAGTCTCAACCAGATGTATATAGACACAAAATAATTTTAATATTCTGCAGTTACTGCCTTTTTTATGTTTTTCTGAATCTCCCTTCCAGTTATTTAATATTTTGTATGAGTTCCATAAATTCTCACTTTAGGTAATGAATTCTGTATTAAAGCCTTAATCACAACCTTCATTTAAATTTTACCTTTCTTTTCTCATCGCAGGTTAGAGCTGGGACACTGACTGCTAGTGGTGAGGAATTTAGGTGGCAACCTCTGGCTCTAAGACACTTAGCCCTGCAGCCTTGTTTTCTAGAGATTTAAGATGAGAAAGAGGGAGAAGTAAAGTGAAAGTTTTTGTTTGTTTATTTGTTTTAGGTTTGTTTTTACTTACTTTTTATCATTGTTTTCATTTTTCTTTGCTTATTGCTTCTTCTCTGTATAACACTGATGGCCAATAACTCCTCTGTGCAGCAGCCTTACAAATACTAGATTATTTATCTACAGCTTGACAGACACATGTCCTTCAGGTAAACACTTAAATTTCTTGATGGTGGAACCTAGAACAAATGCAAATCTCTCACCTGTCTTACCTCTAGCCATCTTACTGCTGAGAATTCTCTTCTCAGGGCAGAAAATTTGTGCATGTAATACTGCCTCCGTAGCTCAGAAACAATTCCTTTTAACCCACGAGAAACATCGACACATTGCCACGCAAAACATGAGAAAGTTGTGGGCTGCACTCCCAACCTCTCTTTCTGCCTAGCTTCATCTCCAAATTTGCTTTTCTTTCACTTAGCCACAGGGCTGATGAACCAGTTTGCTTCCTAAGCAATCACCCAACTGGAGAATAAAAACCTACATACTGTTCTTAAAGGAGTGCCCAGATGGATGAGTAACATCTCTGAGACCCTTTCTTTTCCCAGGTCTCTTCCCAAGAACACCGTATTCCCAAGAGTGACTCCAATGACCTGTATCTGTATTAAGATGATATGTGGCGGTTCACCTTTAATCTCTTATTGTAGTCAATTACATTAATAGTTATCTGATATTAAAATATCTTTGCATTTCTGGAATGAATTCTTCTAGGCCATGATGTATTCTTTGTACATATTCATAGATTATGTGCATTAACATTTATTTACTCAAATTTAATTTCTTATGGTGTTCTCATCTAATTTGCTACAATTTTATATTGGGCTTAAGCAAGTAAAATATTACAAGTAGAACAATGCAGGTTAGATGTTTTTAATTACATATTATTTTGGAGGTTTATGTAAAACTAAAACATGCATTTTATTGGATTATAATATATTTTTAAGACTTTCACTTTTTTCTTAAATCAATTTGAAAAAAATACCATTTCATCTACATTTTAAATTAATTGACATAAATTTACTCAAAACATCCCTCTATGATTTTTTTTTCTGTAAGCATCCCTTTTCATTATTAACGTCCTTTGTTTTTATTACCTTCTTTCCTATTTAATATTTCTAAGAGTTTGTGTATGTTTTTAGTCTTTGATATTCAATAGTGTTTCATAAGTTTCATTTTTGGTACGTTTTTTCTATTATTTATTTCTATGTTCTTTGATTTTATTATTTCTCTTTTTACTTTCCTGAGTTGAATGCTTAGCTCGTTTATTTTTAATTTTCTTCCCTCTAGTCTCCACTTGAGCTATATGCCACAAAACTTTAGTATTATTGCTAAAGTCATTCAATTTGAAATATTTTTATTACTATCTTTTCCCCCACAAACATACATTAGTTAAAATATTTTGATTAATTATTTTTTTCTCTGTAATGTAAATGTATGTTGACCTTGCTGTGAACTAGCCTTATTTAGGCTTTATTTTGTAATGTAAATGTCATATAAAGAGACCATCTTTCAATATCTAAAACAAAGAAAGCTGAATGCATTGCTTGCTGGACAAGAGAGAGTTGCATTTGCAAAGCAAGTCTCTCCAGATAATACAAGTACTGATCATAAGTGGAGTTGGAAGTAGCAGAGAGTTTAGGGCCTTTGAGAAGCAAAATTGTCCTAAACTGGTGACTTTCAGCTCTGGAAACCTTGTTACTGGAGTGAGTTTTTTGGTGATTGGCTTCCAAAAGCATGGTATCTGTCTTGGATTGATTGAAATGGTTTTAAAACTGAAAGAAAACCACCAGAACACGCGGTAATCCGAAATGAGAGAAAACACCAAAACGCGCAGTAATCCGAAATGAGAGAGATCACCAAGACGCGCAGTAATCCACAAGGAAGGGAACCACCAGGAAGCGCAGGAATCCAAGACGAAAGAAATCACCAGGACGCACAGGAGCCCGAGAGGAATTCCAATTTATTAAATGGAGGAGCGAGCTTATATAGGGGAGGATCCGTGGGGACGGCTAGTGTTCGTGGTAGGGTATTGATTGGATTGTGGTAGGGGCTAGTGTTGATAGGTCTCTTGGGCCTTCACTAAGATGGAGGGGGCTTTTACGCCAAGTGGCTTTTTCACTAAGATGGAGGGGGCTTTGGCGCCGGTGGGCTTTTCACTAAGATGGAGGGGGCTTTTGGCGCCGTGGGATTGCTACATCCTGGGATAGGGGATTTTGCGCTTCACTTCAGGTAAATGGAAAGTTACAGGGTTTGAGGGGGTGAAAAGTTAAGGGTCATTTTGTTCCAACATTCCCCTCTTTGTTTTTGGGGGAAAGGGGGCGCTGACTGCCTCAAGCTACTTCCTGCTGAAAGGGGGCGTAGTTTTAGGGCTGTTTGGGGAGAGGAGGGAGTTGCTATGCGAAAGGAAAGTTGGAACAAAAGACCTGTATATAATCCCATGTTAGGTGGGGAGAAGAAGATAATTTCTGTTACGTGAAGTCCTGGAGGGTTCCCTGCAGCCAGAAATCGTTGATCTGTTCACAAAAATCTTCCCAGGAATCCTCGGGGTGGAGAGCCCACAGGTCAGAGTCGAGAGCCTCCAGGAACTGTATCCAGGTAGCCATCAGCATTCAGTGGTTTGTTCTTTAAAAGAAACAGGATCCTGAGCCAAAGGACGGTAGTATAATTCCTGGAGGAGAAGCTGATTAAAGGTTTGCTAGAAATTCTCCCAACCTGTGTCTGAAGAAATTTAATTAAGCAGGAAGGAAGAGACAGCCGAGAAGGATTATAGTGAGTGGCCCTAGAATGGGCCAGAGCCAGGTGAGGAAGGGGTTTGTAAAGAGATGTCCAGGTGGCGGGTTGGGCATTAGTTTTATAGAATGAAGTGGCTAGGTCCTCAAGTTTTTTATGTTGGTTTCAATAATACCTGATTCATTAACATAGTAGCAGTATTCCTCTTTTTAAGAATAAGCAAGTTCCACCTTTTTCTGCAGTTAGTAGTCCAGAGCCTCCTGTTTTGCAAGGCAACCTTATGTAGTGATGTTATTTTGTCGTTGGAGAGCCTAAGGACTCAGCAGTAGATGTAAGAGCACTCTCGAAGTTTAGAATTAAGATCGTACGGCCCATAGAGTCAAACTGAGGCTCCCGCCCCAATCCACCCTGCCACTGATGTTGTAAGAGAGATTCCAATCAAGATCTGGGAGGAAGGTCATTCTCTTATGTCTAGAAGACCGTTGAGGAGGAAGAGTAGTTCAGAGTTAGAATAGAGGGTGAGCTGGGGAACAATGGTGACGGGAGACAGGGAGTAGTAACGCTGGGAAAGATGACAGTGTAGAGAGTACCGTTGCACCAGAAAAAAGAACCCGGGATGCTGCGTGGGATTAGAAATGATGATGTTATAGTCGCAGTGGAAAGGCGATGACAGAGAGGGGGCAGAGTTTCCTAGGAGGCACAGTCTGGGGATAAGGGTGTGATTGACTGGTCCTCGGTTCCCATAAGGGAACATTAGGGAGATGGGGAGGATGTTTCGAGGTTTTAGAGGGAAATGAAGTTAAGTTTAGAGGGACAGCTGCCAAGAGTGGTCGCCTGAGAGATGCACAAAGAAAACAGTTTTGGGAGATATAGAAGGGAGAGTGTGGATTAAGAGAGATAAGCGTCGAGAGGATTTGTAGCCATGTGTAGGTGTTTACAGAAGTTGACTTGTCGGAGTCAGTGGACTCTAGGGCTGAAATGAGTTGAGTCTCTTGATGTTTGATGTCAGTAGATACCAGAGAAACCGAGTGGTTAATGGGAATGTATTGGCGGGTGATAGTAAGGCGTCCCGCAAGGGCGTGAAGCATAGCCATTACAATAAAAGGCACCAGGAACTACCCTCGCCCATCTAGAGTTCCAAGAATCTTGATGTGGAGTTTGAAGGAGCCACCTGAGACCTGTAAAATACTGCCACCTACCTTGACCTGTTGGAGATAGGGGTCACGGATTTTACAGGCCCAGTAAGGACATCCACCATAAGTTTCCGCCATCGCTTGCAATAATCCTGTCTTTGGTCAAATAAAAAGCAGACATAGGGACGGGTGGCGGGAGATAAGCTTACTGTCTGTCAGGGGTATAGTGACTGGCCCGGAACATCCCACTAGGGGCAGTCAGCAGTGGCGTGTAAGGCGAGTGAGTTGGATTTGTTTTTCAGTGTAAGTTTCTGAACCTTGAACCTCCAGACAAACAGACTGGATGAGAGCCCAGGGTAGGGGAGAGAGACTAAAAAGAAAAAATAAGAAAAGGGTCATAGTTACTCTGGGATAGGCGACAGGCTTCCGGGCGCCGAGTGATTTTTGAGTTTAAGGGGTTGGACGGGTGTGGGGAGCAGGCGAGGTATCGCAGTGGCTGGTGCTTTCCGCTGTCTGACTGGAGGAGAGGTTTTCGAGTGTATGCCTTCAACCTGGAAATGTGAATCCAAGGAGTTAGATTTTGTCTGGAAGGAGTAATTTGGCCGCTGTTGGAGTGGTTAGGACAACTGCAAGGACCCCTCCCATTTTGGTTGAGGTCCTTCTTCCACTGTGGGAGGGGTGTAGAGGACCTGATCAGCCAGGTTGTAAGGGGTTAGTATTTCTGACTTACGGGTGCAGGCAATAGCCAGTCCTGATATTTGCTATTTCACCTCTTATGTATGACAGGAGAGGAATGGTGAGGAGGAAGGAATGACAGAGTTGGAGGAACTATGCTTAGGGGGGTAAAAGGGCTACGCCCATACATAATTTCAAAGGGAGAAAGGTTGGTAGGGTTTTTTGGAAAGAGCCTAATCTTTAGAAGAGCCAGTGGTAGCAACTGAGTCCAGTCGAGATGTAATTCAAGCGTTAATTTGGTAAGGAGTCTTTAGGTCCTATTAGATCTTTCAACTTTTCCTGATGCCTGGGGGTCTATATGGGCAGTGAAGATGCTAGGGAGAGAGAGAGACGAGGCAAGATTTTGAGTGATCTGAGCAGTGAATTCGGGACCGTTGTCAGATTGAAGGAAGAAGGCATCCCAAAACGAGGTATTATATTAGTCAAGCAGGTGTTTGGCGACGCGGACGCCTGTTTATTGGTGCATGGGAACGCCGACCCATCCTGGAGAAGGTGTCCACAAAGACCAACAGATATCTGAGGGCGCTTTACCGAGGCATATGAGTGAAGTCAATCTGCCAATCAGTGGCAGGGTGGTGCCCCGCCTGGTGTGTTGGGTATGGTGAGGGTAGGGTATGAGGGAGGATTATTGGATTCTTGAGAGTCAGATAAAGTCAGGGCCAGGATGAAGGAACTGGAGGGATCTGAGGAGGGGATTGAGATGGAAGCTCCAAGCTTAGAAAGTATATCTCTTCCTAGCAGAGGAACTGGGCATTGTGGGATAACTAAAAGGAGTGTGAAAAGGAGTGGGGAGCATTTTGTAATTGGCAAAATAGGAGGGGGTTCTATGAGGGAGTATGCGCGTGTTCCCCCACCCGACAATCGGGTTTGAACTGGGTGTGGTAGGGCCTCCCAACCTCCCACAAGAGTGAAACGGTGGCTCCAGTGTCCACTAAAAATGAGATAGGCTGACCGCTACCACCAGACTAACCCTGGGCTCTGCTTTAGTGATAGTAAGAGTCGGACAGGCCCAGGGCCCCATCAGTCATCGGCCAAGGCGATCACAGGAGGGGATTGTGGAGTGAAGATTCGTTGTTCCATCTCCTTCGGGTGGTGGGACAATCGGATCCCCAATGTCCCATCTGTTTGCATTTAGGACACGGCCGGGTGGGGGCCCGGGGTTGTGGACACGCACGCCGACCAGTGGCCCTCCTTGCCGCATTTAAAGCACGCCCCGGGAGGTGTCCTTGTGGTAGGGTTGGCCTTTGTCTGTTTGGACACTAGTTGAGCCACCATCTGAAAGTCAGCCTGGCGTGCCCTTATTACGGAGTTTTTTTTCTCCTCGCAAGGCCGTGAAAGACCTTAAAGGCAGTGGAAAGGATTTCGCCTGAGGGGTTGCCGGGCCATGCTCTAGTTTTTTAATTTGTTTTTATGTCGGGTAGGATTGGGCTAGAAAGAGGGTCATTAAGATATGTTTTCCTTCGTCCGTGTCTGGATCTAAGCTGGTGTACTGTCGGATCGGCCTGTGTTAATCTGTTCAGAAAATCAGAGGGAGTTTCTTCCTTTCTCTGTATAATGTCTTGGACCTTCTGAAATTAACTACTTTCCGGCAGCCTTTTTTAGGCCCACTACCAGACAAGAGGCTTAATCGTCACTGGATTGGACACCTTGAACAGTATTATAGTCCCAGTTAGGATCTCTATCCTGAACTGCCTCGGTCCAATGGGAAAGGTAGGGTCTGTTCGCTAGTCTGCTCAAGTGTGTTTGGGCAGCATCCCATACCCTATGCATGTTCCTCTGATAGGAGAGTATTGGCCAGGAGCATAAAAATGTCCTGATGAGTAAGGCTGTATGCTTGGAGCACCCATTGGAATTCTTTAATATAGGTGGTGGGGTCGGAGCTAAAGGAGCCTAGCTTTTTTCAATTTGGGAGAGATCAGAAAGAGAAAAGGGCACATGGACACGGATCACCCTTCTGCCCCTGCCACTTCCCGGTGGGGCCATTAAGGTGGGAGGATTGGAAGGGGTAGAAAGGGAGGGGGCCGGATGTGGGGAGGCCACGGGATCGTGTGTGGCGGGCTGAATGGAGTGGAGCGGAAGAGATATGAATTGGGGGAGGTGTGTTAGGAGGCAGGTAGTGGTAGGGGCACAGCCAGATTTTTGGGGCGGAGATCGACACGGAGGAGGCTCATCCGCTGGATCAAGGTTTCCTTGGTAGCAGGCGGGAGGAGGAGGAGGGAGGGTGGGCGGAGATGGCTTTGGAGTGACGGCCAAGAGGAGTTGGGAGGAGAGCATGAGGAGCAGAGAGCAGGGTGTTGAGATAGAGACGGAAAGCTTGAACGTAGGGGGATTTCTGTCCATTTGCCCAGGCGCTGGCAGTAATTGAAAAAGATCATGGATGAGGTTAGAGTCAAGAGACCCCTCGGGAGGCCAAACGGACTGATTATCTAAGGGGTATTATGCCAATTTTGAGTACAGAGTCTGGTGAGAAGTTTAGGTTTGATATCTCCCTTAAGAGAGTGTGGAAAGGTTTCGTAAAAGGTGCATTGGAGAGGAGAGTCTGCGACGGGGAGGAAGAGGAGGCTCCCATAATGTTAGAGAGATAGGCAAGCAAAGAAGTTCTGGACGGCAAGGGAGAACTCTCCGCGACAAATATATAGGGCGCCCCCTATACAATGTGGGGGTTCCGGAGGGTTCAGTAGAACTGCTAGGAGACCTCCCAGAGGTCGCCACCCGTGGGAGGTTCCTAATTTGAGTCCAGGACTCAGGATTCGAGAGTGCCGGTACCGGCTTTAGGAGGAAGGCAAGGAACGTGGAGGAAAAGTATAGGGAGAAGGAGGGAGCCAGCCCTTTCACCTGCAAGCAGGTGTTGTCCCTATAAATTGGTGTAGGGTAGGACAAGAGTCCACCGTAGTCTTGAAGACTGTGGTGGGGTGTATTCCCTCTCCTCGGTAACGCCAGGAGGCCGCCGGATGGTCACGGGCTGGCTCTTCTGTTGTAGTAACTGGGGAGTATCCGCCCTAGAGGGGTTACTCACGGAATAGCCGATTGGTCGGTGGTGACTGTGACGAGCCGGAGCCGGGTCAATGGGCAGGGGAATTCCGACTGGGTCGTTCTAGGTGGCGAACGGGAGACAAGGGGCCTAATGAAGGCACTCCTTGTCCCGGTTTTGGCACCAATGAAAGAAAACCACCAGAACACGCGTAATCCAATGAGAGAAAACACCAAAACGCTGCAGTAATCCGAAATGAGAGAAAAACACCAAAACGCGCAGTAATCCGAAATGAGAGAGATCACCAAGACGCCGCAGTAATCCACAAGGAAGGGAACCACCAGGAAGCGAGGAATCCAAGACGAAAGAAATCACCAGGACGACAGGAGCCCGAGAGGAATTCCAATTTATTAAATGGAGGAGCGAGCTTATAGGGGGAGGATCCGTGGGGACGTGAGTGTTCGTGTAGGGTATTGATTGATTGTGGTAGGGGGCTAGGGGTGATAGGGCTCTTGGGCCTTCTCTCAGATGGCGGGGGCTTTTGGCGCCGGGGTGGGCTTTTCACTAAGATGGAGGGGGCTTTTACGCCGTGGGTTGCTAAGCATCCTGGGATAGGGGATTTCGTCAGCTTCACTTCAGGTAAATGGAAAGTTACAGGGTTTGAGGGGGTGAAAAGTTAAGGGTCATTTTGTTCCAACAAAAACAATATCTTATTGTTACTTATTCATGGCCTGGGACAATGACCAAATAAATTTCTCCTTTTGAAGAATAGGGATTTTTATCCTGAGGAGCACTAACATTGGTCATTTCCATATTAGATTAAAGAGTCTTGATGACAGTCATAAGTCATGTTGACCTATTTTAAGATTTATCTCTAATAATACTTAGAGGTATTTTAGACTTTGGAAATTTGTAAAGATAAGAAAAGTGGTTAGATAAGATGGATGCATTAAGAATAAATAATATACAATTTGGTAAATGGTTAGATCATTGAAATAAACCAAGTAATAGTGATATATATTGGCAAAATTGTTGATATAGTAATAGATTGCTAATTCACATTTAAGTACAGATATGTTTAATTCACTCTGACTCTTCCTTTCTAAAGGTTGGTAGAGACACTGTACAAAGCTGTGGGAAATGGACTTATATTGACTTAAGCCTAAGAAGACTTTATTTTCTCACCTGGTTTACCAATTAGTCCTGTCCCTTTCCCACATAGGTCTGTTTTAACACAATAACTTGTATGTGTCCAGGATAATTTAGCAATTCAGTGGATTTCTAATTTCACTGAAATTGCTCAATAGTTGAAATTCAAATATGGCCTATATTAATTTTGTTAATAACTGCTGTCTCCATGCACTGTAAAATCAACCAGTAAGTCCTACCCCCATCCCTTCTCTCCCTGCCCACTCCATACACGCACAAGGTCCATGGTTTCATTAGACTTAGGTAAGTTTCTTGGTTTCCAGGCTCTGTTCTGCCAGTGGAAGGCAAAGTAATAGAATAATTTTTCAGAAAACTGGGAGAATTGGGTGATCAATGACTCTTTTAATATTTTTTCCAATTCAACAAACTGGAAAAAGAAAAAGATAAATTGGTTTGAGTGGAAGAACATGATTCAGATTTATGAACAAATCCTTAAGGTGTCTTAATGATGGGCTTGAGATTGGGAACAGGATTTCTCTCAAGCAGTTGTAAGAATTATACAAATAATTCACTGATGACAAGTTACCTCACAAAACACACTCTTACTAAATTTTCACCAATTTACAGTTAGCAGTGTATAAACATACCTATTTCTCTGCACCTTTGCAGACACTAGAAATATCTATCTCTTTAATTTGTTTATATATATATATATATATATATGTGTGTGTGTGTGTGTGTGTGTGTGTGTGTGTGTGTGTGTGTGCGTGCATATGATATTTATATCATATCAATGAAATGTATATCCTTCTATATGTTTATACATTTATGTACATCTTGTTAATTTGAGTATCACTATGATTTGATGAAATGAGACATATGGTTAGAAAATAGAATAGAAAGGTAATGCTTTACTCGAAAAAATGGAGCTCTTACATGTGAGATAGAGTGCCACTAAATATTAAGAAGCTGTAAACATATGGAAGTTAATAACCCCAAGTCACATATGCTGTAAAGAGAACATAATTGAAGCTGAAAGACAAGAGCAACAAAAGTAATATTACTGAAATATTTTTCTCTAGAAAATCTTGCAAAATGGAAGAATTTATAATATATTCTCAACACCAGTTAGAAAACTCAAATTTGGTGAAAATCTAAGTATCTAAATGTTTTATTCTATTTGAGGACTATTTTATAATTCCTTTACTTATATAATCCTTACAGTTTAATTTCCTGATAAAAAATAGCTAAATAAACAAACAAGAAAAATTCTAATTAAGATTTAATTTGAAGCAAAAGAAAAATTATTAGTAAAATTTAAGTATATGAAGCTTTGGGAGAAATTGAGGACTTAATTTTTTACTTTAGGTTAAGCAGGTAAGAAAAGCTACAGATATTCATACATGTATCTGAAATTTGAAAAAAAAATTATACTTAATATTCTAAGCAACATAAAGTTTTCATAGGAAAGCTGTATAGATCTCATTCTACCAGAAATTATTCTAAAGTTTCACAGGTTAATTACTAGATGTAATACATGGGAAACTTTTTAAAGCAATGTTTCAGACACAAATCCTTTTTCATTACATTATTAATATGACATACTAGCATAGTAAAACATTCAGAGTGCCAAATGAATCTCTCATTTTTTTCAAGAAAGAAAAAAATAAATCTTGGTACTTTCTAGACTACCACACTCAGCTCTGGAGGTAATCATTAACAAGAGTTTCTCGTGCTTTCTTACAGAAAATGTGCAGGCATCTCTCTCTCTCTCTCTCTCTCTCTCTCTCTCATTTATATATATATAAATGGACCTGTACATATGCATACAAGTAATATTTGCTACTTTAATTATGTTGTCATAAGTAAAAACTCACCATATGCACTATTTAGTAGCTTTAGGAGACAATATAACATATAATTGTTTGTACTGAGTCAGTGTGATACAGTTGGCTTGGGTAGAAATCCAAACTCTGCCATTTGCTATCTATGTGGCCATGGGGAATTATGTAAATTTTCTGTGCTCCAGTTTTCATATTTATAAAAATGTGTGTGATAATAATAGTACATACTTCAGAGGTCTGTTGCAAAGATAAAATGTGTAAATTCACATGAATAGTCTCAGTTAAAAAAAAATAAAGTTTAGCTATCATTGTATTCTATTTCTTTCACCTATAATATATCTTAGCAATCCTATCCTATTTGCACATACAGATCAATCTTATCTTTTTAATGTCTACCTAGTATTTTCTACTCTCATATTGATGATCAATACTACAATATCATCACTTATGGGAGGCTCACCTTACATGAATATACAAACATATACTTAGTATATATTCTTAAAAGAATATATGTTGCATATAAGAATAATGGCCCCACAACAGATAAACAATGACAGAAATCTCTACAATTACATTAAGTAATTTAAGAAGTTTGGATAAAGGATTGTGGAAGGACTGTATATGACAAAAAAAAATTTCTTTACAATTATGTTTGAGGAATAGACCACAAAGGAATTAGCACTGGCTTGTGGTTGGTTAGTTGTGACAAGGAGAAAAATTAATAAGAACAGAATACCTAATATCCCTTCATTTTCAGGGATATAGTGTTCAAATGAATAACCTGAAAACTTAAAATCCAGTATGCATGTAAAGATAATGTGTATCTTTCTAGCTGCTTTAGAAACTTGTGGACAAGCTTATGCAGTGATCATTAAGAGTCCACTATCTTGAAGCAAAAAGTGGCCAGAATCTGGCATCAGAGAACCAGATTTGGTAAATGTCTTTTGCCAGGCTAACTTTCTAAGCTTATCTCCTCAACTATAACATACAATATGAAGGAGAAGAAAAATTAGATTTATTGCAAAGGATGATTTGAAAATTAAATAACACTATAAATTTTATAAATAATAGTTGTTACTACTAATAGTAACTTTGAAGATAAGGAGAAATGCAAAAATAGTGGCTGTCAAAAGTAATCCTTATTTTTTTAGAAAGCAGAGGGAAGTGAATTAATGTTTGAGCCTCAGATATGTATTTTAAAATCTCCAAATGAAAGGTAATAAAGCTTTAGAAAGAGAAATTGTGATAACTGAGAGCCATCATGAACTAACCTAAATAAAATGAACAAGCCTCATTTCCTTATTTTTGAAAGGAATACTAGGATAATACACTAGCAAATATGAATATATGAAATTCAGGAACTGGATGTAGAATATATGAAATTCAGAAGTCATTTGAAACAAAATCTCCCAGAATATTTTTGTAGACAAGATGAAACCTTAAGTAGTTTACTCACATGGGACCAGGATCATATGCACAAAACGAAAATCACTTGATAATCAATGGAGCAAGTCAGTGACTTCCGCAGAGCATTACTTTTATTCCTTGCTACTAAAAGTTGTATCTATTATTTATTTAAAGATAAGGAACAATACCTACTAAATGGGGAGCAAATATGAAAGCTTAAAAATATATATCAGGGAAGGGAAATTTTTCCCCTACCCATCTTGGTTCTTTTGGTTGGTCTAATAATTATATTGACACAATACACATTAACAGAGGAAAAACAAATTTTAATTTTATATGTACAGGAGCTCATAGAAATATGAGTGATCAAGTTGACAGCTTTTATACCTTTTAGAAAAAGAAACAATAAATTTCTGACAAACTAAAATGACAAACTTAGGCTTGGGTACTAATTAGTGAAGAAACTAAGCAGAATTTGTTTAAACAGCCTTCTGGGTCCTAAATTCCCTATTTCTGGTGATAAAAATGTCTTTCTCCCTCTGGCGAAAGGAAAGTATCTTTAACAGGGGAGATGCATTTTCTGTTTTCAGGGGAAAAGAGAGGAAGGTCAGAGTGTCTCTCTTACACTAGCTGTTTTTCATGTAACTTTAATTCAAAATAATCAGTATGCTGAAATGACACGTTTTGGGGCAGGCTGCACTGAACCCCATCATACAGAAGAAAACTTCCTTGAAAAGTAGAATGAGACACTATAAGGATTCTCACATGCAGACCATAAAATGTTTTAAGCAATAACACAGAAGATCAAATTAATAAAAAAAAAAGTTTATTATCACCACAAAAATAAGACATGGAGAAATACAAGTTAGTTGCTACAAGAGAGGAAAGGACAGGAAAGGATATTATGGGTGAACCATGTCAAATGGTTGTCCAAAATGCTAACAGACATTGAGACTATAGTGTAATGAAACTTAGTATCAGGATTGAGGGAAGTTATAGTCCCTCTCAACCTCTTCTTGCTAAATTCACAAATGGATTTATTGCCAAAGCAGGGAACTACATTTTCAGAAAGACCTTGATAATCTAGAGTAAACGTTCAAATGAAAAAGGAAAGAGTAGTGAGAACCTTAAAAGCATATATGAGAACTACTTAAATGACCTGGAGAATTTGAGCACAAAGAAATGAGAGGAAGATATTGGTTTTATTTTAATCTCAGGAGAGGTGCAGGGTAAAAATAAAAGGGTGATATATATTCGATATAGCATTACAGTAGAAAACAAAAATTTACATGTACAGTTTACAAGGTGTTGATATCACCAAAAATGAGAAAATCTTGCAAAAGTTAGCATTATTTTATAACTAGAAAGGGTCATGTTCAAATGCTGAGATATTTTGTCAGACTTATTCACCAAGAGGTAGGACAGTCACTTACAGAAGTCAATCACATAAAAGGATTAGAACTCTCTTATGTTTAAGATCATAGAATTGTCTATCAACTCTTTCTTGTTCCTTTGTCTAGTTTTTAACTTTCACTGCTTTTATTTGACTCGTTTTTCCATTTTCCATATGATATATTGTAATAGACTGATTTGAAACATATCATGCTGCTCTCATCTTTTATGTTCCTTTTCCCTTAGCTCTTTTCTATTACTCTGTTAAGATTTCATAAGGATTTATATATTTGGCTTAACTTTGCTGCCTACAGACCTATGCTTGTATCCTTCATTGATCTATTGTTTTATTGCTAATATGTCACATTTTTAAAATGCCAGACTCCACATACTTGTATGCCATTTTATATTTCACGTAGTTATTCTAAGCACCATTCAATAGCTTATTTTTAAAGTTAAATTTATTATAACGCAAATATATGTCCTGGTGAACTAGCATCTCTGATGGTATCATTGGGTTGATATGAATCTGTATTTTGCCATACTTCATTTAGTTGATAACCCATTATTTAAGATGTAAAAGTGGAAATTTTCACAATTTATAGTGTGAATGCTAATGTAAAATTTCTACATATTTTCATGTACTATATCTTTCTAATTATGAAATTATTGTATTTATAAAAATAAAATTTAAAAAGTATGAGGATTAAAATTTAGGTTAACAATAAGAGTCAAATCTTTAATATTTTTATTTTATTCTCTGATACTTTTTCCTATGCCTATTTTCACTTAATTTTATTTACACATATATACACACATGAATTTCTACTTAGTTCACTTATCATTACATACATAGAATTTATCCTATCCTTTACAACTTTTGTAGACATCATTTTAATGCGGTATCATAAATCCATGTGTTATTTCTGTCGTTAGACTATTTTCATTTTTTGTTATTACAAGTAGTACATCTGTGAATAAATTTATTCAGAACATATTTTATGTATTTAGGAAATATTTCCAAACCAGATTATGTAAATTTCAAGGGTATTCATGTGCATTCCTCCAGAATTAAGAAGGGTTAACCTGGAATACTGATAAACTAGAAGTAGTCTCACATTTGCAATTAAAATATCTGCATTTATGAATTCAATGTTTTAATCAATAAAATTTGGACAATATTTGCTCTAATATAATTGTTTTAATAACCAGATGAGGTAACATTTGTGAAAGTATATTATAAAATAGAAATATGCATAACAATCCTGATTATTATTTGCAATGATAAAAATGTGATTTCAGTTTAACTGCTAATGAAGGCTTATGAAAAATCATGTATTTTAAGACAAATCTATGCAATTAGAGTATGCAGTTTTGTGCTTCATGGGTGAAATTTAATGCTGCAAATTGGGTAAATTTGTTTTCCTGAAAAAGGGTGAAATTCATGCATATATAAGATATAGATCCTCAGAGACCTATTCATGAGTTTAATACTTGCTTTTTACTTTCTACTTGTCAGATAATTATATAAACTCTAATTGAACGATACCCAATTTATAATTATGAAGCAACCTTATCAATAATTTGAAATTAAATTGGACTGTATAAAGAGAAAGGATATACAAGCATAATTTTAAATGACAATTAGGAGATTTCATAGGCTCTCTCAAATAAAGGTAAACTTAGTCCCATTCATTCTTCCCCTAGTCATGTGTACTGTGTTTATAAGCAGCCTCAGGCCAACAGTTTTCTCCTTACTCTTCCAATACTGACAAACTTCCTTGGTGAGACAGCATAAATAGAATTTTAAATTACACTCATAAGAATCATGGATCTTACCTTTTATTCAGCTTTACTCACCATTTCAAGAATATTCACAGGATATGATCAAAGCAGAGAGAAATATTGGATAACCAGGGCTGCAATTTGGGTCCTTCTTGTAGCAAAAGGATGTTCTGTGACCCAGAAGTAGTTTTCTGAGTAATGTAATGCAGCCACATCACCTACGTAAAAGGAAGCTATTCTGATCTTCAAACATCTGTCTTTTATTTTCCTATAGTTAGAGAACTATGTGTCATATTCCAGAAAGCTAAGACCCATAAATCCAGTAATTCCAGGATTGTATAGCATAAGCAAACCTGGCAAGATCAAACACATCTTGCTAAAAGCATTTCATAGATGCACTTTCCCACTAGCAAATAACGTTAGTGTGTGTGTGTGTCAAGAGGTCTATCAATAGCATATTTTCAAGGAGATCTGGCTACTTAGTTTTTTGTTTGTTTGTTCATTTGTTTGTTTTTCCGTGTATGCCCTTCTGAAAGAGAAAATTATTGCAATCTCGCTACTAACATTCTCCTGTCCACCATGGCTCAGCTTTGAATTAACACTACTTCAGTAAACATTTATAAAAAACCTACTAAGCACCAGAAGTTATTCTAGATATTTGTGATATAAGAATAAACAAGGTGAGCAAGATCATTCCTTTTGTGAGGCTTATAGTCAAAAGGAAAGAGGTAATAAGAATGTAAACTAGAGATCATTGCAAATTCAAATGTATACAAAGTACATAATGTAATGAACTCCAAGTACTCATTAACAATTATCAACATTCTACCATTCTCCACCCAATTCTTATTCCTTACCTTATAATAACAAAATAATATTATTATTTTATTTTACAGTTCATTTAATGGAAGTAAAGCTCATGTATCAAGTTCCAGCTATACCAAAATCTGGAACTTGAAGCTATCTTATTCTCTTTTCTATTGTCTTGCCATTTTAGGATAGTTTATTAAGGTTTCTGCTTTCAAAACTATTTAGATGAGAAGCAAATACATGTGGGTGACAAGTTTCAGAAGACACATCAAGTTTTCAGTTTCTCTGCATAGTTCCCATATGCCTCAAAACAGTTTCATACAGTATTGAAGCTATCATTCTGAAGTTAAAGTTAGTTGCTTTCTTCCACAAGCAACTTCAGTCTCCATGAGTGGTTCTCTTAAGGGCTCGCTTAATTCTCAGGGGACTTGCCCTCTTCTTCCCCAAGGACGGGTCACCCTGCCCTCTACCTCGTCAATAGAAAAGACAAAGATAACAGTTCTCAAGTGTACATTATTTTTTTCACAGTAGTACCATTGTTTCTAGTAGTTTTGAAGTTTGATTCTTTATTTATAGACTTAAACTTTATAGGATGAAAATTCCATAATTATAAAGAAAATTGAGTAATAAGTCATGAATTCATACTCTATATAGTTCACAAAAGCCATGTCTACAATATATTGCATTTACTTGTAATGAGGATTATCTGAGGGTGTGTTCTAGTTAAGCTTTGCTAGTTCCTTTTTTAAAAGATTTTTTTAACATTGTTCAAGGCAGAAAGAAAGTATGGGCAGGTGAAAGATACAGGACTAGTATGATAAATTTTTTTAAAAAAGGAAATGTAGTCTATTAACGGGAGAAATAATTCAGTGACAGTGAAGTCTACCATGTTGGTAAGTCCCTATGGATGTAATGGGCACAGTACCTTTGAAATAGCTGATGCTGGTCTGATCTCATCAATAGGGCATATAAATGGGAATTGTGGAAAAAGTTCTATTTCCAATTTTATTACCTATTTAGGACCCCCACAGACAAAAGACTTGAAACATGCATCTGAGCAACACAGTGCATTTGCCTGTGTACAGTAATTTATTCCTGATCATCTTTCATAAACATAAAAAAAAACTTCTGCATCTTCTAAAACCTAGAAATGGTGAAAATATTTTTTTCTTTCTTCTTTACCATTTTAAAAAAGATTTTTTTAATATGCTGTATTTAGCTAAAGGGAAAAAAAGAACAAAAATGACTCCATGTGTTGGCAGTGCCTGTGATAATTTTCTACCTAGAAAACTAAATTATTCACCCATGACATTAATTAAAATTCCTTATCAACTGAAATACTCAGGTTATCTTCACTTTACATCTTTAGAATAAGTAATTTTTGTTTATGTGCTTGTCAGGGTAGGCTAACCGTTTTAACAAATAGTACGCAAATCTCAGTGACCTTAACACAGATTCTGCTGCTTCCACCGTGCAATATGTTGTGTATGAAGTGTGGGTGGATAAGAGTGCTTTACTCAAAGAAGTTATTCAGAACCCACACTCTGTTTATCTTCTGATGCCATTGTCTATTGAACAAAACAAAGTAGATTATGTGGAAGATTTTTTCCCTAAGATCTATAAATGGCATATATTGCTTTTGTTCATATTCGATTGACTTGAAATATTCACATAGCCTCAACAAGACACAGTTGAACTGATATATGTAGTACCAAAAATTTTTTCATAATTTTTTCATAAAATTATGAAGAAACTATAAGAATAAGTTCTCGACTAGCAATAAATTACACTAAGGGCAAGAAAATAAAGCATTTTGTTTATAAAATTGAATCTGGAGTTCTTATTGAGTCAAGAGAGAATGGGCTAATTTTAATTCAATAAAACAGTAAATAAGTGCCCAGACTTCTAGAAGTATTCCTTTTGACTTAAAAATATAAAATATAGAAATTATGCTTGTATTAAAGTATTTTAATATTTATTAAATGTGTATGCATGATCTCTGCCTCCTGCCTTTCTGACCTTGGATAATCCCCTCTCCTTGAATATGAGCATGACCTGTAACTTGCTTCTAGAAAACAGTATATGGTGAAAGTGATAGGATGTACATGATTATGTATAAGTGAATATGTAGTTACATTTCATAGGATTGTAGCATCCAACTTGCTGGGTTTGTGGAAGCAATTGGCAATGCAGGGAAACTCCACATGGAAAGAAACTGTGGGTGGTCTCTAAGAGCTGAAGGTGGCCTTCATCCAACAGCCAGCAAGAAACTAAAGCCCTGTCTTGCAGTTGTAATGAGTTGAATTATGCCAACAACCTGAGTGATCCAGTCAGCCCTTAGATGAGACCAAGGTCTCAGCTGACATCTTGATTACAGCCTTGCAGAAGACCCAGCTAATCTGTACCTGAACTCCTGACCCACAGATGCTGTGAAAAAATAAATATGCTCGAGTTTTTTACACCGAAAGCTTCAGAGGCAAATGCAGGTCGGACAGCAGCAATCAGGCAATGAAAGGAACATTTCTCAAGAGACCAAAATACACAGGTCTCTAAGAACCAGAGTCATTCCCTTCTTTAGGAGATCACATAAACCCCTCACCCCTGTTTCTTTATATTCTTTCGATATCTCAGAGAAGCAGGCAAGAAAAGACAATCAAAGAGAACAACTTAATAAGATAAAGTTTACAAGCTTCTTGAGGATAAAGACCATGTTCCTTTCTTTCATCACTGTATCCTCAATACCTCATACATAATAAGACAATAAGCAATAATGTATATTATTAATAAGATAGTAAGCAATTTTATCTATTTATATGCATATATATGTATGGCAGAGTATATATGTATGTGCATATGTATATTTATAGAAAGAGAGAATATAAAGTGCAGAAACATTTTTTTTTGGCACCTGCTTATGTGTGGAACTGGATGAGCATAGAGAATACAATATATAAACAAGGAGATACATCTGCCCAATTTAGAAAATAAACAGAAAGAAAGAAGAAAATTTTTCCTATTTTCAAAATAAAATCCTTCTCTGCTTAATATTAAAACATCTATAGAAAGCTTTATGGATGTTCTGGGTATTAAGGAAAAAATTCTCACTCCTAATGGGAAGTTTGTGTTGGTCTATATTCATCAGTAGAAAGGAAAATTTCTTTTTAATGTGTAGTTAGTAAATGAAGTGTGAAGCTTCTCTTTAGATAAATGCAAAAACAGTTCTTAAGGCTTAAAGCAATAGGAAGAAAAATAATGAAATGACTCACATATAACTTCTAAAAACAATGAAAGAATGGAGGTACAAACAGTGCTAGAAAAATAAGTAGAAGCTCATATTTTATAAACTTAATTTAAAAATACAAAATACATACTGTGGATGAAAGCTCCTTAATCTAAGAATTATCAAGCTTCAAAACAGAAAAGAAAAAGTTTTTCACTAAAGGTCTTCAGAAAATAAAATTGATCCTGGAGAAATACTTAAGTGACTTCAGAAAACATTAGAAAAGTGAAAACGTATTAGAGAAAATGTGAGTAAAAGAAGGGGTGTGTGCTGAATTTCCTACTGTTCTCCCCTTCCACCATCGTCACAGACTGTCACATTACCTGTTTTCAGTAGCTCCCGCCACCCATTTGACCCTTTATTATTCTGAAATCTCTAAGTCAGTTTGTATAGTGCAATGCATCTTCCAAGTATATCTTTTCCCCTGCCCCTCCCAAAGATAAACACTAAGCCTTTCGTTAATGTTTTCTTATGTGGATTTTTAACCCATTCATTATGGAAAGACAGAGAGGCTAACACAAACTACAAATCTAGTTTACCAGGATATCACACAAAATTCTTAGCAGGTTATACAAGAGGCTTGTGAAAATGATATACAAAATTTGAGGTAAATTTAGGACTTCTTAAACTCTCCCCAATCCTTAGGAATTAATTAATCCATGATGGTGTTTCTTCTCCACATGCCCCATCTCTACCTTGAATAGTGAATCAAATATTTTTAAGCAAATTCTTGATAATTCTCTCTTTGTCTTTCTTGAAAATAATTTTATTTGCCCACGTGCTTCCTTCCCCCATACAATGACTGACCAACTTGGGTCTCAAGAGATGGACTTCAGCTAGAAAGATATTTATTTTTCTGTTTATATTTTTTAAGGTACTTTTCTCTAATTCATTCATCTCTCTGCGTAGAGTGAAAATCTATTTCAATATTAGCATTTGCTCTCTCTCTCTAGTTTATATAGCTACATGAACTTTTAAATAATTCTGTTTTATTAATCATTTTGTAACTTATGGTTATGATATATACATTGTTTCATATCTGACACTTTTTCTTCAGCATCATTCCTACTGGTTGAATGCTTTTGCTTCTTTCAGTTGTGCGAAGGCTATTTTTCAAATATTTATTCATTCTCTACCCTTCTCTGCTCTCTGGAAATATGACCCACATGTACTGTATTGACTGGGCTCTTGCCTTTGGCTGCCAGATGAGTCCAGCCAATGGGAGACTTCAGCCAGAGTACAGAGGGCAGATGGAGAGTGACACCTGATCCTTGGCTCCTTCTCAGTCAGGTCACAGTATTGGTTGAGTCCCTCTACCAGAATTCAGATGTCCTGTTGTTTTTCCTTCTCCCTGTGCTATAGTCACTATGTTCCAGTAACTGCTTTCTCCCTTTACACATTTAAGCCCAGTGTGACAATGGTTCTCCACTTCCTTCTGTCATGGGGGTAGTTTTTCATCTGTTTTTTGTTTTGTTTTATTTTGTTTTGTTTTGTTTTGTTTTTACCTTTACCTGCCCATGCCAGTTAAATTGTTCCTTTATTAATATCTGCTTTAAAAGTCTTGTTTGTGCTATTTGTTTCTCATTCAGGTCCTGACTGATAATAATAAGTACTACCAGGAGTTGCCCCAGGAAAGGAGAAGGCAAACTCTGAAAATATTCACCTTCATTTGGGGGTGGGGGGAGGATATTAGTAATCTGTGGCATTAAATGGCATCATGATTACCATTTATAACTGCTAGTGACATAGGATAAATTGCAGGTAGAGAGCCAGATGTTGGGAGATCAAGTGGCTATGGCACTTAATTGCTATGGTAATAATAGTAATTATAAAGTTGGTAAAGTCATCTAGTAGTTTCTTAAGGTCCTAGATATTATATACAATACAGAAAAAATAAATAAAAAGAAAAAAGAAGAAGAGTGGAGGGAGAGTAGAGTAGGAAGGAGGGAAAGAGAGGGAAGAAGCAATTTTTTTGGCAATCTAACAACATATTTTTATTTCTCTTCTATCCTATCATAATGCTTATTCCCAATCATACTCCACGTTATGAAGGATATGTAGTATAGTACAGAAATAAATTTGTGATTTTTATTTATTTCAGCCTCGTTATGTTTCATGCCCTGTCTTGTTTGGTAATATTGAATTTGCTACTTTTTTCTGAACAATAATCCTATTAGGATTTCCTAGTGGAATCATATTCAGGATTTACACATGCATATCAACATTCCTAAGAGTCAACTGTTTGTTAGTATAATGTGCTGTCATAGAAAAAGCCCTACATTAGGGATATCTTAATTTTGGCCTAATTCTGAGATGAGCAAATTGACTTTAGGCAACTGTTGAATTGTGTCCCTTAAAAAAAATTCTTATGTTGAAATCCTAAACCCCAATACCTTAGAATGTGACTTTTTTTGGAAATAGCGTTCTTAGTCATGTAATTAAAGTTAAGAGGAGGTGATACTGGAGTAGGGTAGGCCCCTGAACTATATGATTGGTGTTTGTATTAAAAAAAAAAAACTCAGGCAAAGAGACAGACACACACAAAGAGAAGATGATGTGAAGAGACACAGGGAGAAGGCAATCTACATGCTAAGGAATACCTGTCACTCCCAGAGACTTGGGAGTGAGCCCTGAAACTGATCCTTCCCTAGAGCCTTCAGAGAGAGCATGGCCCTGCCAACAACTTGATTTAGACTTCTGGTCTCCAGAACTGTGAAACAATAAATTTCTGTTTTTCTGAACTGCCTAGTTTATGGAACTTTATTATGGCAGCCCCAGTAATCTAATACACCCACGTTCTCGGGTCCCTTCCCAGACTTTTTTTTACAGATCCATGCAGTGGAAACCCTTCCCTCCACCACCACTGTGCTCATTGCCACACCCTCGCCAGGCCCCCAGGAGAGGGTGAACAAGAGGTTCTCCTGCAGTTCAGTTGCTGGGAATATAAATTGCATTGTGTCACATAGTCTTCTTTTACATCTAATTAAATAAAATATACTTATTAACTGCAGCATCATAAATCATTAAGTCATTAAGCAATTCCTTAAGAAACAAATGCTTTTTCAGCACCTACTATGTGCCAGACTGTTCCTATATATAATTTATTTCAAGGGTATTAATGTATCATATACCTGTACACAATATGCCTAAATATACCTTGAAAACTCAACAAACTCAAAATGCTATATTAGGTTAAATTTATTATAATAATATTATGTAACAAGTATGACAAACATTAAACTTGCTTACTGCATGTTGATACTGTGCAAATCTAGAAGACATTGGCCTTCCGACCAATTTCTCTAATTTTACACCTGTTTCATTTTGTTTTTCTTTTCTTTCTGAAAGACCAGAGGGTTATGCAATATTTTATATCCTGCCTTCTCGAATTTTCTGGTTCACAGTGTTCTTTTAATTTGGAGTCATAAATTATTTTTTAGTCTGTCCAATTAAACTACCACTTTTCCATGAAGCTGGAAAGATACTTTTATAACTACTAGGTTGTATAATCATTGGATTTAAAGCCCTTTGACTTCAATAATATTATACTTTATAATGATTAGCTACAATTAATTTTTACAACTAAAAGTTTTTGATGAAGCCAGCACTTAATTTATTGTATAAAATGAATACAATATCTCCAAATTTCACATGTTGTAGCCCTAAACCCCAATGTAATGGTATTTGGAGATAAGTTCTTGGGAGGAAAATAGATTTGCAGAAGATCTTGACTATGAGGATAAATGTCTATTGTTTAAACCACTCAGTCTACAGTATTTTGATGTAGATGCCAAGCTGACAAAGACAGATACAGATATGTGGACCCTTTATGTATGTTATGTCATTAATCCCCAAAACTGTGCTGTGTGATTGTTAGAATTTCCATTTTGTAGATGAGGAAATTGAAGATCTGAAAAATTAATTATCCTGAGGTACCCCAGATTATAAGTAATGGAGCCAGGATTTGTAATTCACTCAGTATGCCTTGCTACACTACTTCATTTAAAACAACCAGTATCAATCACTACACTAACTACATTCTAAAGCAAGTAATTCATTCAGTCAGCTTGTATAATTTTAGAGGAAAGTGATATATTCATCAACTTTTATGAACTATTGAAAATAAACATTATTACCCTTAAGATAATTACAAAGATTTGGAGACCCAAGGCTTGGAAATACAATACTGGATGTACTTTTCCTAATATGCTGGGAGAAAAGAAAGCTGAAAAAGAAAAGAACGAAGCTAAGATTTTCTTTTAATGGATATTACAGGAGTCTGATTTCACTTTGGTTCTAGCAGCCCAATTAGTGTTTCTTTCATTTTATGACATGTACAAATATTTATTACCTGCTCTCTGCCCTTCTTTATAATACTTCTTTTATTTCTCTTTCAGAAACATGCTTGATTTTATTACAAAAATTAATTATTAAAGAAATAAATATTTCTTTAGGTAATGTCTATCTAAGAATACAAATTGGTTTTTTACTCAAAGACTTAAGAAGCTCAGTTTCAAAGTCTTCGATAAAACTGATCTGCAAGCTAAAGAATGAAATTATAGAATAGAATTTCTCTTATAAATGTGGCCATCAAAGAAACTCATATGCTCTTTGGTTCCTATGTTATTGCATTTCATAATGGACTTTGAATGAAGAAGGGTAAAAGTGAACATGATTAAAGCAGATGATTTATACAGAGTGGGTTTATAAAGACAGCTATTGATAGAAAATGTCAGTATCATTATGTACTTGCAAAGGGGAAAAGAATTAAAAATTTAGAACCTAGAAAAATGCAAAATTGCATAACCTAGAAACCAGCCTTAGCAGGAAACAACCAGTTACTTACAGTAATTAAATAAAATAGCTGAAGGTATTAGATGTTTGGTAATGTCAAATGCCAGACACTGGACTAAAGATGGATGGATGGATAGATAGGTAGGTAGGTAGGTAGGTAGGTAGGTAGGTAGGTAGGTAGGTAGATGATAGATAGATAGATAGATAGATAGATAGATAGATAGATAGATAGATAGATATGTATAGATATAGATTAATAGATGGATAGATGGATGGATGGATGATAGATATAGATAAATATAGATATGTATAGATATAGGTAGATAGATGTTGATAGATATATTCGCTTCAGTTATTCTGTCTTCATTGTCTTCATGTAAACATTCAGCTAACTTTTATTGCATAATTATGGAGAAAGAGACAATGATGCTAACCCACTATTTCTTTTCTCATGTTTCCCAGAGTCTCTTGCGCTTAAGGGGAAATATGCGACTAGTTCTGACCAATTAAATGTGAACTGAAATAACATGTGTTCCTTCCTGGCTAACGCAATGAAACACCCTTCGGCAAGTCTCAGTTTCTCATTTCTCATTTCTGTGTTAATCATGAAGAAAGTCTCATATTTGATGTGATGGATCTAGTATCTAAACAATCTGGATTGCTGAGTTACTGGATGGATGACAACTGTTCTTGAGAGTTATCCAAACCAACAGTAGACTCATCATGAGTAATAAATACAAGTTTTATTTTAAGACAGTGAGATTTGGAGACTGTTTGTTACCACAGACCAGTCTAATTTTTCCTGACAAAGTCACATATTATGTTCGTTTAGTTATTATGTCATTTAGTTATTTAACAAATATTAGAGAGTACCTTCTATTTATCAGGCCATGTGCTGGGTTCTGAAAATGTAGTGGTTAAAAAAGTCCATGGCATATGAAGATTGTAATCTAATGCGGTATAGATATTAAATAAGTTTTCAAATAATTATTTAATATCCTATTAGCTCACTATTTTATTAGTTTGTTATTACTAATTAACTATTATTTATGTAACATAAGTCATGCCCAAATAAGAATATACCTTGTTTAAGTTTCATTCTGTAAAGGAGTTTATTTAACTCATATACTCACTCTGACAATAAAAACCTTGACTATAATTGTCAAATAACATCAACCTCTATCAGATAACCCACTGTTCAAGTAGTCAAAGATTTCTTAAGTTTTCTAAAAGCAATACATGGTTTTGTTTAAGTCTTATCTTAGGTATTGTCGTTTAATAAGGACAAATTATATGTGGTACAGTTATTATTTCAACTTCCAGTTATTTATATCCATTTGTATGTGTGTTAAGCTAAATATGAGTTCATATTAATGTCTCTAGTTTTAACCCATTAGTCTCCAATTTTAACCCATTACCACACGGATCATTCTGACTTCTTCCCTTGCTTGTTTGTAACCTCCAAGACCCAACAACAATGATAAACTTGGCTCCCATAACTTCCCATCCATTTACTTAATTAGTTAATTCCAGCATTTACATAAAGAGATTTCAAAATTGTTAACCAACGGAAAATAATTTTAGCAACTGGCCTATAATACGTGTAATTTCTTTTTCATTTAATCTCAGTCTGTACACATTTCCAAAATTACTTTAGTCAGTGCATTTTCCCACCCCTTCAATGAGATAATTTTATTAACTTATAATACAATTTGATTATTTTATCACATTTTACATTTCCTCCTGAGATAACCTGACCTTGTAAATAATTTTTTTAATTTACAGATATTAAGGTTAACTTTTTGTACGCTAAAGTTCCATGAGTTTTGACAAACACACACTGTTGTTTATCGACAATTATTGTATCATAGAGTGGTTTTATCACCCTAAAAAAATGATCTGTACTTTATGATTCAAGTCTTCTTCCTTTCTAAATGCCTGGCAATTATTGATTTTCTTACTGTCTCTACTGTTACTGTTTTGCCATTTAGAATGTCATCTAAATGGGATCATAAAATGTGTAGCATTTTCAGACTGGATTCTTTAACTTAGAAATATGCATTTAAGATTCATCAGTGTTTTTGTGTAGCTTGATAGCTCATTCTTTTTATAGCTGAATAGAAATCCATTGCATGAATGTACATAGTTTGTTTATCCATTCACCTATTGAATGACACTTTGGTTGCTTTCAGTTTTTTGCTGATTATGAATAATTGTTGTAAACTTTACATGCAGTTTTTCATATCAGATGGATAAGTACCTAGGAGTACTATAACAGGACTATATGATATATTATGTTTAGATTTTTCAGAAACCATCAAACTACCATCCAAAGTGACTATACCCTTTTGTTCCCACCAGCTTAAATAAGAGCTCCTTTTGCCTTGTGTGCTCATCAGCAACTGATATTGTCAGGTTTGGGGGTTTTGGGGGCAGTTTGGGTTCTAATCAGTGTGTATTATTATTTCATCATTGTTTTATTTTATGTTTTCCTAATTTGCATTTTACAGAGTAGAAGCTTTTTTTTTAATTTAAAAACATCTAACATCAATTTTTTTCATGTATCATACTTTTGATTTTATAGCTGAAAATTCAAGACAAAACCCCAAATAATCTAGGTTTTCTGCTACTTTTTTCTTAAGTCTTTTTGCAGTTTACATTTAAGTCTATGGGCCATTTGAGTTAGTTTTCAAGTTAAGGTATAAGGTCTATGTCTAGGTCCTTTTTCATATACATGGACCTTCAATCATTTCAGCATTAATTGTTTAAAGACTCATTTGTACATTGAATTGCCTTTGTCAGAAATCAGTTTATATTTAGTTTACATTCTATTTATGGGTGTCTATTCTCTTCCATTAATCTGTGTTTCTAGTATTTCACAAATGTGATAATGTCTTGATTACTACAGCTTTTTAGGAAGGCTAGGAATCAAATATTCTGAGTACTTCAACTTTGCTCTTCTTTGGTACTATGTTGTGATTCTAGGACCTTTGTCTTTACATATAAATTTTAGAATTAGTCTATCCATACCTACAAAATAGCTCACTGGAATTTTAATTGAGATTATAATGAATCTGCCGTTCAAGTTGCAAATTTTCATATGAACAATATTGCATCTTCCAATCCCTAAACATGGAATAGCTTTCTATTTGTTTAGTTTTTCTTTTATTGTCTTTTTATCATTTTGTTTTATAGTTTTCTGCCTACAAATCCTACATTCATTTACTTGAATTTATACAAAAGTACTTTTGAGGCTATTATAAATAGTATTTTTTATTTCAATTAGCAAATTGCTACATTACAGAAAGCAGTTGATCTTTGCATATTGACATTGTATCCCATAACCTTGCTATATTTATTTATTAGTTCTAATGTTTTGTTTTGTTTTTTAACATGGTCTTTTTGGCTTCCTTTATAGATAATCATGTTATCTGCAAGTACAGACACTTTACTTCTTCCCTTCCAGTCTGTATAATTATTACTTTTTCTTATCTTATTGCAACTAGGTAGTTCTTCCAGTATAATGTTGAGTAGGAGTTGTAAGAGAAAATATACTCATCTTGCTCACAGACATAGGGAGAAGGTGGTTATCATTGTCCCCATTAAGATTGATGTTAGCCATAACTTTTGACATTTTTTATTAGATTAAGGAAGTCCTCTTATATTTCTAGTTTGTTTATAATTTTATTATGAATGGGGTATAATTTTCTTTAATGCTTTCTCTGCATTGATATAATTATTTTTATGTTCATATTTTTAAATGGTGAATTACATTGATTGATTTATGATTATTTGAGAAGACTTGAAATTCTATACTGAACCACACTTAATGGTGATGTATTATTCCTTTTACATATTTCTGAATTCTGTTAGTTAATATTTTGTTAAGGACTTTTGCTTTTATACTCCTAGTCATTAAGGAAATGCAAATTAAGACCACAATGACCATCATCAAAAAGACAAGAAATAGCGAAATGCTGGCATGAATGTCTAGAAATGGGAACCCTTTTGCTCCATTGGTAAGATTGAAAACTGGTACAGCCACTGAAGAAAACAGAATGGAGGATCCTCAAAAAGTTAAAAATAGAACTATCATATGATCCAGCAATCTCACTTCTGGGAATATATCCAAAGGAAATGAAAACACTAACTTAGAAAGATCTGCATTTCCGTGTTCATTGCAGCACTACTTATAATAGCCAAAATATAGAAATAACCTAAGTGTCAACAATAAATAAGTGGATATAGAATGGATGCAAAGAATGTTATTCAGCCTGAAAAAAATGAAGAAATTCTACATTTGCAACAACGTGGATGTACCTTGGAGGCATTATGCTAAGTGAAATAAGACAAACACAAATACTTATGATCTCATATATGTGGTGGGGAAGAAACTTTATTGAAAAAGAGATTAGACTTGTGGTTACCAAAGGCAGAGAAGGAAAGACGGTGGTTAAAAGGTACAAACTTCCAGTTATATGTTAAATAAGTATGAGGGATGTAATGTTTAACATGATAACTGAAGCTAACCCTGCTATGTGTAAGAAAGTTGTTAAGAGAGTAAATCCTATGAGTCCTCACCACAAAGAGAAATTTATTTTGCTTATTTATTTTCTTTTTTATTGTATCTATATAAGAAGATGGGTTAGCTAAACCTATTGTGATGATAATTCCATGATATATGTAAATTAAAACATTATGCCATATACCTTAAAATTATAGTGATGTATGTTAATTATTTCTTAATAAAACTGGGGAAAAAGATATTTTTTCACTTTCTATCTTCTGTAAAAGGTTATGGCGAATTAGTATAATTCTTTTCTTAAATCTCTGGTAGGATTTTATCTGAAAAAAAAATGTCTGTGCCTGACATTTTCTTTCTTTGCTCTAATTTTTATTAATTTTTTCTTCTGCTTGTCTTAGCTTAATTTTATTTTCTGCCTTCAATTTTCTACAGTAGGAGCATAGGTTATTGATACTAGAATTTTCTCTTTTTGTAAGAGATACAATACATTTCCCCCTAAGCACTGCTTTAGCTTCATCTTATGAATTTTGATAAGTTGTATTTTTATTTTCTTTTAGTTATTTTTTAAATATCTCTTGAAACTTATTTACCCTTGAGTTATTTAGAAATATATTGTATAATTTCAAAATACTTGGATATTTTTCAGCTATCCCTCTGTTATTAATTTTTACATTGAGTTCATTCCAGTCTGAAAAGATTTTATATAATTTCTATTATTATATGTATTAAAGTGTGTTAATGGCAAGAAATGTGACCCTGGGGGATTTTTCACAGAAGCTTGAGAAAAATGTGTATTTTACTGTTAATGGATAGAGCATTTTATAAGTGTCAATTTGATAAATTTGATTGATTATGCTTCTCAGGTTATCTGCATTCTTATTAACTTTTGCTTGTTTGATATGTCAGTTACTGAGAGAGGACTGTTAAAGTCTTCAAATTTATTAGAAAATCGGTCTCTTTCTCCTTTCAGTTGTATTAGTCTTTGAGTCAGGTGTTTTGCCACCCTGGTGTTAGATGCCTTTGTGTTTAGAATTGTCATGCCTTCCCAGAGAAATGAACCTTTTACCATTATGTAATGGCTTTCTTTATCCCCAGGAATTCTGTTTATTCTGGACTGTTTTGTCTGAAATTAATATAGGCATTCCAGTTTTCTATTGATTGCTATTTGCATGATATATTTTTTTTCATTCTTATACCTCTAACCTACCAGGGTCTTTGTATTTAAAATGAGTTCTCATAGACATCATATAGTTGGATCTTGTTTTTGCTATTTTTGTTATACTCTAACAAGAGTTTACAATATACATTTTTGTTGAAATCTATGCCCACCATCAAATAACACTGTGTCATTCCAAGTGTAGTGCAGGCACCTTATAACAAAGTATTTCTATTTCCTCCCTCCTATCCCTTGTGACATTGCTGTCATTTGTTTTACTTAGGTCAGATCCAATTTTCTGACCTATATTATTTTCTTTCTGCCTGAAGAACTTCTTTTATAATTTTTCTCAAGGCAGGTCTTCTAGTGTTGAATGCCCTCACTTCTTCTTAGTCTGAGGAAGTCTTTTACTAAACAGAAAATTCTATGTGGGCAGGTATTTTTTTCTTTCAATACTTTAAATATTTCACTTAATTCTCTTTTTTGCTTACATGAATTCTGATGAGAAGTTGTTATCATTTTATTCTTTTCCCTCTCAATGGGTAAGATTTCTTTTTCTCTCTTATTAGTTTTTGGTTTGCTACAGTTTGAATATGATATGCCTAGATGTGGGTTTTTGTTGTTGGTTGCTATTACTGTTGTTGTTTAAATGTTCTCTGAGCTTCCTGGATCTATGCTTTGTTACCTATCATTATTTGGAAAAGTTCTCGGTTATTATAACTTTAAATATTTCTTCTACTCTTCTTTTTCTTCTCATTTATATCTTCCAATTATACACATGTTAAACCTTTTTGATACTGGCCCACAGTTCTGAGGTATTAGTTCTGTTTTTTGCTTTTCTTTTTCTGTTTTTTTCCTTTGCATTTCAGATTAGGGAGTCTCTATTACCCTACCTTTGAATTCACTGATTTTTCTACTTATGTTTTTTTTTCTAACATTTCAGGTTTTTTTAGAGATTCTTTGTACATCCTATCCATCTTTTATGTTTTATTTTTAATTAAAATTCTTAACATATTAATCTCAGTGGGTTTTTTTTTTTTTATCTTGTATCTGATAATTTCAACATCTGCATTGTATCTCAGTCTGGTTCTGATGAGCCAGGAGGAGGAATCTTCCTGAGATCTTCATTACAGGACTCTGTAAAAGAGAGGTCTGGGTAGAGGTAGAAGATCCACTGTGGTAGATCCCCTAAGAGTAAGACTGTAGCCCCCAGAGTTTCTTACACTCAAGTTAGTCCACCCTTAGTCTACAGCAATTTATTAGAATTACCAAATAAGTGTCCCTACCTGTTATGACTCAGTGGCTTCTGCTCTAGGTAAGCAGATATCAACAGTGATTCTCTATATTCACCCATATTTCCATATTTTGGGATGATGCTTTTCCCTATAAACTCAATTCTCTTATAGGTTCAAAGAAAGTCATTACTTTTCAGTTTATATAACTTTTTCTTGTTGTAAGGATGCTGTGATGACTTTCAATCTCTCTATAGGTCAGACCTGACCTAATTTGTTAAACAATTAAAAATATATTTTATTTAATAAAGTTGTCCTGCAAAAGTATATTAAGATGAATGATAGAAGTTTGGTTTCTGATAAACCAGGCTGTAATTCAGAGACAAAATAATGACTGATTTACCTCAATCTCAACTTCAAATTTGTATAAATTTTATATCATTATACAAGTTTGTATAGCTTTGTTATTTAAAAGTTGATTCGATTATAGGGAATTAAACCAAGATTAAATGTTCACTCATTGCTTTACTTGAATATATTTTGGAGTTATTCAGCACCAAAAAGGAAGAGCTTATATTCTTCCATTATATGTTCTTCACAGGCTCTTGTGCCAATTTTTCTTCAATAATCTTAATTCTAATACCCTTCTTTCCAAATGGCTGATTATTTAACCAGAGGGAAAGAACAGATAAACAGTCTATCACTTAGAATTAGAATTTAGTATAGAATTAGAAATAATAAGGCCAGTAATTTTGAAAAATCAGGTTCAGGTTGTTGGTTTCAGTATTTTCATTGGCATTAATGAATTTTAATAAACTGTGAACCTCATTAGCTAGGGCCATCTTAAGAGTACTCCAGAATTGTGCTTCATTATTATTCAAGCAGCACAAAGATCAAAGGAAGAGTAGGCACCTTTATTTTAAAGGATGTTTTAAATTAAAATTGTCCAAACTTCATATCTGTACATGTCTAGTTTTTCTAATTAACATGAATATTTCTATCTCCAGGGAACATTTCAGTAACACTGGCTGAATGCATTTTTCATATTCTGCATTTTTTAAAATTCTACTTATCCTGACAACCTACTTTTACATTTATCTCAGTGGAGAAATATTCCTGCACATTTCTACAGAAACACTAAATCTCTATAGCTTCTGTATGCTTTGGTTGGGCATTTCATTTTCCACCTATTATATGGTTCTGTCATTCCTAAATTCTGACCTAGTAGAGACAACAGAAAAGATGCTACAGGCCCTATTAAGGAATGGAACTTTTGTCCTTGAACCCTGTTTTCTTTCCGTCCTTAAATAATGAATCTTTCAATATTTCTCCATAGACACCAAGACCTGCAACTCTAGGGAACCTGCAAAGACATTTGTTCTTTCCTCCATGGCATTATACTTCATTTTTACAACAACAACAACAAAAAAATATTAGTCATTATGAAATAGCTGCCTCCATTGAATTCAGTCCAGTGAGCACTATTAATCAGGTTGTCTCATCTTCAGTTAGCTGAAATGTGAACTGGTAGCCAGGCTAGGTTAAACTGGTTCATCTTTGAAATGTAAATCTTAAGCAGAGTGGGGAAAAAAACATGATATATAGAATTCAAAGATGGCCCATAAGATTCCCTACTCCCTAGTATACAGATATATTTTTCTAGTTACTCTATAAAACACTAAAGTTGATGCTGCTGTGAAGGGATTTTGCCGATGGAATTCGTTTTCCAAATCAGTTGATTTAAAAGAGGGAGATTGCATTTGGTGGGCCTGACCTCATCAGGTACATTCCTAAATGGACTAGGCTTTTCCTGAACAGAAATACTCAAAGTATGAGAAGGATTTAGCACAAGTGAGAATTAACATTGCTAGCTTGAAGATGGAGGGGCCATGTGTCAAGGAATGTGGGTCGCTGGAGGAGTTAAGAGCAGCCAGCAAAGAAATAGAGGCCCTAGTCCTACAACTGCAAGGAACTGAATGCCACCAACTTGAATGAGCTTGTAAATGGATTATTTTTCAGAGCTTCCAGATGCCAGCTTAGCCTGGCTAATCCCTTGGTACAGACCTCTGCGCCTCAGCAGAGAATCCAATCATGCCCTGCCCAGACTTTTGACTTAGAGAATTATGAGATAATAAATAAGTGTTGCCTTAAGATGCTAATCATGATAATCTGTTAAACACCTTTAGCAAACTAATATAGAGAGGGAATGGTTGAAGTTGATTCAGTCCAAAGGCAGAGAGGTAAACACAGATGTCATCACAACGTGAACAGGGCTCTGATAGAAGAAACAGGGAGATGTCAAGATGGAAAACAGGGAACGTGGCCCAATATGTGAGTTAGGAGAATGTCTGGATACTTACATTTATATTTATGTAAGTGTTTATTGGTTCTTGCTATTCAGATTCCCTGAATTGTTTTTGATTTCAATTCTTCCTGAGTCTCACTTTTCTCAATTACTCAAAATTTTTTCAATAAATTTCCTTATTGCTTAAGTTTGACAGATTGATTTACTACTTACAATCAAAATCTACTAAGTGATATGTGCTATGGGACTAAAAATACTCCCAAAACACTTCATCTAAAAGATTTAATAACTAAAGCACCCTTCAAATGGGAACTGGAACTTTTCCTTCTAAGCTTGAAAAGACTTTACTCTACCAAAATGACCCTCACAGCCCACTTTGTGATATTAAAAATGGTGAGGAGATTGAGAGCGGCATTGTGTTGTGAGCACAGTTGTTGCCTTCCTAAGTTTTTTGGTTTGCTTTTTTTTTTTTCATGTTATATATTTTGCTTTGAGAACGACTTAATGGTCTCTTCTTTAGAACATAAGAGTTGAAGTCAAGTCTAAATGTATACTGTCACTATGCTAAATATAAAACTGAAAATTTTAGCATATTTGAATTCTCAAACATGTGTTTTATGTTCTCCTACAAAAGACTGCTTATATTTTTGTTTGGTTGGATGGCTAGCTCTTTAGTTGTTATATATTCTAGGGGAAAAGTCTATTGCATAAGTGCTAAATCCTGTACGAAATTCCCATTTCACACTATTTATAATGTATCAACATTCTTTGGTTTGTAGTTCATTTGGCTACATATTCTACATTTATTTGAAACAAGATAGGATGAGACAATATGCTCAGTAATTTTTCTTTTAATATGTAATCCTAATATAAGTATGCATTTAAATTTGATTGATCAGAGTAGGGAGTTCAGTATTGACCTTTTGATATGTTGCTTAGCTAGACTGCAGTCCCCACTTATTTAATGAAACACTAACCTGAGTGTTGCTTTGCAGGCATTGTGTAGATACAATTAATTTCTATAATCAATTGACTTCAACTGAGCTGGAATATTGTAGGCAATCTGGGTGGACTTGGTTCAGTCAGATTAAAGGATTTAAATTGAGAATTCCTTTATGAAGAAGAAAGTCTGCCTGTGGACAATAGCTTAAGCTATTACCTGAGAGTTCCAGCCTGCTCCTCAAGAATACCTGCTCTACCTTTTGTACTAGCCTAGTGTTGTGATTTTTTAAATTAACATTTGTAAGTAGAGTACCTGGGATGGGGTATTGGATGTTGAGCTGCTGTTCAGCAAAACACCACAAGGAATTGAAATAAGTTAATTATTCATAAATCCTGGAGGAGATACATGGCATGCTTTAAGGGGCCAAGCAGGAGGTCAAGGCAGGGTGTAGGGAGAGAGTGCAGTAGGACCTGAGGCACATGCCTTCATTAGGATACCCAGATGGAGCGCTTTGTGTGCTAAAGCCAAACTGGTTAATTCAAGCTTTCCTGGGATGGAGATGATGGGAATTCTTATCGAAGTGAGCACCACAAGACTCGGAGCTTGAGCAGACTTTTTATCAGAAAGAACTTACATTTACTTGTGACTCTGCAGGTTGTTAGGGCATGTACTCATGGGAGAAGCTAGTGTCAGTTCAAGGTCCCTGCGAGCCACTTGGCCACAAAATAGATGACCAGATAGCAGTATTATGGAGTGGTTTACTAAACTCTCGACACTTAGCTGACCATCACAGTTTTGTAAACCAATTACTTGTAATAAATCTCTTAATATATATCTCTTAATTTTCCTTCTTAGTTTAAATCCTAACTGATACAGTAGTCAAGAGAATCAACTGTGGAACCAAACCATCTGGAATCAAACCCTGGAGATTTTCTTACTAGCTTCGTGACCTTAGTCATTACTATTTGTACCTTCCCTAACTATAAAATGAATATAAAAACATCCTTTCTTATAAGGTTCTTGAGGGGATTAAAGAAGTTGTAAAAGTAAAGCATGGTTCTACAGGAACTAGCAAATCATAAGGCAGCTCCAGTTTTTTTATGAATTTTCTTGGGTAGATTTTGATCTCACCTTTTCTCCCCCAACTTTATTGAGATATATTGGCATAATAACATTTGTATGTTTAAGGTATACAACATAATAATTTGACACATGTATGTTGTAAAATGAATAACAAAATAAGGTTAGGTAACATTCATCACCTCACATAATTACAGTTCTTTCTGTGTATGTGTATGGTGAGAATATTTAAGATCCAATCTTTTAGCAACTTGCAAGAATATAATACAATATTGTTATATAGTCACCATACTGGACACTAGATCTCCAGACCTTATTCATCTTATAACTGGAAGTTTGTATCCTTTGATATTTCCACTACCTCACCTTCTCTGGCGTCCCAGCCTCTGGCAACCTCTATTCTCTCTTCTGTTCTATGATTTCAGAATTTTATCTTCATTTTCTAGACTTCACACATAAATGAGATCATACAGTATTTGTCTTTCCTGTCTGACATTTTTACTTAGGATATACCTTCAAAGTCCATCCATGTTGTCTCAAATGGCAGGATTTCCTTCATTTTTATGGCTGAGTAATATTCTGTTGTGTGCATGGGCATGTGTATGTATGTGCACACCGTTTTCTTTATCTATTCAGCCACCAAAAGGTACTTCATTTGATCTCTCCTTTTCTGTGCATTTTTTTCTCAAAATTCTAGCCTTTCTTGTGACTCTAACTCCACTTGAAGTTTGCATTCATGTTCTCAATACATCATGCAGCAGACTGACTTAGTCTCAGTATCCCTTAATTTAAATTATTTTTAAAAAGATCTAATTTTCTCAGCCCAGCCTATGTGTTAATTCACCTTGATTTAGTCGTAGCCTTGAAGGTGAATACTGCCACATAGCCTGAGGCTATCCCTTCCACACCAGGAGGAATCAATACTTTCAGAGAAGTTTAGATTGCAGAAATGATGGCCATATTATTTTACAGAAGGACTGAGAGTTCTAAAAAGTCATTCTGAGTAACTTAAATTTTTAAAAAAGATGAAACGTATGAGAACAACCAGTACAAAAGAAGGCTCTCTGGAAGACAGAAAGATGAGTAGCAAATGCCTTCAACAGAACATTTCTTATTCAGAATAGTGATTGATCGATACCTTGCTTTTATTTGAGTTGGAGGATACAGAAGAGAATCACAGAAACATCAGATTAGAAAGAGTCTGAACTTCCACAGCTTGACATGGAAATAATGGACAGTGGGTTTCCCATAAACCAAGTGTACAAGTGTTAACAATTGAACAGGGACCACCTCGTCTGTGCTCTGCTACCATCGATAAAGAAACTGTTGGCAAAATTAAAATGACTAAAGACGTTTCATGAAAGGTTATTCCAGGAATATCAAGGAGAATGGAACAATGAGTGCATAGGCCTGGGGGAGTCCTAAAAGGGTTTCCTTAAAAAAATTCTTGTATAACAATGTAGCATTTGGAGTCCATCCCTCAGAACACTTTGATACACAGACTTCAACAGAGCAACTAAGTGACATGCCTTTGGTCTTTTTCATGCAATTCCCCATACCCTTAACCAAGCCTGTAGAAGCCCAAACCAAAAGTGTGTGGAAGAGGGAGGTGAAAAGGTCAGAGGGTGGGGAAAGGAGGAAGAGCAGAACAAATTATCTTTCTTTAATGCAGGTCTCCTGGGTCACAGATTGTCTGAAATAGAATGAGAAGGGCAGGAGAAAATTAGATTTTGATATGAGAATGAAGTTTTAAACTGGCATAGGGAGAAATATACTTCTTAATGACTGGAAGGAAGGCGGGTACAACAGAGTGACTAGAGAAAAAATAAAATGTCATGTCTACGTCCCACCAAATTAGACAGATATAGAAGTTTATTATCAAAATAAGAATATTGAAAATCAAAAGTTTATAGCAAAATAAATAATTCAAAACATGTTAAAAAATTAAAACATACAAACCCAATGAACAATTAATAATTACATGATCTATAAATGGGTAAGGACTTATAGATAGAATAGCTATTAAAAATAAGTCGCAAATAAAACAGTTTTGACTACACAGCATTCAAAATATATATATTTACTACATGTATAATATTTTAAATTGTCACTAAAAGTTCAGCAGACATTCACAGATTTCTACTTTTGTTTCACCGTATCAGGTTGCTAATTTTAGCAATGTCATTTTGGAAAAAAAAAATATATTTCTTATTTAAATATCAAAAGTTCTTAGTCTGTATTCTTTAATTTCTTATGTATGGAGATTTAAAAATCAGATCTATGTGTATCATTTGCCTGTCACGTACCTACACCATATATTATTTGAATTTGCTCATTTAAATTCAGATTGCTTGAATATGCCCATCTGTGCACATTTGTCAATATATACACAAATTTTACTCACCACCCCTGCTTGAATCATTGGCATCAAATGATATGTTACTTAGAATCAGTTGGCTCAAAAATGTCACCTCTCTCTCGGATTCCAAGTTCTACGGTATTTTATTCGGTCGGAGTTTACAAATTTATATTCTTGGTCCTTTTGACGTGATGAATATTATTAACATAACTTCTAACTTTCAACCTCCTGGGATAAACATTCTTCCCATTGTAGGCAATTTTAAATAAATCGTTTACTTGATTTCTCTGATTTTATTTTTAATTTTGCATCACCCTTAACCTTCCTCACTGAAAACTAGAGAAAAATAAAGAGAAATAGAAAATAAACTAATTCTTGAAATTTATTGCAAATTATGGTGTGCTTGTACATTTTTCTGGGAAACATATCTATTTTTCATAAGATTCTCAAGAAAACACATGAATCAAAAAATTAGGAATTTGTAGTCCATAATTTTGGTTCTTGTGCTGTTAGGTTTTATGACAGTTTTATAAAATAAAGTGGTTAAGAAAGTATTGTAGACATTATTGGTACATATTGCCAAGTTACCTTCAAATAGACAACCATACTAATAATTTTTTTAGTGTGCTTATTGAACTGTCACCACTGGCCAAAAGTTTGGATTTATGGTAGAATAAAAAGTAAAGTTTTTGATAGGAGAACTCTTCAATGGTTATTTAAATTTTTATGAATGTATTTTCTTTTGAGAATTAACCTTTTTACACCATTCTTTCCTTTTGAAATAGTATATGTACTCTGACCATTTTCTATCTGAATGTTTAAACTAACAATTTCAGTGGGGATTATAAAGCCTACTATGAATGATCATTAGTTATAATCCAGGAGTCTAAATTCTTTAATCCAGACTCAGTTCTCTTTCCACCACCCCAGTGTTCACCATGGTTATATGCCAAAAGTAAAATCAACATAGTCACTGCCCTCCAAGTGCAAAATCCATCAGAGAAAATAGGTACAGCCATTACCGAGCCTGCTCCATCATACACTCAAGAAGTATGTGTTAAACGATTTTTTCTGAGCAACAATTCATCCAGGAATCCCTATAAGCCTCCGGCCCAAGTGATGATATATTATACAGAAGATCCACTTCTTTTCTGTGTTCCTATAGCACTTGTTTGTATTATTTTATTATAGTCCTCTGATATCTAATTTAATATTATTGTACTTATTCCATTTTACATTCCAGTATTCACTCATTAGTATTTTACGTGCCCCTCACTACATGGATCTAAGTTGTAAAGTCTATATAACTATGACAGCCTCATAATATTCAAAAAATCACTTAAATTTCAGGTATCAATTTGTATATCTTTTAAATGATATAAAGTATCCATCCACATACTACTTTCCTAAAATGCATTTCACTTATTTTGACATGTTTAAGCACTCTAATCCCTTTTAGGACAAGAAACCATCTAAACCCATAGTGATAATATGCATAGTAATAATATTGCAGAAAATATCATAGAAAAATTTAGGAAGTACGTTCAATTAATAGGATAGCTGGTGAACTTTTTTATATTCAGTATTACTCTACTAAGCATAAGGCTCATCTTTTGGTCATCTGTAAAATAATTGTTAGCTTTTCAAAATTTGTATTATGATAGTTTACAAAGACATGTCCAGGGACTTCGGTAATGGACATGTTTGTTAAAGTTACAAACCAATAAAAAGGACTATAGATGCATGTGCCAAACCCATTTGAGCAGATACTATTTTTTCGTTTATTAACTTTTAAGTAAAATGACTCTAAAGCTGATTTTCCTGATAATTCTAAGGTGACAATATAAACGTACAGACCATTTATGCTATTGTGTACTGTAGTGAGTGAATGGTATCCTCAAAATAGATATGCTCCAGTCCTAATTCTTGGTACATGCAATCGTGGTGTTCTTTGAAAATAAAGATGAGGACAAGCTAGATTAGGGTGGATCCTCAATCTAATGACTGGTATTTTTATAAGGGAAAGGACAAGATGATTTGGACTTGGAGATACAGAGGAAACACAAAAAAGGAAGAAGCCTGTGTGGTGATGGAGGCAGATAGGAATGATGCGGCTATAGCCAGGATATGAGAAAGGTGTGGACAACCATTAGAAGCTGAAGGAGACAAGAAAGGAATAATCCCTTGAACCTTTGGGGGGCAGTATGGCCTTGCGAAGAGCTTGGTTTCAGATTTCTAACCTCCAGAACTGTTAGAAAATAACTTTATGTTGTTTTAAGTCACCAGTTTGTGACAATTTTTACAGCAGCCCTAATAAACTAATAAGTATACCAGTCATAGTAATACATGTACCAAATATATGTGTTGTGTACACACACACACACATCCTCAAATAAGAGAAACTAAATAGTTTTTATAAAAACAGGTGTCCATTGATAAATATCAAATGGAAGTTCTAAACACATTGGACAGAAAAAAAAGGGATAAAACTTTTTAATGTAATAATTATTGTTATTTTAACTAACAATATTTGAGCATCTAATGTAAGCTATGTATTGTGACAGGTACTGGGGATACAAGAGCCGTGGTCTAGAGGTAGAGACGCATAAGCATAGTAAATACCATTTCTTATAAATGAACTGATGAAGGTATACTGAATCTGATGGGAATAACAGGATTCGTCACTTGAAATGAGAACAGATGAAATCAAGAAAGCCTTGCTGGTGACAGAGACAGGTGAGGAGTGATTTCTGAGCCAAACTGTAAATAAGAATTAGCCAGGAAAAAGGTTTGCATGGAGAATGGAAAGTGGAGGGAAGTCCATATTATAAATAGCAGGGACATCCTGCTGAGCCCAGAGACAAGAACAATAGAGAGATATATGTGTAAAGAATTAAAATTAAATGTAGGAAGAGGGAGTAGATAAGGCTGGAGAAGTAACAGAAAGAAGAATATAAGGTTACAAACCAACCTGTTAACAATAACAATAATAGACTTACTGTGTGGTGGCTTTATGATTTGCTCTTAATTCCCTCTGTGTGCCGATTTATAGCTTTAAAATATCATATAAAAATGTATTACTTATATAATAATAAAAATAATTTAAATACAAAATATTATATAAAACATTATCCAAAATTAGCCTCTTTTTGTTTAACATTTTATCTTCTGACTGTCCTCAATGCTTGTCACTTCTGGGCATTTTTCATTTTAGTTATGCATTTTAAATATTTATAAGAAAGGTGCCAATTACCTCATTAATATCTCTTGTATTTACTTTGAGTACTAGCATACACATGTAGGTTTCTCTTACAGTGAGCTGTCTAGAAGCAAAAGCTTTTCATATTTGTATGGCTTTTTTTTTTTCCAAATCTTTTCATCTCTCCATCAAGTGGTCAGAACTGCTCTGAGAGAAGACTAAAGATAACAAAATGCTAAATCTATTTCTTACTCATTTATTTTGAGTTCCATCCTCCAGATGGAAAATCCATGTATATTCCTTTCTGGATTTGTGAGGGAACAATATACTCTTATATTTGAAGCATATTGAAACTCTCGACTAAATAGAACATTCATTTGTCAAAAATAACTTTCTATTTCTGCAAACTACAATACGGAATATGCCAGAATACATACTGCATCATATGAAGAACTATCTCTCCAATGAAAAATTATTTTTTAACACCAAAGGAAGATAGATTTAAAGCAATAAAATGTCCAGTCTACTGTGTATTGCTTTCTCTGATTTGCCATACTTTGCTAACCATCAGGGCCATTTTCAATCTAATTTGAATTTTTCAAGTTTTTCAAATATCTGTTTAGTTGTTAACTGCTTTCATTTAATTGCAGTTTTGCTATAAAATTTTTATACAAATAATATGAGGTTTATAATCATGACAGCTGTGAAAAATGTTACATTATGTTACACAGAAATAGAGAATTCTGTTCTCTTGAATTCTACCCCAGGCTTAATTACTTGTTATTAGATGTCATTTGTTATTATAATTTTAGTGTATAATGTATCTGGCTGAAATAAGCACATTCTAGGAACATAGTAGTACATAATTCAAACTAATGTATTGAATTACATTCAATTTGATTTCACTTTTACAAAACTAATATTCCTTTGTGAAAAGATGCATACATTTTTGAAAGTGTACATTAGCAGAGGTTAAATGAAAATGATATTTTTTGTTTCTTTAAATTGCCTAATGCATTGGCATTTTCTCCCGGGCATGTCATTTTGTTTAAATACTTCTGCACCTTTATCCTGTGATAAAGCTCTGGTTCTGCAGAGTATACAAAGGAGCAAAATTTAATATTCCAAACAGTGCAACAAACTCCTTATAAAAGACATTCTGATAAAGCAGTTGTAAATTGATAACATTTGTTTTAATTTCATGTACTTTGATATATTTTTTTACTATTTAAATCTTATGGGGTTTTTGTTAACCTTTCAAGAAAGAGACAAAGAATCTGAAAATCATGCCATCACCAGCTAGTCCATCCAATAAAAAAAAAAAAAATGATAGGTTATATTTAAGTTGAGAGATTGTCATTCTTTTTGCTGTTTCTTTTTTTATTGTAAATATATCACATTTTATTTAAAAAGTGATGATCCAATAGTTTTAACCAGCAAAGCAGATCTTTAAAGATAAATTACTTTTTAAGTGCCGTAGTGTTTTTACCAATTTTTAATTTTTCAAATTTATAAAATGAATCAAAATGTCATTATTGAAGTGGAAAAAATATTAATTTAGTACACTGCCTAAATAAACTATATTTATTCATTAATAACCTAATTCAGACGTTTTTCCCTTCCAGGAACTTCAGGCTCATTAAGGCAAAATAATCCTGTAGTTTTGATATATAGTGGCTGTAATCAATCTGTTTATGTAGCTCAGGCTGTTTAATTGAACTACAGAAAAGCCCTGGTTCACAATACATTCACTCATTCAACAAAGACTAATTACTTACTATGTGCCAGACACTGTTCTAGGCACTGGGTATACCATAATAAGTAAGAGATACAGGTTGTCAGCCTAGTCATGAAAATATTAACTATATATGCAATAGATAATAAGGAAATATCATATAATAAGTTCCATACAGATACCTGTTGGGAGCCAAAAGGCCTTCATCCTGACCGCCCAGCCCCCCGGCATGAGAACATGCCTTTTTGCCCTGTTTGTTCTGAGAACTAGCTGATCATAAATTGTTACAGAGAGCTGCCCTCGTGCTGGAAGGTTATCACCATCTGCAGCTGCCCACCGCCTCCTCCCTAGTTCCCCTTTCCTTACACTCCCCCATTTCACACTCCATGTCCTCTAAACTTTTACAGCCCCTCACCCCAGCAACCAGGATCCAATGACATTGTAATTAGTATCCCCCCTGCCTAGTCAGTCCTGCCCCCCTTTGTTCTTCTGTATAAATATACCCGCTCTAAAATAAAAAATTTGAGGCTTGATCAGAATACTGTCTTGCCTCCGCTCCTTTTTCCACCCATTTCTCTCCAGGCTAGGTCCTCCTCGAGCCCGCGAATAACTAGGTCCCGCGGGTCGGGACAGATACCAAACATGCAGTCATATAATTGTGATTGGGTCTTTTTCTCTAAAAAGGTGATATTTATTTATTTATTTATTTATTTATTTATTTATTTACAGTTTGTTTATTTAAATTTTTAAAATTTTTCAGTTGCAGTCGACATTCAATATTATATTAGTTTCAGGTGTACAGCATACTGCTTAGACCTTTATACAACTTATGAAAATATCCCCCAGATAAGCTTAGTATCTATCCAACATTATACATTATAATATTATTGACTATATTCCCTATGCCATACTTTGTATCCCCACAACTATTTTTATAACTGCTAACTTGTACTTCTTAATTGATACACTTTTTTCACCCAGCCCCCTAACCCCTCTCCCATTTGGCAATGATCAGTTTGTTCTCTGTATCTATGAATTTGATTCTGTATTGTTTGTTCATTTTTTTTAGATTCCACATATAAATAAAATGATATGGTATTTACCTTTCTAAGGAGGTGATATTTAAATGCTAGGAAGGACCATTCAAAGAACAGGGAAAAGAGTATTCCAGGCAGAGTGAATATTTAGTGCAAATGCCTTTACTAGAAATAAGCTCAGATTTACAAAAAGATGACCAGTTATTACTGAAGCATATTGAATGAGGGGCAGAATGGTATGAAATGAGATTACAAGAAAAGGCAAGTTCTTTGTAAACCAGGGTGAGAAATTTGAAGTGCATTTAAAAGAAATTAGGAATTAACTGATTTACTTCTTCGAAGGACCATTTGATTGCTCTGTAAAGGCTGGTTTGAAAATTGAAAAGATATAACAGTGTAGTCTCTTGTGCAAGAGTTGGTAGACCAGATCCAGAGCATAACAGTGGAGCTAGATGGAAGAGGATAAAATTCAGAGCATGTTTTATAGACAGAACCAGCAAGACTTACTGATGATATAAGGCTTAAGAAAATGAGGAGACAAAATTTTTCTTCTGAAGCAAGTGAGTGTATCCTTGTAGAGTTCACAGCAACCAGAAATAATAGAAGGTAAACGTTATGAAGGTAGGAAATAACAAGAATTATGTTTTGACCCTATTGCGAAATACATATTATTTCAAATGGAAAGATCAAGCAAGAAGTTCACTATAGGAGTCTAGAGTCCAAGGAGTGGTCAGGACTAGATATACATATTTGGAAATTATTGGAATATAGACACTCTTTAAGCCTCTGAACTAGGGAAAACCTCCTGGGGAGACTGTGTGGTTAAAAAAAAAAGAGAGAAACAGTGAAGGACTTAGATGAAGCCCTGTGTTATTCTAATGTTTATGAGTATAACAGAGAGAGAGAGGGGAACCAAAAATCATAATTGGAATGGCCTTTGAGGTAAAAGGAAAACTAGAAGAGGTGGATGTAATGAGAGTCAAGGGAAAAGTTGATTTAAAAAGGCAAAATTGACTATTGGGTCTAATATGCCTGGAATTTAAGATATATCTAGAAAAATAAATATTAGATTTAGTATTATGATGGTCAACAGCAGCCACAGTGGAGTGGTCATGATCAAATCTTTACTAGAATAGGTTAAAGAAAGAATTGCAAAAGTAGAGATAACAACTATAAGGAATTCCTTAAAGTTGTTTTATAAGGAATTTCAGCAAAAAATTGAGGTAATAATTAGAAGGGGATCAGGGCCAAGGTTAGATGGTATTTTGTTAGACTGCAGCTTTTATGGTCTTGTCATTTGTTATTTAAGACACACATTATTAAATCTTGTTTAGCTGTAGATGGGAAAGCTCCAGTAGAGGGAAGAGTTGATGACATAGAAAATAGAGGTGATCATTCGAGGAGTAAAGCATTAAGAAATCAAAAGAATTTAGGTCTAGAGTACATATAGGAAGGTTAGCTTTTGAAAGTTAGTAATTTTTTTTATTCATCATTTCAAAAAGAAACATAGATGTATACCTTCACGAGCCTATCATAAATGAAGGGAGAGGAGGAGGAAAGAATTTGTTCCACAAATCTCCAGATTTGTTTTAAAACAGAAACAGATAGAATGAAGTAAGTAGTCAATGTTGCCCTACCAAATGTTGTAATCCAGCGATGCTGCCTGTAGAAAGTGAGAAGGTGAAACTTGAACTAAGAGATACTGGTTTTCCCAAAGAGAAGAACAGCAACTTTGTAAATTAAAATCCTAGCATAGACCAGGATTCTGACAATGAATGTCACTGCAAAAGTGATCCATGGCAATGGAACAGCCAATGCCATGATGCCATACAATAACAAAGGGCAGTGGGGTAAAAGAAACAAACAAACCTGAGAGGCTAATGTGAACTGTGCAAAGGAAGTAGTCACAGAATAGAGCCCTATCACTTTGGCAAAGGAAGCTACTGTCATGGGCCCTAGATTAAATTCTCAGAAAACAGATGAGAAAAAAGAAAGCTTTATTTGCTTGCAGTGGGAGGAACACTCTGAAACCAAGAATGCCTGCTGTCAGCAGAGGTTTTGTGTTGTAGTTATTTTGTGTTTTTATCTCACAGGCACTTTGGTAGATCAAGAGAAAAAGGAAACAAGGAACTTGGGCAGGGAAGGTTGAGGCAGAGATTAATGAACAACCCTCAGTTTCTGGAAACATGGCTTTAGGGTAAGCAAGTCCAGTCCAGGACAAGTACTCAGGTATTTTTGTTTTAATGTTTTTGTTTTTGTTTTAAATAAACAGGTGGTTTGGCAAGTTCAGAAAGAAACATAGTTAATCTCTAGTTGTCAGTTCTTTGTTACGTAATGGTTGTAGAAGGAATTTAACCCTTTAACAATAAAGGGAATTTGGAGGAGCTGCTGAGGTAGTCCAAACCCCCAATCTCAGGATGAAAAAGAAAGTGCCAAGAGCAGACAACTGTCTCCTAAGACCAGCACTGTGTTCTCACCTTAGAGCTAGCCTTCTTGAATCATTATAATTCATTATTTATCTATTGATCAGAAGTTTGAAATATAAGCTCACAGACATGGTAACGGTTGATCTGGCTGGCCTGAAACATTTGATGATAGTTCATTAAGGGATAAACTGTTAAGTACAAAATTTAAGAATGGGGATTGCCCTGAAAAATAATATTGTAGCACTTGCATAGAAGAAATTGTTTGGGGGGAAAAGCAAAAGCAATATTTATTTTTTTTTTATCATAAAATAATGAAGGAATATGTCTTTTGAGTATTTAATAATTTTTCAGTAATAGTCAACAAGGCTCTTATCCATCATTTTTATCATGAGTTAGAATACTACATGTTTATAGAAAGAAAATGAAATGGATTAAATTCTTGATAATATAAATATTGATTTCAAAGAAGCGATTATTTAAAAGTAACTTATTAACATCAATACAATTAAAACAACAGATAATACATGGTTCAGTTACCCTAGACATCTAGGCTTATAAATATATACTTAATTATAATAACCAATACCTCCTCATTTAGGAAAACAGTAAAAATTGACTAGGTTTGGTCTTTTTTTCCATGAAACTTTGTTTCTTCTGTTATATCAGTTTGGGCCCATATTTCTTTCTTTCAGTCTCACATTGTACTCGTTATGACACCAAGTGAGTAGCTAATAAATTCTGCAGGCTGTGAATTTTGCAGGAACCTGAGATATTCCTCCTACACATGTTTGAATAAGTGCTGGAGATGCTTCCCCTAGTTTCTCAGCCTGGCCTAATTCAAAATGATAGTTGTCTGAGTCTAAATGACTCTACGCTCTATGCTCGTCATTCCGTATTTAAGATACTGACCATTATGGGGAAAGAAAACAAAAGTTTTCTCTCCTTTCTCTTTTTTTTTTTTTTTTTTTTGCTCAGTTCTAAACATAGAGCTGCCAGTAAGTGTGGCCGAGGAAAACGGCTGGGGAATAGTTATCACATATTGGATAGAGACAGCCCTCTATCTTCTCCTAGATACAAAATTAACATTTTCTTTATGCCACTAACACAAATTTTAGTGCCATTTTTGTTCTGATTTGTTGAAAGACAAATCAGACATAAAGAAAGAGAATGAGGTAGAGAAAAGAAAGGAAAAGAAGAGAAAAGAAAAAAAATAAAAGAGAAAGGGGAGAGGGAGAAGGAGAAGAGAGAAGAGAGGGGAGGAGAAGAGAAGAAAAAAATAAAACACCATGAAACTAGAGCAGCTATAATTTGCAAAACAGTCCCAGACAATTAATCTGTAAGAGATTTAGAACACTAGAACTTTGGCATCATACTAAAAGACAGATGTGATTTGTACAAAGAGTATTGACCATGGACTTATTAGACTGGATCGATTCAGCTTAATATTCTGTATAACTTGGAACAAATCATGTTATGTCTTTGGATTTTGGTTTATTTTCTTTAAAATCTTGTTGAAATACATGATTCCATGATTTTCATGATTTTCTAAAAGACTGTGAGGATTAAATCAATAATATAAGAGATGCCATAGAAACATATTGTATTCTCTGAAAATATGGTAGAATATAATTGTATTGTCTATTGCTATGCCAGAAATTAATATTTAGTGGCTTAAAACCAACACTCAATATTTAGTACATTACACAGTAGCTTTGGGTCAAGATTGTAGGACTAGCTCAGATGTATGGTTCTGGGTTGCAGTCAAGTTGTTGGCTAGGACTCAAGTCATCTGAATGTTTGACTGTGTCATGAAGACCTGCTTCTGAGATATCTCACTAATATGGATGACAGTTTTGTGCTGGCTATATGACAAGATTGCTGAAGCTGTCTTCATGACATGGCAGCAGGCTTCCCCCAGATCCAAGTAATCAAGACAGAGCAAGATAGAAGGTACCAAAAATTTGTGTTTCATGGCATAGCCTCAGAAGTCACACACAATCCATCATTTCCACAACATCTTATGGTTACACAGGTCACCCTTATTCAGTGAGACCTGAATGCATGGGATGCGGGAGCATCTTGAAGGCTGCCTACCACAGTATTCTTAAAATGTACATGCTTGGAACTCTTGAAGGGATACAATTTTAGCTCTATTTTATATTTTTTTACAACAATATTAGCCTATTGAGATTTACTTCTTCTTGAGGCTATTTTGGATATCTATTTTATTAGAAAAGTATCTGTTATAACCAGATATACTGTTATAACCAGTATACTGTTTCAGATATACTGTGATGAAGCTATAGGGGCAGATTTTAAAGTGGGCAAAGAGGACTCAACAATAGGCTACTCTGCTACATAGTAAGAAATTAAAATACAATAAAAAGGGTTTAGGCACTAAAAAGTGAGAATATTTATTAATCCAGAGGAAATGAAAATGACCCACAATACTAGAAAAGGTTCTAGATATTACTGAGACCAGAGGCCAAAAGGTCTTGATGCTGAAAAGGTACAAAACCGTCTAGGCAGTCTCTAGCTCCAACTGAATATTATTTCCAAAGTCCAGTGAAAACTTAAGGTAGTGGGTAAGATATGGATTGATAGTTGTGGAGATTACACAAATCCAATGGCAGGGAGCCAAGCTGTCAGATTTTCTCTAATTTTTACAGCACTTAATTTGCTCAACTTTTCAAAGCCAGATTCCTGAGCCAATTTGTTGAATTGTTTTAGAGGCAAATACTGCCTTGTCTATAGGAAGTATTAGTGAGATCTGCTACCCATCTCTTCCAGAAGTAAAAAGATTTCAATTATTCCTCATACACATATTTCTTTTGCCACTTCATTTTTATTACTCTGGCTGCTGAGTTAAACTCCAGAATTATAATGGTGCAGAATCTCTTCTTTAGGCTGCAAATTAACATTGGTACATTTAAGAATACCTTCTAAATTGTCAGCTGAAGAGTGACTCAAATTCTGATAGCACAAAAAAAAAAAAAAAGATTATTTGGTGTGCAAATAAGAATTGTAGCTCTTCTGTTCTTCCTTTAGTATGAAACCTAAGTTATGTATTAGGTATTATTCTAAATGCCTGGACTAGAGAACTCATAAAATATCAACAAATAACCTCTTACATTTATCTCTTATTCTAATGAGAGAGAAAATTAATAAGACAAATAAGTAAGATAGATTAGATGTAATAATTGCTGAAGAAGAAAAAACACAAGAAAGGGAGTGGCTGAACTTTTAGATGAGAGGGACAAGGAAAGCCCTTACTGAGAAATTTATACTTGAGTAACTACTTGAAGAACATGATAATAGAGAAGAACCATGCATATACCAGGAGGAAGAACATTTCAGGTAGATTATATGATACTCAGGCAGGTATTATTAATTTTTCAACTCTGGTATGGTTTCTATACAATGGTTTACCAATGAATATATTTTGGGTAAAAAATTATCTATACAAAGGAAATAAATCTTTTAGAATATTATTTTTAATCATTTTATTTATCTTAAATAAATGGTGCCCTCCTCAGAATGAAAACTTCCAGTAGAAATTATTCATAGTAAGGAAAGTAAGCTGGAAAAATTATGATTGGCAGCACATAGAAAAATATAATCCACAAATTGCCTGGAGAATAAATGCAAAGCTTATCTTTATATCCTGATGATCTGATCTTATTTCATATATATTTGCTTTCTAGTCATTTCATCAGGGTGTGAATAGCACTTTTTTTTCCTGGATTGTTCACATGTATCTTTATTTTGTTTTAGAAACAATTTTTTCCAGGGACAAATTCTATGCAAGCTTTCTCTATTGTGGATCAGGCAAAGTTTAGCACATCCACCCCTTCCCTTTTTTCTCACCTGCTCTCTCATAGCTTCTCTCCTCCTATCTAACATACTTTTCTTCCCCAATAACCAACTATACTGGAACACATCCCTGAGTCTCTCAAGTAACCCCCAAATAAGTCATCAATAATACTTAAACAGGTATTCCCCAGTGATTGTTGAAGTATCACAAGGACTTTCAGAATGTAAGCATGGGGAACAACTTTAAATCAAGATAAATAACTTCTCATTCCACTTCTTTTACAAATGATTACGACAGCCTTATACTTGCACGAAATGTTACAATTTCTCAAAAACCTTTGCATAAGTTATTTTATTTGGCTTCTACCACCAGTGACAAAATTTGTGTCCCTTCAGGGAAAGACAATTTATTATTCATCTTTAGACTTCCATTGTTGAGCACAGTAAGTGGGATCTAAAAGGGAATTAATAAACGATTATTGACTGGATCTGATCCTCATAACAACTCTCATTATAGTTTAAGAAACTGAAGCACAAAGAGCTAAGTAATTTGTTAGAGTTTTTAAGATTTTTGAGTGGTAGAGCTAAAACTAGTACTTGAGGGTCTCAATTCCAGAACACAGTGCTCACTTGTAGCTTTTTAGTATGAAACCTGTTATCGGAAAATTAAGTTTTCAAATAGTTTTTAGTGCAACAATGCAATTAAATTGGGATCTTTTGTAATCTTCCAGCAGTACAATTAGAAATAAAGGTTGATAAAACTCGAGCAGCAAAACATATTAATGTCTATTTCAATGAAAGTCTCTATGTATAGAGTAAGAGTCTACATGGTAATCAAAAACCAGCCAAAAATAATTTCACTATTTTCAAAAACACTGTGGACATTCTGATGAGAGTTTAGTGTATTTTTAAAGTTTCAGTGTTCTCATAAATCTTTAAGAAAATGTCCTCATTCTTCATATTTTGGAGCAAATCTGTATATAAACATACCAAAAACATTTTTAATATGAGTATCATATTGTTCTTTCCTTTAATCTTTCATTAATGAGTGAGCTGGGCATGTTTTCTTGAGTTTGTCTATTTCACTGATAATATCATGGAAAGTATATCATTCTGGGATTCATGAGATTTATATTCTAGTTTTGTTTCTGACTAGCTATGTGAAGTCAGTAAGTCATTTCAACATAATCTATCACTTAACCTTGATGGTAAAATAAGAATAGGCTCCTATTTCCTGAAGAGATAGATAACAAATATCAATAGGAATATATTTTATGCGATTTGAATATCTAAAAGAGGATTTTGTGCTAATCTCTGGTGAAAGCACTTTTGCATTTCCTTTGGAAACCCATACTGCTTAATATATATTCGAGTTTGGAGCAAGATCATTCTTTTGTGTAGAGAATCCAACTTCGCTGGGATTTTTTCTGAGATAGTTAAGACATTTTTCTTTCTGTGTTGCCACAGTCTAAGGTTTGAGAACTTTTCAATGGACAATGAAGATAATATGCCAAACACTGTTTAATTTGGAACTCACTGGGAATCTCACATGTTTGACTCTTTAGCTCATTAATAAATAGTGGTGATGATTGTAATTATGATAAAGTTAACCTTTAGAAAGAGCTTTAAAGCACATATTATTTTATTTAGTGCAACAAACATGGAAAGTCAATATCAACATCAATATTTTACCCAGTAATCGAGACTACACTTGCAGATCTCCAAAATATCATCGATTCTTCATGACATAGATAGAACTTTAACAACCAGCTGTTGGAGAGAGACAGGGCTCAGGGAAGCTGGCTTACAGGTACAAACTTACACAAAAGTGATGAGTTTATATATTATAAAGTCATTTATATACAATGCCAATACCTAAAGTCAGGATGTTACACTATAGTGAAAATTGGGACAGACTTCTCTGCTACTGCATTATAGTAAAACACAGCATAAATATATGACTAGAGAATATAACATGAGCCTAAATTATGCCCACTGCCACTGTTTAACCATATACTTGAACTGGTGCAGTGAACTATGAGAAGTTTATTTCTGTGGGGAAACTAAAGAGTTTTCTGAAGGTACACCTCAATGAAAATCCAAATCCTACATCCATTGACTCAGCACAAATTCCTTGGTCATTGGAGGGGAAAAGTCATTATGTTTGTTTGTTCATTTGTTTGTTTGTTTTTAATGAGGAAGGACCATAGATTGAAATTGAGAGGTCCATTACACTGGACATTCCATGGAACCCTGAGGCACCAACATCACCAGGGTGGAATGAAGTCTTATGTAGGGCCAGATAGGTAAGGTAAAAATTTAATAGAGTTACAATTACCTTTGGAAATATCTTCAGAAGTTACCATCACTCAATAAAGTCAATACACCCAGTTTTTCTCCCAGCAGTGAAACAGATTGCTGTTTTGGTTAAACACCAAATGAATTAGTATAGGCTTGAAGCCTTTTTTGTATGAAAAAAAAAATTCTTAAACATTAAAATCACAGGAAAGAGACCAAACCATGAAAGCCCCTAGAGAAAATAGGCCCAATAAGGATCCATTAATATTTGCCATTCATGTTCCCTTCAGTGCATAAGTTCACTGAGTGAAATAAGGATAGGATCACCAATAGTTAATTTTCAAGAAAGTAAATGGGAGTATATTCAATACACGGTTCTTTCATCTAATGTAATGGTTCCAGCCAAGAATAATTTAGTTCCTCTGAGCACATTTGGCAATGTCTGGTGACATTTTTGGTTGTGCCATAGTTGAGAAACTGATAAAAGAATGCTATAATAGGAAACCATTTCCCTCCCTCCTCATTGCATGTGGTCTCCCCTATAGTTTAGCACCTGTGTTAGATATCACCTATCTGTTCCCTAAATTCATCTTTATCCTCCTGACTTAGGTCCCTATACCCACCTTTGTAAATCACCACTTTATTTAACTATTTAATTATGCAATTTAGGTCTATAATTTGTTTTTTTGTTGTTGTTGTTTTTTGCCAGGACCCTAACTGATTTAGAGCCTTTTCATGTAAGTACAAAAGAAATCAGTAGCATACTATGAAGGCAGGGATCATGGCTAGCAAAAAAACAAATAAATAAAATCACATATGAATGATTTCCAAAATGATGATCAAGTGAGCTCATGTATACTAGCAAAGATTATATATGATCATTACTTTAACCAATTAGATATTTTTACTGTGTTTATCATTGCTGTGTTTAGAAATACCATTTTACCTTTACTTCGTATTTCTAAATGGTGCACATTAATCAATTTGTCAATAAACATTTATTGAGTATCATATACTAACATAAAGTCAAGTTTTTGGGATACAAAGGTTTCTACCACTGAAAAGCTGATAAACTAATAGATAAGAAACAAAAATAAAGAATTATTGTAAATAAATATAATATTTAAAGAATTATGGATAAACAATTTAATAGGAAAAGAAAGTAGTATTTACTGAATGTACATTCTAGTTACAATTATATTCTAGATGTAGTTACAATATGTCAGTACTTCTCCAGTTTTTATGAATATACATACACATCAACTGGAGATTTCACACTGATTCAATAGGTTTCAAATGGGGCCTGAGATGCCAGATGTCTAAGTGATGCCAATGCTGTTGCTCCTGTGATCATGCTTTGAGTTACAAGGATCTAAATCTCACAACCATATTCTATTTTTTACAGTATGGAAGAGTGAATCTCAAAGAGATTAAATAATTTACAAAAAAAAATACATAAACTAGACTTAGACTGATTTTAATTTTTCATGTTCCAAAACACAGATTTCTTCACTATGCCAAGTAAACAATCTTGAGTAGTTGTTGGGAGAAAGGATTTAAGTAATAAAAGCTTCATAATTTATAAAACATTCAAATCAATTCTTGAAGGGCAGTGGGGATTTCCAGGTGGTGAAGGAGGGTATAGACTTTCCTGGACAGCATATAAAAAATAAGTTTGATATAGCTGTGGTGGTGTCTAAAGACCAGAAGTAAATACAAGAAGAAATTAAGCTAGAAAATTTGATGATAATATTGGGAAGGATATTTAAGAACACAAAGAAATTTAAGTTTTAATTGAAATATGCAATTGAAAGCAAGTGAATATGTTTTTAATAACCGAATGGATTTGTTTCTCTAGGTATCTATCTAGATAATTTGGGTTGGGATGGATATTAATCACTAGAGGTCTTAAAAATAATTTTATTATTTTGTAACAATAGAATCAGAGAAGACCTGAAAATGGAAATGAATAATATTTCAGAAATACTAGGTGTTTAGAGGTCAATTGAGTGAGGGAGTAAAAGTGAAGAAGGAGTCAAGAATCCTGGAGAAAATTTATGTTTGGTTACTAGGTCAATTGTGACATTACTATGATAGAGGAACCAAGACAAGAGCAGAGTTAGATAGAGAAATAATGGAAACGTTGCAGGTTAGCAAGCCATTGCGGTATCTTCTTTAGATGAAGCATATAAGTTAAATGTTGGTTGGAATTTGCTATGCAGATATCCATAATCAGCTCAGCATTGCCTCAATAGCATTACCTCAGCAGAATATTATGCTGGTTGGCTGTTAGGGCACACGCATCTCTTGTTTGCTGTGTGGCAACTGCATGATCTTATATTAAACTCTACTTTAAAAAATGCAGTCATTTCCTGTGAGGCTTTATAACTTCATTTGGACAGAAAACTCATTGCATCAACCAACTACTCAAATGAAGAAACTGCAAAGAATTTCTAGAGAGGAGACAAAGTATTACAGTTTCTTGTGTTTAACAGACTTGCTAGAAAGCAGCACTTTTAGTCTATTATTTAAAATTTTAAGATCAACAATACACTATAAAAATGAGACATAAGCAAAGAGAATAATCTAGCTGTATCAAAACTGAGTATCACACACTTTTGATATATTCATCCTAAGGATATATTTTCCTTATTCTATTACAATTTCATAAATAAATCTTTTAAAAACAGAAAGAGAAAGCAAGCACAGCAACAACCCACTTATTCCAAGATTGTGATGAGATTTATTTTCCCATTTGAAATACAAATAAGAACTGGGATAAAAGTAAAGGGACCACAAAGCAGTGAAGCTGGTTAAAAAACCCAAGAACTGAAATTATATATTTTCCTCAATGGAGCAATACTCAAGCCCTCACTTAGTGCTTATTTACTCATATTATTATATGTCGTTCTAATGAGCACAGTGTTCTAGTTTCTCAAACAAATTTAGAAGGCACTGAAGCATAGTAAAAAGAGAAAAGGTTTCAGATTCACTTACTAGTTCACGAATATCTCAAGAAGAGGAACATAGTAAATGCTGTCTATCCTACACTGTGTGTCCTATGTATATCCTTGATGTTAGTAGTATAAACTGACTGAATAATATTTGTACAATAGTATAACTTTGCATTTGTCATGTTACCTCTCTTTGAGCCTTCTTCACTTGTAAAATGATAAAAATATAACCTGACAGAGTTGTCATGTTCACTAAATGAGATTTATGTATACCCAGCACAATACTTACCACATAGCAATTATCTTATAGATATTTGTTCTTAACTCACGGTGTATTAGAAGCAGGCAAATGGAAAACTGAAGTAAAAGGTCTGCTGGCATTGAGAACATGGAGAGCAATGAGCAGTAACTGTTAAGAGACAAATATTTAGGAATAAGGAAGACAAGTTTATTAAAATTAAAGCATAGGAGTCCACACATTTTAAGAAAAACTTGCAGCTAATGTCATACTAAATATGAAAGATTGACTGTTTTGACTCTAAGATCAGGAACAAGACATGGGTATTCACTCTCACCACTTCTTTTTCACATTTCACTAGAGGTTCTAGCCAGTACGATAAGGCAAGAGAATGAACTAAAAAGTAACCATATTGGAAAAGAAGTAAAACTGACTGGCAGATAACTGGAGCACGTTTGTAGAAAAACAAAGCTACTGAGCTTAGGAAGGTTATGAAATACCAGATCAATATACTAAAGTCATGTCTCTACATACTAACAATAAGCAATCAGATACTGAAATTTATAAAAAAATATCAGTCACAATAGCATCTAAATTTATGAAATCCATAGGGATAAATCTAACAAATATGTGAAAGAGCTGTACATTGAAAAACTATAAAAAATTGCTGAGATAAATTAAGGGGACTAAAATATAGATTGTTAAGATGTCAATTGTCCCAAAGTATATCTATACATTAGTAAAATCCCAATCAAAATCTAGCATTTTGAGAGAAATTTCAAAGCTTATTTTTAAATTCATCTGGAAATGCAAAGGACCTATAAAAGCCAAAATAAACAGAGTACAGAAAAACCTAGAGGAATAACTGCCTGATAATCAAAATAATGCACTGTTGTCATCAAGATGGAAAAATAGATCCATCAAACCAAATAGAGTCCAGAAATATGCTTACATATAGACAGCTGTTTCTCAACAAAGATGCAAAAGCAATTGAGTGGATAAAGTATAGTCTTTTTTCAAGAAGCTATTCTCAAACAACTGGATAATATCCATATCCAAAAAAAAAACTCATACCTCATGCCATCTATAAAAATTAACTCAAAATGGATCATGGATCTAAATGTAAAGTCTATAAAACTTTTAGAAGAAAACAAATGGGACTATCATTGTGACTTGGATTAGGCAAAGATTTTTTAGATATGACAAGCACAATCCAATCAAAGAAAATAAATGATAAATTGGACTTCATCAAAATGAAAACTTCTGCAGTTTGATAGACACAGAGAAAAGAATAAAAAGATAAAAATAATAAAAAGAATAAAAAGCTATAGACTGAGAGAATATATTTAGAAGTCACCTACTGACAAAGTAATAGTATACAGAACATATAAATGACCCTCAAAAGTCAATAATAAGAAACAAGCCACTTAAAAAAATGGCAAAAGATTTCAATAGACACCACCAAGGAAATACACAGATGGCAAATAAGCACATGTAAAAATGCTAAAATTAAAATGATTGGCTACGCCAAGTGTTTGCAAGAATGTGGAGAAGCTAGAACTGTCATACACTGCTAGTGGGAACATAAAATGGTACAACTGTTTTGAAAACGTTCAACAGTTTCTTAAAAAGTTAAACATAGATCTACCATATGATCCAACCACCTACTTCTGCATATTTTCCCAAGAAAAATGAAAGCATATGTTCATAAAAAGACTTGCACAAATGTTCAAAGTAGCTCTATTCATAATAGATCAAAACTGATGACAATTTAAATTTTTATTAAAATATAAGTAAATATATAAATAGTGATATATCTATTTAGTGGAATACTATTTGTCAATAAAAAAGATTAAACTACTGATGTACAATCAACAGTGAATCTCATACTGAGTGAAAGAAGTTAAATAAAAAGGGTATATATACTTTCTGACCCTATTTATATAAAATTTTAGAAAATGAAAGCTGATTTATAAGGATAGAAGGTAAATCGGTGGTTGTCTGGATGGGTTTGGAGAACAGGATGGGGCAAGAGGCACAAGGAACATTTGGTATTGACAATATGTTAATTTTCTCAATCATGATAGTTTACATTGATGTATGAATTTTTCAAAACTTATCTAATTGCACATTTTAAATACTTGTTTGTTTGTTTTTTAAGATCAAGATAGAGCAGGCATTACATAGGGGAGAAATGCAGGTTACAAATTTAAACAGCTTGTTCAAAGCAGTCCCTTTCAAAAGTGAGATTTGAAAAAGGTTTCAGAGGAGAAAGAAGTTAGCTACAGTATAGGGACACCACCAGGCAACGATGTTAGGACAAGTGTGCACTTGGCAATGAGACCTGTGTACCTGGAACCCCAAAAGGAAGGATTAATGTAGTAGGAAATGAAGTCAAAGAGGTCCCAGACCATATGGAGCCTTACAGGACATTTTAGGTTTTTTGGCTTTTACTAGAAATAAAACAGGTAGCTTTCGAGGTTTTTATGCAGACGAGTGACATGTCTACTTAAATTTTAAAAAGATTTCTCTGTAAAGAATCACAGGAGGACAAAAGTAAAAGCAGAGAGACCAATTAGGAGGATGCTATTACAATAATTCAGGCAAGACATGATGGTAGCTTAAAACAGAATGTTAACACTGGATGAGGTAAGAACTGGTCAGATTCTAGATACGTTTAAGGGTAGAGACAACCATTTTTCCTTATGATTGGAAGTGAAATATGAGACAAAAAGGAGTTTCCTTGCATTGGTTTTCAGTCCTATTCTCTTCCTGTGACTCATCTCAATTTTCTTTTCAATTTTCTTCAGATCCCCTTCAGTGTAATATTATGATCCAAACAAAGACTAACTAGTTCAGTGTAAAGAAGTCCTCTCTGTGGATTTGGGCTAAATTTTAGTGCTGTATCTTCACTTGGTAGACTTCAATTGAAATTGCAGATAAAAAACTGTATCTATTCATCTTCTGTTTTCATCAAAAATATTTTTTCCTAAGTTTGTTGTCATCTTTGGAATGGATTCCATGTGTTTGGCATATCTTAAAACATGTCTAAATCATCAAAACTAAACATGTGTAACTTCCATAAATTTTGTTGAATCCACAATTCTTTTAGGATTGTTGCCCATTTTAAAAATGCATTCCAGTCTGTTATGAAACATAGCTTTATAATAATTCAATTTAAATATGTGTTGGGCAAAAAAAGCATGTGTAGAAAAAAAATGATTACTTATTAAGCAGTATATAATTCAATGTTTTCCTAGAATTAATGATTTTTCTTTAACTTAGATACACTTGTGTGTTTATTTCTCATTTTCCCGCTTACATCCTTTTAATTGATGTCCTCTAAGGTGTGTTTTGTTTATTGTTTTCTTTTAAGTTTGTCTTTGTTTTTGTAAATGAGTTGAAATCCCTTCCTAAAGCAGATGGCATATAAATGATAAAACAAAACTCAAACAACGACCAAAAATATAGTTTCACTAAATCTGCAGATACATAGAAGAGATTAAACACTGTCACATTATGCTTTTGTTAGTGCCAATAAATTGTTAAAGATATTTAAAATAATATTACCTATTAAAGGTGATCAAAATAGCTCCGTGTTCTGTTAGGTAAACATTATTTTTAAAGCTATATTAAACCTAAGTCTACTATTATTCCTTACTATTTTTTGGTAGAATACAATTACATTGATTTTCATTTTTATTCCATTATTAAATATATCAGGAACCTTCTCAGAATGCCATTTATTTTTGGAAGAGTATTATTTCATTGAAAGATCAACCAGATCAGCCAGTTCTTCTAAAAATAATTGTAGTTTGTCTACAATAATGTAGTTAGAATTAAGGCAATGATTCCAATTTTTTGTACCTAGAAATTCTCTCATTATTTTCTTTGCCATAGGCTAGACATTTTTTAACATTACTCATTAGCAGTACTTCTTTCTCATCAGCATAAAAAACTATGTTAATACCTGGAGGTGGTATAAGTGCAACCAAACTCAGAAAAATCTAATGTTTTCTTCAGCTTGCCTTTTTTCCTGTGCAACTTCACATTTAGTTTTTGCAGTTCTTGACAGCAACACACACACACCTCCACCACACACACACACACACACACACACACACACACACACACAAACGCACATGCACACACACAAGCACATGCACACACATTCACTACCCTACTTACTTTGGCCAAATCCTCTTGGGCATCATATTTCAGTGCAGCCATGGTAAAAAGTCTCGTGTACATCACCAGCATTCCACTTTAGGAGCCCCTCACAATGTCCCTCTGCTTTATCTACCTTGGAACTTTTTTCCAAAGTCGTAAAAAGCCACTTAATTCTTATATGGTCACAGCCCACAGTGTAGGACAGTTAGTTTCCCCAAGGTCAAGAAGTAACCAATGAGGGATGAGAGTGTGGGTAGTTTCTCAGCCCCACAGTTTTTCTTTGGGATCATTTGGAGGCAAATGCTTTGTGCTGGATACCACAGTCAACTTTAGTGGTACTAAGCTTGGTATAACTCTTATTTGGCTTTTCTTCTAGCCCCACTGTGTCCTCTCTCTGGAAATTACCTTCCAAGTAAATCTTACCCAAATCATTTCAAGCTCTGATTTCAAGGCAAGCCAAACCTTGAAACTACCTTGACAGCTGCCTTTGTATGTTCCAAAGATTTAGGGAATTCTATAAGGGAACTAATATATTTAGACCACTAAGACTTTTTAAAATACAAATTATATGTTGCATACTTATAAATATTATGTATCAATTAATTCGCATAGCAAACCTGGGAGATTTTTGTCTTCTCTTGCAGGTAGATTAATGGAAATGTCTAATACTTCAGAATGAATTAGGAAAGCTGATTTTCAAACCCAGATCTATCTGGTTTCACACAAATGTTCTTTCTACCATATTGAGTCTTAAATTATATTTTCGGTAATTATTTCTTCCCAAGAAATTTGGACAACAGTTCTTATGAAGATGGATAGCCAGTAGAGCTTGTCTATAATAACTTTCAAGCATTGGCAATGTCTGACAGCACCTCTCAAGTCACATTTCAAAGGAAGAAATTCTTCTGTTGAGGGAGCTCTCCTGGTGTTTGGGGTTTTTGCCCAGATGTCATTGCTTCTGCTCTGGCTTAATTCCAACTCACAAAACTTCAGAAGCCCATATATTTTCCTTGAAACTGACTTAAAACATCTATTTTTCTGCTTTTCACATCCTACCATGGCTGAATTAGAATCAGTTAACCCCTCCAGAACAGATTAAGGCATAAAATCTTGCCATGTTGTATAGCAACAATGATTTCCATCTTCATTAATACAATAAAATAGAACAGAGTAAGGTTTAAAGTTAATTGTAATTCAGGCCCAAAAGTTATATGTATTGTTACGTTGGAATGGAATTTAATTATAAAGTGTATGTACTAGATGTTACATCCTTAGTCCTGCAGTCTTCAGAGATGAGATAAAGTTAATACCTAGAATCTCTATAAAGACTTTGCAAGTAGATTCTGTGCTTTTAATCAGTACTTTGATGAAATGGAATGAGTCTGGTTTGTTAGTTTGGGTTAGGTTAAACATGATTAAAATCCCAAATAGGCTAAATAAGATATTTATTCTTCCTTGTTTGAAGTTCAGTCAGTATTCCAAGAATGGTAGGGTGATTCCATTACCACCAAGGGTGCCAGCCACGCTCAATGTGACTATGTTCAGTATTCAATGTGATCATTATTTAATCTGTAGGTGTAATGCCCACATTTCAGCCAGCAGGAAAAAGGGCGAAAGTAGGAGATACGCTTTATTTTAAAGTCAGCTACAATATAGTTGCACATGGCACTTTGCAGACATCCCACATACAAGATTTTAGTAGTCAGACCTGCAGAAAAAATGTACTCTTTAAATTGGGAAGCCATGTGCCCAACTAAAATCAGAAGTTATATTACTAAGAAAAAAGAAAGAGAAAACTATCACCTGATACACATGGGTTTTAAAGTCAGATAAATTTGGGACAAATAACTGTTTGACATTTAGGAAGTAAGTTATCATGGTCATTATTTAACCTACTAGAGCCATAATTTATTTCATGTCAAATGTTGCATATTTACCTCCATAAGTTTCTGCAAATAACACATGCAAAATGTCTGTCATTATGTATAAAACAATTAGCATTAAACAGAGAAAGAAAGGAGTACATGTTGGACATGTACTCTTTATATCAATCTCTTTCTGTATACTGCTTGAGTATTTTAGATAGTTCAAATTTTTTAGGGGGGTAGGTAGGCAGGAGTTTAATTTGTTTTATTGTTGTTGTTGTTGTTATAAGGTCATTTCAATGTTTGAAAAGAATGGAAATTAACAAGCAGAAGATTGTCATTAGAATATATAGTCAAAGCCCAACTTGTTTATCATTTTCACCTAAAGCCTAATTAATTACTTATGTATTGTTACATCAACAATTGTAATTAAAATATACTTAAAAATTGGGGAATGATTTTATAAGTACTATCTTTCTTTATCTTTTACTACAAAAGTATTAGTATTATAATAATCCTCAAATATTACAAATAAATTAACCTAGGGCCCAGGCAGATTTGCAGTCTTGCCCCAGGTTACGCATTATGGTCAGTTATACAAGGCGTGTATGTAGCAAGCGATAGTCACCTGAGTATGCCACTTAATAGCTATAAAGGACTGTTTCTACACGAACTTCATGGTTTTCCTGGTCTACTTTCAAATCATGATTCTTTTCACTCAGTTCCACCTTACTGATGTTAATGATCCATATGAAGTCAAAGAGTTGAGATCTGAGAGTGTGTAAAGAGATGAGAGGGCAAATTTCATTTTCAAAATAGACGACTTCTTGACAAAAAATAAATGAGATGAATTTAAATTTTCACTATTGCCAGGCTCTTAGAGACAAAATGGTTTGACCATATGTCAAAATTCATTATACCAGCTTCACATCTAGGTTGAGGTTGAGGTTGAGGTTGGACTAAAAATAAAACATTTGCTTTATTTGATGTCTGGAAGTGTGAGAGAAATGATACAATTACCTGACTTTTTCTTAAAGAAAGCATAAAAGTTTGCTTTACTAAGACTTCAAAGCATGAATATAAAATAAAATAACATTAGATATCAATATCATAAAAAGTAGAAAGTGCTGTAAGCTGTAATAGTATTTAAAATATCATTGTGCTTTTCTCCTTACCTTTTGATGCTTATAATCCTCTCTCTAATCTGAAGATGGCACCTATTTTTCTTGTGATAAGGGAGAAGAGTTGGTGAAGCAGAAATTCATAGAGAAAGAAAAATAAATGATAAATGGCTTTTGACATTAAACACATACACATACAGAGGAAAGCATCAGAGAGGATTTTCTAAATTTTACCTATGTGTATAAAGAAATCATGGAAGACTAAGATTAAAGAGACTTTGGTCCTGAGATTGACTATCCTAATATTGAAGACTATCATATAAGAGAAACGAAAGTCCAAGTTCACTTCCTTTGTTCCTAAGAATAGAGGAAAGTGGAAGAAAGACAAAGAAGTTAAGAACCAAGGTACTCCCTACTCAATTCTCCGAAAATCCTCTTCACTTCCCTGTCTGACATCTATATGATATCACCTTTTTTGTAGTGTTTGCATTTATCTTTTTCCATACTTCTATTTTCAAACTATTATATACAAATTGTATCTGTTGTGAGCAATATAAAGTACAAACAACATATAATAGTATTTTTAATTCAGTTTTTAAAATGAGTATATGTTCAGTTTACCAATAAAGATATTACTGGAGTACTGGAATTTTCTATCATTTATTTATACCATCTTTCCTCTGTTACCCTCTTCTCTCCTATTTTCTTATTTATTAATTTAATTAATGTATTTATTTATAATTAAAAATTTTTTTCTACTAGCTCGTGAGTTATAAATTATACTATTCTTTTGCATCTGCTCCAGAGGTTTAAATAAATTATTGACTAGATTCCATTGTATGTGACTAGTATTACTTTCTTGAGAAAGCAAGAAACTTCTAAGACATTTTCTCAATTTACCCTCCTCCTACACTTTATATTCTTGCTATCAATTTTGTTCATTAGTTTAAACTTCAAACGAAATTATAATTATTGCTTTACAGTCAATATTAATTTTGGATTTATCAGCACATTAACCCTTTCTATTGCTCTTTATTATTTCATTCCTCTCTGTGCTTCCATTGAGGATCAATATTTCATTTCCATGAAGAATTTTATTTAGTAAAAATTTCTTTTGAAATAGGTCCACTGGCTATAAATCCTCTTAATTTTTGATTATCTAGAAATATTTTTGTTTTGTCTTTATTCTTCAGGGTTTTATTTTTTTCTGGTAATAGGCTTCTTCTAGCAGTTAATTTCTTTCATCATTTTAAACATGTCATTTCATTATCTTTGACTTCCATGGTACTAGTAAGAAATCAGTTATCAGTTTTATCTCCACTTTGAAGTTAATGCCTCAGTTATAAGTAATAATCTTTCTGAATGCTTTAGGGATTTTTGTGGGTTTTTCTTTTGTGATTTCTTATGTTCAGAAAGTTTATTATGATGTGCCAAGGTTTATTTTTATTTGCATTCACTTTACTTACAATGAATAATATTTCTTATTTTTCATCAGCGTGGAAATATTATCAGCTATTATTTATTAAAATATTGCTTCTGTTCATCCTTTCTCTTTAGTGGAACTCCAAGAACACATATGTAGACTTTTTCATGGAAATCCACATATCTTCTATACTTATTTTTTTATTTTCATCATATTCTTTTCTTAGCTTTGCCTAGAATTTTTTTCCTCACAAGTATTCTAAATCCTAAATTGCTAATTCTTGCTTCATCTGAATCTATTCTTATGGTAAGTACCATCATCTCTGGTCTTAATTTCAATTATTAAAGAGTTTGGATCTAGCTTTGATGGGTTTCTCACCTTCCTGCACATCTCCTGGCAACATTTATAAATTGATCAGTGGTGTCATTATTTTTTCTTTTTTATAGCCCACTGTTTTTATTTCATGCATGGAACATTTCATGAATCTGAGGATACTAATTAGAGGGTTTGGCGAGTTTCTGTGTCTTCCAGAGTCAATAGTTTTTATTTGTACTTCTCTTTCACATTGCAAGGTATTTGGTGTTCCATGATCATTCATATTTAAGAAAAAGGAAAACTAATATGAACACGAGTTCTCTATAGGTTGGTGGTATTTATTGATTTGGAGCCTTTTTCTATGATATACAGGAATAAATCCAGTAATTGTCTTGGTGTACTCCAAAATTCAAGAATAAATAAGGCCTCCATACAAGCTATATTTATTTTTCACAGGTTACTTTTTCAGTTTGTTTTGAAAACAGTTTTTTTTCTTTTGTGGATTGAACATCTGGATTTTAGTCATTCTATTCTTATAAATTGGTGTACTACCTCTGCTGTATGCAGAAGTTGAATTAACTCTTGTATATTTTCATCTCATATTTTTCCTTTCTGCATTTCATTTGGTGCCTGTTCTAAATCACATCAAGAAAATGGAATTCCTTTTGCTGCAGTCATCTTTATTAGAACTTTAGGCTGTGACTCCCTCTACCTTGGTTTATCAATTATTGCTTTCCACATGTAGCAAAAGTTTTAAACAGTTTCCATCCACTGATTACCTCCCTCTGGCATTCTTTATTTTAGTGAGTGAGTATCTTTTCTATTCCTTTTCTATTCTTTTAACAGGATCTCAGAAAAAGAATGACTGACACATATATAATAGGTTACTTGAACTTCTTCAGCTATTTCTTGACTGTTCCATGGATCTGAAAATATTAGTATATGACTAATCTCATTCATAGATTTTATATCTTATTAGTCTAACTGTTCAGAGTTTAATTTCATTTATAAGACCTGGTGGCAGCTTATTTTATTCTGTATGCTTCCATCAGGGTTTACAATGTGTGCCTCCATTGAAAGACGGTATCTGTACATTAAAATGAAAGAAGGCTTTGATAGAATAGATTTCTAATATGTGTTTTAAAAATATCTTAAACTTAGATTTTACTACTTTAAAGTTCCTTTAAAATATTTTAATTTTTATCAATTTCAAAAAAATGGGTAAAACTAACATGGGACGTGATCAGGGTAATCAGCATGCCAGGTAGATACAAATAATGTATAATCTGTCCTTTGTTCTAGAATTTAAGTTATATGTTAACTATTTAGTTTCATTTCCTTTACTTCAGAGATTTCCTGAAAAATAGAATGAACAAGAAAATTTTTAACTCATATCAATTAATTAAAATTATAGAGAAGTTAGCTTAATATCATTTTGTAATATGACAGGTCTAGGAACCATTTAATCAAAATATGATTGAATAATAACTTTAAAATATCTTACATTTGAATGTGTGACCCGTAAATCAGTGTTAATTTCTGACTCATAATAAATGCTTTCCTCATGTTTTTTATATTTTTATTTTAGCATTGGACAAATAGTCTACTCTCACATGAAAAATCTATATTATTTTCCACTGGCAATGTTTTATTTCTCAATGAAGAAGTATAATTCTTTAAGATAAAATTCCAGCTTCAAGCTAAATACTTACAAAGAATGTATTTATTTACAATCAACTTTTCATGTTAATGTGTAGATATCCTTCTTTCCAGATGACTAGAAAAAAGCATTAATGTATTAGACTTGCACTAAAAGCCAGTGAGAATTTGTGAATCTTTTAGTAGTTTAGGTAATAAGACCATGAAAATAAAGAACACAAGCCACTTAAAACAAAAGCTCGCAAAGTCTGTGGGTTTTTTTACCTATCAGCCAGCACTTGTTGAGTGCTTGCCAGGTGCCAAGTATTTAAGATGCATTATCTAAATGAATCCTTATTGCAATCCTATAAGTTAGAGAATGTTTTGACATATTTTAGGACCAGAAAATGAGTAGAAAATGTTAATCAGCTCAATTGGTAAGTTACATAACCAGGATATGATCCAGGATTGTCTAACTGTAGGGTCAGTGTTATTGATAATTTATTCCATAATTATTTTTGAACACCTAACCATTAGCCAGATAATTTTTATGGTACTAAGGATGCAATAGTAAATAATTCATTTGTAGCCCTAGTCCCTACGGACATTATGTTCTAGTGAGAAAAAAGGCATTGGATAGTGGACAGAATAAGTCAAAGATGATTTGCATGCCTCTGGCTTGAGGAACATTGTTGATGACCTCAGGTAGGCTAAGTGCTCAGAACTGATCTGTTGAATTTGATGTGCTTTCTGAATATTCCACTGAAAATTTCAAGTAGGAAATTATCTAGATTGGCCAGAAACTCAGAAGCTAGCTCCTAATGTCCAGATTTTGACATTTGCTGATTAATAATTAAGAGTATTTCATGAAGAGGAAGTATAAAATGCAATAGGAGTACTGTGCCTGGACTAAAAGGGAAATCCTATCAATGAGACATTGACCATAATGCAATAAAATTACAAATTCACCCAACGTGACATAACCACAGGTAGGGGACCCTGAGAGTAACTACACAGTTATCAGCTTAGTTGGGTTCATCAGGCTTGGGGCAGCCATCTCAGATGCTTATATAACAGACTTCAAGTTGGCATGGCTCAGACTTCACTGACTGACTTCCTCATAGTACCTGCTGACAGCATCACAGTGTGATGCCACATTACAATACAGGCAGAAATTGACCATGAGCAGCATTTTCACTTACTGGATAATAGCTGGGTACAGAACAAGAAACATATTCTTGAACAATATATGAATCTCTGAACTAGAAAAAGAGATAGATGATCACAAAAGGAGTAGAAAACTATCCTCTTTCTTCTATTATAGCCTCGCTGAATGCCTGAGGCTAATTAAATAAGTCTCACTGTGTGTTAAGGTTGTAAGAACTTTCTTTAAAATATAGAAATGGAAACCTGGGGAAAAGAATGGGTTTCCTCATAAGAGCAGAAAAAAAATAGAACAGAAACAAGTGGATATCAAAACCAACTTCCTTTATTTACCGTTTTGCCCAATGTTAGCTACATTTAAAAAAAAAAAAATCTTTCTAATTGTTCTGTTTAAAATGTGAAATTAGTACAACACAATGCACAGTGAAAATTGAGACTAAAGTTCAATAATTTTAATATACTCCGCTATATACTTACACCCTCATCTGAATTACTGGAGATAGTAAAAATTACAGTCCAGGCAATTATTTCTCAAAAATTTAAAAACTATTGCTTTGAAATTTTACCAATTACATTTAATCTTAAGTTGTTGACTTAAAAATATATATATGGTGATTTCTCATTATTTTATACTATATTCTCTAGTTTGAATTTTATTCCTTTAGAACTTTTTCTCTATGCTTATTTACCCATTAGTGAAAAAGAATTTTCCAACTATACAACATTCTCATTACTTTTGTCTTTTCTTGGTTATATGCACATTTCTATTAGTTTTTAATTGTTTATAAATCAATAAATAGTCCATTGCATTGAACAATGATGTAGGGGGGACCAAGTTAGAGTAATAGCAAAACAAAAGATCATAATATAGAAAGTTAAGAATATCCAGTAGAGAGGTTGCTGGATCATAGTAGATCAATTCTTGGTTTTTTAAGAAACCTCCATTCTGTTTCTATAGTGGCTGTACCAATTTGCAGTCCCACCAGCAGTGTATGAGGGTTCCTTTTTACCTGCATCCTCTCTGACAATTGTTATTACTTGTCCTATTGATTTATAGCTGTTCTAACAGGTGTGAAATGGTATCTCATTGTGGTTTTGATTTATATTTCCCTAATAGCTACTGATGTTGAGCATCTTTTCATATGTTTGCTGGCCATTTGTATGTCCTTTAGGGAGAATTGTCTGTTCAGGTCCTCTGACCATTTTTTGATTGGATTATTGGGGTTTTTTGTTGTTATTGAGTCATATGAGTTCTTTGTATATTTTGGATATTAGGCCCTTATCGGAGGCATTTCTTGCAAATGCATTTTCCTATTCAATGGTTGTCTCTTTACCTTGTTGATGATTTCTTTTGCAAAGCAGAAGCTTTTTACTTTGATGTAGTTTCATTTGTTTATTTTTGCTTTTATTTCCCTTGCCTTTGGGGTTAAATTCATAAAGTCCTCTTTAAGCCCAAAGATTTGAAAACCCCTATCTAAAAAGACATTTGTACACCAGTGTTTATAGCAGCATTATTCACAGTGGCCAGGACTTGGAAGCAACCGAAGTGTCCTATGGTAGATGATTGTCTAAAGAAGCTGTGGCACATATATACAATGGAATATTACTTAGCTATAAAAAGAAATGAAATACTGCCATTTGCGACAACATGGATAGACCTCGAGATAATCATGCTAAGCAAAATAAGCCCAAAGGAAAAAGTTGAAAAGTATATGATATCACTTATATGTGGGATATAAACCTAAAAGAAACAAATGAACAGGACAAACAGAAACTCAGGGGACACTGACAGTGGACTAGTGGTGACCAGAGGGTAGGGGGTCGGGGAGGAGGGGAGAATTAGACAAGGTAAAGGGGGTCAAATATAGGGTGGCAAGGGGAGGGTGAAGTGGGTAAAGGGGGTAAAATATATGGTAGCGGAAGGAAACTGGACTATGGGTGGTAATCACACAATAGAATATATTGATGTCAAATGATAATGTACACCTGAAAATTACATAATTGTATTAACCAATGTTACCTCAATAAACTTAATCAAAAATGTAAAAAATAAAATAAATAAATTAAATAATCTTTAAAAAGAAAAAAGAAAGTTAACAGATATAGATTTAATCTACTAAGTCTCCTAACTATGTGACCATGAGACAATTATTTATTATTCCTGAATATGGTAATAATATACACCTTTTAGATACTTTAAGAGATTAATGAGGCAATGTAGCAGCATGTTTGAAATACAGTAAGCAATCAAAAATATCAGAAAATTCCCCACTCCCAAATTTAGCTCTGTAACAAATAGGGTGTTTTTTTCCATTCCATAAAATATTGGGGTTGATTACATCACTGAGATGTAATGATAAGTACACTCATTTCTCCAATATATACAATTGATTGTTAATATAAAGCTAATCTTGAAATTTAAAAAAATTCTCAAATAAAAATTAAAAAGTGTTAGAAGGTGGGAGCTGAAATTACAGAACATTTTCTTTGACCATGGTGCAATAAAATTACAAATCAATAACAAAAATTATGAGGAAAAAATAACTCTTACATTTGTAAACAAACAGACATATGCACATGGACACACACACACACACACACACACACACACTCAAGTTTCAGAGGAGAAATCATAATGGAAACTTAAAAATGTTTAAAACTAAATAACAATAAAGCCAATACATATTATAATTTAAGGATGTAAGGAAAATGACTTGTTAAAAAAATCATTAGCTCAAGAATTTAATATTAGAAACAAATGTTAGAAAGAAGTGAGTATTTTACTCCAAAATTTAGAAAAATAACATCAGGTAAGCCCCAAGGAAAAAGAAGGTAGGAAACAATAAAGATAATAGTAGAAACTATTGAAACAGAAAACAAGAAACATCAGGGGATTTTTTTAATGTCAAATGAAATAGATAAAACTTTAACAAGATTGATTAAGTAAAAATAGGGATGCCACACTCAGAGAGCCTAACTATAATTATAGTAACTAATTGTATGACAGTAGTATTTAAACTGTAATTCAATAAGTTTGAAATCGTATAACATAGATAATTTTATATCAAATTTAATTACTTAAAAGAAATAGAAAATATGAATTAACCTATGATGTTTAAAGTATTTTCAAGAAAAATTTAAAAGCACCTATCCTACCATCTTAGACATAAATTTTACCAAACCTCAAAGTGACAGGTAACACACTTTTTATTCCAGATGTTCCAGAGAATAAAAAGAAGAATGTGCCAAAATTGATTTTATGAGGTTAATGTTGCTTTGATTTCATAAACAAATAATATAATATAAAACAAATATTGATGAATCTCATTTCTGAATGCTTACAATACTAACAATTCAGATATTTGTTTTTGATTACTCATGACCAAATAAGGTTCATTTTAAGAAGTTAGGGGAAATTCTACATTATAACATTATAAAATATATCAATATTTCCAATAAACTGGAAGATTAAAGAATCACTACATTTTTTATCCCAGTAGATGCAGAAAATCTAAGCACATCTCCTGACAAAGAGTGAAAGTGAACAAAAAAATAAGAAATATAAATAGAATCAACAAATCTGCCCTTAATATATCAGTAATCTAGCAGAAGGTAAAGACACAGTGAGAATCCATAAAAACAATCTCTGTGAGATAGCCCAATAAATAATTTTCTGCAGAAAGGGGTAGGAGTGCAGGGGACCCAAAACTGTGGTGGTAGTAATTTTGAAAAATAAAACTGTTAAAAAATATTAAACTAGTACAATAAATTGTATTGTATCTCAATGGGTATTTAACATTTTGCATGACATAAACATATATTTCCTCTAAAAATATGACTTTAAACAGTGTATCCATTAGGGTCGGAGCAGGAAATAAATGCACTCAAAATGGATATAGAAAAGTTTTTTTTAAATAATTTAAATGTATGAATAGTTTAAGGAAAAACAACAGACAGTACCCAGTATGGCATTACTATTTTTGCCTCTAAGATTAATTTATTGCCTTTTTCCAAGTAAAATTTTGTATTTTCAAAATAAGGTGCACAAAATTTTTTCATGAGCTATTCTTACCATTGTAAGATCATTTCAATTTTGTGAGATACCATCTGATAACAGATATGTTAGCTGCCAGAAATACCCTTTACATAAAAAAGTGTGGGAAAAGATATAGAAGCAAGAAAAACTAGCATAAAACAAATGTGTTTCAGTCCCTTCTTCATTAGCTGATTATGAAGCATAAGTTAAGTACAGCTATCCACTTTGACTGCCCATTCCATATAGTCGTTAATCTCTCCCAGTAACTGGCTCTAGTTTTCCACTGACCATGGAAACTCAGCAAGAGAATACTAAAACATGCCTTAAGTGAATCCTCTGTGTGCTAGAAATAGTCTCCCTTCCCCTCAATGTACACTACAAACCACATTTCCTCTTGGCAATTGGAGTCTGTCACACTGAATCTTTCTTTAACCATTGATGGATGTGGAGCCCAAATGGCAGGTGGTATTCTCAGCTTCTAGTTAAGTAGAACCCTTACTATGTCCACTGGTAGAAAAATTCTTCCCTTAGACACAAGGATGTTCAAACTGACCAATACTGAAAGATGCTGAGGCAGGGAACATAAATCTTGAAGTATGTTATTAATTATTTAGAGTGGTCACACATTTTTATGCCTTGGTTTCCAACCTGTGCATTCTGGTTATGAAGTAAGTGGTCACTGGTCTAAGACATTACTGAGACTTTTAGGATAGTATTTCTATCTCTCATAATATATTATCTTCCCACTGATGCCATAGCTAAGTCTTGAACAATTCATCCCATTCTAATCAATCTGATTCCTTCTTTTTAGTGGAACATAGAATAAAACTAATTAATTCTATGGTTGCAACCCACTGCCTCAATTCTAGAGTATGCCCGTGGTCAGAGACATTGTGTATCAATTTTCATGGATAACACCTTCTATAAAGTCCTAAGTATGGTGCTGGCAGAAGAGTTTTATGTTTAAATAGCAAATATCTACCAGGAGTATGTTTTTACTTTGTAAAAACATTCCTTCATCATAGACAGTGTCTACATAATCATTATTTTTGAGGGGGCTTGCTGGAATTCACAGGAAAGGGTGACAGTGTAGATTTAGCCTTGGCCTCTGTTGTTGGAAAGATGGGCATTTGGAAATAGTAGTAGCCGAAAGCAGCTCTACTTCCATTGGAAACAGATACTAATAAAATGGTCACAGCGCACGCAATTTATTTAGGAGATGCAGGAAAATCCAGCAGTGGAATGGTGAAGTGATACAGGGAAAAAAAGGTAGCCAGCAAATAAGGGCTGAGTTAAGAAGCCAGCTGCCACAGATGGAGTATCTTTAATTCAAGTGGAAACTAAGAAAAGGCATAAGACATACATTTCAGAACTGACCCATCTTAATATGAGGGAGCTAAGGTATATATGAGAAGTCTACTCCTAGTAGTATTTAATTCCCAGGAAATTCTGGTCTAATGCATGTGTGAAAGAATGGCCAGAAAAAAAATTCTGAGGCACATATGCAGATGTTGTCAGTTTGAAGTCATCTAAACACACTGAAAAGATAGGGTCCCAAGGTGTTTTTGGCAGGGCACTGACAGCATCTGCTACAGCTTTCATCTCTGAGACTATGACCACTTTGTATACATAATAATTGAGCAAACATCAGAAGGCTTTAGAAGCAGGGGTGGAATAGGGGCAGGGGAAGAAGCTGACATCCTAAAACAATTTATGATGTTATTAAGAATATCCTCTGGTAATAAATGCACTCTAGTGGCACTTATGTAGGTCATAACAGTGCCTAACCTGAGAGGTCCATTTACGTACTTCTCCTTGAAACCTCCTTGTCATCAATTTTTCTATCTTGATCTCTTGACAAGTTCCTCATCAGACAGTCAAACCATTAGCAATTGCCCATGAAGCAAGCAATAGTTTTTTAGCATGTCATAGATAACTAAATGTCACACCCAGAAATATGCTTACAGGGGACCAAATCTTTGGAGGCAATTCTTGAGCATGAATGTAAAGCAGCAACTTCTGGTAGGTGCCTGCAAAACATCCCATTTCATCACTTTTTCCTCCCCATTATCATATGTAGAAAATTCTCCATGAAATGTGGGCTGAGGGAGAGGCAGTTAGGCAATGGGAAGATGTGTCTGTTTGTGCCATTTTCTGGAAGCTTCTGGACTTGCTTGAAAACTATGTCATATTTCTATTTCACAGTGAAAAATGAAAAACCATGCTCCAGTGTGTGTAAATTGTATGATTCAATGAATTAGTAGGTCATATTTCATGGCATTAGCAAGTATTCAGTCTTTAGTGGTTCCATCCCCAACAGCTGCTTTCAAATGGATAATATATTGTCTGCAGAAGATGACATGACTTATTCTTAAACCCTAAAGATCTTATTAGTGATTGCCAGAAGCTCCATACAGCATCTCTGTTTGCCACAGACCTTTTTAATATATTTGGGTGTGCTGAGTCATAAGAATCCAAGTGGCAGGGCAGCTTGTGACACAGCCTGGACCCGCTACATAATTTTTCTTGCTCTGGCCCCACTCAAAACTGGCAGCCTACAGGCAAATTTTGGCAAGAGCCAAAAGAGCCTACAGAGCTAGAGAGTGGCAGTCACAGTGTGGGGAGGCAACCCAGCCAATGCTCATTAGATTTAGGGCATCTATGTCATATTCATAAAGCAGTTTCTGCTAATCAACAGATGAGAACAGATGCACTACTACTTTCTTTTGTAACAAAATGTAAATTTATTGGCATTTAAAAATTCCTCAACCAACTTTCCAGGAACAGTTACAAGAGTTAGACAACAACAAAATAGCTTTTTGAAGACATTGCACTGGAGAGCAACCATGACCTTGAGGACTTAATGACCCAAGGTCCATAGTGGGGAAAAAAAGGTGAACTTGACCTTCGCAATCACTGTTTTCCTTAAGGTCATATACCACTACAGATATGGCATAGAGTCCAAGGAGAAATCAAAGCACTAGAGCCTGCGGCTAAGGTTATAAAAATTGGAATTTAAGGACCCCAAGGTGTTTTCTCTTGTTATGTCATGCTCAGTGAAGACAACAACATTGTAGAGTAAATAGCTCTTAATCCATCAGTCAGGAATCAATGTATAAATCCCATGGTTAATAAATGCATAGATTTGTACTATGTTTTGAGAATGGGGAAGTAACCATAGGGTAGTCCTTTGTCCCACAGAATCCTGTGAGACACAATCAGACTCAAACTGTCCTTCAAATTCCACAGAGCTCTGCTATGACTCGTGAAACGTAGAGGACTTCGAGATCTCTAGTCGTAAGAGGATATTAAGAGTTGGCATCCAATAATCCCCAGAAGATCTAGGTGTCTTTCTTTTCCCATTATAAAGTCATCCTGGTAAATTGTTACAGGATACTTGTAGAAAGGTTCATACTTATTCAAAGGAAATAGTTGTCCCATGTTGAGGCCTAATAGTTCATGTTTTATTCTTTTTCAAAATTGTCATACAATTAAATTGATCTTTTATATAGGGTTCTGTGAATTTTAATGCATTAATAGATACATGTAACCACCACTACAATCAGTATAAAGAACAATTCTAATAACCCAAAACACCCTCTCATACCTTCCCTTTATATTCACACCAACTTCCCAAACTTGGCAGCTGCTGATCTGTTCTGTTACTGCAATTTTGCCTTTTCCAAGTGTCATATAAATGGATTATATGCCGTGTAACTTTTCAAGACTGGTTTCTTTTACATAGCTTAATGTCTTTGACTCATCTCAATTGTTGTGTGTGTCAGTATTCCATTCCTTTTTATTGTTGTAGTATAGTGCCGATGTGCCACAGCTTATCGATTCACCTACTGAAGCGTATTTGGATTGTCCGCACTCTTTGAAAATTATTAATGGAGCTGTTATAAACGCTTAAGTAGCTGTTATAAATGTTTGAGTATGGATTTTTCGTGTGAACATAGTTTTTATTTCTCTGTAGTAAATATCTAGAAGTAGGGTTTCTGGGACATATATTAAGTATATGTTTAATTTTATAAGAAAGTGCCAAATTGTTTTCCAGAATGCTTATGCCATTTTGCATGAGAGTTTCATTTTCTCTACAAACTTGCTAGGACGTGCATTCATTGTCAGTGTTCTTTATTTTAGCTATCCTAGTAAATGTGTAGTGTGTTACATCATGGCGTCATTTTAATTTGCATTTCCATAAAGGCTGATGACTGTGAAATCTCTCAAGTGCTAAATTGCCTTCCATGTCACCTATGCTGGTGAAGTGTCTAAGTCTTTTCTCAATTTTTTTCAAAAAAAAATTGGATGATATATTTTCTTTCTGTTGAATTTTGTTGATTATTTTATTTCAAGATTAGATTTTATTTTAGATTTTCTATATATGCCTAGCATAATAGCAAGCAATAGATAAATAGCTTCTTGATATTGATGGCCCTAATATGAGACCATGAGAAAGCAACTGAAAAAAAGAAAAAATTTGATTCACTGAAGTTAATACAAAGTTTATATATTAGAATCACTAAGAATGATCCTTAGGAGAAGGTAGAGGGCAAATGTCCTATTATTCATTCTCAGAAGTAGACAGCTTACAACAAGCCGTGTATAACAAGGGGAAAAAAAACATAAGACAGTTGTGGAATATACATGCCTTGATTTCAGGGTTAGTCAGAAAAATGGGTGCTTGGGGCCAGAAGCTTACCTTAATTAGGTAGATGCAACAAAATCAATAGTTTTGGGATATATAGAGATTACAGAAAGATTTTTTAATTCTTTAATATGGAAACTCACAACTGATTGTTTTAAGTTGTATACTCTGTGATCTCAATATTACTATAAATAACTAAAGTTAGTTTATAATACCTGACTATTGTTGTCTCATTATTTCCTTCCAATTGATTTCTAAAAGACTTTAGCCCACTGCATATTTTTCCAGGTTAAATATTATTTGGTATATAAAACGGTCTCTCATTTCTTACGTTGTAAACTAGCAGAGCATTGTCACACCAAAGTTTGATTTCAACTTCCATCAGTTTTAAAGTTTAGATGCAAAGTGGACAAAATGATTTATCATCATTGTCAGTCTTCTTTCATCTGTGAACAAGAACTTTCAGCACAAAGAAAAACTCATAGGCTTATGTAGGTTTTACAATATTATCTTTGTTACATGTACTTTTTTATAATTACTCAGATAAACAGCATATTTGGTTATTTAAATAAAAATTGTTTTGTGCTTTATTTTGAAGAATAAATTGAATTTCTGAGAAACATACTTTAGAACATAAGAATTCAGTATATTAAAGAATAAATTAACCCACAAAAAATTAATAACATGGATTCCCGACAAATAGTATGTAGGACTATTAAAAAGAACAATTAAAAAATGAGGTGTAAAACTGCAGTTTAAAAGCACTGTAGAAATATAAACATTCCTTGTAGAAAAATGAAGCAACTTTTTTTAGATAATGTGCTTCTATGAAAACTATCTCCCAAATAACTTTAAGAAGTTAAACCTAAATTTAAATAGGAAGTATAAACAGAACCTGAAAACTGAAGATAACTGTGAGGGAGACTATTTCAAAGGTGTGAAATGAGGAAAAAGCCATCAAAGGGTATTGAAGGGACTGTGGAAAAGCTAGATAAATAAAAGCAACGGGGACCAAATTATCTTAGTGAAAAACTTAAACTTACTGATCAGACAAAATCTCTCAGAATGGGTCCTAGCTAGGTAGACCTTCTAGATAGGATTGTGAAGAACTTTCCAATAGATCTTTATGTGCCATATCTATTTTGTTTACAGGTAAAGTCCAAGTGACAGGCATATCATAGTAGAGGTCTGGTTAACATCTCCTTTATGAATGAATAAGATCGGAGATTTGCTATCAAAATTATTCTGCTCTACCCTTGCATTTAAAAGTTCTGTTATTCACAGTACAAATTTATTTTTGGCAAAATGAGAGAGACAGAGAGAGAACAGAGTCGGACAGAGACAGAGACAAAGACAGAGACAGAGACAGAGACAGAGACAGGGAGAGAAATAAACATGAGGCACTTTACTTGTATAACCCAGAGACAGCAACTGTACTCCTTTAGTGTCCAACCTTCCTGTGTTCCCTCCCAATACAGAGGCACACACTGAGGAGAAAACTGCTGGGAGTAGAAATAGAATTGAGCAGAAAAATGACAAAATTTTCGTACTTTGGAACATTTCACAAAAACAAAAGAAGAGGAAGATCTGAGAAGTTAGAAACATTACCGGAACCTCAGGGTAATGTTCAGGAAAACTAAATTTACGTAAAAATTAAGTTCGAGAAAACTAAATTCACATAAAAATGAACAAGAGACATTTCAAGGCCAAATCCCATGCAAAGTTAATGTTGAGAAAAAAGAAAATCAGGAGCAGAATAACATCCCTGCAGGCCAAAAAAGACATGACTGTGAAGTAGATCAAAACTTAACCTTCTCTTTCATGACAGTAAGAAAATAATATAAAAAGATGAAAGAACGGAAATCAGAAATGGAAAATCTCAGAAATGATCAGAATTCAGGTTAGAATTTTTTTTAAAAAGAAATAATTCAGAAAATGAATTCAAATAAGAAGAAACACAGGACTGAATAATTGTCTTTTTGATTTAAGAAAAACTTGAAGGTATAAAGAGGACATCTTTTAAATCAAAAAGGAGAAAAGATAAAGGCTTGGTGTGAGAGAAAGTGACAAATATTTAAGATAGGAGTTCCTGAAAAAAAGAATCAATTTCATGCAAAGAAACAGCAAATACTAAAAGCTATAATTTCAGAAAAAAATTTTAAGATAAAAAATAATTTGATAAGCATATCATGTGCTTCAGAATATCAGTACAGAAGGTTGAATAACAAAACATAGTCTAGTAAAATTCCTACTCTTAAACAAAAAAAAAAAAATTCCTTGAGCATCTAAGAAAAACAGTAGTAGATGACATATTAGGGTACAAAATTAAATTATCATCTGACTTTCAAAACAATGTTTTATGTCAGAAAAAAAATGAAAAAAAAAATGTTTAAGAGACCCAAGGAAAGAAAATGTGAACCAAAGATTCATATTCTACAAAACTAACTTTCCATAAAGGGTGCAAATGGTTACAAACATGCAAAGACTAATAGGCTATTTTTCCTATGAGCTCTTCCTGAAGAATCTACTAGAGGAAAAGTTTCAAATAGTCATAATGACTAGAGAGACATTGACGTAATGACTAATAGTTCCTTTCAGAACCAGGGCTAAATAATGGCATAACAGACAAATAAAAGAAACCTGCCTATGGTTAGGATTCTACAAATAGTATCACTTGGTTACCAAATAAACAGTAGATAAATCATGTCTTTATAATAGTTTTTCCAATTAATGTATTTTAAAAGATGCAATAGAATTAGAATAAGGCTAATTTACAACCCCAACTAATTAATATATCTAAATGTGATCATCAGCAGCTGCAGACATCACAAAATGTGAAACTATCAGACAATATACATTTATTAATGAAAGATCACACCACTCTCATTAGACTTGTGAAAGAAATAAAACATGAATTTTAACGAGCCTCTGAATCCAGCTGCCGGTTTCCAGGAAATATAGAGGACAGAAGCACAAGAATACACAACCCATAAAATCCAGACCAGAGAATGCTACAGGTCACAAGGCCCTCAGGGTCTCCAATATATAAATTATAAGGAAAAGGAAGGAACACAAGCCACAAGAGAAAACATGTAGATTAGAAGAAACTTAAAAGGCATCAAAACTGCTCTGTATTTTTGTTTGTTTTAATCAGCAAAACTGAACTGTAGTGTCTGAGAATGAACACTTGGGTAACAAGACCAATAAAGATACGTGAAAGTGATTGCTATCAAAATCAGAACTGTGGTTACTCATGGAGATGGAGGGGGTGTGATTGAGAGGGGGCACGTGGCAAATTCTTGGAGCGGTAGTTTACAAGGGTGTTCTACTTACAGTAACTGCTTAAGCTGTACGTATTTTGTGTGGTTTTTCATGTATGCATTCCAGTGTAGAATAAAAAATAAATAAATAAAACCTAATTTAAAATTCACCTAATCTTTTATAGTTTGTGCATATAGTAGTTTATAATTCCAGGTTCCTGTAGTTAAATATATAAGTTATTTCCAATTTTTACTATATAAAGAATTGTGTAATGAACAGAATTGAGGTAAATCTTCATGTACATCTGTAATTATATTTTTAGCATAAATCTTAGAAGGACAATTGTTGGATCGAAGGGAATGCATATTTCATGGCTTTTAGTATATATTAATAAAACATACTTTAAAATGGGCAAATTCTTGTTTTACAGACTTCCACAATCTCTTTCCTTTATGGGTGAATTACTGCAAGTTTGATTTTTAAAACACTCTGATTTTAAAACATTAAAAATATTCAGTTACATGGATAGAAATTCCTAATTATGAAAAAGCACTTGGGATAAATTTCATAGCACATGCCAGGTGCATCCAGTTGTATTATTACTGCTATTTGTATTAATTCAGAGTGTAACAAAACTTCAACAATGATGTATACAAGAAAATCACTCAATCTATTTTCATTTAAAATACTTGGAATAAAATGTACTTTCTGCTATCTGGGTCAATTGCAACTATTATGCTAAATGGACCAACATAAGAGACAAAGTAACCATAAATTCATATTTTAATAGACTTATCTCTACAGTGTCAAAACGGTATTATGTGAATTCATTGCTCCAGGAAAATAGGAATGAAAGGAACAGGTTTTTTATTGTTGCTGGAGCCTAATGTCCATATTGCTGACAACTGGTTGTCTAAATGGTTTTAAACCCAGCTCTTGATTTTTATGTTTTCTCTTGTGGCTTGTGTTTTCTTCCTTTGCTTTTCAATACTCATAGAAATGAAAATTTACTTTGTGATATAGTGCAGGATATAAGCAGATAGAAATTAACTCCACCAATATTAGTGTGTGTGTGTGTGTGTGTGTGTGTGTGTGTGTGTGTGTGTGCGTACACACTCATCTGTTCAGTTTATACCCATAAGCCATGTTTCACTGGCTCATGTTCCTACCTTGGAATACAGGATTCCAATAGAAAACTAGCTGAAGTCAGAGAGTCAGAAATTGTTCTAATTATGTACTATGTGGCATTCCCTGAACATGATACAGATCTATCTGGTAACATGCTCATCACTGTAGCCATTAGAGTATAATATCTCGAAGAGGGGGGTAATTCCTCAATGAAAATCAGAATTCCATTGCTAACTGAAGGGTGATCAGTGCAAGGCAGACAATAGAAAGAGCCATCCAGAGTATACCTGATATTTCCATGTGATCATTTTACAGGGAAAGGAATAATTAGGGTGTATGGCAGGACTCTTACCTATAATGCACTGTCCAGTCATTTGTGACTCCTCCACTTAGTCCAAGAAATCTACTGAGCAGTATATAAAAGTAACTCTGCTAGATGTACAAGCAGAATTAATTCGTGAGGTGTCCTTACTCTGTGGTATCCTTGTCCATTTCTGGTCATCCAGTTATTGACTTGCACTTGATGTATTTCTGCCAATTCCTGGACTGAAACCCAAACACTCCACTCCTTTACCTTTGAACAGGCATTTTATCTCCATATTCTGACTTGTGTTCTCTCTCCTGGCTCAGCATGCTCTTGAACTAATCATTTAATAAAGAACCTTCTAAACCTAGTCCCAGGCCTCTTTTACCTGAATATTGCCCTCACAGATACCCCTATTCACAGATGGTCAATCTCTGATTTTTACTTATTATTCTACTTTTGGGGTTAGATTAGGCATTAATATTATCTTTAAGTATTTAGAGTTATTTCCTGATAAAAGAATTGAACACTAAGCCTGGAGCGTGTGACTTGAGAGTAAGTAATTCAGAAAGTATTTAATATCTTAGTCTGGAGAGAGTGTATGTGACAGAGAGGCAGTGGCCTCAGTGCTGCATCTTATTGAAGAGCCAAGCATTTTACCATTTCTTTTACACTTTTTGTTGGCAGTGCTAGGCCAAAACATGTCCATTATCTAGATAAATACCTACATCTAAATAAGTAGTTTAGGGTCATGTTTTTCATTTGGGGACCAAGGATTCAGGAATGGTGGATGCACATGAGTTACATGTGGAGTTCTACTCCCCACCCCAATCCCACACCAAGGCTATGAACAGTTAATATAGAGCTGTGATCCTCGAACCTGAAATCTTTATCTGGAGCTTATTTTAAACATAGATTTCTATAACCCAGCCAAGATCTAATAATTGAACATTTCTAAGTCAGAAGCCTGGATACTGGTATTTTTAAAAGCTCCCTAGCTGATTCTAAAGATCAGCCAGGTTTGGGAATTACTAGGATGCAGCATCTGGTTCCAAAGCAAAAAGAGAATTAGAACTCAGCAAGCATATGCTCCAATTGAACAGGCAGTCGCTTATCACCCCCTAGCTTGCTTTGAATCAAAAATAACCCAAGCGTTTCTTCATTTGGGGTTTCAGCAGAATGCATCAGCAGAGCACCCACTCTGCAAAAGCAGCACATTCAAAGGGCCTTCATGGATGGATTCACTTTAATAGGAAAGCTGTTTTCTGTGCAGGTGACCAGCTGGGTAAACCTGCCACCACACTCTACCAATTATCACTATGCCCTATTAAAAAAGTCAGGGCAGGTCAGTTCCCCATTTGAAAGAGGCAGTAACTCTTTGTAGTGAGTATTAATTGAACTTTAGATGTTTTTTGCTTATCCACAAAAGCTAAAATTAGAGCAGCATACTTCATTCAACAAAAAAAAAAAAGAAAAAAGTTCAAGCAAATCAGGCTTTTTATGTGATGTGGATTAAACCACTGGTAGCTATTTTCACTTTTCCAGTTTTTATTTTCGTCAACCACTATACATAGCCTCTGAGATTTTAGAACATTTTCTACCTTTAAATCATGAAAATTAAATAACTAAAGTGAAGTTGTATAGGTACACATTTAATGAAGTAATAAGGTAATTCAGAGTTAATAAGTAAATTAAAATGCCCCCCTGTGTATGTTTGTGAAGTGTATGTACACACAGGGGAACATACAAAGTCTCTCACCACCTGAGGTTATTACTGTTCTTTCCTTACTACTTCTCTGGCTGCTTGACATCTGTTCCTGTAACATCTTCAGTGCTTACAGACAGAGGCTTTAGCCATCCAAGGTCTATTTCAGCTCTGACTTTGTACCTTCCATCCAGACCTAGCTGCCAGCAGTGATTCACCAGGCTTCTGAGGGTACCTGTGGCCTCAGTTTTCATCAACACTGAGACTCTTTCTCAGAGAAACTTTTAACAGGCAAGACAATTAATAATCCAATTCTTTAAAACTCTGTCAACTAAAACTTTTTCTCAAACCCCTTCCTATGTCTCTTCTCTGCCCTGTTCTCATCTGCATACTGCTAAATGCTGTCCCTACTTTATCCTACACTCTCTTGAATCCTTGTTCATCTTTAAATTATTCATTTGTTAACCTTAACTAAAACCCTGAAACATGCAGATTTTTCAGGAAAGATCTCCACTGAAACCATTTTTGCATTCTCCATGGACCTACAAGCCAGAAAATGAGATGGGATCCCCTTCCTTTCTCAAACCTGTTTGGTATAATTGCTCTTCTACCTTCATTTAACTCTCAGCTCTCTGGAATTTCATTAAGCAATACTGGTGCCTCTTTGTTCCTGATACAAACCTCATGGTCATTCCACATTCTCTGAAGACATACACCTTGATTTGTTCCATTTTTCCGTCTTGATTTGGTCATAATTCTGAGTGATTTCAAAGACCAGGTGAATATACACTGACCTCATCATTGACCTCAATTCTAATGATCAAGTCCTCTTCAGTTTGCTCATTCATTCTTATCATTGACTAAAATGGTTCTATCTTTGAAATATTGAACTTCCATAATAATTTCGATCCTATCAAATCTCTTGGTGCTACCCTGTTACTTTCACTACTTACATTGCCTCAATTGAGATTTCTAACCCATTTTTCTTCTCGTTTTCTACCATTAGATCACATTTATCTTAGGTTATCTTCCATTGTTGGTCTAGACTTAATGCTTGATTATCTGAAAAAAATATTTCATAAACCCCAAATATATTGTTGCATAGGCCTAACAAAACCCCAACACTAGAATCATTCTAAAGTCTATCTTCTCCACTTATAATTCTTAGTAAAGTTGAAAAAAGTACATAACTATAGAACCTTGTATCACTACAAACCCATATATATTTAATACCCATATTTAGGTATGTATATATTTGGAAATAAATTGATGAATATACAGACACACCTACACACATATATACAGTGATTTTGTGTGCATGTATGTAAAATGATCCCAAAGAATCCTTACTTTCATAGGTTCTTCCAATTAGATAATGGCATTTGGTGGACTACATTTTGCTGCTTCCAAAGATTTGGAATGTCATGCACTTGGTATCTTAATTCCACTACAACATAGCATAGAAAGTCTAGCTTATTACTGTGGTCACCAAAGTGAGCGAATTCACCCCAGAGTCATCAGAACATGTCCATAAGTAGTTGGCACTCAAGAAAGGACAATTTACTAAACTGAAATATATGTCAAGCAGTTAAATGCAGCTGGTCCCATGGATGATGATGCAAAAAATACAAACATAAGTACCACAAGAAGAGCTTTCCATGGCCATGTTTTACCCTTTCCTATTCAAGGTTCCTACTTTAACTAATTTAGAATAGGAAAAAAGAATAGAGATTTCTGAAAGACCTCTAAGTAATATGGACTATTATCACTCCTATATTTTGCTGTTCCTGGAATACAATCAAAAGAAATGGGGCTTGGTTATTTTGGATGCTTGCCTCACAGGACTATTTATATTAAAAGTCACAAAACCTCCTGGATGACCATCTGCTCTCTCCACTACTTCTTTTAATTTCTTTTCCATTGCTCCAGATTTCTCATTACACTCCAAGTTTTGTCCCTAAAGTAACTTCTATAAGAATACATCTGCATTCAACCTGCTGCAAGTCATCTTTCAACTCCTTAAGTGATGTAGAGATGCTTGTTCTAAGTTACTCGCACTGTTACAGCTATAAGAATATTTAGCTTTTGTTTAAACCAAATATTTGAGTTTATAATAAATATTTTACTTTAAGATATGTGTAAGAAAGATAGTGGTGGAGGAATATTGGAGAGATGGGAATAAGAGTAGGACATATTAGAGACTGGGGAAGCTCAGCTGATTTTTAAATAGTAAAATGGTTTATTCAAAGACTAACAATAAGCATTGACTCAGATTTACTGTACTTTTGATTAGGATAAGAAATGTTTGTCTACATTTTCTTTAAATTATGTGTGGTATATAATTTTTATTATATAAATTACATAATTTATATAATATTTACTCAATGAATTTTTAATGGGCAGAAGATAGAGGAGTCATCAACTAAAAGACTTTCATCATCACTTATAATGCAAACCAAGTGCAGGCACTGGCAATCAGAATATATGGTGTAATTTCAGTAAGGAATGAGAGAACTACAGCCTTGACTAACAAAAGACTTTCAAAATATAAGCAATTTATAGGCTCATTTTCCCATTAAGACCTCAAGACCTATTGGCCTACAGAGAAAAATGAAAAGTAAAATTACTTAACGTTAATTATTTTACCTTTGTTTCAAGTTAACATATGTATGCATGTTTACATATATGACATTGAATAGCAATTTCTATCTAAATTGCTGTTAAATAAATACATGTGGGCATGTAAATGTATGTACATGTAAATACATACCTGAACATAAATTCATCTTTAGTTCTGTATTGTAAACATGTAGTCGAAGATTTAAATGACAAGGACTGAGAAGGTAAACTAGGGGGGAAAGAAGCAAATCTATATCACAGGCAGAAAGGTGGATACAAAATAAATTAAAAACCTACACTTCTGTAGTAACCTAGTAACAGACACACCTCCACTTCCCTCAATTTTTGTGGGAGTTAGTATATAGGATAAGGACTTTTGTGGACTGATTTAGAGAAAATAGCCTCAAGAGTCAATAGGAAAAGAAATATCAAAGTCCATAAGAATAGAGAGAGAAGGAACAAGTAAGGTACTCCTCTCCCTAGCTAAATTAGGAAGAGTTCAATGAGGAGAAATCACAGGTTGAGTGAGGAGGTTAAGCTGCTGGTGATAACCATGTAATCGGAATCTTCTTAGAAATGTGTAAAGATAGCAGTATAGTTGGAGTGGTTCTATTTGGAAAGATTTTATACAGAACCGCAAGACTTAAGGCATGCCGTATGCAAGGACTGCTTCTGAGAAAGAAGTGATCAACATACCATGTTAAAGATGTGTCCAGAATGAGTCTTGAAAACTGTTTAAGTTAGTATTTTTAGTGGAATTCCAGAAAAGTGGCAGCCCTTAAAGTTGAATTGTGAAGTAGATTGCCCCTCTTCATCTCATTTCTACTCTCCTACTACATCAAGGCCATATATACAGACCCAAAGTGTCCCAGTTTTCTACTACTGCTGTCGAAATTACTACCAATTTAGTGGCTTAAAACAATGCACATTCAATAATTTACAGTTCCATAGATCAGAAGTCCAGCATGGTCTCACTGGTCTAAATCAAGGCATCGGAAGGTCTGCCTTTCTTCCTTGACGCTCTAGGAGAAAATCTGTTCCCTTGCCTTTTCCAGCTTCTAGGGCTGCCTCCATTCCGGAGCCCCATCTTCACATCCCCTTACTCCATTTTTGAAGCCAGAAATGTTCCTTCACTCTGACCTTCATCTAGTGGTCACCTCTCTGTCTGACCACAGCTCAGAAAAGCTTTCCACTGCTAAGGACCTGTATGATTAGATTAGATCCAACTGGATAATTCAAAATAATCTCCCTGATAAAGGTCCTCATCCTTAAGCATATCTTCAAAGACTCTTTTCCTATGTAAGGTAACATTATCAAAATTTCCATGGAATAGAATGTGAGCATCTTTGGGGGTCATTGTTCTGCCTGCAACACGAGGACATAAAGTATCAATAGAGAAGGGACAAATGGGCTTTCAGAGACAGGTGCTAGAAATAAGACATATTCAAGGCACAGTAGCACACCTACCTAAGGTTCAACAAAGTCATTTTTGATAATTATTCTTATTCTTTTATCTGTGATAAAGGATATTTTATTGGTATTTAAGATCTTTCCAGGAATACTGGGGAAAAACATAATTACGTGAAACCAATAATCTAGAGATATTCACAGATATAGTCTCAGTGAAACAGGTGCTACGCAAAGCCAGGACAGGGGCAGAAAACATTCAAATATCTACTACATAGGTCCAAGAAACTGAGAATGATTGATTCAACTTATATTCCACAGCCCCACACGTATGTAACACAAAGAAATTATTCCTCTTTTTTTATATAACTTTTTGTTAATGTTATTAATGACATACAAATCTTTGTAAATTGTGAATTTAGATTATATGTGTTCATATGTACTGTATAGGTTGGCTATAATAAAATTGAAGGTTATTTTATCAATACACCATAGTATCTTTATCCTTTTTAGTGTAAAATATGAGAAAAGTTTAAAAGATTTTCTGTTAATACATTAATGCTTTATTGCATGACGAAAAGTCCCCTTGGCAAAATTTGTTACTAGAACTATTTTAGTTACACACTACCTGTAAATTGCAGTCATTTTGTTCCCAGTCTTCTGACTAGCTATCTCTAAACATAGAAAACAGATCAAAGAATTGAGGCCATTGTGATAAGGAATGAAATACTACAGATTTTTCAACTGAATTATCCAAGTAATTGAGGCCAAAAGTTTCGAGAATTTTAAAAATTAAAGACTTTCTCAAATCTCTAAACTTTCTGTTCACAGAGACCACCTAAGGAAAGCAAAAAATTTAGTCACGTTTTCAATATCAATTAAATTCTTGAGTATTAAGATAATTGACTATGTTTGATACTTTATCACCTCTGTACATTTATAAAAAATATAATAAAGGAAGGGGACTTACAGAGAGCTTTTACTATACCAAACACTGGGGTTTACGCTTTTTGTACATTTAATCATAACATTAATAATGCACTATAAATATTTTTCTTTTGTTTCACAGAAGAAAAATATAATTTGAGCACAGGGAATGTGAGTAACTTGGTCAGGATCACATAGGTAGGTAAGTGGCAAAACTGAAACTTGAATTTTGAATCTAATAATAAAAATAAGTGTATTATTTTTCAGGAAAGTACAATTCTGCTCCAAAAACTACAGTTCGAAGGGTATTGTGCAATCAGAAGGAAAAATGAGACAAGTTCCTGGGATCACTTCTCTCAACCATGTCACTGAAACCATAAGTACTTTCAAACACTTTCCTTTGACCCCAGAGTGGTTCATGGGGTGCTCACATGAGAAATAATTGTCATCTTTGATTACTTCCAGTGATTTTCTGTGCTTGGCACCACAGTTGTCACACTACCCAAATAGAGAACTCCAGTTCTCAGTCCCCCCGCACCCCCACAAAGGTGTTTCTTGTTGTCAGCTTTTCCATTACTTCCCCCTGATCCTTCATGGACCTTTGCTCTTCACTGGCCCTGATAGAGACTTTTCTCCTCTCTGCTTCAACAGTTTCCAACATGGCATGGGGAAATGCCCTTTCTCTCTCAGCACTGACCCGGGTCTCTGTGTTATTAGAGAAAATTTCATGACATCACTTTTTATCAGAATCATTCTTTATTGAGGTCACTTCTCCTCGAGGCTTTAGCACTAGTTCAATGGCAAAGATGGCCTAATGTTCCCCTCAGTTTGATTACACTTTACGCAGGTTTCTTCCTGGCTTAAGTCCCTGACCTCCCTTTTCTTACAGCATTTATTTTAGAAAATTTGCAATTGTAAATTCTCTCCCCGCCTATTGCTGGTTTTACAACCCAGAAAATGTCTTTTTCAAGAACCTGGGAACCATCTCTTTGAAATGTAGGCACTGAAGGAGATGGCAGCCCTATCTCCCAAAATCTGTCAGAGTAGGAGCCTCACTTGGATGGATGCCAGTTAGCAAACACAGATGGTCTAGTAGCAGAGAAAAACATTTGCAAACTCAGGAAAAACTTAACGTGCTCAACATATCTCACTGATCAGCCCACCCTTTAATGTTCACCAGTACTTGTCCACTAGCTCACCCTAGTGCTTAAAAACCTCTTCCACCTTTTGCTTCAGTGTAGTTGAATTCAGTCTCCCTCCCCTATTGCAATAATATCTTCCTTGCTGGGTTAAATCTGTCAGTGCAATTTCTGCCTTGACACCAGTGTAGAGGCTGAAGAATAGTCTTAATGCCTAGAACCAGATGTATCAGACATCGGAGCCCACCCACTATTATGCACCTGCCCTAGCTTTCTTTGCAAAGTCCATATCCTTTTGAGGGCCTTGCAAAGACAGGGAGACCCCCTTATTTACTGTAGCTTTGCTGTCTTTGTCCTGGGGTCCATATGCACTTCAGACTCTAGTCAGATATCTCTCAAGGAAAAATCTGTAGTTTAACATGTAAATTGTTTCTCAGTTGTCTGGTGCTGTGAGCACCCAGGGCAAGTTGAAACGTGGACAAATGTGTCATATTGTGCAGCATAGGCTCTCATTCTGAGAACACTGCTGTAGAAGTAGAAAGAGACCCTCCATTAGCAGGAGATTCAACAAGCCCTAAAGCAGAAAGACTTGTATGTGATGTTTAATTTTGCATAATAATATATTGAAAATTACATATTTTAAAAATTATGAAATCCATTATCATTCAAAGAAGGACAAACAAAAATCTTCTGGCATGAAAAAGCATATTTATGTTGTCGGCTGCAGACATGGGAGATAAATAAACTTTCTTTTCTTCCAAATCTGTGATATGATGTTATACTCATTTGGAATTGCCTGAAATAAAATACTATATCATCACTGTACAGTATCCACCAGATATTTGTGGAACATAAAGCTCTATAAATAAAATTGGATTCAGAGATGCTATGACACGAGGCACTTAATTTTTGTGACATCTCATGGTGCCTTTAACATTATTCATGTTCAGACATTGTACATAAACGTAATCTGTTATGAAGTCAGTTCTAAGTAGCTTAAATCTGGCTGGTTTCAAGCGATAAAAAGATAAATGCAAATAACTTGGATTATACCTATGTATACTTCCAACTTGAAATGGCAAACTTGCCAGTGCTTTATTGGAATTATAACTCAGCATCTCTTTGTTAAAAACATTATCATCAATAAATACAAAACAGTTGAGTAACTTAAAACTGCCCTGTGCCTGTAGAGAAATGTCTATTGTTGTCTGCTTGAGTATGTTTGTACCTTTATTTATCTGTTGATTCAGAGAAACAGGTAAAGCAGTTGCTGTCAGGAACATGCCAGTTTTGTTTTCCGCAGGAAATAAAGCCTGGCAGCTTCAACAAAAACAGAGGCTTCCAATTAACTCCTATTACACGGAAAAGGCAATCTTTCAGCCAAGCTCAGAACACAGGGAAAGAAAGGCAGACAAGAGACAAATGAAAAATAGGTTAACAACCGAGACAGCATAGTTCCTAACGGTAGCTGCACATTCAAAATACCTAGGAAGCTTTCAAATAATACTAAAGTTCAGGCCCCATCCCCGGGCATCTTAACTTACTGGAGTTGAACTGGCCTCCATATACCATATTTCTTAGAATCCCCCAGATAATTCTTATGTAGAGGCAGGCTTGTGAACCAGCAAGATAGGGGATGTCCATGAGCCATGAGATGTCTTGATAGACTATTAATTTATAAGAATATTACTTGATAAGATATCTATTAGAAATGTATCCATGCCACAGTAATCCGAATAAATATATTAGTGAGATCAGAGTAGAGGCTCTAAAAGTCAACACCTAAAATGGCACAAAAAGTCTGTCAGTTACTTCATTTGAATGTTAAATTACTAGCAAAGCTGTGCTTCTTACTCCGTCTGGCTGCAAGGGAAACAGATATGGCCAGGATACAGAAATATTGCAAAATATTACAAAAACTGTGGGAAAGATGATTTGTACTCGAAAAAAGAAAAGAAACTCACACAAGCTTCATGCTGACATTTAAATAACTTGGAAAGTGGTGCCAGCCTAGTCCTCCCTCAACTCTAGTTATTATCACTGAGCAGAGAATTAGCCTGCAGGTTATGTGAGACGAAGCTAATCACAGACTTGTATGTTTACCTGGTCCAGCCCCGTTTAGTTTTACTGTTTATCTTAGTCATATGGGGTTGCTTTAACAAAGTACCCTAGTGAGAGCTTATAAACAACAGAATTTATTTCTCACAGTTGTAGAGACTCAGAGTCCAAGATCAGGGTGCCAGCGTGGTCAGGATCTGGTGAGAGTGATCTTTCAGGCTTCAGACTGCTGTCTTCTCACTTCTTCTCATCAGGTGGGATGAGGGCTAGAGAGCTCTCTAGGGTCCCTTTTATACTCCCATTCATGAGGGCTCCATCCTCATGTCCTAGTCACTTCCCAAAGCTCCCACCACCTAAGACTATCACCTTGTGGGTTAGGTTTTCAACATGTGAATTTTGGAGGCATATAAACTTTCAGTCCATAACACTATTTCAAAAAAATAGCCGCTATCCCAGCCAGTCATGTGAGAACATGTTCGATACCCACGGTGGGCAGAACATTTAGCCTCACAAGTGCCCATGCTCCAAGCCCCAGGACCTGTGGGTATATTTGCTTACATAGCAAAGGGGAATTAAGGTTTCAGGTGGAATTAAAGTAATTAAGATTGCTGCTCAGCTGCCATGAGACAGGGGTTAGCCTGGATTATCCAGGTGAGGGCAGTGTTACCTCAAGGGTACTTGTGAGAGGGAGAGGAGCACAGGAGGTCGGTGAGAGAGATGTACTGTGAGAAAGATTTCACAGATCATTTCTGGCTCTGAAGATGGAAGAGGGCCACGATCCAAGAAATTCCAGCAGCCTCTAGAAACTGTAAAAAAGGCAGAAGATTGGACTCTCACCTAGAGCCTTCAGAAAGGAACACAGCTTTAATGACTCCTTGATTTTAGTCCACGAAGACCCATTTTGGACTTCTCCCAAACTGTAAGATATAAAATCTGAATTTTTTTAAGCCACTACATGTGCAGTAATTTGTTACAGCAGCAGTAAGGAACTTATATGATGTGTGTGGACTTAGATCCTAAAGTATCTTGACCTCAGATTTGCCCTTATTTTAGCTCTAGTCTGTAATGTTTTTGACTTTTGACCATCTGCTTAAATGTTTATAGCTTGGTCACCTACATTCCATTTGGATGTTCTCTCTGATTTGTCTCACCCTTTGACTGCAAACATTCTATTGATTTCAATTTTGTTTCATTTCCTTGCCTAGAAACTTGTATAAACTACGATTTGGTTTTTTTTAAAAAATACTTCCAGCTGAACCTAGCTCCCAAGAATATCCTCTATCAATGATACCTCTACAAGAGGTATTTTATAGGCACACACCTGATTTATTTCAATTTCCCAAGCAGAACCCAATCACCATATTCCAACCATCCATTTGTGGAAACTGTTGTAAGTAAATTTTATAAAATAAATAAGGCTAACTTTGTCCCCAAAAAAGCATTCAATACATGATAAATCTAAGATATTTTAATTCCCTTTTCACTAGAAGAGAACTAGGATTCAGTTGGCCTAGTGATAAAGTAAATTAATGTGCCATCTACTGGTATCCAATGAAAATTACAGGTAAGAAGCTTTTAATTCGTACTTGGCACTACTTAGATAGCTATGATATAAAGTTTAACTGTAAAAGCAGATTTTCTCCACTTCTGCCATTTAATGAAAAATAATAACAACCAATATGTTGTTTTTGTTCCACTTTTGGAGACTGCAAATTCATTTCTTTTGTCTCATTTGCCAAAACCCTAATTACGATAGCAGGGAATAAATAAGTTCTAAGATACAGAACTAAATTATGTTCATATATCCATCATTGTAAGAGAAGTCATTTTCAATATTATTTCTATTCTTATTCGTGAATAAACATCTAGAAGAATCTTTGAAATGAAAAGTCACTATGTGTAGCCACTCATCCATATGCTGTGCCTAAACATAAACCTACAAATCTGCTGATGTCCTGCTGAGTAAAGGACATCTTGAGTATTATGGATAATAAAGATCAGCCTCTGATAAATAAATTATAGTAAAATGCTAAGTCAATCCCTTTTTCTGACATTTATGTGTATTTAGTTTCCACTGTCACTTTAGGAATATGATGACACTGGGGTTATATTTATAATAATTTAATGATCCAGGTCTCTTTGATTAACCTTGTATTGCCTGATTTCTCTATACTTTTCTTTCTATGGAAAAAAAAAAAACAATAAAACCCTACTCTATTGTTATAGTTTCAGTTGAGAGCTTCCAGCCAATCAAGGATGTTGATTCTATTTGTTATAATTTTTCCTCTGTACACCAAGTGATTAGAACTTGGTGATACACATATGAAGGAGCTACACATTCATATGTTGACTAGTTCAGAAGTAAATCGCTTAGTATAGAAAGAGCCCATTGCAATTAATACAATCAACAGCCTCTGCAGGCTGGAAGCTTAGATCTCAAACTATGAGAATTTTCTAAATTTTCCAAAAATGAATCTAACAGCAAGAGAGACCTCAAATATTGAAAGAAACTGTGAGAAGTTAAAATTGGGTCTCATTTTCAAATAGGAGAAATATCTAGTGACATGGATGTCACCCATGTCAGAAATCCAAGCCACCTAGTTGAGACAACTAAAATGTGGAGGTTGGTTTATTTCAGCAGTTAGCTTTACCCTCAGCTATAAATGAAGAGACTAAAAGTCAACTGAGATCCACGTTTCTACAAGTGGAAAGAGTAAAAAACTATAGTCCTGGTTTGATAACTGTCAAACTTTGAAAACTTTGCAAACCCTCATATCTTATTACCTACTTGTGAATAGCAGGAAAATCTTTAAAACCAAAAAGAATTCTGTTCTTGTGTTTTTTCCTTACCCCATTCCTCCCTCTTTAGCATCCCTCTGTATGTCTTGTTCAAAGAATGAGGTAATTGAGTAAGCAGCACACCAGGGAAGGAGGGCACTGAGTAGATCACTTCCTTTGTACCACCAATCTCGGAGAGAGAAGAGCACAGGAAATACACAGGGTACTGACATGATATGTTTAAAGACTGGACAAGAGTAGATCATGTCTCTGAATCACATGTTTAAAAAAAGGAAAGAGGTAGTCAGGGGAGTAAGCATCAAAATAAACCTAAAACGTCTTATTAAGTTTCCTAATTATCTTGGTAGGTTTTAATTATATTTTCTTAATTTATGTTTTCATAAAAACATCATAAATAACTAATGTGAGTATCATGATGCAACTACTTCAAAATGGTATTTGCTATTTCCTACTAAATATAAAGATATGTTTATTATGACCCAATAATTCCATTTCTAGAGTAGTCCCCCACCCCGCTGCCATCTGCAAGGTATCTGTTCCAAAACCCCCAGTGACAAATGCCTGAAACTAGAGAGTACCAAATCCTGTATAGACTATGCTTCTTCTTATATATAAACACCTATGATAAAGTTTTGTGTTTTTTTTTTATTAAAGTCATATTCTTTTTTCTTTTTTTATGGTGACATTGTTTAATGAAATCCAATAAGTTTCAGGTATACAATTCAACAGTAAGGCATATATATATATTACATGTGTGTTCCCCTCCCATAGTTAGATTCCTTTCTGTCATCACATATTTGACCTGCTTTACGACATCTACCTTCCTCCTCCCACCTCCCCACTACCTTCTGGTAACCATTAGTCTATGGTCCATGCCCATGAGTTTCTGTTTGTCCTGTTTTTTGTTGCTTTAGGTTTATATCCCACATATAAGTTTTATCACATGATTTTCACCTTTTCCTATCTGGCTTATTTCACTTAGCATGATTATCTCAAGGTCCATCTATGTTGTCACAAATGGCAGTATTTCATCTCTTCTTATGGCTAAGTAATATTCCATTGTGTGTGTGTATGTGTGTATACATACATACATGCACATACATACATACATGCACGCACATACATACATACATACATACCACAGTTTCTTTAGCCAATCATCTACCATAGGATACTTTGGTTGCTTCCATGTCCTGGCCACTGTGAATAATGTTGCTATGAACATTGGTGTGCAAATATTTTTTCAACAGTATGAAGGTTCCTCAAAAACTAAGAATTGACCTACCATATGATCCAGCAATCCCTCTACTGGGCATTTACCTCAAAGACTTGAAAGCTCATATCTGAAAAAATATTTGCACACCTAAAAATGAAAATCTCAAAACAAGACAGAAAACAATTTAAAATCATGAAAGAATATTTCTATATTTCCTATTAGTCTATTTGAAAACCTTGAAGTTTAAAGATTAAGACACCTTGGAAATTAGAAACCCAAAGGGAAAAAATCATATTATGATCCCTATGCAATTTAAAATTTATTAAGGTTGTATAACATTCATGCAACGTTGGGAGAAAATAATGGCATCACCTATGCATAAATGCTAAGGAACAAAATGAAACAGATCTGTCCCAGCTCACATTCTTCCCTGAGGATATTAGACTTGTCAGATTATTCAATCCAGGAATTTGTACCCTGTGACAACCGACAGCAGAGCAAGCCATATTCATCAGTCCTCTCCCTCCACCCCTGTGTGTAATGGGACATTTACACGCAACAACTGATGATATCAATAGCAGAAACTGTGTAGGAAAGATAACGTGACCAATCCCAGTATTTCAAGTGTTCATATGTGCTTACCTACATCAAGAAAGCCCAGAAGAGGCAACACTGGTAGTACTAATTACAGTTAAGGATCAAACAATTAAAATAGAATGACCAGCCTTGTAGAGGCCAAAGTGTAAGGATTATGGGAAACTAGCAAAGTGTCTTTGCTTTAACATTCAAGATGTGTTTCCTGGGAGGAATAGAGATAGTATCAAGGCATGCTTCTGCTGAGGGTTCAGAGACGTGATGAAAAGAATAGTATGTTTGATTTTTTGAACTTTTGGAGTTTGGAACCTTTGGGAATTGATCTTAGATAAAGCAACATTAACATCTTACAAGGAAATGAGCCTCATTATGTGTGTTTTAAATAAATTATCTTCTGATAATTTATTTTTCCTCTTCACATTTGATCTAGTTTGGAAAATGGATCCATGTTAAAATTTGATTGGGAATTTCAGGCCTGCGAGCTAATGGCCTACACTTATAAGTTGAAGTTCAATTTCTTCTCTTCCTAAAATCTCACCTATAAACATAGGATTAAAGTCACAAGATAGCCTATAAAAATCTGGGATACTTATTTTTCTGATTTCTCAATTCAGGCAACTGTGTAATTTCTATAGTGAAATAAGTTAAATTTTGCACATCTTAATATAAAGCATATATATTTTTTAGTGATACAGATTAATGAGGATAATACAGAATGTAAAATTAATATAGCCTTGGAACACTGTTTTAACCTTTCTCTACATATTTTCAGTCTAAGAATCCTGAGATTATGCTGATGTGTCCTAGAGGTCTCTTTTCATTGAGCAGAGCCCTTGAGAAAAAACTACTTAAAAATACAGTCAGGTTCTATTATATGGATTAAGATACCCTAAAGAAATGTAGTGCATTAAACTTACCATGTTATTGAGCACTTGATGGTCAAGTACTATTATGGATGATTTTCATACATTATCAATAATTCTGATAACAATCCTGCAAGAAAAAATTATGTTAATATTTTCCAGACATTAGAATAAGTATAATGACCTGACTTCATAAGTGGCAGAGCTGAGACTGGGTCCCAAGTCAACTTGACTCTAGCCATCATACTGTGAGGACTCTGTTGTAAGCCTCATTGGTACTCCTTAAAAAATAAAATAAAAAATCATCTTGTGTCCCAGACAAGGTGGAGAGGTTTGCAGGAAAGGGATGATCAGTGAACATGTTCTCTGAGTCGTGGCCATGAAGGGAGTTTTGGAAAAGAAAATAGCCTGTTTCACTTCTGAGCAGATCAGTCTCCATTGCAGACTTCTGAGAACTAGCCTAGTTTCTTAACAGAAGGAAAGGTAACTACAGGTGACTACATTTATCAATAACCCTGACTTGGCCCTCATTCGCTTTTTGTGCTCCCTAAGATCAGAGTAAACTTGATGGCAGCCAAAGCCTTGAGCTGCCAGCATTGCACCACCAACAGGGGCTGCAGCCTAGTGGCAGAAAGACTGATTCTAGCCCAAGGTACAAGCTCAGCAATGGCACAAACAAGGCTACAGCTGCTAACCTGAAGCAGATGCAGGTTAGGGCATGGGTAGACTCCAGGAGAGGTGAAATCAAGAATAGCCAAAGTTAGTCCGAAATTAGTGCAGAATGGGAGGGGAACTCAGGCCTTTGAATGGATCTCTGCACAGATACTGTTGCTCCCAGAGCTCTGGAGACTAGGATCTGCCTACAATAAATAAGAAGGAAAGCTAAGGGCTTTTTGTCCTGGCAACATATTGCCTAAACACAAGGAAGAAGATATATGGCTGCCAGGAGTCTGGTTTAAAATAAAGTCGCAGAGGATGACAACATTTCTTTCAAAGTTCAGTTCATGTAAAAGCTGTTTCTTGTTGTGCTAATCAATCTCTCAAGTTAGTGTCCATATATCATTATAATGGAGCTATTCTGAACTAAATTCAATATTGTGACATATTTATGATTATTTTATTTACTTTAAAGAACATTATGAAAGGTGTGTTTATTTTGTATTGCTATTAGCAAACTATTGCCACAAATCTTTTGATAATTCTTTCTAAGCAAGACAGGGAACTCAAAACTATAAAAGGGGGAAATAAATTTTACTACACTCACATTTTTGATATTCTATCTGTCAAAATATACCATGAACCAAATTAAAGTTATTACAAGTAGGAAGAAAATATTTGTAAAACATATAATAGGCAAACAATTAATATCCTTAATAGGCAACAATATCTGACAAATTATTTTTTTAATCCAATAAAAAATAGACAAAGTATTAAAACAATTAAATCTCTGAATAATAAAAGCAAATTGTAAATAGATATATTAAAGAAAACTCAGCCACAATAATAAAGAACATTCAAATTAAAACAATGAGAAAACAAGTTTTACCCATTAAATAGTTTTGACCAATGGAGTACAGCAGAACTCATATGAAGCCAGTTCCCAGTCTAGTCTTTAAGAAGATGGTGTATTAGTCAAGGTTCTCCAGAGAAACAGAACCAATAAGATATCTATACATATGAAGAGATTTATTATGGGGGATTGGCTCATGTGATGATGGAAACTGACAAGTCCAATAATCTGCTGTCTGCAAGCTGGAGGCCCAGGAAGGGTGGGAGTATAACTTCAGTACAAGCCTGAAAGCCTGAGAACCAGGAGAGTCGATGATATAAGTCCCAGCCTGAGTCTAAAGGCTCAAGAACCAAGAGCACCAAAGTCCAAGGACAGGAGAAGATGGATGTCCCAGCTCAAACAGAGAGATCAAATTTACCCTTCCTCCGCTTGTTGTATTTTGGCCCTCAGTGAATTGGATGATGCCCACATCACTGTATAGGCAGTCATCATGACTCAGTCTACCAATTCAAATGCTTTTTTCTTACAGAAACAACATCAGAGACACACACAGAAGTAATGTTTTAACAGCTCTCTGGGCATCCCTTAGCCCAGTCAAGTTGACACATAAATTTAGCCATCACAGATAAGCTGATTATAGCTTAGTCTTTTTGAACCAGAAGCCACCATAGATGTTCATCCCCTGATGGAGAGATCACATGGAGAGGCCCTGAAGAAGAAGCATCCAGCTAACTCAGACTTCTATCATTTTTACTGTAGTATCAGTCATTCTAGTAAAAATACTTTGAGCCTACCAGACCCAACCAGCCAGCACCAAGTTATCCCAATCAATGTGCAGCAGAAATGTTGCCCAGTCAAGCAATGCCTAGTTTTTACCTCATGAAGCATAGATAGATAATAAATAAGTAGATAAGTAGGTAGGTAGGTAGGTAGGTAGGTACGTAGGCAGGCAGGCAGATAGGTAGATAGTTAGATAGATATACAGATAGTGATTAGATAATAGATAGATTAGATAGATATATGATAGATGATGATGATGATTAGATAGATAGATAGATAGATAGATGATAGATAGATAGATAGATGATTAGATAGATAGATAGATAGATAGATAGATGATAGATGATAGATAGATGATAGATGATAGATAGATAGATAGATGATAGATAGATAGATATAGATAGATGATGGATGATAATAGATAGATGATAGATAATAGAAGTATAGGGATATATTTACATATCTACATACATGTATATATAAAATATGTAAAGTTTACATATATGTGTGCATTTGTTTTTTAACTAGTTTATTATACAACAAATAATCAGAATAGATGTCAACCTCTAAACAGAAAAACAGCTCTCTAAATTAAAAGAACCCTTTTAATATATCTGAGATAAAACAGTCAAGAGAGACCAGAGGAAAATCAAGGATAAATGACATTGGAGTCAAGAAAATAAAGAATATCAAGAAGGAGAGAAAGGCTCAATAATATCAATAATATATGATGCAGAAAAAAATGTTCATTACATATTATAATTAGTAATTCATTAGCAGCTTTAGTGAGAAATAGTAAAGTAGATGAGTAAATAATGACCCAGCAATCTCATTCCTAGATATATTTCATAGACAAAATTTCTACCCGTAGATTATACTTAGTAGTGGTGTTAACCATAGAAAAGAAAAATGGAAACAACTCAAATGTCCACTAATAGAAGAATAGATATATAACTCATTATATTCAGCAGCAACATTGAATAACTCTAGTCACCTGCAACATCACGGATGAATCTCAGGCATAAAATCTCAAGCATAATCTTTTTATAAAACTAAGAAATGAACAAAACTAAATATATGTTATGTATGTATGTGTGTATAACATATGTACGAATGTGCATATGTATGTATATAATTTTTAAAACCCAGAGAATGACAAACACAGAATTCAAAATAATGGACACCATACAGGAAAAGCCAGTGTGTTTGGGGAGGAGCGACAGAAGGAGAGACACACTTTAGTAAATGCAATGATATTAATAACATTTTATTTCCTGAATAAATAATGGGTTTGTAACTTACATATATGTCCCATATATTCTTGTATATACATCAAATATAGCATTGTAATATTTGTGAGAAAAAACTTTCATGAAATGACAGAAAAAATAAAGACAGCACATAGAATCTGTATTTTTAGGAAGCTTTGCTATCATAGGAAGGAGGGAGATAGACCAATGTAAGAGGAGAAGTATGAAGTGTTAACATATACCCCTAAGGAGGAATAAACTTGAGCATATTCCTAGACATATGGGGGAAGTCATTTCTGAGTGATACATAAATATACTTAAGGGTGTGGGGAATCATAGACTTCATATCAACACTGACTAATAGGGTCCCCCGAGATTCTGCTGACATGTTCTATCTCACTGATACTTGAGCTGCTAATTGTGAATAGATATTATTTGGCTATTATTTTGTACTATAAACAAGTATTAATTTTGCACGGTCTTTAAAACTAAAATATATTTGCCATTCTGCTATACCTGACAGGAAAATGCTAAGCACAGACTATTTACAAATCTGTATTTAAGTTTTGATGGACAGGCAGAATTTACTGAATGTAAGTCAAATAAAAGAATATGTTGAAAATATAACACTTGTGTTCCATAGATAATTTCATTCAAACATTTACTAAGGAGACTAAAAGTTGTCAATCATTGTAGATACCCTTCAGCTTCTAAGAGGGCTTCAAAGTTCTCCACTGTCGGGAACTGCAGGGAAGGCTCGTTAGCAGATACCAATGCTTTCCCCAAAAATCTGATGTGAAGATGTGTCTGATATCTATCTTGAGCTTTATGGCAGTACATGGACCAAAAATAATTCACATGGCCTTTGGGGACTAAGCCATCATCTCCATCACATACTCTGGAGAGCTATTAGGCATCTCTTATTACTCTGGAATCTAAGGCAAAACTTTAGAAACAAACATATGTATTTGAATGAACACTAGCCCCAAGTGTGTTTTTTGAATTTGATCAATGCTTGGCCTGTCCTTGGTGCTTTGCTAGATGTAGAGCAACATGTCCTTGAACAGGGAATTCATATTCAAGGAGAGATGGCTCTAACAATGTAACTAGGTTTTGAAGCAGCAGCTGAAGAGGAGGTCAAATCTCAGAAGTCTGAGGTTAGGAATTCTCTTTTATCTGCACTGTTTTATCATCTACCTATTTTTTTTCTTTTGAAAAGGAAAGATTTTTTTTCCCCCTCTGGAGGTTTCAAATAATGGGAAAGAGCAGTTTATCCCTTGATAATGGACTAGTGAGTAAAATTCCATTCATTGCCACTCATTCTCTTGAGTCTAGGACCAAAATAGAGCTGCCACTGATGTTTGAGGCATGCAGGATACTGATTTATCTGCTGACATTTTGAGGGTGTGACTGGCTGGGAGAAATACAGGCAACTGCAGCATGAACATTATAATGAAGTGAACTATAGGCAGAGTATCCGGAGATCACAGGGCATGAGATCAAGGCTAACAATATTTGACCAAGGATCTAGGAAGAAAAATTTTTCCCAAAAAAACTACAGTTTAACTTGATGAGAAAATGAAAATTTACAAATGTGAGCTCAAGAATGAAAATGCCAGGCTAGAAAATCAGGAGAATGAGATGAGTTAGCTGTATGCCAGTTTGCTGTTCCTACACTCTTAGATTCTCATGGTGTAGAGGTTCAAATATAAAAGAGTCATAAAACAGCCTCAATCCGTGTAGACTTTTCCTTTAATTGGAATGATCATACTCCCTCTGCTCACATATTATGATTGTTCCTATATGATTTTTAATTGCATACATATGATATCATCAGGACTTAATCCAATTTGAGTCCTGGGGTTCACAAGGATGTAAGCCTTCATCTTTCTTGATCAGCACAATACCTTTAACAGGATAAAATAACCACCTGCATCTTTTTGTTGAAACAATATCCAGAGAACATAGAAACATGAACCATAGCCTAAGAAGATTCTTTATTAGCAGCATTATGTCATGCCTAACATACATACATATATATATATATATATATATATATATATATATATATATATATAATCGTTTATAACATATACTAGAAGTAAAGAACTCATTCTTCAAGATTTAGGATCTATGCTTGAAACGGGAATAAATAACACTCTGGCATGCTTCCAAACATGTCCTTCCATTTATGACAAAACCGCCAGTCACTTCAGTCTTCCACCTCTTTGTGGATCAGCTCCTGATCCCCCTACAGGGCCTCCCTTAACTTCCATTCCTGTCACTGAAATGAAACGAAGGGCCCTAAAAATAGCAAGGCCTTTGCTCAGACCTGGAGTCTGATTGTAAACCAGGTCTCTGTCTTCAGGTGATTCATTTAATGAGCCTGGAAATACTACCTTTCTCAGAAATGTTTTCAAGCCTAATTTTCATATCCCAAAAGATATATCTAAACAAGCAAATCTCTTAACAATTCTAAGGTATCATTTTTTACCTTCACATCTTAAAATAAGATATGACCTAAAGATTAAAAAATAGTCCCAGATTTATGATGTGAAATAGAAGTATAAGATTCACCCAGGGAGAAAATAGGCCTATCCTGGTTAAAATCTAATCAGGACTATGCCCTGTAGGCAAGATGGAAATTTAGTGTAGGAAAAAGTAATTTTTTTTTCTTCTAGAGTAAGAAATGTTTTTTACCATGTTTTGCAAAGTTATCTTAAAAAGAGAAAAAAAATAGGCATTCTTTCAAAAAACAACTTAGCTTTAAGAATATCCTGACTTTCTGGAATTAACGGCCATCTGAGAAATTTCTCTTTATTTTGCTATTATTTTCATTTGCTTTGCCTTTTCCCCATAGTAGTAACAAATGGAGCAACTCATTTGGGTGGCTGTTCACCCTAAAGCCTGCTCACGACTCTCCTCAACCAGAAAGTATAATCCGACATATTGTCTTCTTCAATATGCATCATCATGTGGCAATGTATCATGTATCAATTTATTGCTTTTCTCCTCTGAATGTGTTCTTCAATATATGCTCTGTGTTAAGCAATGGAGCTCCTTTAAGTATTTCTTCTATAAAGCAAGCATGAAGTTGTTAAGCTCATGTAGGGTGGCTTGAGGAACACTGCAGGACAAAGAGGCTTTCCTACATTTTCCAGTGTGGGTGAGGATTCCTTGTAGATGTGAGGACACTCTCTCCCTCTCTCTGTCTCTCAACACTTGTAGCATTTTTAGAAGATATTTCATAAGACCAAAGTGCTATGCACCTTGAATTCTAAAATGATTTAAAAAATATATTTATGCCCCATCTTTCCTACCAGAACTTCCCAAGTATTATTTAGATTTTATTTTCCCAAAGACAAAATAAATCAGATGACCTTTGATCCATATTTCACATCATACCCCTAAATTAACACAAAATAGATCATAGAACTAAATGGAAAAATCTAAAATGAAAGTTCGAGAAGAATATATATGAGAAAAACCTATGTGAACTTGGGTTCAAAAAAGATTTCATAGCTATGACAGCAGAAGCACAACTTATAAAATAAAAAATAGACAAATTTGACTTCATCAAAATAAAAAATATGTCAATTATACCTCAATAAAGCTATTAAAAATGATTTAGAAAAATAAGAAAAGATTATCAACTTTTTATAATACCAGATAAAGGCATGAAAAGAAAATGAGTATGTTATTACCATTATTCCATAAATAAATATGTAAAAAAAGTAAGAATAATCTCATAGTAACAAATGAAAATCTTCAAATCAAACTAATATGTTCAGTTTAAACTAAAACTATAATTATTTTTCTTAATTTTTAAGGACTAATGAAAAGCATATCACCAAATAGAAACTTTTCTGGCATTGGCATTCTACTGACCTTCAGAATTAGTTAGCTAATGTAACCCCTAGCCTGCCTTTATTAAACATTGTTTATGGTAACTGGAGATTTATGGAAACTGCAAAATAAATATTTCAAGTTATCATTTCTTGGGAACCTTACTGCTAGCATTAGTATTATGCCTTGCTATGAGATGTTCAACATTTGCAAATCATTGAATCAATATTGTTGGTAAAAAGGTCAATATAAATTATTCTAAACAAATAAAATATCTTTTATTAAATATATCCTTGGTATTGCATTCCCAATTTGTGCAATGTACTTTTCCTAGCAGTGCTTAGTATGTATTAATTTAAAAAATCAAAATAACCTTCTGACAGAAACTTAGGCACAATCCCATGGTTAAGAGACATGCTAGAAAGAACTTACTATTATAAATCCCCAAATAAACCTGTTGGTTTGCTGTTTAGGAAAATTTATCAATAAGTTTGACAAGATTCCAAGTCTGCACACTGTTATCTTGCTCTGATTTTTCTGTTAACATTTAAACACCTAAAAGTTGAGCCTTTGGCTGACTTCTTTTTGGTGAAATATAGTAATTGGATATCTAATGCAGCAGTTTAAACCATGACAAATCATAAAATTTGAATATTTTCCTTATCTACTCTGTAGACACTGATTTTTTTAAAATTCCCCAAAGATGTTTTTGATGAGTCTTTGTGATCTTACTTTAAGAAAATACTTTTGAAGTGGTCTCTGTTGAAAATATATCAGAAGTAGGACAGAAGTTCTATAGAGCTGTCTCAGTACACAGTTACATGGTCAAGGATGCTTCATAAATTTAAAGAAGTCAAGACAGCTTTTGAGCTATTAGCAGAGGCCTGAGTTAACTTGCAGTTTTAAAACACACCAATAGTATAAAGAGAAAACTAATAAAGAAAAATTCAAATTCAGCAAAGCTGCTGATTTACTCCAAATTTGATTCATACAGGCATGAGAATAACAGCTAAACAGTAATTTATTAATAGTCTGTAACTTCAAGTTTATATGCTACATTCTTACAAAAAAGAGAAGGGAAATAACTTCCCTTGGAAGATGAAGACACTTTAATTATAATTGGAGAACTAGAACAAAACATTATTCTAGATTTTGTTAATAAAATACCCTGTTGTGAGGAGTACAGAAGAAGGATTTTTTTCCTCTGCTCCAGTCTGGGTAACATTTCTTTGGGGACTAAATGTACTTAATGATTTGCTGATGGCTGAATCCTTGATTGCTCTTTCTCCGGAAGAAAAAAAAAAAAGAGCAAAATTAGACTCTTGGGAAAACACTAACAGTGCATCAGAACTGCGTTTTAATGTTCTAATAATTATAAGTAATTGTTGCTGCATAGTGTTGGCCTGAGAACTCTGCCTTTCTGGTTGTCAGAAACACTAGCTCAAGAAGTCCTGTGTATAGTGGACAAAAAATCCTAAGTGAAAAATATATGTTTTACCTGCAGAAGGCAGAGTCGCTGTGATGGTGGTATAGTACAGACATATCAGTCAGGCTCACAGTTTTAGGCTGTTTTTTCATTCGTGACTGTTTGGGACAGTGATCAAGTATTTGTATATCCAATTTTTCCTTCCTCACACTTACATCTTATTATGATACAAAGGCTTTCAAGAGAGACTTATCCACTGCATCAAAACTGTCAAACTGATCTTATAAAATTTCATCTCCTATTGCTATTTAGAAAAAAATTTTCAGTCTCCACTGCTTTGTACTAAGCTTTTTTTTTTTCCAAATTGGATTGCCCTGTGATAATCTGGTTTCCTATCTTTCTTATAAAGGTTTTCATCTTTCCTCTAGATGATATTAAAGCTCTTCATAATTTTACTACTCAATCTAGTGATACTAGAAACAAAAGATCTAGACTCTATATATATTCTTAGTTAAATATAAACATGTAAATGTGTTTGTATGTCTGTGTAGTATCACTGACTCCTCTTATGTCACTTATGTTCTGCTTCCACTTCCTATCAATCAATATGGAATCTTACATTGCAAAGATGAGGTGAATTGGAGGACTTTGAAACATTTTAAAGAGATGATTATTTATTAATTATATAAGTTTGGGTCAAGATGTAGCTTCTTGAGTTGAAGTCAACTGAAATATCTCTTGGCCATGTTAAATGGGTCTCCTTGACCTCATGAGAACAATAAAATGTCCCAAGCTACCATTAGTCATTTAGTCTTTCTATTTCTGTATCAGTCATGGATACATATGCCAGAAACCAGTTAGTAATTTGAACAGGGAAGGGATAATGTAAATAATTATTAACTCTTTACAAGGAATTAACTAAGAGGGAATAAAATAAAACTCCCCAGAATAATCTAGGGCTAAAGAAGTATACCCAAGACAGGAAGTGGTAGAAAATGGGCTTCCTCCCTAGGATGGAAATTCAGACCTCATTGGGGAAGGTGAGGTTGCAATACACTGGATGACAGAATATTTCTGCATTGTCCTGGCCTAGAGCCTGTTCAAAGTCAGCAGGCTAATGTAGAAACAGAACCACCTGCTGGAGTGCCCAGAGAATTTTTCAGTAAGGTGCATGCTCTGGTTGCTGTTGAACTTGGGAAGCCAGTGGGGCACCAGCTGACCTAACCAGGAAGCTACTAGGAAGCTTCCCACAGGGAACTCTCCTGAAGGCCCTCACTGGGAATGCTCCAGGAAGCCAGTAGGGGTGCTCTTAGAACTCACTCTGTGGAAGACAGCCATGGACTGCATAAAACTTGCCCAGAAGCTAAGGTACCACTGAACTTGTTTCTAGGAAGCCCACTGTAGTGCCTATGAGACTCACAAACCTACTGAACTTACCATCTGCACTGGATGCTGCACATGCCAGCATAGCCCTGTACAAGGAGGAAGAAGCAAAGTATGCACCAGACCCAAAAAGAAAATCCCCTTCCTTCCTCCTCCCATGACCTGCTAGAGTCCTTTACTAACAAAGATTCATATTATGTCATCTGGTGAGGAAGAAATGTTCCAATATCACAAACAGTGCAGTGAAGGGTAGATTTGGAGTTAAGAGGCAATAAATTTATAACTGGAACAATTTAATAAAGCAATACCTAAATGAACAAACTAGTAATACATTCACCTTCACTTGTCAGGAAGATTCCTCTGTGTGCTGTCTCAAAGAATATGAGGCTCCTGGAGAATAGTAATGCATAAATTTCATAGCATTACAATGATGCTATTTTCTAGGAGCACTGCAGCATTTCACTTGCCTTTGATATTAAAGTAAAAGACAAAAATGATATCCCTTCCATAACACAACTCTTAAAACAGCTGTTTTATACAATTAACTTGTTGGAAATCCTAAAGCATCACTACATCTATCAACTCAAATAATATCATTCAAATTATCTAGCAATAAATCACCATTTTACTTGCATTTCCTGAGCAGTTCCTGTGAGGTTCCTGTGAGCAAGTAAGTTTATAGCTATTTGCAAATGTTAACTCCAGCAACTCTAGAATTGATCTGATTTTTTTTTTTTTTTTTTTTTGCTAAAGTACTTACAAGGCATGATCCCTGGCCAAAGCATAAATGCTGTCAATTAATAGTATTGTTTTGTAACTATGAGTCTGAGGAGTTTCAGGGTCATTCATATCATCTTGTCAGCTTTGTTTTTTGATAATAGCAAGATTGGTGATTTACAACTGCTCTTGGCAAAACTCTTGCACTGAGAGGTGAGCATGGATGGAGTGGTGCTTTCCTATTAGAATATGCATACTTGACCAAAGGGCTATGAGAATTTCTGGCTAAGACTCCATTTGGCGCTCCCTGGTTTCAAGGTATTCTGTGGACATGTCATCACTTCCTGAGCAGAGAGAAAAAGTTTTCCTTGTGTGACCATCACAGAGGGAAGGCAGTTAGAAGCCATGTCTGCCTTTGGATGCCATGCATAACCTTACTTTTATGATGTTGCTGTATTATATTCTTTTCTTGAAACCAACTATAGATTTATAAGCATTGTGATTTGGGGTCCTAAGTCTTTTTTGGCAGTTGTTCTCTGCCATTGTTAGAGCAGCAAGACTGGTGTAAGTTGTAATGTAGTTGCAGGGCCTCACAAGGTGAGTGTTGATTTGAAACCTCAGGAGCATCTCGGGTATGATCTGAAACTAGCCCTATACACAGAGGGCAGGCAGAGACTGAAAAAAGAGGCAGGTCACTCCAGAGTGGTAGACGACAGGCTTAGTAAACAAGGGAACTTACATACGAGGCTTGCTATAGGCAGCCACAAGATAAGTCAATCTCCACACCCACCCACCAGAATCTTAAAAGTTTATAGAGAGGCCTTCACAGGGTTCAGTCCCTTATCCAGTCCAGGTGATCGCCACACCACATCTCAATCTCAAGGCCATACTCTTGGAACAGCTGGGAGCAGTGAAGACAACCAGAACACACATTCCAAGGGCAAGGGAGGGAGTGAAAAGCCTTCAGTTACCTGGGTCCAGCTCATGGGTCAAGGGGCAGTCTTGTCTCATTGATGATCTCCTCCAACAGTGGGAAAATGTTCCAAATGTAAAATAAGTTTTACCTCCAATCCACTGGGAAACAGTTTTATAAAGATTTTTCTTTTAAGAGCCTGAGTAACTTTCCATTTGGCACCTGGCCTCTTCCATTGATTGAAATTTCTCTGGATTTGACAACTAGTAACAGGATTCTACATTCCATCCTGTTGCCTTTAATATTTCCAAGCCAGTAAGTTTTTGTCATTTTTATAATGAAACTCAAATGATAAAATGTGCCAGCTCTGGGCTACATTTTTCTGAAAAGCCAAAAATTTAGACTAATTTGCAACAGATGATACTTATATTATTCATCTCAGTTTTTTGTCTAGTGTAAGAGTACCATCACTTCACCTCCTTGTTTAATATCTGAGGAGTCCATTGGATTTGCTTGGGTTTTATGAAGAACCATCTCCTCCCAATAAAAGCCACTAGTTTCTCTTTCATAGAGATATGTCTTTCATTTTGCAGTGGTTATTTATTAAAGCTCTGACTGTGAAAGTTCACTGTAAAATCAGATAAAGTATTGGATATTTTTAAGTATATTGTTATTTTAATAACATTCAAATCATGTTATTTATCTTTCTTAAAAAGCAGAAATACAAAGTAAGGTTTTGTTTATGTCCTACCTAGTAGTTGTATTCAGATTTTAATGATTAATGTATTGGAGGTAATTTTTTACTAGCTGTTATGTAGCCAAAGTATGTGTTGCTATAAAAAAAAAATTGCTAAATATTAAAGCCATAGGTGAGACAGTTCACCCCACCCATCATTTCTGATGTGCTATGCTTGGGGAAGAGTACAGTTAATACCTAGCCCTACCTTGGTGAACAGCAGCTGACAGGAGAAGAAGCACAATTAAAGAAAGCACAAGGGCCAGGGCCATAGTGCACAGCTTTCTTGCCCAGATGAGTTGAGTCCCAACTCAATGCCTCCAAATTACCTCCATAAAACCAAACCAAACAACATAAGATAAAGGCCTGAAATTAGCTTAAATCCAAAAGACACAGTAATATCACCCCCATCTCAAACCACATCATTTACCTTTGAGACTAGGGTGGAACATTAGGATGAGAGCAGATGGGGTTATCTACTTTTTTCCATTTTGCAGTAAATAGCCTCCCTTCCTCCTTTCAATTTTTAAAGCTTATTTAATTTAGTTGAACCATGAGGGTACAAACTAAAGAAAATTGAAATGGGCTCTCTATAAATTAATTGAACCCAGGAGCCATTCCCAGTACATTTCAAACTGTTCCTTTAAATGAAGTTGTTACTGTAAAATGTTTCTCTTTTATTAAATTTTAAAGGATGATATTGACCTTCCAGAATGTGAGTTTTTCCTGACAGAGAATTTAGAAACTGCAAATATATGGCAAAATCATTAATTGTCCTAATATAGGTAAATATAAATGTTTGTATAAAATGCCTTTATAATACTTGCCAAAAATTTTTCAGCCATAATTCCATTTAAACAGAAATAGTTACTCAACAAATAGCTTTTCTCTAGGACTTTCCTGCAGTGTAGCAGGAAGACAAGACTTAATTGATAGGCTTGGCTGTCATTTAGCATAGATATTCTCAGTGGAAGACATTTCTTTGATTAGCATATTCAGCTTGCTATCCTGAGTCACTGAACATGGATATAAAAAGGAAAACAGGGAAGACTGAAAATTCAGCCCAGACTTTGGACCAGTCTGGGGGTAAATCCCTGCTCCTAGCTATACCACTGACTAGTTGTATGAAATGAGTAAGTTACTTAAGTCCTCTAAACCTCAGTTTTCCCACTTAAAAAAATCAAAATGTAATTGTGGTTATTTTAAGAATTTAAGTGATGCTCACATAGGGCTTACAATATCAGACAATTGCTAATGCCATTATTACAGTTGTCATCACAGTTTATCTGAATTTTAGGCTTCTGTGTTTTTACCTCAGCAAGCCTTAGTTTGCTCATATATCAAATGCTGAGTTGTTTTAGACCTATAATCATGGCCCTAACTAACACTGGCATTCTTTGAATTAATGACATTTTTTTCTTATTAAAATTCAATAGGACAGAGGTCATTGCCTTTGAAAAAAATTATGACTTGAAATAATCTGTTTCATGTGAAGGTAACATTGGGATGTCACTTCCTGAGTTCACAGGCAAACTCCCTTAATCCATATCTTAGAATATCTCTAATTAAGGAAAGCTAGATTAATCAGTGTGACTAAAAGCATTCACATTTGAGATTCAATAGGGAGATGATAAATATGCACAATTATACATCAAACATTAGTATTTATGATGGTTCCTGAAGAACATATGCATATTTTGCACATTTTTATAAAGAAATATGATTGTTTAAAGAAAACAAATTATGTTGGAGTGTTTAGATTGTAGACAAGAATTTAAAAGGCAAGTAGTGGATTTATTACAGTTGGAATTTTAAAACTAGTAAAATGAATCAATGACATTGGAACAAAGACCCAAACATTGAATGGAGGGGAAAACAACAATTAAGGAAGGTCCCTATCATATACCATACAAAACTAAATTTCAAATAAATCAAAACTTCAAATTATTTTTTAATTAGAGAAACTTTTAAAAAATAATCTGGAACTATATTTTGAATTTTTTACAGTGGAAAAGGCCTTTTTTAATATTTTACTAAAGTCAGAAATAATATAGGAAAAGGCTAACAAATTTGACTACCATCCCACATAAAGTTGCTCTATTACGGAAGAAAGTTTAAACAGATGAATGACAAATTTTGAAAATACATTTCAATATATACCAGACAAAAGGCTGATATCATTTTGGATGAGATTGTGATAGCATTTTGAAGGCATCTGCCCTAAATCCAGAGATATCCCAATCCAATGCTAAACCAAGCCACTCCTACATCCAGTATAGAAGGTTCCCAAGGAAGCCTTATGTGGAAACCAAGGCAGAACTTGAATCTAACTACAATTTACTAACAGCTAATATCTATGCAATAAACTAATATCTCAAATGCATTAATAGTGTCCTTAAGCTGGTCTCTCAGTTCTGCCACATGCAATATAAGCAGGAATGGCAAGAAATTGCTGTCTTGCCTTTGGTGCCTAAAACTGGAAGACCTAAAGGAAGTATGGATCTCTGATTTAAAGTTTCAATATCTTATCTTTTTAATAATAGCCCTATCAATAATTCAAACATTGACTAGATATATTAACAAATATTTCTACCTTAGAGAGAAGTGAGTGACCAGAAAACACAATACTAGTGTGGGAAAGACATGCGGATGCTTTGTACTATTAGAAAAACTAAGTGAAAATCCAAAAATTCATTTTGAGAAAATTATAGACATCTCTGTTCTCACCAAATTCTAAGCCTACCCCTAATCACAGAGCATAGGAAAGTTATTAAGAAAATGGAACTGGAATCAGAAGCCTGTCTCAATGATAATTAGTTGTGTGACCGTAAGTACATGTCTTAAATGTTAGGCTCATTCTCTTACTTGTTAAATTGAAATAATACTAACCTCTTTGGGTTTGTAGAAATCATTAAGAATGATGAACTAAGAAAATGAACTAATTTTCACTACTTTATACTATGGTATTTTCACTGAGAAATAACCCAGATTGTAGCTTTAATCCAGTGTCTAACACACAGTAAAATGTCAACAAATGTTGTATATTTTGATTTTCTATAATTCTTAAGAAAATATAAGAATTTCTCAGCAATATTGTTTAACTACCACAATACTAGCCAGACCAGAATATCTAGCTTCTATACTCGCAAAGAACCTGGTTCAATATATGGTGGAGCTCAATACATTCTTATTTCATCAATGTTCAAATCTTGCACAAGTGACTCAGAGGGGAAATCATTCAGCGAGTGGTATGAAGAAAGTCTTTGACCCCCTGGTGGCTTGTCACTTTTGATTTAGTGACTTGTTTCCAAGAAGTGAAGCATTTTCTTTGGAACTTAGTACATTGGCTTTTAGTTCAAGTCCTTAGGACCTTTTTGTAACTATTAAAATTACTATTAGATGGATTGGGCACCCTTTTTTGGTCCTATTGTTCATGCCTAGATTGGTCTTGGTAGTGCTACAAATTACCCAAACTCTAAAGCTCATACTAAAACATCATTGCAAGTCACTGAACATAAACTGGAATCTTCTCAAAGAAAACTGGATTGACAGATTTTTTTTAGACGAGATAATTTTCAAATAATTTGCAACAGTTCACCCTAAGAGTGCCATAAGAGTTTTTCTCTGTCTTCTATTTCCTGTACTGATATTCAGCAGGAAAGGTATAATTACTTTTAATTTAATTTGTAGGTGTATTTGCATGGAACAAAATCTGAGTCCCTTCAGTTTCAGTCTGCCTGACAATATAAACTCTGCTAATACTGGCAAAGGGTTGACAGAGAGGGGCATGTCAAGGGTGTGATTCTGGCTCAATTTATATGCCCACATTTCACTACCAGACATGATTGGAGCTACAAAAACATCATCATCCAAGTCACCATATAATTCTCCTTCTGCTCCTAAGATTCCAATACATTGTTTGAGGAAAAGCTGCTTTGATAGCATATTTAAATATATTTTTATGTCCAAACCCTGATCTTGGTTACAGCTAAACAGTGGAGTAGATGAACCCTGGTAGAACAAAGAGAAGTCATTCTCTGTTATAACTCACATTATACTGCATTCTCACAAGTAACAAAAAAATATAGTGACCCCTTTATTTAATGTGTGACTGCACATCTGAGTCAAATGAGATATATGTGCAGTCCCTCACACAGCAATAAAGGCTAAACTATGTTTTATTACATAGACATAGCTCTATTTTGATTTAGAAGAAATATAAAGATGGCTGACTCATGTAGGTTTCTGAGCTTTAAGATTTCATTGCTTTTTAGTTACTACAGCAACTTAAAATCTGGAAAGTCAAACTGTCAGTGAAGCAACACATTCTTTTCTTATTCTTTCATAACTCTTTTATATTAAATGCATCTCACATAGCAAAGCTTTTTTTCTACCCCAGAAAATCTGGCAGCCTCAAGACTTAGCTATACCAGCATCTCTGGGTGTCTTTGAGTAGCAGTCAAGTACTCCAAGAGAATAATGGAGAAGTCACTGATATTTTATAGAAGTATCTTCAGCAGCTCATCAAAAATTTGGCATAAAGAAAATTAATTTCTGAAATCTTTAAAGACTTTATTTAAACTCATTTTTGATGACCAAAGGGAAATCATATGTTTAAAATCTCATATAAATGAGTTCCATGGTCCATTACAATCTTTGTGCTGTCGTATGAAATTTTTTTGTAGCAAAATGCATTACTAATGAATACATTTCCACTCTATAGGGCCCTTAAATAAAAGAGCAGAAAAGAATGGGGGAGGAAAATGGAACTGACATTTGTCGGGTACTGATGCTTTGCCAGGAAGATCACAATTCATTATATACATTATCTCTTTCAATGTTCACCACAATCTTTAAAAATGTGGCAGCAATGATTATAGTGGATAGACACATAGGCTTTGGAATCAGCTTCACTTAGGTTCATATCCATTCGCTGGCCAAGTGAGAGTCAAATTACTTAACCTCTCTGAATTTCATTGTCTTCCTCTGTAAATAAGGTGAAATATATCATGATGTTATTTTGAGGATTTAAGTAGATAATGATGGTAGGATTCGGAGCAGAGTGCAGTGCACATAGCAGATATTCAACATGTGGATGCAAAATAAAAGATCAGCTCTACTGTCCACTTAAATTCAAAAAGTGAGGCTAAGAAGTGAATTTCTTTGTCCACACCACAAAAGTTAACACTAATGAGGTTTTGGTTTAGTTTTTATCTCTTAGGCCCCAAAGTCTATGGTCTTTCAATTTAAAATTCCTCAAAGAATTAGTACATATAATTCTATAATGAAAATCATTATGAACTAAATATTTGTATTCCTCCTCCAAATTCAAATGTTATAGAAGCCATAATTCCCAATGTATTGTATTTGGAGATGGGGCCTTTCAGAGATAATTAGGTTTAGATTAGCTCATGAGGATAGGGATGTCATGATGGGATTAGTTAGTTGCTTTATCAGAAGAGGGAGGGAGAGAGATTATTCTCTCTATCATGTGAGGACAGAGTAAAACAATAGCCATTTGCATGCCAGGAAGAGTTCTCACCAGAACTTGACCATGCTGGCATCCTGATATTGGACTTCCAGCCTCTAGAACTGTGAGGATAAATTTCTGTTGTTTAAGCAACCTAGTCTATGGCATTTTGTTAGGGCAACCTGAGGTGACTAAAACTGATGTTTTAGTTCTATTTGGGAAAACAGAAAATATTGGCAGCCATTTCCTGCCTCTTTAATGTCCCTTTTTGTTTATGCATGAGATAAATAATGCAGCTATGTACTCTTTACACTATCTATAACTCATAGGAATAGTAGGAATATTTTCTAAAGAGAAGGGTAACTGGGCAGATGAATGAATTTCAAATGTCATGTAGTATAATACAAAAGGTGACCATCTAGATGACAGAGTCTGTAATCTGGGTAGTTTTCTTTAGAAGGAATAGAGGCAGGGCAGGATTATAGTTGACATCTTTAATTCACAGATGCTTACAGAGTTTAATGACTTGCCCATGGTCATATAGCTTTTAAATGATAAAACTAGGATTTGGAAAGCATAATGTATCTTGAATTCTAAGTTACAGGTTTAAAAATAATATGAGCCAGACTCTTAGAGCCTTGCTTTTAATCGTAGTGAAAATATATTTGTTCATATGTCCAAAGAAAATCCACTAAAGAAATTCTATGTATTTTATAAGATGTAATCTTAGTGGCTTAAAAAAAAATTAGCTATTCTAGCCCACACTGTTTTGAGAAGCATCAAATGAATGATTGTATTACAATAGTCCCCTATTACCTGTGGTTTCACTTTCTGAGGTTGCAGTTACCTGCAGTCAACTGCAGTCAGAAAATATTAAATGGAAAATTTCAGAAATAAACAATTTATAAGTTTTAAATTTCATACCATTCTGAGTAGCCTGATGAAATCTCTATCCACCCTGCTCCATCCCACCGGGGGTATGAATCAACTTCTTTGTCCATTGTATTCACACTGTGTATGCTACCCCCACTGGTGAGTCACTTAATAGCCTCCCGGGTTATCAGATTGACTGTCACAGTATCACAGTGCTTGTGCTCAAGTAAGTCATATTTTACTTAATAATGGCCCTAAAGTGTAAGAGTTGTGATGCTGGCAATTAGGATATGCCAAAGAGAAGCCATAAAGTGCTTTCTTTAAGTGAAAAAAAAAGTGTGTATGTTTAGAGAGAAAAAAATATATGGTATTCATAGTGTTTGGTACTATCTGTGGGTTCAGGCATCCACTGGGGGTCTTGGAAGGTATCCCCATAGAAGAAAGGGGAACTATAGTACATTAAAAAGCTTTTCTTATTTATATTTTAAAAACTATATCTCAGATAGCAATGATTGTAATTCACTGTATCCTAGAACATATCATAATATTTGAAGTTTCTTGCCTTTACACATTGAAAAGTCACTTCCAGGGGTATCTTCCATCCTTCCTACCTTGCTTTTCTGGCAAATTGGTGGTTACCATTTTAAACAGTTCAGATAGGATGCTGGTGAACACCTCTGCATTATAATTGTTCCATTCTCTAGGAAATATTTGTTCCTTGTATATATTTATATTGCACTTATCACATAGGAAAATTATTTATTAAACATCTGTCTTCCCTATAGACTAGAAACTTGTTGGGCTTAGACATAATGTCTTAGTCATTTGCAATGCACCACTTTTATTATACACAGTACCTAGAACATGAGAGGCAATCAGTAATTTTAATTGAATTACACAGAAACCAGAAAATTAACATCTTATTTAGGATTACTTTTAAAAAACATAATTTCTTAATGTGAAATCAAGAGATAAATCTCTGCGTGCATTGTACTCTTTTACTATGATTGCAATTATAATGTCTTATGGTTTTAAGAAAATTCTTAGATACAGTTTATCCAGTTACAACTTTCACTTTATAATTGGATTCTGCCTACAATTAGCTATAAAATACTACAATAAATACTTAGATATTTTGAATCTATCTGTATTTACTACTGTAAAAAAATGTTAAACCTATGTATGGCACTATTCACATTCTCTAAACCTTAGATAATTCTAAAGTGACTAGTCTAAAAATAGAGTTATTCAAATCCAGATTATTTTAAAGATCTACATGTAATAATCCTCAGCTAGTAACCATTCTATCAGGTAGAAATAGTTATGAAATATAATTTTCTTTTCCTGTTTCTTAATATTTCTGGTTTGTAAATTGGATTTGAAAAGCACTTTTGACAAATATCACGGACTATACATGCAAATTAGTGTTGCCTTTAACCTTAACTGCAACCCTCAGCCTGCTGCTCCCCAGGCAAATAACAAAGGCAGCCAAATTACCCACAAAGCTAACATGAAATACACCCTGGCCCAGCTGACATTTCAGTACAACCGCTGCTTAGAAAACCAAAACTGTGGAATATTTGAAACTAGCAGGATTTTCTTTCAAGACTTTCATTTTATAGTGAGTTCTGATTCCTTAAAAAACATACATCAGCCTTCACTAGCCTTTGAAAGCATCATTGTTGTACTAAACATCTGTTTAAGAAGATCCTTGGCACTATTTGGAAGGTTTTCACTGTACCTAAAATGTACTTCCTGACCTCCCAGCGGTTCCACTGTTACACACGGATGGCTCTGCCCTCTAAGTTCCTTTACAGTGTGGAAACCGGGCAATGTAATGGTCTTCCAAGTACAGGAGCCTCACTGTGAAAATTCTGGTTGTTCTCACAGTATTCCTCAAGATAAATTGGCTTTCTGGCAGGTCATTCTTAAAAGTAGACATTAGTACAGTCACTGGTGTATTTGGGCAATTTTCAGTGTATACTCATCTGTTTTGGCTCATCCTTGACTGGCAAGTTCTGTCATTTTATTTATGGACCATACATGATTTTAGAAGTGAAAGAGTCATTTCTTAGTCACTTCTGATCTATAAACTACTTAATAAAACTTTACTCTCCTAAATGTTACTGATTATGTTTTTGTCTCATTGGTATAGTTTACCATTAATTGAACTTTTCAAGAAACTGATTGGCTCATGTTACCGTTTAATGTTATAAAATCTAGTAGCAACTGAAACTGGGCAACTTTAAAGTTTTTTCTCACATTCATCCCCATTCACTCATTCATTCAGCATTTATGAAGCAACATTATCTTCAAAGTACATATTAGAAGCTGGACATAGATACAGTTTTATTCACAAAAACATATATGCATAGTGATTCCAATTAAGAGTGACTCTGAAATTTTTGTCCTCTAGCTGGCTCAACTAAACTAAAATATATTGCTCTTCAGGGTTTAGTTTAAAATTAAATCCTGACACATGCTACAACATGGATGAACTTCAGAAACATTATGCTAAAGGAAAGAAGCCATTCATAAAGGACCACATATTAAATGATCCCATTTATAGAAAATGTCCAGAATAGAAAAATCCATTAATACAGACAGAAGATTAATGGTTAACAAGGGCTGGGGGAAAGGAAGAACAGGGTTTCTCTTTGGGGTGATGAAAATATTCTCGAATTAAATGGTTGAGATGGTTGCACAACTGTGAATAACCTAAAAACTATTGAATTGTACACTTTAAATGTCTGAATTGTATGGTATGTGAATTATAGCTCTATAAAGCTGTTATATATTAAAACACATATGCAGGCACACACATGCATACTAACATATACCAATAAATTAAAAAATGTTTTAATTTTAGGTTCTGACACTTTAAAAGTTTTTTAAATTTTCAAAACTTGAAATCATTTTATGTGATTAGTGGAAACTGACAAATTCTGTAATTCACATAATGAAACTATAGAAAATAAGGTTAAATATTTTGGTTAATGTTAGGTCATATGCCTTAGATACCATAATTAGGCTAATGTTTAAATATATAATTATGTATAGTGCTTTTCTCATCTAAAATTTAAAATAAGATGATAATACTCACTGCTTGACAAATTATAAAATGCTCCTTTCACTTTTATTTGCTTCAATAGCTTCTCAAATCTGTTTAATTTAATTTGTAATCTCCGATTATACAGAATTGCAGAAATTATCTAGCAAAATAAAATAATAAAAATATGCATATTATTTCTCAAGTTGTTTAAATTTTAGAAAAGGCTATATTTTATGAAGATTTTGTTTTTTACTGTGGACAAATATGTATCTAGTTACACAAATAGCACATTTATTCATTCCAGTATTTATTTATGCATACATGTGTTCTGCAAACATTGAGTACTATGTCACACACCTACAGTACACTAAAGAATTCAAAGTCAAGCCACTGTCTTCAAGACACTCACAATGGAATGAAACCATTGCTACCAGATGAATGAGTAGAGATGAGAACACAACTGTCAAGGTTACTCTGAGAAAAATATGAGTATATGTTATTATTGTCTATCATTTCCAATGACAGTTTTTTAGTGTACATATGTAAAAGAGACAACGGCACCTCTTTGTCAGGATAATCAGGATATAGATAAGAGTCATCTGCTTATACAAAAAGTTCAACTTCCTTTGGTCCTGGCCACTGCCTTTAGTCTCTGAGGTAAAGCATTCATATAACTAAAACACAGAAAAAGGTCAAAAGCTACTTTAATTGTGCAATTGAGTCACGCTCTCATTCTGACTTCTAGAATACTATTTCTTTTTATTCATATTTTGTTTAGGGTTGTAAACAACCTCTCAAACTTCTAGTCTTTATAAAGATAGGAATATCTAAACATCCATAGACAAGACTACTGGCCAACTGTTTTAAGCGAGACACTTCTATATCTTGAGTCTGGATTATAAAAATTGTCTCTGTCTTTCTAATTGTTTCTCCTCTATAAGTAAAGTATTATTTTTCTGTGATTGCTTTCAATATTTTTTCTTTGTTTTTAGTTTTTAGAAGTTTTTTATGCATCTTGGCAATTATTTCTTTAGATTTTTCTAATTTATCATTTGTTTGTCTTCTTGATCCTATAGGTTTATTTTGCTTGCCAAATTTGAGAAATTTTCAACCATTAATTTTTAAAGTATTTTTTCAGCTTTGCCTCTTTTTTTCTACCTACTCTAATGATATGCATGCTAGATCTTCTGTTATAATCCCACATATCTGAGGATCTGTTAATTTTTTCAATCTGTTTTTTTTCTTTTTTTTTTTTCTTTTTTTCTTTTTTTAGGTAATTTCTATTGTCCTATCTTATAGGTCATTGATTCTTTCCTCTGCCCCTTCCATTCTGCTGTTGAGCCCATCCACTGAATTTATATTTTGGTGTCTATATTGTCAATTCTAAAATTTCCATTTGATTTTTTTTTTTATATCTTTTATTTCTTCACTAAGACTTTCTGTTTCTTTGCTGGTGTGGGTAGAAGAGTAGAAGTCTAACCTCACCAGTCAGTCTTTGTTGGCATGACTCGATGGGTCCTAGTTTTTTATATGTGGAGGTTTTTGTTTTGTTTTATTTCATTTTAGTTTTGCTGGAATACAGAGATGTTATCTAAAAGTTTTCTGTCTTGCTAGGTTGCCACTTTTCCTGGTCTTCTGGTGAGAGAAAGTAGGTTTTTGTTGGGGCTCTTTTCCTCCTCTTCCACCTCCTCCTTTTAATTTTTTTTTTTACTGCATACTTTGGCATTTCAAGGTTGCTGGTTGCTAGCTTTTTATTTTTTAGTTCCAAGTCTAGGATATATAGAGCTAAAGAAAGCCAAGGGAACTCACTACTACTTTGTTCCTTAGGCTCTGATAACACTAAGTAGTCTGCCTTCATCTCTCCACCTTTAAAAGTCTTCTAATATTTGTTTTATATATAAAGTCTAGGGTTTTTCACTGTACCTAGTGGGAAGATTAGAGAAAAGTATGTCTATACCATGTTCCAGGAAGCAAAAGCCTAAATTCTGAAAAGAATTGGTAAAATATTGCTAAAAACTTAAATTTAAGAAGTAGAATGTGGTCATTTGAAATTGTAAGGAAAGATAACTTTATTTTGATGTAGTATTTTAAAATTTTTATGAAGGCAATACCAAGCTATTGGTATAGTGAAAAATATACTAGACCAAGACAAAATGCTACAGACTGGGCTCAACTTTTCCACTCATGAAATGACTATATTTGGATTATAGACCATAGACATCATTCCAGATAATAAAGTCTAAATAGTACACTACATAAACACTTTGTGAAGAATTGCAAAACAAAGAGGAAGAGGGGGTAGGCAAGCCAGCCACAACTACAATAGCTCCAACAAAGGTGATGAAAAAGAAAGTTGTGATAGAGGAGTGTATCATCCCATCAAACAGCAATGGAGGAAAAATTATCTAGATAGATGAAGGCTAACTTTTAATACTTTAGAAAATTTTAAAGTACATTATCACTACCACTCTCCAATTTTAAGCCTTGTGCTTGTGCTCAGTGACTGCAAATGGAGTGGTTAAAATGAAATTAGTTAAAATGTTAAGTTGGTTAAAAATAAATTTTCCTGGTAACTAGTTTTTATATAGTTGTGATGTTAAAGTAACTTGAAACAGTTGTGCAATGATTTCTATAATTTTAAACATTTTTTCATTTTTCAGAATTTTGGGAGTTTCCTCCTTGTTTTGAATTTCTTAGTAATTTTAAATGTGCTTTAGTCAATTATGTGTTCTTTGATTTTTGGTTTTCAAATGAATTGGTCAATTGACCTACAGTTCTGTCAATTATCTTAAAACAACTTGGTAATTTTTTTTCAGTAAACAGTAGTATGTTTTTAATGTCATCTGCTTTAATATGACTTTGTCAAATTGAATTAAATACTGGCCTTCTTCCAAGTTATTTGGTGTATGAATTTTAAATTAATTTTCAAACAAGACCAACTTTACATGTGGGTCTAAACTATATTTTTAAGTATTTTTTTTATTTTGTATTTACTTTACATTTAAGCAACTTTACATAAAACAATCATTGCCTCTTCAAGAGTGGGTAGTTTTACTACCTGATACTTTTGTGTTATTCGACATGAATCCCCAGAAAAAAGCATATGTAGTCTCAATGCTGGAAGAAAATAATTTTGGGCTTGGATTGCACAGTGAAGTGGACCTGTTGTTTTATCTGCCAGCATCCCTTCCTTGGGTTGTCTATGCATGAGCACACCACAACCCTCACAACAGATGGACATAAACGCACAAAGACTGAACACGAGCCACACAATATTACCTATTTTTAGCTTATGTTTATAATTTAAGTGGAGTTTCAGAAGTTGTTACTGAAAGTCCTGACTAATACTTCAGTATATGTGAAAGAAAGTGAATTATGAAATGCCAGTAAGAAAAGAGTGTCATGTAGCCAGCATCATGTAAGTCATAGAATGCTGAGAGAATCTAAAATCACTGAAGATAATCAATCAAACTGAATTGCTGGATAAAAATGTAATTCATTTCTGCTTTCAGATAAGTTAGTAAAATTAAAAACATTGCCAGCAATCAGGATATATACAACTGGCTAAAGTAAAATTAAGAAAATAGCCTACAGTGTTTTTAATAAAGCAGAAAATGTGTTTGAGGATGAATAAAGTTTACCAAATTAATATTTTAAAAGTTAGTAACTAGGAAAAGACATATTTGGTTATGGATAGTTGTAGATATATAGATATTTCTAAATTTGTTCTTTTGGTCTAATTATTTTGACCATATATTTTTTACCCCTACACCCTTTTTTTAAATTCTAAATTGCCATTCTTCTCATTGTCTTTCAAGAAAAGTTATACATGTGGATGTGGATATTACTTTCCATCTAACAAAACTAAAATTAACTGTGAGCACAGGATCAATTTCCTACTCAACTTTTTGAAATAGTAGCATAGTCCCACCTAAGTTCAAAAACAGCCAAGGTAAGAAATGGCTGCATCTCATCTAATCAGATTCACTTTGCCTGCAGTTCTAGAGTAGGCCTAGCTGAAACAACTTAATCTTCCACAGGCGATATGAGACAAAAGCAAACAAACAAGCAAAAAACCTACTGGATTTATATAGACAATACACAATGAGAGCTAGAGAATATAGAAAAAAAAATTGGGAAAACAGATTCCTACTTTAATCTTTACTCTCACATATTTTTCCATATCTTACCATTGCAAAATATTCTTGACATGATGTTTATTTTCTTCTCCTGGTTTTTTTTTTTTTTCATGGAAACAGGACCTAATACATAATTTTGGGGGACCAGTAAAAAATAAAAATAAGGATTTTCCTGTTCCAAAATCATTAAGAATTTCAGGGTAGCAACATTAAGGAGCATTCGACCAAGCAAGAGGTCATTGTAAGCATGGGTCCCTGTACAACTAACTGCACAGGTCATACACTCACGAAGCCAGGCCTGCAAGGAAGTACAAATCACAGAACATATAAAGCAATTTGGTAACAAGCATCAAGATCACTGTACATGTACATGCTCTTTTACTCATTTATCCCATTTCCAAGGCTCTGTATAAGGGAAATAGCAGTTTCATATGTTGATATACAAAATATGTTTGTCCCAGTGCTATTGTAATAATGCAAAATTGAAATATTTAATAGTAGTATAATTTGTGGGCTTTTTAAAAAATGTAGGAAAAGGTTTTCTTAATGCCATTATAAAATATAACACTAGAAATATAAGTTGTTTCTGTTCTCCTCCCTATCTCCACTCTTTTCTTCTATACATTAACAAACTGAAAGAGTTTTAGTAAACTATTGATAGTGGCTAACTATGGAATATGGAATTGTGCATGATTATTTTCTTCTTAATCATGTTCTGAGTATTCTACATTTTCTGCAATGAACATTTATGACTTTTATAACTAAGGAAAAAAGAAGAAAAGTAGTAAAGTAAGGCAAGCCTTCTATGTAAAACTGACAGGTTCTAAGCAGCTGGCAGCAATAAACTGTCTGAGCATTAATACAAGCGGACTTGCTGCAAACATGTCACACTTTCTCACTCTTTCCAGTACCATCCTCTCAAGAAGGAAAATTTAGTGCAGAAAGTAGTGTTTCAGCTCAGCTTCCATAGTTTTCTTGGTCTACTTGCCCTGCTAGCTTTTCCTATTTACTACATCACTGAACAGGTTCAGTGCTGTTATTTATAATGTACTGGTTAGCAAATTTCAGACATGAAGATATTTTAAATGGCATTAAGGACATGCCAATGAATGAAGGTTATGCCACTGTCAAAGCACTAATGATCATTTGTTGACCAAGACTAGAATAGATGATTAGAAAAAGAGTTCTGAATTTTAGTGTCTTAGCTTGGATCCCTCACAGCGATGCCTGAGATAAGGATTTAGGTATAGGTAGCTTATTTGGAAAATGATCACAGGGAATCACCTTGGTAGTAAGGGACCAAGAGTGATAAATGGGGCATGGGCAATAATCAACAGAATCGTTATTGAGTTGTTTATTGCTATGGGTAGAGATTCAGTTGTTCTGGTAACTGTCCTAAGTGCTGCACAGAATGCTTCTCAGAATTCCCAACAAAGGCAAGAAGCTGAGGCAGTAAACTTCCACATTGGTTGAGGGTTTTCCTGGAGGCATTAACCTCCCTAGGAAGCTGGGCAGGACTCCCAAGGCTTTGTAGAGAAGCAGAGAGAATATTTGAGGTGGGTGCTGTCAAAGTGCTTAGAACTGTCCACACAGATGCAGCTGAAATCAGTGATGGGCTGAGGAAATCTGACACAAGGCTCTAAAAACGTCCACTATTGGAGAATAAAAAGGAGGGAAAGTGGATATACAAGAATGAATGTTTCACAATGTGACACTGAGACAGATAAAGAAAACTGAAGACAACTATTTCTGGTTTGATCTGTATGCATTCATTAGTGAGGAGGAAGAGGAGCCCGGGGGAAGGAGGCTCACAGAGCAGAGCCATAGTTCTTTTATTCGAGCTCTATTCTAGCAAAAATATATACATGTTTCATGAGCAAACTAAAGATGCAGGACATTGCATCTTGAGGAGGCACACTGAAAAGCTATTCTCAGGCATGATTGGGAATACCCTAGTTGCCATCCTATGAAGGTAAAATGTTTTTCCTATAATATTTTCCTTTTTAAAACAGAATAACTCTGCATCTCTGGGTACATATCAGACTCTGTTTTTAGGAATTATTTTTTCAGTGCTTTTTAATCACCAAACCAGAAGTAATGGCTAACCCACAGGTCTATGCACTATAATGGAACTAGAAACACCGTGGACATTTCAGTCATGTCTGCCAAGTCCAGAGTAGGTTATGTGACATATCCCCTCTCACCACAGCTGCCTTAAAACATTCAGTGACTAAGAGGGACTGACAAATACCTCACAGTAAACGGTTTGGTGAGTCCCACCTCACTGATTTTTTTAGTACTTTATCCATGTCCTCATTGTAGTACTTAACACAGTCTTCATGACGCATCTTGTTACATGTCTAACTCACCAAAAACTAGCTTGCTTCACAGTAAGAGGAATCTTATCCACCTCTGCACACATGATGCCCCACTACATTGCCTGATGAAGAGTGGGTGACCAATGCAAATTTGCTGATTGGGTATGCAAAGCGTTTTCCATGTTAACATTCCCTTATTTGTGTCAAATACAACCCTAGCATAGTTAATTTATCTGAGATCTGCACTTGGTTCTGACACTACCCAGAAGGGAAACCGTCGATAAGTCAACAACCTTCTTTGAGTCTCATTTTTCTCTTATCTGTATAGTTAATAAGGTCAAGAAGATGATCTCAAGGGTGATTTCTAGCTCCTGTAGTTGATGATCTATGTGTCACAGCTGTTAGCTCATTAGAAGACAACGAAGAAATTCTATCCTCAAGTTCCCCCTCCACCCCAGCTTTCAAAAGTACCTTCTCGAACCCTGTCACTAATGATGTGTTTATGTGTAAGTGTGTAGACATGATAAAAGGGAAATTAGACTTTTAAATTAGGAGAATAATAAGGAGGTTTGCACCTTTGTTCTCTTGAAGTTTAAAACTGTGTTCACTTTAGAATATTTTCTGTCATCTCCCTTATGGTCCATTTCCATTTCTATTAACCCATCAATAGCAAAAAGCAGCATTTGTGTTAATCAATGCACATTTTGTTTTTGTAACTCCTTCTGATTAAGCAATAAGCAACAACAAAAACAAAAGAACAACAACAACAAAAAAAAAAACTCTACAAATGTCAGTCACAGTTCTAACCTTGGAACCTGGAAAACAAATTAGAGATGTCTTAATGAGCTAAGAAATTAGGTCAATGCAAACATAATACTTCTACCATTCATGGAGACCTCGGGAACTAGAGAGTTGTGATTTAAAAATAAATATTTATCCTTAGTACTGCTTTACTCATAGTTATTCTAAAGAAACAATGCATCGATTGAAGCAAATGCAAATAAAAATTATGGAGTCTATGTTCAAAGCAAGGCAATGAATTGAAGACTAGAGTTTGATGAAGTTAAAACCTTTGAAGAGGCAGAGAGGTTTTAAAAACATATTTTAGGATAACAATTACTTTATTCAGGTAACCTTCCCATTTTGAGGAATTTTCTTAAGGATTTTTTCAAGTTTTCATTCCAAAAATGTACTTGAATAACCTCACTTTAAAGTGCATACACTAAATCCAAATTAGAATCTCAGTCTTCCAGGGCACCAACAGAAAGTAATACATACATGTGGCAGTAGCTCAAAGTGTTGTGACTTAGGCAAAAGTATAAAAATGCATTCACTCTACACCAGGGATGAAAAGGGAAGTGTTTATAAACTGGCAATAGCACCTAGTGGTGGTATTGGAAAAAATATAATGGTGAATCACAAAGGAGAATATTTTGAAGGGCATGTCCCAGACCTGTGGGTATATTTACATTAAAAAAAATTGATTACACAACTTGGATGAATCTCCAGGGAATTAGCCTGTGTGGAAAAAGAAATCCCAAAGCTTACATGCTATATTATTCCATTTATATAACATCTTTGAAATGACAAAATTATAGAGGTGGAGAACAGGTAAGTGGTTTCAGAGAATATGTGTGAGGGGTGAGTGGGAAGGTGGCTGTGATTCTAAAAGTTTACAGTGGGGTCCTTATGGGGGTCCTTATGGTGATGGAACTGTTCGGTATCTTGACTGTGGCAGTAGATACACAAATTTCCACATGTGATAAAACCGGAGAGAACTAAATATACACGCCCATACACACACAAATATGAGTACACACACAATGAGATATCTGAATAGTATCCATGGATTTTATCAATGTCAGTGTCTTGATGATATTATTCAATACTTATGTAAGATGTTACCATAAGGTGAAACTAATTCCTGGGCCAATGAGATTTCTCTGTATTATTTCTTACAATTGCATGTGAATCTACAATAATCTTAAAATAAAAAATGTTAATTATGAAAACCAGTTAGAAAAGTACAGACAATAAATTAGAAAAATGAGCCAAAGACTTGAACAGGCATTGAACAAAAAAGAAAATCAAGTGACAAATCTAAAAAAAGTTATTAAGCCTCATGGCAACTAGGAAAATCCAAATTAAAATCACAATTAGATAAGACTACACATACTGGCTAAAAATAGAACATCTGATAAAATAAAATATTGACAAGATTGGAACAATCAGAAATTTGATCCATTGATGGTGGGAGTATAAATGAGTATAACAATATTGGAAAAAGGTAGCAATTTTCAATAAAATTGACCCAGAAAACTTTGACCCAGAAATTCTACTCCTAGGCATGCGAGAAATGCTTATACATATGTGCTAGGATGCCTCCTCATGAGAATATTCACAGCTACATAGTTTGATTTGGACAAAAACTAGAAACAACTCAAGCGTCCATTAAAATAGAAAGGTTAAATAAATTGGAGTATATCAATAGAATGAAATTTTATGTAGCAAAATGAATATACACATACACTAGTATACAAGAAACAAAATAGTAACTACTATATTGTTCCATTAATATAAAGTTCTAAAGCAGCTATCTTGTTTAAGAATAGATATACAGATGGTATGTGTACATGCAAAGGTGGAAAGGCAAGGTGGTCTTAAAAGTTAACATAGAGATTGCTATGGAAGAGGGGGTTGGATAGGATGGAAAACAAATGGTGCAGAGTTCCAAAGTCCTCCGGGGTCCTGCGTATACTATTTCTTGATCTGAGAGGGTATTACATGAGTGTCAGTTTGCTTCATAATCTTTTGTCAAATTGTAAGTATATTTTCATAATAAATACATTAAAATGTTACAAGCTTAAAAAAAAGGTAATAGGACAATTGCAGTTTGTTTTACTGAACAGCAGTAGACCCAATTTAAAATGCAATAACAAGGGGTTATATTTAGAAAAGTCAAATCAAAGTTAAGATCTCTAAATATTAAATATTTTATAACATATTACTTCTCTACCCTCACCTACACTCTAAGAAAATATCAAATGCAAATGTAAATAATTAGGTGTTCATAAACACATAAAAATTTGTATTAAATGGTGCCTGGAAAATGAATAGACATAAATAATTTTGTTGGAGCAACCTACATTGACAACTTTGTTTCGCCTCATCCAGAATATTTATTTCTTATCTCAAATTTTTTTCTGGAACTACAATAAGCACTTCATCAATATTTATAGAATAAGTGTGTTTTTATTTAATAAAAAATTATATTTTATGTTTTTATTCTAACTTTAGGTTGAAACAAATTATATTTTTATGCTTTCACATGCATCAAAAAAAAGATTAGAATAAAATAAACCAAAATTATTTTCTTTTTTTACATTCTTGTATATTTTCTGTTTTTTTTTTCATTTTTCACATTTCCTTTTATGATTAAAGGAAGAAATAATAGAAAAAAAAGTTATCTGAAAAATGAAACTTAAAATTTTAAGTTAATGATCAATTTAAGTCACTGAATATATGAACAGGAATAGTCAATCAAGCTCACCATTATTTTGATCAATGTTTATAACTAGAGTCTTAGGAAATGTGACCTCACTGACCTTAGATTGGTTTTGTTTAGTACCTGTGGAATTGCCTCATAATGAGAGGTATCAATGGGAAGAGATACTCCTTAAATGACTCAGTTACAGTTTTAGGCTTTGCAATTCAATTTGCAAGTCAAGATTGATTGCTGTCTTCAAGTGTTTGTAATTTCTTCCTCCCACCTCCTACCTTAATCCACATTTTAAATTCTGCATATAATTTTTATGTGACAATTATTTGTGTATTAAATTTACATAACTTTGTAGATGAAGGATTCATAATTTCTCTGAAAATTCTCATTTTCCAAACAAGAAAAAATAATGTAGTATCAGTAAGGCCTACATCTCCCGGATTCTCTAATAATTCAGATGTGTACACCCTCCATGGCCAGCATCTGATTTCACCTGACCTCTGTCTTGAAACAAGACATTTCTAAAAAGCAAAAGCAAACCACTTCCCAAAGCATCAGTGAGCCATACAGGCTTTGCCAGAGATTACACAGAAGACACAGGCATGGAAGTATATATGAAAACACACAGCATTTTTACTTCAGTGTGAAATAACCTTCACTCGACATCTCTTTTCAAGACTGTTTTCTTCCACACTGGCTTCCAAATCTTTTATCTGTTCAACTTTCTTTCCTCCCCAACCCTCCTTCAAACTTCCTGATTGTGCTGTCTCCTCCATTACTTCCCCTTTCTCAACCAGAGAAATATGTCTCTGTCTGATTCTTCAAATTTGCATTATTGCATTCATCATTTAAAGTTGTTTTCAAGTATACAAAAGGCCAGTAAACTGAGGATAAAGATTAGTTGTGTGTGTAGTACTTAACAGATTCACTCTCCTCAGAAAGGAGAAAGGAAGTGGGGCAAAGGGGATATAACTAATATTTTTTTTTTTTTGTTTCTGAAAACAAAACTAAGGCAAATTTTAACACTAAGCCAAATTTTGCCATCACCTTTATAATGTTTCTGAAATTGAAATTCACCTTACAATTGATATGGGTTGACGTTCTGCAAAACTTTTACTTAAGTTAGTAACCATCTCACAATGCATAGTATCTTAAAATCAAAGAATATGCTATGTATTCTTTTAGAATTTCCTTTATTCTTAAATTGATTTTGCAAAACTCATACTTCCTCATTGCATCTTGTGATGTAACTGCAAAGACGTGCAAAGATGTATAAAGAAAATGTTAACCATCTCTTCCTCACATCGTCCCCATCCTGAGGTTGCCAGCATTAGCAGTGTGTTGGTCCCCTTTCACGTGACCCAGAGGACTCAAACATTGCTTATGTAGCTGGATAGGTTTTTTGATTTTGGTAATTTTTACAAAAACATAATCATATTACTCTACTTAATTTTCTTATTTAAAATATACCATAGATATCACAGTTAATAAATAAATCTCCAACTTATTTTTAAATATCTATATGGTAATCCTTAGCGTAGATGTGTCAGGATGTATTCAATCATTTCCCCTACTCAAATAGTTTCTAGTTTTTCTTTATTTCAAGCTTCAACCATTCTTTAACACATATTGTTGTACATATAGCTTCATGTATTAGTGGTTTTATTTTACAAGCTAGAGTGCCAAAAGTGAAATTTCTGGATTAAACAATATGTGCACTCTAATTTTAACATATATTTCTAGATGAATTTTTTTAGAGATATTAGGGATTCACACTGCTATCAGCAGCATTATGAGATGAGCCATTTTCCTACATTCTCACTAGTGCCCTTATAATTGCTCTTTCAAATTTTCTCCAGTCTAATGGATGAAATGATGTTATATTCTCATTTTCATTTTCCTCATTACTAATAGAATTAGACATTTTTTGTTCACACATTTCTTGGCCATGTAAACATTGTCTTCTCTCTCAACCCTTTGTACATTCTGGCTATTTTTCTATTGCATTGTATTTTTTCATATGATACAATTTGTAAGCTCATATTACTCATTAGGGAAATTTACTCTTTGTCAGTCATATATGTTGCAAATATTCTTTTGCAGTTTACCATTTATGTCAGCCTCATAGTGTAATACACTTTTAAAAATTTTTGTGTAAACAAATATGTCTGTCCTTTATACTTTATTTAGGATGCTATTCCTCACCCTGAGATTATAGTCTCCTAAATTTTCTTCTACTGTTTTTAATGTTTTATTTTTATTTATTTATATATTTTGCTTTATTGAGATATAATTTACATGCAACAAAATTCACTCATTTTAAGCCTACGGCTTGATGAATTTGAGTAATTGTATATAGTCCATGGAACCTCCACCCAAATCAAGCTATTAGACAGATCCATCATCCTAAAATGTTTCCTCTTACTACTTCTCACCTGATACCCATTCTTGGCCCAGAACTGCAGGCAACTGTGGTATGCTTCCTGCCACTACAGCTTTATTTTTTCTAGAATTTCATATTAATGGATTCATAGAGTATATAGTCTTTCATGTTTTTCTCCATTCATATATTTGAGATGCATCCACAGTTTCACGTATATTAATATTTAATTCATTTTTATTGCTGAGTCATGTTTCATAGCATGGATAATCCACAACTTGATTATCTACCTACCAGCTAATGGATACTTGAAATTATTTCTAGTTTTTGGTTATCATGCAAACTGTTGTTACAACATTATTATAATGTTATTACATATTATAATATTATTTACTCAAATGTAACAATCTTTGAGTAAAGAACTTTGTATGGACATATGTATTTCATTTCTCTTGACTAAATATCTAAAAGTGAGATTGCTGGTCTATATGGTAAGCATACATTTAATTTTATAGAATACTGCCATGCTGTCTTTCAAAGTGGCTATGCCATTTTGCATTCTGAACAGAAATGTGTAGAGTTGCTTTAACCACATTCTCCCCAGCACTTGGTATTGTCAAGTTTTTTAATTTTTACCATTCAAATGGTGTACAGTAGTCTTTTGTGGTTTTAATTTGAATTTACATAGTAACTAATTATGTTGAATATCTGTCTACATGTTTATATTTGCCATTCATAGGAGAAGTATCTGTTTAAATCTTTTCTACTTTTTTTAAAAAATTGAGTTATTTTTATTAAGATGTTAAGTTTTATTTATATATTCTAAATGCAAGTCTTCTGTCAGAATTATATTTCTCAAATATCTTCTTGTAGTCTGTGGGTAGTCTTTTTATTTTTTTAACTGTCTTTCAAATAACAAAGTTTTTATTTTGATAAAGACATTTAATCAATTTTCAAGTTTTGTCTTATGTTTAAGAAATCTTTGTCTAGCCCAATCTCACAAAGATTTCATATTTAGTGTAAATATTTAATAGTTTAAGATCTTATAGTTATTTCTCTGATTCATTTTGAGTTGTTATGTATAGCCTGAGGTAAGAGTTGAGAGCATTTTTTTAACACAGTTAAATCTAGTTGTCCCAGCACTATTTTTTTTAATTGTTAATTCATCTGGAAATAACTTTTATGTGATATGGGGAAAGAGTCCAGCTTAATTTTTTCCCTAATTTATAATGAATTATATCAATATTTTCCATCATCTAAGTCATCCTCTTCCTATAGTATTTAAATATAATTTCTTAATTTTCTATTCATAATTCTATTTTAAGACTTTATTCTCTTCCATTTATTTATTTGATTTGTGTATGTGTGAGGTAATAATTCAAAACAGAATTCTTGGTTCCCAACTTCTTAACTTGTTCCTCTTTCCATTTTTCCTCAGATCTTTAAGTAGGGCTACTATCTACCCAGATGGTCAAGCCGATAACCTAAGTGCTAGCCTTTATTTCTCTTCATTCTTTGCCTTTTAATTGATCCATCACTTTTCACTCTATAGGATAATCATGTTCACTTCACTCCATCTCCATTGTGCAAGGCCTTACTGCGCTCACTAACTCTATTCACACTGTCCATCTTCCTGTCCTTTGACCATCTGAGTTTGTACCTGCCTCAAGGTTGTTGAACTTGCCATTCTCTTGGCCTCAGATAATCTTTCTTCATCATAACTATCTTTTTTGCTAGATCTTTCAGGTCTCAGATTAAAATGTAACAACTCATATCTTTTGAAATATCTTGTATTTAAGTTCCCCCTATTATCTTCTTGTTGCTAGTTTGAATTTGAGATGAGTATTCATCCAAGAATTTGCATATTTAATAAGCTGCACATGGCAGCACCTACTGAAATCAAGTACTAGATTCTTCCACTCTTGAATGATTTCTTCCCATCTTTGTAAAGTCTGAGCCAGTGGCCAGCACCAGTGTTGGGGGACACAAAGAAGAGCCTTAATCAAACTGACTACCTAACAGGTTGCTCATGAAAATATAGTGCCCTGTAACTTCTGAAATGTCACAGACTCCAAGTACAGGGATAATTCTGGACTGATCCTCAGATGAAGAGCAGGTTCAGTGATCACATGGCATATTCCTAAATAGCAGTTCACTCTAAAGGGACAATCACTTAAGTCTTGGAAATTGTATTTGGAGAAGTGAATACTGCTGACAGATGAGAACCCCACACTTGGAGAGGGCTTCTTTCTGGAGGCTTTGAGCGTCGTCTGAAGAGAAGGAACACAGTGGGCTAGCTTGCACACCCTGCAGAATGTGTGTGTGTGTGTGTGTGTGTGTGTGTGTGTGTGTTGTGGCTTCACTCATTCTGGCTCCACCTCTCCAGGTACTGCATATTCAGTACATTCAGTGCCGCTGCTGCAGCTGCCACTGCTCTTGTTGCTGTGACAACTCTTAGCAATTTGTTTTTGTTCTGTGTGAGAGTGAACCCTGGGGTACACCTTCCCTACTAAACCTCTCCCTTAAGCTTCAAATGCCATTTGACTCATTTTCCATTACAATCATCAGAGAACCGTTAGCAGTTCTAAAGAAGTTATTGCTTTGTTTCACATCCTTTCTCAAATACCTGATTGCAATTCAGCTCTCCTGAGAAAATCCAAGCTGCCTCTTTAAACCTTATGAAGAAAAGTGTGAATTTTATTCTAGATTCATCATATTAAAGTTTGATGGACACCTTCAATGCAATCTAATTATGTCTCCACATTTTACAAGTGAAAAAAAAAAGTGTCTAATGTGCCTAAAATAGGATGCATGAAAATCATTATAAACTTTGTTCCATAAGTGAATGAAGTTTGAGGAATCATGGCTTCTCCAAGATCATGCAAATCTGTGGCAGAACAGATTAGAATATGGATTTTTTTTATTCCAAAATTGAGTCCACTTATAAAAACAAATGGATTATGTTTATTTATTGAAATAATCTAAAAATACTTGTACATTTAAATTTTTGCCATAAAGGCTTCCGTCTTACAATATCATTGTTTAAAATTAAAAGTAGCCTTCAAAACAAAGTAGTCTATTTCTCAGCTTAGTAAAAATAATTACTTGGATTGCACTGAATCCAATTTTTTAAATATCTTTATCAAGGTATAATGGGTATACAAAAACTGGACATATTTAATGTATACAATCTACTGTTTTTGGAGATATGAAACTATCGCTACAATCAAGGCAATAACCATATCCATCACCTCCAAAAGTTTGCTCCTATTCTTTCATTGTTCTGTTTGCTTGTTTGTATTGTATCATTTAGTTTTGTTTTAAGAATGTAATATGAGATCTACATTTTAGCAAATCTTTAACTTTGCAATACAGTACTGATAACTACAGGTGCTCTAATGTACATTAGATCTCTAGGACTCACTCATCTTACATAACCAATATTGTACGCTTTGACTGATACTTTCCTGTTTCTCTTTCCCCCTAACCCCTGGCAACCACTATTTTGCTCTCTGTTTCTATGAATTTGACTTTTTTAGATTCATCATATGAGTGGTATCGTATAGTATTTGTCCTGTGTCTGGTTTATTTCACTTAGCAAAGTATTCTCTGGTTTCGTTCATGTTATCATATGTGGCAGGATATTCTTCTTTTTCAAGACTGAGTAATATTTCATTTTATTCATATACTACAGTTTCTTTATCAGTTCTTCTGTTGAAGAACATTTAGATAGTTTTCATGTCTTGGCTATTGTGAAGAATGCTGCAATGAACATAGAAGTGCAGCTATCTCTTCTCAATCCAGATTTCAATTCTTTTGGATATACATGTAGAAGTGAGATTGTTACAGCATATGGTAATTCTGTTTTTAATCTTTTGAGGTACCTCCATACTGTTTTCGTTAGTGCTACACCATTTTACATTACCACCAGCAGTGTACAAGCATTCTCTTTACTCCACATTCTTATCAACACTTATTTTTTTAATGGCCATCCTAACAGTTATGAGGCAATACCTCTTTGTGATTTTGATGTGTATTTCTTTGATGATTAGTGATTTTGAGCATCTTTTCATATACCCATTGGTCATTTGATGTCTTTTTTGAGAAATGTCTATTTAAGTCTTTGTCCATTTATCTAATTCAATTTTGCTAAAGGTTTTTGCTCATCTATTTATTGTTAAATGCACATTTCTCACCTTTCAATTCATTAATTTTAATTAGCTAAAACCAGGATAAAATCTTGAAGTTTGACAGATTTTTTTAAAAGCCACAATAGGAAAAATAATTTAAAAAAATATGTCACACTGACATTTAAATTAGGTAGTTTGGATAACATATATCTAATAACATGATTCAAGATGTGGGAGGAACTACTTCATCTAAGGATTGAGCTGCTTTCTTAGTTCCTGTAATTGGAAGATGCTTTTCTTAAAAGAATTGGAGGGAAGTGGGAAGAAAAGAAGAATAAAAGGTAATTTGGAGCCAGAGTATCAGAAAATGTTTTAATTTGATAAATAGTATAGGAGCATGCATCCCTCAAATCAATTCAAAGTTCAAACTAATAAATTCTCTACTTTGGAAAAGAAGGAGCTTAGAATTCAAATTTGTTGTGGCCCAATGATTTGTAATAAGAAATTCCCAAGAAGTGTCATCTGAAATGATGTATATGTGAAACTAGCTCTGTATAACAGTATAAAAGGCCAAAAGCTTTGTGCTTCCCAAACTTGGCTGGCTTTAGAATCACCTGTAGCACTTACTTCTAAAAATGTGCATGTTCCTAAGACCCAAAGAAAACCTACCAAACTAGAGTCTCTGTCTATGGGACTGAGAAATTTGTTTTAATAAGCTCTCTGTGCTCTTCTGCAGCCTGCCTGGTACCTCAGCAGCCTGGGCTTTGGGAGCCAAAGTGAATTACCAATCTTTGAAGGAATAGTTGTGTCTTAACTTTGTGCTATGCCTCAAGACAGCTGGATTTTCTTATGTGAATGTTAATTTCCCATAGATATTCTTGAATACAGACCTTGAAAACTTCAGGAAATACAGTCAGGTCTTGCCCCTGCCTCTCCCTGAGAAAGAACCATATAAAAGGTCTGATCTGTTTTAGTCTAATAACTCAAAATTTGGTTGATATTTTAGTACCATCCCATGCTGGTTTAGTTCTGTTTGAGAGGCCACAAGCCACGACCATAACCCATCAGCAGAGCAATGATTATTCTTGATGTGGTGTATATTCTCAGTATTATCCTAGGAAAGAGAAAATCCCAGGTCAAAAATTAAGGACTGATCAGACAAACAAGAAGGCTGATAGTAAGATGGGAACACATCACTGTGGGCCTTATGCTTAGTAGAATCTAGACACTTAGGAGTGGAGACCCTCTTCCAAGGACCCTCTTCTGGGTTTAAGGAGCTAAGAAAGCCCCCTTCTACCATTGATAGGCAGGTTAGAAATGAAGCAGTGATGGACTGCAAGCTTTAAAACACATGTAGTGGTACACACTTATTTTGAAAAAAATTTATAAACCCCTTCTTAGAATAGGTGATGTCTTTGGATCCATAAAGTCATCCTTTCTAAGGTGATTTAGAGTGAATTTTTTTATCTTGACCCCAAATTTTTAGAGGGCTCATTAATTAGACTATGCACTGCCCGTCCCTAGACTGATTTAAGGCTGAAAAGCTACAGTGTCTACTGCTTTCTGATTTGAACTGTCAATGATAACCAATGGCTAGGGCTAGAACCAGTTTACATAGATCCACATCCAGACTCTAAATATAAAATAACATAATTGTATGCATTGTGTACTGTGACAAGTACAGAATATGAATAGATTTCTAATATAATGAAAAGCAAAGGGATTTGTGAAACAACAACCTTGTAGTGTCAATTACATTTCCTTGGCAATGCTTTCAAAATTCCAATTAATAGTTAAGTGTATTTATCTTTCATATTTATCCAGCAAGAATGCCTACTTTCATCTTGAAAGGATTACTGACTTGATTACAAAAACATTGTGCCTTTATTATCTGCGACCAAAGGCTTTTGTACTTAACACAAATGTCTGATGAATAAAATCATTGCATTAAAAACGGTTCCTATTTTAAAAGTATCCTATATACACTTCTTTTATTAGCATAGCACCAAAACAGCATGTTATCAGTCCCACAATTCAAATACTTAAAATTGCAATGAAAACAAGCTTCACATTTTCTTTTTTAAACACATCATTCCAATATTAAATATATATAAATCACTTGACTGTGACAATCAAATAGCCTCTTAGAGAGAGTGTCTTTAAATTTCAGATAGCCTTCAGTTTGTTTTTAGAGGTATAATAAAAAGGACTCAGAAGATTTTCTTCAATTGTTTCTTGGTAGTTAAAAAGTAACTTAATAGAAAACTAGCGAATGGCCTGGGCAGTATTGTCAGATGCCCTGAATTTGTCATGCTCTAAGATCGTACCCAGGGATTGGTTGAGGAGGTTGGGTTCATCCGGTTAACTGATGAGATTAATTAATTATCCAGCACAGGTATGATTCCACTCATGGTGCATATGCTACTCAGAAATGTCCTGAAAAGACTATTCTGATTCTCTTTCCATGATAAAAGAAGAAAACTGAGGATTGCTAAACAGAAAGAGATTCCTTTAAATATCCATGCCAGATGAGAATTGAGGCCCAGATTAGAGGCAATCAAGTACAAATAGGATGCTGTTAATTGACCAGAAGATATTCAGCATTATCACATTGGCCTTTGTCATTCCATCTGTTAGTTAAATTTATGGAAAGATTTTATTGTGTGATCCTCTCTATCTTCACTCACTTCTCATGTCTTTCTTGCATTTGAGAATAGACAAGTTAAATCTGAGTGATTTTAAGAAGTATGCATTAAATATTATTTTAAAATATAAAATGTGTTTTAAACAAAATTTTATGATGGATCAGTCTTTTATATCTTGCATGTATATCATCTCATTTATTCAATAATTCTATAAGATGTGTATGCTCATCATTTATGTTTTATAGCTGAAAAATTGAGTTTTTATCCAGTTAGGAAACTTGACCAAGACTATATTATTTGTACATGTCAGAACCGTGATTTCAATCCAAATGTTTTAATCACAAAATTTTTTGGTATTTTTACTGTACTAGAAAATAAGGAGATCATTTTTTAAAAAAATAATTATCTAGATATAAATGAGAAAATAGCACTGTTCTAGTAGCTCCAGCTCCAGCCAAATGTTATTATTCTCCTTTTAGTCCAACTATTCTGAATTCCCATAATGGCATAATAGAAACCTATTATACGACCCAACAAATTTAGTTTATTAAATGAACATTTAAAATCATTTAAAAATGCTATACACATATTTTAATGTAGCATAAACTACATAATACTCATTTATTTCCCTTACTTTTTTTCTAGTTTTATTGATATATAATTGATGTATAACATTACATAAATTTAAGACAATGTATTGATTTGATACCCTTACATATTGCAAAATGATTACCACCATAGCATTAGCTAACACCTCCATCATATCACATAATTACTATTTATTTTCTGTGGTATGAATATTTAATATCTACTCTCTTAACAACTTTCAAGTATATAATACAGTATTAGTAACTGTAATCACCAGAAATTATTCATCTTTATTCATCTTTTAACTGCAAGTTTATACCCTTTGATCAACATCTCCCCATTTCCTTTATCCCCCAGCCCCTGGTAACCATCACTCTTGTTTCCATGAGTTTGACTTTTTTAGATTCCACATATAAGTGAGATCATATAGTATTTGTCTTTCTATGTCTAATTTATTTCATTTAGCACAATGCTCTCAATGCCATCTATGTTATTGCCACTGGCAGGATCTATTTTTTTGTATGGCTGAATAGTATTCCATTTTATATGTGTGGTGTATACATGTGATATATATTGCATATAAAACATATATAACATTTTGTAAAAAGATGATAGATGATAGAAGATAGATAGATAGATGACAAATAGGCAGGCAGAGAGGCAGACAGATAGGTAGATAACAATTGCTAGATCATTTGGTAGTTTTATTTTTTAATTTTTGAGAAAGCTCTATATTGTTTTCCATTGTGGCTGTACCAATTTATATGCCCACCAATAATGCACAAGGATTCTCTTTTCTCCATAACCTCATTAACACTTATTGTCTCTTATCTTTTGATGATAGCCATTCTAACAGATATGAGATGCTAGGTCATTGTGGTTTTGATTTGCTTTTCCCTGGTAGTAATATTGGGCTCCTTTTCATGTTCCTGTTGGCCATTTGTATGTCTTCTCTGAAAAATGCCTATTCAGTTCCTGTGCTCATTTTTAAACCACATTGATTTTTTTTCTATTGAGTCATATGAGTTCTTTATATGTTTTGGATATTAACACCTTCTCAGATACATGATTTGTAAGTGATTTCTTCTATTCCATACTTGTCTTTACATTTTGTTGTTTCTTGCTATGCAGAAGCTTTTTGGTTTGATGTAGTCCAGATTATTAATTTTTGCTTTTGTTGCTTGTGCTTTTATTGTCATGTCCAAAAAAATCATTGTTAAGAGCAATGTTAGAAGCTTTCCCCTATGTTTAATGGCTTCAGGACCAAAGTTTTATTTTGTTGTATTATCTGTTTGGTCCAATGATGAAGGTACATTGCAATTTTTTATTAAATTTCACCAATAATGTGTCATCTTCAATTTCTACATTTTTTTAAGTGAGTGAAAATTTTAATGATAGTTTTGAGGCAACCTAAGACAAAATTTTCTAGATTCATATGATTTTTCTAATATTTTATGACTGTGTTGTCCACACCTAATTTTTTAAGGAGCTAATTTTATGGAATCTCTCCAAACCTTTTGATTTTTTTTAATATTTCAAATATTTTTTTTACTTTATTGAAGTATATTTAAAATACAAAAAATTTTACATATTTAATTTCTAGATTTTGATGAGTTTAGACATATACATATACCCATGATACCATTACCGCAATAATTTAATTATTATAGAGTCTATCATTTTTTTCTGTACATTCATATATCATCAGTTAATACAATATTTAATTATATCATAGAATTACAACAACAAATACAACCAGAGCTGAAATGGAAAGAGCAGCCTCTTATTTAGGGCACCTGCTATCAACCAAGCTACTCCTTTTCCTTTTCATTTCCCCATAAACATCTAATAAAATGTAAAGCAAGTGAAAAACACTAAAAGATAAAATATTAAATATTAAAATACATAATAAATATTTCATTGAAGGTCAAGTTAAACTAGACTTCTGAAATAAAAATAATGAAAAACTTTATAATAAATAGAATCAGAGACTGTATGCAATTTAACATCTGGGTGCTTGAAAGAATTCTTCAAAAATAAAATTAAAAAAGGATGCAACCCAGGGAGAAGACCTCCAGTGTAGACTCAGGTTTACCAAAAAGGAGCCTGGCCAGAGGCTGATAAATAACATACTTTTCTGAATCATAAAAATTTGAACTACCTATTATGTGTGTTTGGGATATAATAAAAAGAAAAATAGATATCATCTCTGCCTTCTAGTACAACCTAGTGGAAAAAGAAAACATTTAAATCAGTGGGTGAAAAGGAGTGGTTTAAAACCTAACCTTAGAACAAATGCCAGACTGTCCTCTTTACATCCAGACTTGAATATCTAGTATGGATGATTGCTATGCAGAGTACTTTTAAAGAATTATCCAGAATCATGTACATAGATCATCTTGAGGGAAGACTGAAAGTCAAAAATAAGAGTATTTTAATTATAGATGCCTACCTCTAGAAATCTTCCGGAACTAGTGGATCTTATATCAGGGATTCCATAACTCTTAAGTTCTCCTCTGTAGTAAAAAATGCCTCTAAGCTGTTTTTGTTGTTGTTGTTGTTGTTGTTGTTACATATAACAAAAAAGCCTTACCCTTAGTAATACGAGAACAATTAAAATCTTGCCTCCAATTGGAATTTCTTCAATTAGGGATCTGATTCAGTTAGAAACTCTGATTGACACTGATGGTTTTTATTAATAACAAATAGAAAGATAAGTTCATTATTGCTTAATAAATATATTTTGGGGGTAAATAATGCCTCATAAAATATGATGTTTAAAAAGTAAATAATAAAAATAATTGGGAAACACTATAGTAGACTAAGTTACTCAGAATCAATCTATAAAACCATTTATTTTATATTTATCTCAATGGCAGACTCCTAAAGAACATCCTGTGTGCCCAGTTGCTTTTACTTTTAACAATTGAAAACACTTGGTCCTTGAGCCTGGTAAACATAGCAAAACATACCAGGACTGAGAAGGCCTCAGACATTAATTAATGATGATTTGCTCTATAGAGGACGTGAAAAATAACAAGAGAAAAGAGAAAAGAAAAAGGAGGAAGAAAAGAACTTTCTGTTCTCTGCCTGAAATGATCTTCCTTTCCTCTCTACCATGGACTATATCTTCTCATCTTTCAGGTATTCGCTTAAATTCCAGGTCCTCCGAGAGAGCTTCCCTGGTCAGCATATGTAAAGTTATTTGCCCCACCCACCCAGACACCCCTGTACTTTTTCTCATGTAACCTTCTTTATTTACTTCATGGCTCTTATCACAGACTTCAATTATTTAAATTATTCATTCATTCATTCATTCATTCATTCAGTGATTTAGTGTATTACCTAATTCTCTCACTAGAAAAAAAGGCCTGCGAGGGGAACATTGTGTATATTGCCCCCCCTCATTTCCAAAACCTAGTGGGCACTCGATAAATATTTATTAAATAAGTAAATAAACAATAACTAAAATCTCTATTTGGAGGTCTACTGCTACTCTGCCAGAAACTTTTCACTCATGTGTCATCTTTAGAAGAACTCTACTAAGTAGGCATTAACTAATTTGATTTTTTAAAAGAAAAGAAAAGAAACTGAGGCTTAGAGAATTTAAAAATGGCTTTGCCAATATCAGTTAATGATAGGCCAATGATGCAAATACTTTCCTGTCTGCCACTAAAATCTATGTTTAAATGTAGCCCTTTAGCTGAGAATCTTGAGGCACAATTACCTCCTCTGTACTATACATGTTTGTGTGACAAGAAAAAGCAATTTCCCTTAAAGAATTGTTCCTCATCTGCTATGACATTTTCCACACTGAATTATAATGGGTCCTGTTACCTGAATGCCTCCTCCCTCAGCCTAAGTGCCTCAAGGGCAATGAATTATTCTCTGCACTGAAGAGCTTCTATAAGGTTCAACCTCCTGTTTGTGAACGAAATGAATGGGTTGAAGATCAAGGTCATATTAGCTCTTCAAAGTAAAGGAAAAAATCAGGCTTTTCTAACAGGGAGAATTCTGGGAGAGATGATGGTTTTATACAGTACAATATATATTCCATGACATATAGACTTCTAGATTAGCATAACAAGTGAACTTGCTATCAGCTTTTTCAACTGATGTATAAGAAATTTGAGTAAAAGAAAAGGTAAGCGATTTGCCCAATGTCTCACTTTTACACTGGCAATGAACCTATTAATTGTTGACTAATAGTCATATAATAAGTAAAGACCTCAAGTCAAAATTAAAGAATTTATTTTTTAATTACTGCCCCTTAAAAAAACATTTCAATATTATTTACATTTAAATATTATGGTGAGGGATTTGGGAGATGTATATGTGAGCCCAGGTTTATCTCTCAGACCTTCATTTAAATTTACTTAAAGAAATGAAAAAAAAAATGTTGACCACAGGAATAGGGAAGGGTGTCATCTAAATGCTACCAACTTTAAAGAAATTCTGCCTAGTATCATGCCTATAAAGCCAACGCCATTCTCTAGAGAGAGCAAATGCCCTTGGATTCTATTATCTTTCTGTGGGTAAATAGCATTTAAAAGTAAGGGTGATAGGAGGCCACAGGGTGTATGTAACAGCTATGACAAACAGAAGACCAGAGTCTTCTCTCTGAGGTGATAGAAGCACAAAATAGGAGTTTGGACAAAGAGATTAAACCTGATCTGGAGCCTGACCAACAGATTTTAAGGTGGATCTTAGGTGCTGGTAGAGGTGTTTGAATTAATAGCACAGCAACAGGCATGTCCTGAATATCCATGTAGGGCTGCCTCAAACCCAACCCACCTGTTCTCCCCTGAAGCTTCTAATGCTAAACAGTCAGTATATAGTGTGTTTGTACCAACCAGCTCTCCAGGGTACAGTTACCTCAAGGAAGAATTCTAATTTTAAACATTTACTCGGTGAAGGAAATCTAGGAGAGGTTATGAAACGTGATGCCTAGGTAGGGGAGCACATAAATTTGGGTAGAAATTTGTTCATGACTGTGTTCTTCATATCAAAAAATTACAATCAGCTTAATGTCCACCAGCAAAATATTTTTTAAATAAACTATGGTTTATCTATACGATGTAATTCAATCCAGTCATTAAAAATCATTTTAGAATAATCAGCAAAATGGGAAAATGCTGATGCTATATTTTAAATTTTAAAATCTGATTAAAAAGTACTATTTGTACAGGCCATAGTTTTTTTTAATACATATGTACATATAGCCATAAATTAAAAACCAGAGTTATTAACATTAAAATGCAATCATTGGTCACATCACCCCTTAGTTTAAAGGTTTTTAATAGCTTCTTGTTAAACTTAAGAAATGGTCAACCTTCTCAATATGGTGTCTGGGCCTACCTTAATGAATTCTCTGCTTACTTCAGCAGCCCCATCTCACATTACTCTCCCCCATTATTCTCTGAGCTTTTCAGTGCCTCACGTGTGCCATGATGTTGCAAGGAGCGGTCTCTCAATGCAGCCTCTTTTTATAAGCCACCCCTAACCTTTCAACACACACTTATACACACACACACTGCCCCTCACCTCATGAATTGCTACTCATACTCAGCGTTCAGGTCAAATCATCACGTATTCAAAGACATATTCCTTGATAACTACACTAATTACCTCTGATAGCTCTCTATTCTTCTCCTTCACATTTCTTACATTTAAATAATATGCACTTGTTAAAGTGCATATTACCCACTCAATGTTCTGTAAGCATCATGATAAGAGATATTTTATCTGTTTCTTCAGATGTAGCACGCTTCTTGAATATAGAAGATACTCAAAATATATTTAAACAAATAATATAGATGATATCTATTAGATACTTACTTGCTTCAAGTAACTTGTCTATAGTTACTCATTTAATCTTTACCACAACCCAAGAATTAGCTCATGTTCCAACCCCGGTTTCAAAAATTTGAGGCCATGACACTGACATATTGAACAACTTACTCAAGATTATATGACACAAGTAGGTAGCAGAGCAGGGATTCATACTTGGGGAGTTTGATTCAAGAGCCTGTGTTCTTAACTACTACTAATAGTAGCAAATAATTAAATATACAATGATTCAGGTATTCTTCTAAATGCTTTACATGTATTGACTCATTTAAGACTCATAACAAACCCAGGAGGTAGGCACTTACTATCTGTTCTTTATAGATGAGAAAACTGGAGCATATAGGAGTTAAAGTAACTTGCCCCACTCATGTGGTTAGTAAGTGGTGGAACAAGCATTCGGACCCTGCCATTCTTTCTGCTATGAATACTGCTTTATACTCCTTTTGTATAGTTGCTAAGAAAGGAAAAGTGGAAGGGAGTTATCTCTTGGTTTAGGCATAGTGAATTTATTTCTTTTTCTTTCACTGTATGAAAACTATGTGACAAATGCATTTTTATAATGAGTAGAGGTTATTTTTTAAAAGATATAATTTAAAATAAATAACTGTAGTATAAAAATATTCACAAAATCATAAAGCTATAGCTTGGAGATTTACCTGAGTGCTTCTCTAACCCAATTTGCTCTCTAATATTTGTATCCCTTCCACAATATCCTGACAAGTGGATTTCCAGACTCTTCTAGATCAGCCTCCAGTGTTGGCTGATAATTAACATGCACCTCAAGTAACTGTGAAGAGTCTGCCCATGAACTGAATAAAGGATATCATCTTCTGTGCATTCCAGTAGGAGATGACTGTGACCAGAACCAAGTGATTCATTTTTAAAATAATTTCACACTATGCAGATGCTGTGTGGTGCTGAAAGAGCTAAGCTTTCTCAAAGAAACTATTTTTTTTTAAGTAACACTTCAACCTCACATAGATTGCTTTCAGAATCCCTAAAGAAGTAGGTGGATTAAAATGTTTTAATGATGATAAGTAAGATCATTTAAGCGTTGTAGAATTTTTCTTTGACAATGAGAAAAAACAGAGGGTTTTTTTTCTTTTTTACTTTTTAAAACTGGTTTTGTGGTGGCTTCTTAATTGTGCCTTTCCATGTCTGTAGAAATTGTGACTCCCTTCCCACTGCCCCCAAAGTACCTTGTATATATCTATTTCTGCTGTAGCAACTTTAACAATTATGCTCCTCATTCTTTTTGTGCCTGTCCCTCTTTCTTATTCCTATTTTTGCTTTGCTTCTCTGGCATTTAACTTATTTTTATAACATTAGATTTTTTAAAAAAGTCTTATAATCACTCAAAAAACATAGTTTCTGATCCAAAAAGTAATTTTAAAATAGCTCAATTTTTTCTTAATTTTTTTTACCCATTAAAATAGATATATGTGAATAATTTCTTTTTTAAAAAAGAATATTTCCCCTTCTTAGCACTTTCTTCACTCATCTCAGCTACTTTCTTATTTCTAAAACCACCCAAACTACCCTGGAAAGAAATCAATCCATCAGCCCCTTACCTGGGGCACCTCTCATTCTCTTTTTTTCCCCTTCCTTCCCGTTCTGAATTTAAACCACAAAAGATCTGACAAAGAAAGAAGCTTCTCAGAGGGCAGAGGAGAGCATGAGACTGAGTGGGCCAACCTAGAATCTTCTTTCTAGTCCCAAAGAAGAGATGAACAGCTTTCAGTAATTATATATAAGTAATTTTGTTTATGATGAATATTTGTTAAGAGGAAGGAAGGAGGGAAGGAAGGAAAGAAAGAAGGAATGAAGAAAGGAAGGAAAGAAGGAAGGAAGGAAGGAAGGAAGGAAGGAAGGAAGGAAGGAAGGAAGGGAGGGAGGAAGGAAGAAGGAAGGGTGGGAGGCAGCTAATATATTTGAAGGGTAACTTTTATCACACCTAGCCAACTATTGTGTCAAAAGTTTAACAACTTTCTTCTGCAGTTCTCTTTTTCTTTTCCTGTCCCCAAACTCTACCTATTAGTTATTTAATAAGGTCCATCTATATTATTGGCTTGAAACAAACTCAAAATCTTTAATGAGGGGTCATCATGGAACTATTTTAAGACTAATTCTAAGTGGAGAATAAAGGTCATAGTACTACTATAGCAGCTAAAGCACTTTTGCTGACATTATCTAATTTTCACAGAACTCTAGAGATATAGGCAATTATTTTGATTATGCTTCTATAGATAAGGTGTTTTAGGCATAGTGAGTAGAATAGTGGTGATCAATCATTGCTTGCACTAAAAATAGACTTGTATCAACTAATATTCAGGAGAGACCTATTTGGAGGATATAACTTAGCCTTCACAAAAGGATCTTTTATCATCTTGCTCTTGCTTAATACAGAAAAATCCAAAGACTTAGATATTTTCATTAGTAAGTAATTGAAATAAAATTGTTTAAATCATACATCCTAAGAATTACTAGAGACTCCCCTGCAAAAACCCAATTTGCTGTCTCTAAATATAAACAATTGATCTCCAACATTTATATGACAACTTTATTTTTTTTTAATTTATAATAAAAAGAGAAGTTTGTTTTTATTGAAAAAAACTAAATTGTTAATCCAAATTATTGGAAGATTCTATTACTCATAATGTTATTACATATATTGTTTTACATATTCCATTTTATTTCAAAAGTTGATATGTGAACCTTCTATTCTTTTTGCACTGCCCACTAGAATACATCCTGGAAGTGTATAAAGCCTTTACTTAAAATTCATCTAGAGCATTTCCCTTGAAGTCACACTTCAGAATCTGCTACACCTCGTTTTGCTTTATGTATTTCTTCTAGTTACTCTTCACGAGAATCTCTGCTCTGCTGTCCCATTCTGGACACACTATCCAGATTAAACTCAAATGAAGAAAGGATTAGGTGTTAATGCTTTACTTGGAAAGTGGAAGCATAGGATGGCATCAGTCAGAGAAAAGGGAAGTGAAGCACAGAAGAGACGGATGAGTATAATATGCTGGTATGTGTTGCAAGGCTTTCCTTTCACAATAATTTGCAAAAAGACACAGCAGGTTATTCAACAGGCATGTCCACTCAACTTTCAGGATTTCTTCAGAAGGGTTTCAAAGAGAAAATGAGTCTTAGAGTAGCCTACAAGACAAAGAAAAGTCAGGGAATTTTGCCTAGCCCCATTCTGTCTCACATTTCACATTGGTCGTACCCTAGAGAGCTAACTGCCCTATACTTTTAGGTTCCATTATTCAGTCCCTGAGACATCTCCGGGAGCCAGAACCCCCTACCCCATGGAGTGGTGCTTTATCCAAGTTCAAAAAATGCAGGGTTGAAATTGTCTGGGCAGAGTGCTGATCAAGAGAGGAGGGAAGAAAGAGTCAGTGTGAGGAGTGCAAGGTTGTTGCTGTAATACAGATACCTAGGACATAATTGTTATACATTCCTACTTACTGAAGACACCACAGCTCTTGAGCAAAAAGCAATGTGGTGTTCCTTGGCTGGGCAATCAATATGTTTAGAGATCAAACAGAGATCAGACAAGAAGCATGGGAATTTAGATCCTGACCCACAGCTAAGCCAGAGTAATAAACCTGAGAAAGCCAGAAACAGAAACAGTTAGAAGTTGAATACAAACCAAAATCCTTAGAGAGTACTGGAAGTTGAAGCTGAGAAAACCAGAAACAAACACCAATGGATCACAGATGGATTAAAAATTGGTTGATGAAGCCCAACACCAAAAGCAGTAAGAAACACAAGGGGAGCCATAGCATAACAGAAATAAAGTAAAAGCAGAATCCCATTCAATTGCCTTTAAAGTGCTGAAAAAGTAAGGGACTTAACCTTTATATGCTATTAAGCATGTGGCAAATAGATAGGTCTCTCTTAAAAGCATGGCATCATTGCAAACAAAGGAAATGTGTGGGAATATAAGGTTTATAAAAGCTTCTGGAAATAAGCATTATGCAACCTAATTGTCCCTTGGTCATGCCAGTCTGACAACTAAAATGAAATCACATTTTCATAAATAAGCACAACATTTAGTAAAACTTTGTATTAAGGGCCTATATGATCAAAGAACTGCCAAGGGCCTCATTCTGCAGTGCTTATTTAAATAATCACAGCCCTTGCCTTTGTGGATTTTGTTGTCTGTGGGGAGATATAAATAACGAACAAATATATATATTTATAATTGTGAAATGCTGTGAATTAAATGAACAAAGTACCATGAAGGAGAAAAGCAAGGAAGGAGAAGAGAAAATACACTTAAACACTTGTCTGGCAGGACCACTTTAAGAAGTTGCCAATTATGCTGAGATCTGAAGTACAAGATCTGAGACTGAGCTAGTGAAAGAGCCTCCTGTGCAGAGACGTCAGTATGGCCAAGACCCCATGATGTCTAGAGAGAGACTGGCTTGATCAAAGAAAGGAAATAAGTCTTGGTGGCTGAAACATAATAGATGAGTAAACGGAGATGAAAATGTAGTGTGCCTTGTAGGCTTCTTTTTTTTAATTGAATATACTTGACATATAACATTGTGTAAATTTAAGTCCTGTACAACATGTTAATTTGATATATTGTAATATGATGACCACTGTAGTGAAGATTGTCACCTCTATCATATTACATAATTATCCTTTCTTTTTAGTGGTTATTCACAATAATGAAGTTCCAGGCTTTGATTAGGCTTTGAATTTTATTTCAACTCCAATGTGAGGCCATTGACAAGTTGAATTATTTCAATTGTAATGACTTAAAGCCCCCAGCCTGCTTAACTGCAGGTTGCCCAAATATGAGTAGGAATTCCTGGAGGACAGTTAAATGCTCCACAGATGTGTCCTGTTGTCACCCCTTGCCTCAACCCCCTGTCCTGCTGCTGGTCCTAAAGGCTGGGACTACCACCTCTTCAGTGACTACTACTCTCTCCTCTACTGCCTTGTCCCATGCATGAGCAGCACTACTAAAACGGGCTGCAATTTTAATAGGACTTTACCAAAAGTTTGAGGGGAATGAAAGAAAAGTAGAATCCAGGAAGTAACTTATTATCATTACTAGATATATCTCTTCTTATAATACTCATAAGACCATACCCATCCTTGGGTTCAGGCAGTCCCACACTGGCCCAGACTGTCCTGGATTCAGAAAGGCTGGATTACCTTCTTTCTATCCAACCCTTATCCCCACTTCTTATTCCTATTTCAGGATCAGTCTCTTCCAGGGATGACTGATAACACAAACGCATTACCTTCAAAGGAAAAGTTAACTTCCAAGGTCTTCTCACTCATATAGGTAAGGGTCACCCCTGTGATCTTGAGCTACATGAGAACTCAACAATCCAACAGCAGTAAAGGCTGCATTCATAGTGTTTGAGATATTAATATGCGAGTCCAGTTTGAGCTTATCCAAAGTAAACCTCATTCTTTTCTATAATTCAAAGATCGGGCTTGCAGGATCTCTAACCATATGATGAAGCAGCAAGTTTTAGGCATAATTCATTAAGATCCATATTTAAAATAGACATAATTCCCTAAAAGATATAGCCACAGCGATGCAGGCCTGTCTATCATATAGACCATCTTTAGTATTACCACAGAGTAGTTCGCTTCCTTCAAGCATAGTGCCTCACAAAATCTTGAAGTCTGAAGTATGTCTCCATTTTACTTTTGCATAACAAAAAAAAATTGCTTTAATTCCCCCCAAACAAAGGCATAATCTGCACCAAAGTTAAATTTAAGCCTCTATCCTCAGCAAAACACAAAATGCTTAAAGCTCGAAAATACACGTCGTTTTCTTCCTATTAAGCTCAAAAAAAAAAAATTTGCATTTGACTTGTCACTAAATGTAAGCTTGTTTTAATTAGAAGTCACTGCAGTAAAATAGCTTTCTTCCTCTGACTCTAGCTTCAAGGAAGTTCTTCAATCTCCTACCACTCATTCCTTTTCTGCCTCATCATTATCATAGACCCTCCATGTTCATTCAAGTTTCTGCATTTCAACCACCCATGGGAATTACTTTTCACCTTGCAGAGGGCTGCTCTATCTGGTTCTCACAGTAGTCCCCTCTGTATGGACCTCCCAGCCTGCTCTCATGATGAATCCAGCTCCTGAGAGCCCGTCCTATATAAGAATCCTGTTCACCCATTACCCCAGCCTCCCGCATCACTTAAGAGATAAATTGGAGCTGTTATTCTCAAACAACTGAGGGTTTCATACTGTGATGCACTCACAACAGCATCTCTGAGGCCAAGACAGGTCGATTTCACCTCTAGTTGGGTTCAACGCATTGTGGAGGACCTGCAAACTTCATTAATCATGGGAAAAATATGTGTTCTAAGATTTCAATGACAAATGCCCCTGCCTCCAATTCTGCTACTCACCCCAGCCTCCCCTTACCCCCTTCCAACCTTTGCCCAGTGGCCATTGACAGCTAGTGTTTTATTTCAGAGCTGCTTTTTCCCACAGCTGTTCTAATAGTGCCCTCCAGTGGTAGGTGATTCAAAAGCAATTGAAGAAGCTTGATCAAATAATCAGACCATAAAGGATCAGCTTATTTCAAAATATACCTTGTGCCTAGGGACTCTCCTAGAGATACTTGCTCTGACCTGGATACCTTTTAGTTCTCTGTCTTGCACAAATATATATGAGTATATGAAATAAGGGTCAGACAGCAAAAAAATAGGCTTTTTCTTTCAATTCACAAGTGCACTAATAGAAGACCAATCTATCTGCCAAATAGTACCAGGTAAACCTTATCAACAAAACCACCACCGTTAGCCACAGACCACAGACATTGAGAATGGAGAAGGGCCTGTAGCATCATGTGTTGTATAGTTATGGCTTCTCCCAGAGAATCTGAAATGAAACAGTCTAGTTCTGTGGTCTCAGCTCTGGAAACATTTAAATATGAGTATCTTAATACCTCTTCCTTTGTCATTCAACCTCTTGGATGATAAAAACAAAAAGACCATCTTCATGCTTCTAGACTAAGTTCTATTAACTCAATTAGTTTAGGGTGGGGAAAACAGGTCACATAGAGTGGACGGCCAGGCTGTTTAAGTCTTGGGCTCTACAGATGAACCGGCTGCCCTCTCATCCCCAAACCATGAAGCTTATGAAAATATTCTCTTCATTCTGATGTAGTGTAGCAGGGACATTCATTCATATATGAATAATTATGGACTCAAGTGTAGTAAAAAGCTGAATAGATCAAACAATTACAACTTATGTGCAGTTTTCCACAAAACCCACAAGGGTAAATTTGCCAATTGCCCCATTTATACTCTCCATCCCATTGCCACTTTCTCTGTGCCATGAATTTCAAACAGATATACCTTCCATGGTGAAGGTGCATTCAAGAAGGAAGCAGAAAGCTGCTTTGGAGGTAGGTTTTGATTTGGGAAGCAATGCAAGCTGCCGTCAAATACTTTCCCAAAGCTCAGAATCCATGATGTTTATAATTTATTTTCTGTGAGATATGAGTTGTTTCTAATTTTTCAACATAAAAAAAACAATTCAGTGAATGACTTAAAATTTAATTTCTTTGTCCTTTTGTGTAAATTCTCAGTCAAAGAACATGGACAATTTAAATTTTTTTATTTTTCAAATAAAGTTGGAATACAATATTATAGTAATTTCTGGTGTACAGCACAGTGCTTAGACATTTATATAACTTACAAAGTGATAATCACAACAAATCTAGTACCCATCTGATGTGATGATATGCTGCCTACAGGAGACTCACTTCAGATAGAAAGACACACAGAGACTAAAAGTAAAGGGATGGAAAATTATTTTTCACAAAAATAGAAACAAACAAAAAGGCTGAGGTAGCCATATTAATGCCAGACAAAATAGATTTTAAAACAAAGGCTATAACAAGAGACAAAGAACACAGTAATCCCACTTTTGGGTGTTTATCTAAAGAAACCCAGAATACTACTTTGAAGGGTTGTGTGAATCCACATGTTCATTGCAGCATTACTTATGATAGCCAAAATATGGAGGCTACCTGGGTATCCATTAATGGATCAATAGATAAAGAAGAGGTGATACAATGAAATTACCCATTCACAAAAAAGAAAGAAAGAAAGAAAGAAAGAAAGAAAGAAAGAAAGAAAGAAAGAAAGAAAGAAAGAAAGAAAGAAAGAAAGAAAGAAAGAAAGAAAGCAAGCAAGCTGGCCATCTGCAACAACATGGATGGACCTAGAGGGTATTATGCTGAGTGGAGTAAGTCAGATAGAGAAAGACAAATGCCATATGAATTCACTTACAAGGAGAATCTAGAGAACAAAACAAACAAAACAGAAACAAACTCATAGATACAGAGAACATTTTGACAGTTACCAAATGGGTGGGGAATGGGTAGGTGAAGAAGGGGAAGAGGTTAAATACAAATTGGTAGTTAAAAAATAGTCATGGAGATGTAAAGTGGGGTATAAGGAGTATCGGCAATAACATTGTAATAACTTAATTCTTTTAGGATATTTTACTGTTTTGTAGAAACACTGAATTCTCTAACAATGCCACCTGCTGTGAATGTACTGTCTAATTTCCTATCACCACTAGGTTTTATCATGAGCATTAACTTTTGTTAGTGTAATGGGTATATAACTATATGGTCAAGCTGTTTTTATTCACATTGCTACGATAGCCCTGTAGCTTCTTTGTGGTAGAAGCCTTCTGAATATTCTCAGATGTAAACATGTAGGCAAAATACTTTGCTCTAAATACTACCTGGCCTAATAGATTAATATAGTCTTGTGACAAAGGTTATTATTTTCTAGGACAAAGGCATTTGATGAATATGCAAAGAGTTGAAAAAATCTAAAGGGATTTGTTTTGAGTATATTGGGGATTTCCTTTTGTCAACATTCTTTATTATTGTAATAACAAATTAGGCAAAATCAAATGCATTGCTTATCTTTCAACTTTGGTGATCTCTGATGACTAGATGGAAGGTTTCTAAGCAATGCAAGTTAAGGCAATTTTTAGAGAACCAAGTAGGTTTACTAAATCTATTTAAAGCTACTTTTTTTTACAATTCCACTAACAAAAAATAAATGAGACCAGGGTAGAGTTATAACATACAGGAATCTTGTTTATGCCTTTGACTGCCACTAAAATCTGAAGGGAACACAAGAGTGTAGTCCCAGGGTCTTTTCATAAAGAACAAAATTATGAAAAATTTCAGGGTCACATACTCATAGCTATAAATCTTAGGTAATAGACTGGGGCAGACCTGAAACAGTCCCTCAAATACAAACACTTTTCCTATTCTTGCTCCTGTTGTGTTATTATTACAAACAGGTTAGAAAATGTCCCCAAAGTTTGCATATAAATAAATTACAGTGCAATACCACAAGTATGTCCTTGATCTGTTGCTCTCATGTTTTATCTATAAACAAATGAGAAAGCACTCATAAATGTGAGTGGAACAAAGAGCTTGGAAAGATAGCAGATATATTGGGTGACAGATTACAGATCCAAATTTGAAATATAAATAGGAAAAATGAGGGCAGAAGTTAGATAACTAGTTCGGGTATGGTTAGGAAGTGGTATATACAATGAACACTGAGTCAAAGGATTTCAAGATATCTTCCTGCTTCATGCCAGCCATTGGGTACAGAATGAGCTAAAGCAAGCTCATTCTTAACTCTCCTTTCTCCTTGTCCTTTCTCAGGCATTTAGGGAGTACCACAAATTATTTTTGGTCTCCCTGAAATAGAATAGTATCTTTTCATATGAGCACGTATATAGTAAAGAATTTGGTTTTGCCCAAAAAGAGATATGATGTTTTCCCTTGACTCCTGGAAGGTAATGTATAAGGAGTGTTTTTGTCTAGGTAGGGGCTGGCCACACTGGATTTTAGGGTATGGCCAGCTATATCTAACAGTCTTAAAGAATGGGTCTAGCTATGCCAAAAAGACCAACTATGTGATTTAAGGTGGGGGCTTTGGATCATTCAGTATCAGTTGACCTGGAGACTGAGCTCAACCATGTGAGCAATCAATTATGCTTACATAATGACACTCAAATAAAAACTATGGATGAATTCTCAAGCGAGTTTCCCTGGTTTGCAATACTTTATGCAAACTGTCACACATTGAGGCGGAGATGATAATACTTCCTAACTCCGTGGGAGGGAACAATGAAAACTTCATTTGGAGCTCTCCCAGACTCTGCCCTGTGTGCCTCTTCCTTTACTTGATTTCCCCTCACTCCCAGCTTTATTGAGTTATAACTGACATATCACATTGTGTATATTTAAAGGATGCAACATGATGATTTGATGCATATATATATTGCAAAATTATTACCACAATAAGGTTACTTAACACATCCATCACCTCACACAGTTATCATTTTTCTTTGGCTGCATTTTATATGTATCCTTCAGTAAGTTCTGTGAGTTGTTCTAGAAAGATGTCTAACCTAAGAGTGGTTTTGGGGAACCCTCTAAACTTGCAGTTGGTGTCCGAAGTGAGGGCAGACTTGTGGATTGTGCCTTCAAATCTCTCAGTTTGGCTAACTCTGAGTAGTAATGTATGTATATCTGCTATGCAATATGGAATGTCAACCCATCAACTAAATGCCTATCCAAAATACTTACACCTGTGGGTCAACTTACCCTATTCCATGCAGAATCCAAGCTCACTACACTAATGTGAGGACAGCCTTCTTAATATGAGTGTAAACTAAACTTTTATTTTTTGAAAAGGTGTAAGTTCTTTGTGTTTTATAACAGTTCATTCATATCTTACTTCAGGTAAATCCTAACTTAGGTGTTAATCACAATTGGTCACTCTCACACTGAAATATGTGAAAGAAATTAAACAATAATAAAACTCAGGTCCTCCACTTCCTAGCTGCTGCTTCATTCTCTCAATGTTCTCATCTTCCTGACCTAAAGAAATAGTAGTTTATATCTTCCAATCTATGTTCTAGATACCCCAGAGATTGTCCCATTCGTTAAAAATCCTTTGCTAGGAGATATACTGCAGGTCAATTTCATCAGCTCTTATAAAAAATGGAAAATTTCTATTTTTAAATGAAAAAGCCTCCCATTGCTCAAAATAATTTTTATATTTTTAGTTTATGGGCGTGGTGGAATTTAGTTATTTTTATTCATGTAAAATGATCACCATTCATATTAATCAGCTTAGGCTGCTGCTGTAATACTATTGTGAAGGAGAAAGAAGAATCTCAGAAAGTTCTTTCCAGCTCATGTTACATGTCTGCTGTGGAATGGCTTTAGTTCTTCTTTTTATCTTCTTAAGACACAGGTTAAAAGAACACACTAGCCCAACTTGGACTGCCAATTTTTCTTGTCTTAGCTTTATCTCAGTTTACCATTTGAAGTCTCTAAAGAGGAGTAATATTTCCCACCTTTAAAAAGGGCAGGAAAGCAGAATATCAACTAGAAGGGAAGTTGTATTAGGAAGAAAAGTAGGACCAGGATCAGTTTTCCAAAACATCCATAACCTATGAAATCCTATTCTGAATGATTGAGAAGTGTATCTGCTTTGTGTAACAAGGAAATTCAAGATGAAATCTAAGATAGGCTGAAATTTTGTTACCTGTACTGAAAAGTTAGCTAGCAGAACATCTGTTAGAAGGCATTTTGACATGATGGAAAAGTGGAACTACTATCTATTATGTGAATAAGAAATTATGTAAGTTATATAATTCAATATTCAGAATATTTTTAAGTTGGGAAGTATTCCTCCTCTTTATAGACTTCAAGTTGGTAAATTGAGATCAAGCAAGACCATAAAACAATAATAGAAGACTAAAACAGGAATTTTTAAAGAGGTATAAACCCACAACAACAACAACAAAGAGAAAAAACAAGAAAGAGATTGTTAGCAGAAGGTAGATTTGAACAAACTTCTGGAAGATGGATATGGGAACATTGACTAATAATGCAAAGGGAAGAATACTGCATCATCAAAAATTGTAAAGAGAGTGCAGGAAAGAAGGCATTTATTCAACCAACAAATCCCTAAGAGAGATTATCTTGAAATTCTCAATACATTGTAGAGCAGGAATTACCAAAAAGATTTAACTGATACTCCATATACAAAACTCTCATTTTCACCAGGTTTAATCCCTGATCACCAGAATAACATAGATAACCATAGTTGATAACCTGTAGGCAGGCATTTCCCCCCAGACAAAAACAATGGATAAAAGCAGAATTTTTAATTTTGAAAGAAATTAAAGTGTTTAAGGAGAAATTTGTTATCAGAAATAATACACTGAAAATCAAAAGACTTTCAAGGAAAAATTTGTATGGCATGAAAAAGAAAGACCAAAATAAATAAAAGGGAAGGAGATTACCCAAGAGTAAATAGAGATAAATCAAGGAAGAAAAATGTTTAAAATATTGTAATTAGTATTTTGAGAAATATCCCATACAATATGATATTTATAAACCATGAACAGGCTGTTGTGAAAAATAATAATAATAGCAATAAAAGAAACCAAAAACAATTTTTGGAGAAATAAAAAATTAGATGAACAAAATAAAATTTTCAGTAGTCAAGTTGGGAAATAAGATTAAGAAAAACCTCACCTAGAATGGAAAGAAATGAAAAATATAAGAGCAAATATAAAGGCTCTAGCACAGAAAATGAAGTACTCATCTAGGTCCATCATTGTGAAATTTGAAAATGCGAACAATAAAAAAATCTGAAAACATGAAGAATCAGGCACAAAGGCATTTTTTAACTTGCTTAAAGCATTAAGGTAGAAGAATGTGCCACCCCAAAACATGCCATTTTGTCACGTGGAGCTGAAGGCAATCACAGACCTCAAGAAGAAAGGAGGCCTGTAGCAGGAGGAGAGCTATTACCAGAAATGACTTTTCATCTGAGAGATTTATCTGCATGACTGGACAAACATTTCCTCTTCTCATCTTCTGTGTATTACCTTCCTCCCCTTTGAAGCTCCAGATCCTTATCCTTTTCCTTAGCTCAGGAAAGTGTGTAAGCTTTAATTACCTGGCTGCTTTTGAGTGTCATATCTTCATGGGGCTACTATATATATATAAAATTAAATTTGTTTTTTTTCCCCCATGAATCTGCCTTATGTAAGTTTAATTATTAGAACAGCTGCAGAACCTAGAATGGAAGAAGAGAAATTTTTTCTCCCCTCTAGTTTGGCAACTAAGAAAGGACTGCCACTGGCTGGACATTATTTGCTCTGGGGCTGATAAGTGTATTGTCTTTATTGTGTTAAGTTTCCCAGCACATACAAATGTCAAAACTTATAACATTATACATATTAATCATGTACAGTCTATTGTATTTCAGTCACACTCAATAAAGCCATTTCATACATGCATTGCCTTCACATGTTTTTTAAAAGCCTGATACAGGCTGAATTGTATACTCCCCAAATTCATGTTAAAGTCCTAACTCCTAGTACCTCAGAAAGTGACTGTATTTGGGGATAAGGTCTCTAGAGAAATAATTAAATTAAAATGAGGTCATTAGGGCAGGGCCTAATCTATATGACTGGCATCATTATAAGAAAAGACAAGGACACCAATAAGCATATATACACAGGGTAGATCATGCAGAAACAGGGAAATGATGGTCATCTATGAACTAAGGAGAAAAGACCTCAAAAGAAACAATCTTGGCAACCAACACCTTGATCTCAGACTTCTAGCCTCCAGAAGTGAGAGAAATAACTTTTTCTTGTTTAAGCCACCTAGTCTGTGGTACTGTTATTACAGACTCATCAAACTAACACATTTGTTAAGAAATTATATACAACACAGGTTCTCCATGTGGCCGTATCATGAGTGATTTATTTCCTATGTAAATGATTTTCTTTTTTTTTAAACAATTACGTGTTTCTGTTATAATTATAAAAATAGTTATAACATATTATATGGAACCATTTATAGAATTAAATCTGTAAGTGCTAACAACGAAGAAGCCGTGGTGAAAAATGTCCATTTTCTTATTCTAAAAAAAGTATGTTACCAGTTTAGGAGAAAACATGGTCATTTTAAAAAGAAAACTAAAAGAAAATTGTTAAATATCCTTCTGAAATCTTTAAACATTCCAGAGGAAGCCTGCCGACTCTAAATTGCTAATACTGCCATTTCAAAAATGCCTGCAACGCACACAGAAAAGACTCAGTGGAACAATAAATGAACTGTTCATTAAAGATACCTATGTAAATTATAAGACAAAAGGTAATATTCAACATAAAACATTCCTATTTTTAAAGAAAACGTCACAAAATGAGTTTTAAGTTGGCAGTGATTACCAGCAATGTTTTTGTTGGAGGCTTCATACAGTTTTCTTTTATTCTTAATTACTTTTGTAACTACCAACATTTATTCAATTAGATATGTTAATAGTCCCTGGATTTCTGTACACCTGTTTCTTCCAGCTGTCTCCAAGGCTGGTTCTCCGACATCTTTATGGAATTGGTAGTTCCATTTCCTACTGTTAAAGTCACAGGAAAAGAAGTCCTAGGATCAGTATGAGGTTAAGGAGCTAAATATAAAGACAAATGGTAGTTAAGTGTGAATATTCTTACAATGAAATCAGTTATCAGGAAAATTCTGGGTACACTCAAAAATTGCCAGAATGTCCCCTAGGCTTTCATAGATATAAAGAAAGATTTTTTGTTTTACAAGCCCTGTGGTACTTGGCTGTATTTACAACTATATTCATATGTAAGGTCTAGATGGTAGAGTAATTTTGGCTATAAAACAGAGTAAAACTTAAATACTTAAAAATTGAGTCATTTATAATAAACTAAGTTATCTATTTAAAAATACTTTCCAGAATGTGCTTTCCTCTATGTTTTCAATTAAGGAAATACTTACTGTGCATCTATAATGCACAGTAATTTAGGACATAGAGTCTTAAGAGAAGTAATGAAATTAAAATGAAGTCATTAGACATGACTCATGTCTTTAGGAGATTAGGACACAGACATGCATATATACAGAAGGAGGACCATGTGAAGATACAGGGAAAGTTTCCTAAATTCAGGAAGTAGAGCAGCAAAGACAATGCTCCTGATCTCATGGAGCTTAAAAAAGAGTGAGAGGGACTAATAAATACAAATTAGTCAAGCGCTATGAAAATGACATAAGGTAAAATTACTGGGAGTAACTGATTCATATAGGCGAAACCTATTTTCATAGGATGGTTAGTCTTTTCAAAGAGATAATATTAAAATGAGATGAAATATTTAACTTATACAACTCAGAAAGATTAAGGAAATAATTATTTTACTGCATGTTGGAGACAGCAGTGGATAATGAGCACTATAAATTGAAGCAGTCTATATTGAGAGTGTATAGGCATCACTTCACACATTTTAAATGTATGTAAATTAACCTACAATTATATTTGTAGGATTTTATCTTAAGTGTTTGCTCCAAGATTTTATTCTAAGGGTATTAATTGTACAGTTGTTTATAGTAATACATACTTGCAGAAAATTGTATTCCAACTACAGAACATTTATTCAATAAATAAAATATGGTGCATCAACAGAATAGAATATTGAGCATCCATTAAAATGATGCTCTACTGTTTCTGATGCAAGAGGGCAGATTTTCCTCTCCTTCTTTTGATTCTTTCACAATAAAAGGAAATGTTTCAACAGTTTAAGCCTCCAACAAATAAAAAAAGAGAGTAAACAGCAATAAACAATGGGGGGTAAATGGAAGAATCTTGGTAGATGAAGCATATCAAAGGAAGCCACAGTCCGGAACTCCTGTGGGATGAGCATCAGTAAAGGAAGAAGTTGACCCACCCAACCCAGCAAGTACAACTAGTAAAGGGCAAGTATGACCAAAGAAAGAAACAGTAAAAAGGGCTAAAAGTGGAGAGCAGATGAAGTCTATGTATAGAAATTTTTGAAATAATTTTTTCTTCTCCTGTGCCTACCTCTAGTGGCCTGAAGCTTATGCTCGACCTCAAACAAACAACCATCTCCAAAGAACTAAGGCAGCTAACACTGGGTGTTGGTGCCATAAGGTAAACATCCCTCATTCTGTTTTATAGATGTGCTCTAACCTGATAGCTCTTTCTGCCCCTGACTCCAAAGAAAGCCTGGCAGTCAATAAACCTTAATGACCAGGCTAGGTTATGCAATCAGACTTGCTATCAACCAACTCTAAATATGAGCAAACGAGATATTTGAGGAAAGGCTGAAGCGTGCAATAGAAATACCAAAATTTACAAACACACAAAAAATAAACTTTTGAGAAAGTAAGAGAAATAAGAAATAACAAAGAAAAAGACCCTCGGGTGAGAGTCCTCAAGGACATTTAAGAAGACATTACTTGTCTAAATAAAGTGCTGTATCACAAAAGCAAAAACAAATCAAGGAATAAGAAACAAAGAATTCTTGAAAATTAAAGATTTGGTTATGGAGAAGAGAACCACTTAAACTTACCTCTATTGCACAGCCATCCTAGTTCCAACCCAACTATCAGTCTCTTGATTGAGGAAGTTGTCAGGGATGATCTGGGGATTAAAAGTAAGGTCTTGGGCTCTGCTTAGGTCTATATGAAGAGAAAAACCTGCAGCCTCTTCCCTTCAGGACAGAGATGAACTGAGGATGGCACCAAAAAGCCCAGGGACATAAAGTATAATCCCTGGTGACCTGGTGAGATATTGGTCCTCTGCCATAAATCCAGTGATGGTAGGGGGTGAGAGATTTGAAGACCCACAAGAGACACAGGGGAGAAGGCCATGTGAAGGAGGCAAATTGCAATTATGCTGCCACAAGCCCAAATGCTAAGGATTGTTGGCAACTCAAAAGCTATAAGAGGCAAAGAAGGATTCCTCTCTAGAGACTGAAGTGTGAGCATGGCCTTGCCGACACCTTGATTTTACACTTCGTGATTTTTTCCCTAATATCTGGAAAAATATGCTCCCAGAAAGTAAGCTGTATGGTAAAGATGTAGGTTGATGTTACCTCGTCCATTCAGTGGTTTCAAAAATGTGGGAAAGAAGTTAACGCTGCAGAAAGTTGCAGCCACAGTATATTTTCCCTGAAAGCATTTTCTCTGTCATTATTGAAATCCACTGCATAGAGACAAACTCAACCAGGTTTGGGGAAAATCATTTCCCATTGTGAGGGTGGCAGGAAGGGGGATGATTAGTTCTTTCCTACTTCTAATTCAGCTGGCCATACAAGAGAGAACTTGTATCAGAAAAAAAAAAAATAATTAAAGCCCTGCCAGATTTCTTCCTATGTGGTAAAACTACATATTTTCTCCTTAATGAATTCTTTTATTACTAATTATCTAAAATTAATTGGCTCTACATAGATATTCCTCTATCCTTCCACTGACATCCTCATTTCCAGACATACTTGATCGAAATTAGTGGATGTTACAACAGAAAGACTCTAACAGGGCCCTACCTCCTGGTGTTTTTGCTCCAATGTAAACCCTTCTCTTGACTGTGAACAGAATTTGTTACTTGCGTCTAATAGACTACAGCAAAAGTGAAGGCACGTTACACATGCAATTATGTTACATTAGGTTGGAACTTTTCTCTGGCTAGCAGACCCTCTCTATTGATGCTTTCCTTCACTGTCTCTGGTGAAGTACATTGCCATCTGGAGAAGCCCATCAGGCAAGAAACTGAGTGTGGCCTCCAGCCAAAAGTCAGCAAAGGAGCTGAGGCCCACAAGGAAACAAACACTGCCAACAACCACACAAGCTCAGAAATGGATCCTTTCCCAGTTGAGCCTCACATGAGACCCCAGGCCCAGACAAAATCTTGATTGATGTCAGTGAGAGTCCCTGAAGCAGAAGACCCAGCCGAGCCACGCTCAGATTCCTGGCCTACAGAACATGGGTTGTTTTAAGTTTCTACTTTTGTGGTGATTTGTTTTGCAGTGATAGATAAATGCAGCAGTAGGTGTCCTTCTCAAATCAGAACATTGCTACTGGAAAACCGTCTCAGAGAAAATCAAATAGTTTTGACAGTCACTGTTTTCTTGGAATATAATAAGGCTATGTCAAGAGAAAGAGCTCCAAAATGTATTTTCTCAATCTTTCCTGTAGTCTATCTCTTTCTCCAATGCCTAGACCCACTCATTTAAGAAATATTGGTAGAATTTTCCATAATTTTCTTCATCTGCATTTCACAACAATATACTCCTTTTTTTACTTTGATATAAACTTTAATATTTTTCTTTAATTTATTGGTGTGACATGGTTAATAAAATTATATGTTTCAAGTGTACAGTTCACTAATATATCACTTGTATATTGCATTGTGTGTTCACTGCCCAAAGTTAAATCTCCTTCTGTCACCATATGCTTGACCCCCTTAACTCTTATCTACCTTCTCCCTCACCTCTTTTTCCTCTAGTAACTACTAAACTGTTGTCTGTGTTATGAGTTTTTGTTTGTTTTCTTGTTCATTTATTGCTTTCTGTTTTATATTCCATATGAATGAAATCATATGGTTCTCAATTTTTTCTGCCTGACTTATTTCACTTAGCATGATTATGCCAAGATCCATCCATGTTGTTGCAAATGGCAGTATTTGATCTTTTCTTATGGCTGAGCAGTACTCCATTGTGTGTGTGTGTGTGTGTGTTTGTGTGTGCGCGCATGTATCTTATATCTTCTTTATCCAATCATCTACTGAAGGACACTTTGGTTGTTTCAGTGTCTTGGCTACCATGAATAATGCTATAATGAACACTTGAATGAATGCTGTGAAGATATATGCTGCATATATCTTTGCAGATAAATATTTTCAATTGAAGGGGGTAGACACCCAGAAGAGGGATTGCTGGGTCATATTTAGAAGGTATTTTTGAAAACATCTGGTTCCCTAGAAGCAAGGACCTAGAAAGGGATTCTTATGAGAGTATTGTATTGAGGAGTATTCTCAGGAAAAGAGTAAATGAAGCAGGAGAGGAGAAAGGAAGAGAGCTAAACAAGATATGTCCTTCCAACTGGGACTAACTTTAATCCTGGTCCCTTAGGAATATCTGGGCAAAAACTGTAGCTCAGAATTGATTCTGTCTTTAGGCAAGAACGTTAGCCTTTTGTCCCCTGTGTCACTTAGACATTGGTCACTGGCTATCCTGGAGGGGTCTGGGAGATTTGGATGAAAATGGAAACTGTGAGTCTTTAGCAGCCAACACTCAAAGCAGTGGGGGACCTGGGAGAAATTGTACCCACTTAGTAAAAGGTGAGGAACCAACAGCATCCACCAAAATAAGGTAAGTTGCAGTCTGCTTTCCAGAGTAATCTTTAGAAGCATTCTAAACTGTGTTATATCTGACAAATCATCTTTTTGATTTTAACATGTGATATCTCTAGTTTCAGTGCTGTAGGCCTTTTCTTCCCTATCACTTGTTCTTTTTTGGTCATTTTATTCAGTTGGTGCATGAAAGTTTCCAAATGTGTTTTTATCCCATTATGTTTCCCAAAAGTTTCCAAGTTTAAGAAAATGGAGTAAACCTATGCGGTTAATTATTTATATATTCTGCATTGACAAATCCTGAATTAGAAAAATCTGTAATTTACAGTTAGGGCCTAATGTTCATCTCTTATCCCATGTCTCTTCTTCCCAAACACGCAGTCTGTCAGACCTCAAGAGTCAGGGATATGAACTTCTGCTTCTGAATAAAAATATAACTAATGTCTAACACAGATCATGGATTTCCTGGCCCCATTTCCAATTGAGGCAGGGGCACAGTTTCTGAAAAACAAAATCTGCAGCTCTGGTTTTTCCCACAGTGCCACCAGGGGGGCTGGCAAGGTTTCTCCCGTCACAGCTGGTATTATCCTTAGCTACTCAGCCCAAGGAAAATTGCTTCCTAATGGAATCCTGAGCCTTCCATTCAATTTTCCCTTAAGGTCTGAAGAGCACAATCTTCAAGAACTCATGTTAAGTGAGGCTTCTTCGAAAATTATGGTCTGTGTTCATTTGAGAGTCAGAAATTTTCAATTATATAGCCTCCCAGGATACATTTCAGGGAAAAACAAAACACAATTGTTTTTGCTCACTTGTTAAATACTAACCATTTTGTTCCTAGCTTCATTACTTTTTCTTACTTTATCCCTTTTACACAAATAAGCAGCTCATTTTCAATCTTCCTTGAATAGAAATGTAGGCTCGGTATACAGGGAAATATGTATTTTCGAAGTTTGCTTTATATTTTTCTTTGGGAACAACTTGAATTTTTTTGACACTTTAAAAATGTGAAAGTTCTGTCACATCTGCTGTGTCATTTGATGCTAACCATCAACCTGCAAAATAGACAGGTGTTAGAACCCCCAATTTACAGACTAGAATTCATAGGTTATGTAACTTTTAAAAATTGTGGTGCTGGGAACAAACAGAACCAAGAAAAGAACCAGATTTTCTGACTTTAGTAAGTTATTGTTTCTCTTCCATGCTGCCTTCTAACTGTCAGCAATCGGCATTTTCCATGTCTTTCTTAATCTTAGGGATATTTCCTTTATTATTATTTTTTCACTCAGGGATGCCACAAGTGCACAACAGGACTTAGCAATGCACCATTTAGTGTCATTCAACACTAGCACTCCCTTAATGTGTTTCCACGTTCTCAAATGAGAACTCTGACTTAATTACCTAATCTGGACATGTTATTTTACCAGTGTGAGTCTAAGATGTGCTGCTGAGTCCCAGAACTAGCATATCATTGCATTTTATTTGAATTTTATTGTATCACTCTTATTCTTTATTTCTATTGCATATCAAGGCAATATTTAGCCGAATATGATTTAAATAAGACATAGCACTGCAAGGTAAGAGTTCTCTAAATATTTCCTGTGCAACCACAGGAGGCCCCTTCCAAACCAAATGGCTGTGAATCTTATCTCTGAGTTCTGTTTTAAATTTTGATCTGGAAGTATGTTTAATAGCTTTTCAGTGACTATTGTAAAGAGAGTAGTTACTCAAAATGATGTCTGCTTATATTATTTCTTTGCCAAATTGCTCCCAGCAACCAAAAAATTTGCTTCTACCTCTTCATCAGGATCCTCTCTGGGAAGGAAGCATTTTCTGTTTGTATCCTGCATGAAGTATTTGATTTTACCTGATGATCTTTAAAGTTCAGCCAGAAGGACATACAGCACATCCAATGATTCGCAACCTTTTCACCACTAAGGATACTTCTATTATTTCACTCCTTGATTTGAAATAGTTCATCTGCCAAACTTAACATTTACCAAGGAATTCTTTATTGCTCCATTGTTAGTAAGAACAAGCACATGGTTAAAGCAAATGTGTAGAGAATTAGTGTGCTGGGTGCTATTCTAATAATTTACATACATTAACTTCTTCAATTTTTTGACATCATAGGAAATGAGTACTATTATCTTCATTTTACATGCAAGATATAGAAAAGTGAGGCAACTGGCAGCAGATAAAAGCTGAGGTTTGGCATAGGCCTCTTAGCTCCAGAGTCAATGCTCTTAACCTTGACACATGCTATCTCCCATTTATAATATCCAGTTATCAGAGATCAGTGGAAATGTGTGGCCTTTTCAATTTCAGAAAGATGAAAATGATAAAAACATGACTTCCTCTGATGGAAAGACACCCCACATGGGAAAACCATTCTCCTTAGAATCAGGCTACTGGAACTCAAACTCCCACGCCTCCCTTTGGTGACTTTATACCCTTGAGTACATCTTTTAAATACCCTAATCTTAGTGTGAAAGAGAGGATATTAAAATTTATCCTGTCTGCCTCATTCATTACCTTGAAAAAAAAATTTCTGATGGCACAATTGCTAGATTTTGGCATGCAAGGATGAATGGAGAAAACTATTTCTCTAAAAGAATTCAGAGTCTAGTCTAAAGTGGAGGGACAGGAATGTAACCACGTTTACTAACAATGTCTTTGAATAGGAATTATTGACTACTAGAGGAGAGTGGAGAGGAAGAACTGTGTCACATTTGTCCAGAGTGGGCAAGAAGGAAGGCAGGTCAGGAAAATATCTTGGAAAGATGACTCCTGAAATCATAAAAGATCAGGAATCGTTCACAGGGCACATAATGACGGGGAAACAGGACACTGAAAGCATGAAGATGCAAAAGGAAAAGATATGCACTAATTTCAAGTACTTCTGAAAGTATAGAAGAAAAATATGCTTTTAAGGTATAGAAAACACAGCTACTGGGCAGTTAGCAGGAGGGGAGTTTGAATCACATATAGAGCTGGAAAAGTAAGGATTGGGTGGCAGGACAAAGCATTTTATAAATGCCAATGACAGTAGAATTTAGGGTGATCTTACTAAGGGTACAACTCAGTGCTGACAGCTCAGTGACAGCGCTGAGTCGCTTAACTCCAGCACAGACACAGCTCCGGACACTTGTAAAAGGCAGGAGCCCTTCAAACTGGACAGAAGCCCTGTAAAGTTTATTCCTGAGTGTTGCTCCAGACTCATGTGAGATGTTGAAACTTCTTTAGCCCATCTCATCTAGAATGTCTAATGAAGAACCATAGTTCTCAGTTAGATGCTTTGCATCTAGAAAAGCCAAACCTGTTTTTCTGACAGAAGTTTAGAGAAATTGGAGAGGCCCAAAAGATTATAAACGAAGAGCTTTTAGTCATCTAGTTTTACAGAGGCATGAAGCCTGAGACAGAAAGCCTGGATTATTCAGATAATTGCTTCAATTTTCTATTTCTCTTTGCTTTTGTAAATGAGGAAGGAAATGTTGGGCAGAATAATTTAATTCAGGTCTCCTAAAAACACATTTATTCTCCCTTCCCTCATTCACTCTCCATTTTACTTCTGGAAAATTTCAGTAAAATATAGGAATATGCATTGTCTGGGGAAATTACACTGGCATAATAAGTCCATGAAATTTTCAATGAACCACAGGTGGGAAGAAGACAGCTGTTGCCCATTTAGGCAAACATGCATGTTTTTTAAAAGAAAATTGTGTATAAATTGACCAAAATAACAGCTTTCCCGAATAATTGAAGCGATTGACACCGTGCTCCTTTTTACTTTGTTGGTGTAAGGAAAAGTTTTAAATATTCTATTGTACATATGTCTTTCATTTTCACTTTCTCAGTTGTACAGGGAAGATGCTGGTACCTATACCTGTACAAAGCTCACACAGATTTGATCATTTCATTAGCAAAAAAATTAACAATATCTTAAAATAATGCAGCTACAGGTTGTTTTGTTACGTATGTAGTCTGTGTTATTTTGTGTCAGATATCAAAGTCGGATCAATGTTTGCAAAACTGAGATTATCTCTAAACCACCAGATTAGACTTTAGATGGCAAAAAGAGAAGTCCTCATCATACCAGCTTTCAATTAAATTTGAGATTAATGTGTAACAAGTTTGAAAAATTAACTCATGCTTCAACTTGGACATGGAAAAATATGTATATTTTAAACAAATTTAGTATTTATCTGAAGTCCTTAAATAATATTGATAATAACTTTTATTTCTATCCAATTTAACTTTAGTCTACATCAATATTAAAAATGGTCTTTTGGGGTAATTTTCAGTATTTTCTGAGTCAAACATGTTTAATTTCTTACATTATTCCCACTTCCCAGTTTCTTTTCCCAGGATGATGTCTATATACTGGGAAGAAGTATGGTATGACAAGGCTGCCAGCAGTGGTGAGGGGAAGCAAAAGAGATTCCTAGCCTCATGCTTGACCTTGGGCTTGCACTGGCTCTCATGTTCTGACAGGGGTCACCTTCTTGCATTTATAGGTACTGTTTTAACTCCTTCTGGTTGGTCTGACTAAGTATCAATTACTGAATGACTCAGCCTCACAGGACTTTCATCCACCCAACCAGTCCTGCAGTCCATGCTGGCCTTTCCCCATTGTCCTTCCTTTCCCCTGCCACACAAGCCCTGGGACAGGCTCATCACCGCTCAGCTTAGTATTAGTGCCACACAAGAAACTCAGAGATCTCCCCAGCCCCCACCTGCACCCCACCAGCCCACCACCTGACTACGGTGTGCTCTTAGCCCTATGTTAATGTCAACTATATAAAACAGCAGTCCTCAACTTTTTTGGCACCAGGGACTGGTGCTTCTATAAGAATCTAAAGCCTGATGACCTGAGATGTTGCTGAAGTGGTGATGCTAGCCCTGGGGAGCAGCTACAAATACAGATAAAGTGTCATTTGTTTGCACCTCCTGCTGTGAGGCCCAGTTCCTAACAGGCCAAGGGCCAGTACTGGTCTATGGCCCAGGGGGTGAGTGGAAGGGGCCCCTGATCTAAAACACTTCCCAGATGGCTGAGCCTCAGCATGGAAAGAGGAAAATAGAATACTTCTCTCTCCCAACATCCATGTATTAAATATCATAGAAAATTCTAAATAGTAACTAATGGAGTTTATGTTATGATCAATTATCATAACAGAAAAAAAGTTTCTAAAGTCAAACATGTAATCCTCACTCTGCAGGCTGTCCCTCCCTTCCTTCCAAGAGCAAAAGTTCATTTGCTCAAACTTATTTAATTCGCTAAAATCATATGTGACAGGCACTGGTCTAGGCCTGACATTTCAGAGATAAAAAGCAGTCAAATATTACTACTTTAATGGAGAAAGCAGAGACACAGACTCAATCACAGCACACACACATCTGCTGTGACTGAGGAAGCAGAGGGCACTGGTAAACTTTGAGGGGGACAACTTGCCAGACCGGGGAGGACAGGGAAGGCTATCTGGTGAACCAAGGCCTGAGCTGAGTCCTGAAAAAGAAACAAGATTGTCTAGGAAACAAGAGCAAGAATATGTCATGAGAGGAAATAGCACTGCAGAAAGACCGGGAAGTGCAAGAGAGTGTGGTTCATTAGTGGAACTGCCAAGTTGTTTAGTACAGCTTCCCTGCTCATATTGTGTATTCATCTTTCCTTTCCTCTCCTGAGAGGCTTTGATTTTGACTTGCTTTCTCCCAGCTCTGAACAAAGGTTTAAATGCAAAGCAGAAATGAACAAGGTCATATGAAATGAAAAATTTGTAGATGGATACCTTTTGGAGATGAAAGCAGAAACATTTTATAATATTTCTTAAAAGGATGTGATTTTGCTTCTAAAGACTTCAGGCTGCCTCTTGGTTTCAAACAGCAGAATAATTGGCTATTACTGTTGGTTTCTTTTCTTTTTCTTTTTTTTCGAACCTAAAAGAATTTCTTTTAATATTCTCCACCAATTACAGGTTAGTGGGTAAGGTAAATCACACAGGAAAGTTCCAGAGTTCATAAATACCATAGTAACAAGCCAGTCTACCTAAAGAATGCATTGTTTAAACTACAGAGTAATTGGAAGAGGATAGCACTGAACATTATTGCTATAGTAGAATATCTGTCTTTGTTCCCACTTTGTGTAAACGAGAATTCTTTAAAATGTGCACATCCCACATTTATTTAGGCCATGTAGGAATAAATGACATAAATTGAGGAGAATGATGTCAGTATCGAGGAGGAGTCCCAGTACAAAACAGAAAAATATGTTCAGAGGATGATAAAGCAGCAAAGGTTGAGCATATCCCTAAGATAAAACTTCTAAAAAATTTCACTAATTGCAATCTTTCTCTTTAGAATAGATGAAGCTTACCTCAAAACCTAGAACTACAAATGTTTATGCAGCTCACTAGAACTACTTAGAGTATCTATTTACTTTAGTTGAGAGAAAATACTTAGAGGAAGAGTGAACAAATTCATCCAAAAATATATTAAATATCATTTTAATCAGTGAAGAGATTTGCATCTGCTAGAATAGCATCTACAAATGTTTAACGTGAAATCTTGCATCACTCCCCATTAAAAAATAGTTATCCCCGTAGGAATGTATCAGCATTTCTACATTTTAGAGAAAAGAACTTCACCCTCTCCCCTCTGTACACTAGTCAACCTCTATCTTCAAACCAGTAGATTTAACATATACTACTCATTCTTTTTAAGATATAATTAGCTGTGGTTTCCTTCAGGGATTAAGTCCATGAGACATCCCTTCTAACGGAATTAATTTGTGGGATAGAGGGGAAAGAGGGCATGGAGACCAAGTTGAGAGGGTGTTTGTGAAGTCATAAAGTTCCTTACTAAACTCATGATTCTTTCGACACCATTTTTCCAGAGATCCCAGGGTAGAATATGCTCAGTGTTTCATAAGGATTGATGGAGCTCACATTAAGAGATCTGTTTACAAGAAAGACTTAGAAGTCCGCCTCATAAAGGTTTATCCTCAAAATGCAGAGGGGTTGCAGTGGCACCAGGCTGGATCCAGAGTAGCAGGCTGATGGCTGAGATTAGACAGAGAGGGACAGGATTCTAAGCCCACAACAGTGCCTGTCCCTGAGTTTATATCCTGACCCAGCCATCATGATCCAAAACATGAGTTTTGGGAAAAAGGCCAAAATAAAAGAGCCAACCAATATCACCATATTCTCTAAAACGTTGAAAATAAAAGTTGATATCTACAGGATTCTGCTAGAGATTTTATTTGCTTGACAAGAATCTTATAGATGCTTCACTTGCATTGATAGGCTCAGCATGGTGTCAGGACCCAAGGTCTTCATCAACAGACATCACTTGGGGAATCTTTAGACAGAAAAAAAGATAAATATGCTAGATAACTAAGAACTAAAGAGAAGAGAGACTTGGAATGGAGCTAAAGTTTCTATCCTTGTAGAGAGATCTAGAGAAATGCTATTTTTATTATAAGACTAATATATATATATATATAACAACTATATATATAACAACTATATATATAAAACTATATATATAGTTTTACTCCCAGGCTGATGTGGGCTGAGAAATTAGAAGTATGTGTTAAATTGCCTTCTGTGGCATGCAATCATGTCTCAGAGATATGAGCTTACCTGCTATGTGATCCATTCACACTTCAGGGGGTTATTTTCTTTTTGCCTTCTGTTAAACAGATTCCTTGAAAACAAAAGGAAAAATCGTGGACATAATCAAGCTTCCAGTTCTCCATAAAAAAGACTTAAGTTCCAAATATACTCATTTGACTAGGATATTAGAAATAAGAGTACACTCCACAAATGTGATTCCTCTCTGAGATATCTGTCTCATGAGATCAGAAGACCCAGGTTGTCATTGGTCTCTGCCCATCAGGAAACTCACTGGGCAGTACCTAATATAGACTACAAAGATATGCTGTAGAAGAAGAGTTAGTTGTCGATTCCACACCTGACTTAGCCTTTACACCCAGAACTAGGAGAACCTAGTCCTGTTGACCTCAGTTCTCTCACCTCTAATCTTTCATGGTTTCTTTTTTTTTTTTTCTTGAAGATATAGCAGGACAGTTGCAGTGACTGAAATGAGACCAAGACATCATCACAACCTTGTAGGGTGTTATTCCTTATTAAGATGTAATGTTTGCTTTTTAACTGGAGAATGGAGGAGTTTGCTTCAGAGGGAAGCACTAACAGGAGAGTAACAAGGGAGGGAACAATTCCTCATCTGGCTCCTCGGCCTGTGTATAAAATGTCAATAAAGGACAGTCACAGACCTGAAGTCAAGAGGAATTTTACTCATCACTCAAATGAAGCTTTTAGAGAAAAAGACAGCTGCTTCGGGGACCCTCATGGTAGAGTGGGGTCATAGTCAAGCAACAAATAGATCTCCTTTCTTCATCAGTCAGAACAAGTCTGGTCTCCTGAGAATTAGACACCTTAAAAGCACCTGAAGTTGGTGTCCTTAGCAAGTGCATCAGGTACTCATGGGAGGCGATTGTGGATTCTCTGAGCCAAGTGATTCAGTAGGTGACAGCCATGGAGAAATCGAATACAGAACAGGAAAGGATGAACAGCATGTTTGCTGGGCACAGGTGACTGCAGCCATCTCACTGTAGACATAGAGAAGTCTGCCTTCTGAAACTCGAAGTAACTCCTGACATTAAAAAAGCTCTGTGTGACCAAAGTTGTTGGATTTTGTTCTCTACTCATTCCCTCATGTCTGGTGCTTGGTGGGTGCTCAATAAATATTTATTGTGGAATTCAATCAGGATGCTTTAAAGGAAGCTGGTTTCTAACAATTAGTTCTGTGAGTTCTTGAGTTAGCATCCTTTGATCATTAAAATTATCTGTAATGTTACAATAACTTTGTAGACACAGAACAATGGGTGGCATTTGTTTTGTGGGTGGATTAATTTAGTTTAGGTCACTCTGTGAAAAGGGCTTTTCTCTTTTGGACAGGGATAGGTGAGAGAAGCATTTAGGGTGAAGGGTGGGCCTGATCCTTACAGTGGCAGATCAACTGGGTTTGGGTAGTAGTGTTATGTTTCTGTGTGGAAGGATGCTGTTGTTCTCCCAACTGCTCAGCTTCACTGATCAGACAAAAATGGCTGTGGGCAGCCTCAGGGCCTCCAGATTTGAGCTTCCCTTTGTCTGATCCTCAAATACCGAGACATGGTAACTGCAGCAATGCCCAAAGGTTCCTCTGAATCAAAACCTTCCTCGCACCAGTCTATACCAAGTCTCTGATAATCCTTCTTCAGTCACTCTCTCAGCATAAGGTGCCTGTTTAAAATTCAAATATATGACATTAGAAAGTTCACAATTAATCCATTACCAGCCGCTAACCCTATAACACAAGTTAGTTTATCAGTCAGTCACTGAGTAGGCATTACCTCAGGGAATGGTGCATAGGGTGGATGTTATTTTTACCCTGTCTTATATTATGATTGATTGCATAAACAAAAATTGCTGCAGCAATAAAGCAATCTAAAATGAGTATTAAATCCCCCCTCCCCACCCCCCGCCCCGTGATCCTGCTGCAGTAACATATTAATTGTTTTATCCGGGTTTCCTTTCAGCTCCTATTTGAATTCACGATCAGCTTCAATGCAAATGTTTTGTTGGGTTTTTTTTCTAAATAATAATAGCTAACATTTATTAAGTGCTTACTATGTGCCAGGCACTATCCCAGAAACACTTAAACAAATTAAATCATGTCATCTTAGCAACAGCTCACGAAGTAGGTACTGTTTTATCCTCATTTTATACATAAGGGGATTGAGTTAAGTAACTTGCCAAAGACTAAATAACCAATTCAAACAAGCACTTGGCTCCAATATCCATGCCTTTAAACCCTGAACCAAGCATCCCATTTACCTGTAGGGAAATCGAGGCATTGTGAGATAATTAGCTTGTCCACAGTTCCATAAATCATATGTGGCAGAACCCGAGTCTGAGCCCACCCTCTTAACTGCTCTGTACAGATGATGGACCCTTTATTCTAGTTGTACTCACAAACTCTAAATGAGGTTGATGCCATTATGCTTGTTTTACAATGTTGAGGTTCCAGAAGACTGATTATTTGCCCAAGTGCAGATCATAAATGACAAATCAGATTATAAATTCAGATCATCTGAATCCAAATTTAGTACTTGTTTATGTTCTTTTTTAACTGCCTCTACTGACATTTGATTTTTTCAATATAGTTTAAACAAAACATATGATCTGTATGTTTTCTACTTTATTCATTGAATGTAATTCAAGGATACTTTCCCTTGTTACTTGGTAGTTTTTATATTTATCATTGTATTGGCAGTCCAACAGTACCCTAGGGTGATAAATCATAATGTATATTCTTAAACACCCTAGTTGATTTTGGGGTTTTTTTTTATGTTTTTCTGCTATTATAAATAATGTCACAATAAAGACATCTTTACAATATCATTTTTCTTTTAAAGTGTTTTTTTCAGGAAAGGTTAAATACATCTCTTATTTTTATTTTGTTTGATTTTCTGATAACAATTCAATCTCATGCAGAATACAGAGCATCATCTCCTTGCAGACACCAATAGCAGCAGACATTCCCAGCAGCCCCTGGGCTCCAGCTACCTGAAGAGGCTTGAATTCTCTACTCTGTGGCTACTACAGAAACATTCAGCAAGTTGAGTTGGCAGTGACCATTAGCTGGAACAAGGCCTTCTGCCATCTGGTAGCAGCTTTCTTATGGCTACAGCTTACAAAGACCCAACCCTGAATCTCAGAATGGTTGTCAAAGTTGGGTTTTAAATTGATGCCACCTATCTGGGAATAGGAACATACTTTTTGGAATTGCCCAAACACCTATGCACCTGCCCCATCTGTGCCTGTCCAGTTGAGCTAAAGGGCAGATGCCCAGCAACTAGTTGGGCATCTTTCTGAATACTGTCACCAAGACAAAGAAAATTCTTATCATTCTCACCTCATCTGTTTTCTAGAACTTCTTGAGAATAGAAACCATGCCTTGGCTGGGTCTCAGTGTGGGCCCTATACCCAGCTGATGCTCAAATATTAATGTCTTTGTGTTGAGTAGGGGGTTTGCCTTAGAGTTAGCTACCTCAAACAACCACTTTCACTAAAATGAAAGACTGATGATTATGTGGAGACTTTGTATACTTTGGATTGCATTACAGGATTAATCCATATATGCTAATTATCATGTCTTATTCGATAACATTTTCACTGAGTGAAATATTGATTTAAAAAAAAATAAGTCACCTTGAAAAGTGATGGGTAACATATTCATTATAGAATTAATGAAAAATAATTATTTTAATTAATCTAATCTCACTACATAAATAGATTTGAGAAAATAATTATTTTACAGAGGTTTATTTTTATACAGGGTTATATTTTTATAAGTGGAGGCACTCTACTTAAAAAAAGAATAAGATCATAACAATGTCTTCTTCCAATATAAATTATTAAGTTAAAAAAAATTTGGAGTTAAAGTAACAATGCCAGGACAGAGGTAAATATTCACCAATCTCAGCCAAAGACAAGAGCTTTCATTTACTAGATGCAAAATATGAGCTGTACTCTTGAGAAAATTCATGTCTTAGGGCTATTTGTGTCATTGAACATTTGCAATATTTAATTATGAGCTTTAAATCTGTTTATTGTACACTTGCATTCTACATAGCAGCTGAAGATGAATTTTAACCACCAAGGAGGTAAGAAATAAAAATATACTGTGGCAACCTCTAAATATAAAAATACTAATATGTCAATATTTATAGTTAATAACAAAAATGAGTTACAAGCTACCAAATGTTACTGTTAGACAATGTCCCAAGTTCTGTAATTTTCATAATCTATAGAGCAAAATTAATGAATACTTGTGAAATTATCTAATTTCAAATATAGAAAATAGAAAAGATGGAAGTCAATCATAGAAATAATTAAATCACAGCTGAGGCTTGCCTCTGGAATAAAATTCCCTGGAAATGTTCTGCTCTTTTTCAGCTCTGCAGTAGGTGGGATTCTCACTGATAAATCCATAGAGCATCAGAGTAGCTGGTTAATGATGAAATTCAATAGTTTTCAAACTGTTGAGAGAGAGTGTAGGGTTCTGTGGATGTACATCACCAACTACTGCCAGCAGTAGAGGGAGGCCAAAGGACTCAGGGATTCCAGTTCTCTCATTGCTTTTCATCAGAGCAGTGACATTCTTATCTGTTTTAGGGATCAGTTTTCTATCTAAAAGTTCTTTCTTGGAGGATCCATACAGGATGAGAGGTTCTACTGCTAAAACTATTGACGTAATTTAATGAAGATTTTATAGCATAGATTAAGTCAGTCATTTTTTAACTTCCTTTGGCATTATAGACAAACCAAAATTGTAGTACAGACTTAACTGATGATTTAAAGACATGCATAAAGTGAAAGAGAGGTTAATAGAAACCAAAAGGAATACAATTGGGTCTTAAAGTCACCTAATATACTAAGGAAAAGAGATAAGATAGAAGAGCACTCTCAAAGTTAGTCACGTGGTGGGGAAAGAAAAAAGAGCTACGTCTAGAGGGAAAAAAATTTTGCAAGACTATGCTTTCACTTTAGGCTTTGGTTCAGATATTTAAAGTGGGAAGGATTATTTTTTCAACATCAATTTTGGCTCATGAGAGCCAAGATTTTTTATAGATCTTGAGATTATAAACTAAAGAAGAAAAGAAGCTAAACCAAGAAGCAAGACTCAAAGGAGGGCAGAATGCTTTTTCACCATCAGAAAGTCCAGTTCACTCTTCCATCACATCAGTCCTTCACCGAATAATTATGAATGCTTTACAATGTGCCAGGCTATTCTAGGTCCAGTAAAGTACAAAGAATGGCTTTATTGTCTCCATAAGAGAAGGGGAAATTTCTTCAGTTGGAAATTTTCAACCCCCACTCCTATCCCACCTTCTTCTGGGTTCCTATAGTAGTTTCTAATATTTTTGGTAATATTTATCACATACTTTAAAACATATGATTATTTCTGCATGTGTCATTTTCTGTAGTAGATTTCAAACCATGATATGTTGCCTTCTACAAAGCACATGCTCAATATGTATGTGATGAATTAAATTTTAAAAAACCATAAAGATAGATGTCATTTAAAATTTTATAAAACATACCTTCAATAATGAATGTAGATCAGGCAGAGAGTGAACTTTCATCTTCTTGCTATTATACTAAGACATGCTTAGAGTTAACAGTGCCTTTTCTCAAAGAGCTATCATATATTTCACGTATTTCTACCAGCTACCTAAAAGGTGAGTCAAGACAGGTATTATTAATTCTATTTTAAATATGGATTAGCTGAGTAGCCAAAATCATATTAAATATCATTTATTTTATGGAAGAGAAGTCCAGATCACATATGCAGTTCTTACACTTTATACTTCAGTATTTTTTTATAAGCTTCCACAGTGTAATTATTAGTCAATGTACTTGGCCAGCCTCCATTTCCATTTTGGTCATTTAGGCTGTACAGGGAGAGAAAACTTTACATTACTGTTTGCACATCAGACAGTTCTTGTCAAATATCTATTCAAACATCAGATCTGTATGTTGGTAAAGATCACTCGAGACTTGCTTAATGCTATGTTCAGGCATGAGATGCCTGTACTACATACAGATGTGCCAAATATCAAAAAATTAAAACTTTGCATATTCTTCTATTTATTCAATACATATTTTAGAATATTTAAAATATTTACCATGTGTTAGGCACTGTGCAAAAATATCATGGAGCTTAAAACACAGTGGAGGATAAAAATAATAAGCAAGCAAGCCCCACTAATAAAAATTATTAAATATAACATGTAATGAAGGAATCAAATGTAATACTATGATGGAGAATAAAGTGAGGAAGGAACTCATTTAGAAAGAGTAACTGATTTTCATATTACCCTTAAAAGGTGATAATTAAGCTGAGACAGACCCAGCCACATGAAATTCCATGAAGAAAGATAGAATGAACATTTATTTTAAAGTGGGTGAAATCTTGGGAGAGAAAGTAAAAGCTACTATGACCAGAGTATAGTGGAAGATATGAGTTGAGGTTCTAGAAATTCTAGGCCAATATATGAAGCTTGGATTTGATTCAAAGTGCAATGGAAATCCATTGAAATGCTTTAAAGCAGGCAAGTAGTAAAATCTATTTTTAAAAGAGCATTCTGAATGCTATAGAGAGAATAGATTGCAGGTACAGAATCAATAAATGGAGTAAGGAAACCCAGGAGACTTTTGAAGTAGTTCCAAGTAATATGATATTATATGGCTTAAATTGGAGTGCTGATAATGGATGTGGTAAGATAGGAGGTATAATTTGTGAGTAAAACGTGCAGGACTTATTAATAGATTGGAAGTGGATAGTTTGGGAGAAGAAAGCATAAAGAATTTTCTCCAGGTTTCTAGATTAAGCAGTTGAGGAAAAAGGCTGTACTATTGGCCAAAATGAGAAAGACAATGGATGGAACAGGGTTCACAAGATTGAAGCTAAATGTGGGATGCCTGTAAAACATCCCAATGAAGATGCCAAATGGGCAGTTAGATGTATAAGATTGGAGGTTTAAGAAATGATTAGACCCAGAAATATAAATTGTAAGTCTAGCACATAGATGGTATTTAAATCTATGGAAATATATGAGATCCACTACTGAATAAAGCCTTTAGGGAGAAAAAAAATAAAGGTTTATAACCAAAAACTGAAGAGCTCAAACACTTAGAGATGAATTAAGAGGAGAGGAATCAACAATAGAGGCTGAAAAGAAAGAAGCGAGAGGAAAACTAGCAGAGAGAGATGTTATCACACAAAAAAAAGAAGAAAGTTTCAAAGATATCTTTAATGTTAGACATGCTGAGAGGCCAAGTAAAAGGACAGAAAGCATATACTAGATTTGACAACATGAATGTGTCACATGTCTTAACAAGAATGGTTTGGGGGAAGCGCTGGAGGAAGAACTTAGCTTGGATTGGGGCTGACAAGTGAAAAGCATCTGACCTGGTGCTTAGAGGACTCTTTGGAGAGTCTGGCGGTGTAAGGGCCATTCATTCATTTGAGTCTTTTATTTATGTTACTCATTCAATTCATTTTTTAAAAATATCTAATTTTAGCCAGGAAATTTTCTCTTCAAGATGGATGATCTCTTCAAAATGGATGAGTTGCAAAATGTACTTGTGAGTAATAATTTTGATCTGATATATAAAATAGTTGACTATTAGCCAAATAATTGTAAAAGATATCTTCTCCCCACCCCCAAAAAAATATATAATTTGAGTTCTAAAACAGTTTATCTTAAGCGAGTTTTCTGACAGTAATTAAAAGATGGGACTGATCATTAATGAGACAATTACTAGCATATATTAATAACACCTTATCACAAGCAAGTAAGAGTATATGTACCTTTTTCATCTCAGTAACAGGAAGCATATATATAATTCAACGAGAAGTTCTTTTGGGTCCCTAGGGAGCATAGTAAGTGCTAAGCTTAAATCTTGGTTATCAAGATGCTTAAGTTAAGATATGACACAGGCACTTTATAATTATGAAGCAGGATCAGCATAAATGATAGAAATAATAAGAGCTGTAAGAGTTTGAGGAAGCATGCAGATAGATCCCTCATACGTTTTAATTAAACTTACATGTTAAACAACTAACTTTTATGGATCTGAGCTTTTATATAAGTGCATGACAAAATTGTGGAATATAAGTAAAACAGATGCTTCATTGAACCAGAGATATAATGTAGAAATTATATTATAATTTCCTGATAAGTTGTACCTTTCAGAAACTTGTCAATATAGTGTTGTTCAACCTTTTCTTTTTATACAAATATATATTCTCTGGGGATTATCACATATTATCATCTATTACAAAATTTTAAAAATTAATCTTGTTAACAGTTATCAGTCTTTCAGTTGCATGTGACAGAAGACATAAATCAAAATGACCAAGGGTAGGGGTAACCATCCCCCAAAATCACATGAGATGGAGCCTTTACCAAAGGTAATCCTAGAAAGGTAGAAAACAGATATCGTGCCTTAAATAAGAGAGGTTCCATTGCAGTCAAGCGGGATCAAAGCCACAATGTTAACTAACCTTTCTAAAAACTTTCATGGGTTATAGAGATAAAGACTAGAGAATAAGAGCTATCGTTTCACCAGAGTAAGCTACCGCTTTCTAAGATGACTTATCTAGGTCCATTCCTTTGGGAATGTCAAATTTTAATTTTCCTTTTAAAAATTATTTTAGAAATCTTTACTGAAATAGTGATTTTCTACTGTTTTAATTAGCTTTTCATGTGCTTTCCCAAACTTCTTCTGAAATAAAAACTAGTGTGATACATGATTTACCTAAAAAAAAATCACCATAACTCTGAATTTCTACCAGAGAACTAAAACTCTCTATATAATTCTCTAAACTAACTTTCTTATATAAGTCATGGGTTATCTACTACTTAGTAATAGATATTTTTCATTGAATGATCATTCAGGATCTTACAATTATTAAAGGTAAAATTTCTAAATCTATGTTATTTCAAGTAGAATGCAACACAAATTATGTTTTCATCTTTATCTAGGAAGCTTTACACTAATCCAAGGACATGAAAATCTATGTGAGACTTATACCATATTAAGTTCATAATATATAAAGTGCTTGTATATGTGTGCATATACTGTCTACTCAACTTGAAAAATATCTTCATATGACAGTCTTTGTACTAAATGATAAATGAACAGAGCTACTTTTTAATTTCAATATTTACCATCTTTGAGTTTTAATCCCAGAGATTATATTCAATTTCTCAGATCAAATAAATTTGAGTAACTAACTCTAGTTTCACAAACAGATGTCAGCAAATATGCCAAAATAATTTAATATTTGTGAAAGAGTGTTTGCCAGGACGTATAACCTCTGCTTTTACGATACATTCTCTGTGGTCTCTAACACAGTCTCCTTCCCTTGTAAGATCTGGGTTGCCAGCAATTGCACAAGGATTTCCTGTCCTGACTCTCAGAGATGTGCTCAGAGAAGTCAGAGGATAAATTCATCAAGCAGGGCTAGCACACCTGTGGGTAACAGTTTAATGTCTACCTGAATTACTGTTATAAATAGATATCAGGGACTGGATATGGCCATTTGGGAGAAGGAGATGGCTAAAAGTGGAATGTCATATACCTAGAAAAAAATAATTATTTTTTCGAGCCTGGAAAATTCAAGATTCAAGGTCTGAACAGAGGATGGATTCCACATACATGGCAAGCAGAAAGGCTGGAATCCTTGGCAGAAGATGGCAAAAAGAAATTGAAGTAGCATGAAGCAAATGCAACTTAAGGGCCCTTCTCTTAAACAAATCCGTTCTAAACTCTCAGTGAGGCCCCAGCATTGTAATCACACATTTTCTCCCTTTTTGTAAAATTTTCAACAGTTAGACATTTTACGAGTAGTCAGTTAAGATCCTGTCTCTCCACTCTGATTTTCCCTCCACTTTGCCTCCTGTCTGGTGATGTTACAGTAGCTGTGGCTACTTTTGGGGATCTAGCTAAGGGGTTATTTAGTCCTTCTATTTAGCTCATGTATGAAGGAAACAATATAAAATTTCCCAAATTTGCTGACTACAAAAATGTATGTGACATAACCAAGGGCAAGATGTGAAACTGACAGAAACTTCTACCTCATCAATCAAAACCAAAACACAAAGCTCTGTACTTCTGGCCATGGCAGAGTAACTGACTTACCTATTTCAGACTTACCTATGCTGTAAAACAAAACCATACAACTAGACAAAATATATGACCTCATATATTTTGAGGTTTCAATCATTAGGCTACAGATAGGACTGAAATCTAGACAGAAAGCACGTGGGGTGAATGCCACTTTAGCCTTTCTCTCAGAGAGCAGTTTCCTATTGTGAAACAGGGAGCTGAGGCCTGAGAAGAAAGCAATGGTCTTGCTGAGCTGAGGAGGCAGAGATTGGAGAGCAGAGTATGGAGGTTGCAGGAATTTGCTGAGTAGGATACCCTGAAAGGTGGGAACTACACAAAGAAATAAGTATGGGCTGTCCCTACGAGTCCCTGGAGGAAGCTGGGTTGCAAATGTGCAGGGCAAAATTCTGTAAGTCCTAACAGAGTAGTGGCTCTGGGATCAAAAACTGAACTGAGATGCCAGATGTTGCACAATGCTGAGAGACTTTGAACTCAGGCCCAAACAGGGTGAAGAGACCTTGCTAAGCATCACTGTCATTTAGTGAAGAACTAAAAAAGCTACACAGAGGAACCATGTTATAGGACAGAGGAAAAAATACTCAAGCAGAGAAAAAGAATTTGATAACATCAGGCCCCAACACACATGCATATTAAGCAGAAGAATTTCAAAGCGAAGCATCAGAGTACTTTGGTAGGTTGGTGGGGCACAGAGGCAGGAATTTCTGGGGGGCCTGGAGTCCGTATCGAGGAGGTCAGGATTCAGCCACCAGAATGTCAAGACAAGGCTGTAGTTCTTAGCAAAGCCTTGGAGAACATAGTAGCATTCCAAGACCTGAGGAGCATGGCAGATCATCAAACAAACCCCTAGTCCTGAGAACAGTACCTCAGTTAAGAGGACTTGGGCATATGTAAGGGTCAGACCAACAGCAAGAGGGACAATTTTAGAGATAGAACTGTTTCAGCACTTCCTATCTGCAAGCAGAGTTCATTTTAGGAATTATGGACTGGACTAACATGTCAGATTGGAAGATAAGTGGCAGGAAATCATACAACTGATGAAGGGAAACAGCTTGGTGACCATAATTCTGGGTTCAGAGAGGACATCAATGGACAAGAGAGACCTAAATGAAACATGGCTAGAGAAGAAACACAGTGTAAGCCCAGATGGCAGAGGCTGTGTGACCTTCTGACCGGGCAGAACAGGCGAGAACTTGAAAAGCCACTCGCCTCCACTGCAAAATTCCCTTGAGGACCAGCCTCAGTTTTTTTTCCTGCTGTTTTAAATGCATAGTCTTGTTCCTAATTAGGACCATGTGTCACTCACAGACCAAGATAACAGTAACCATTAGATGCTTCTAAAAATACCAACAAATGTGTATGTAAAAGAATAAAGTTGCCTTCCCAAGATGACCTTGACACTTGTTAGATTGACATTGCTAATACAGATCAAAGAACTAATTAACAATCAAAAGGAATATTTTTGCCACACAGAGCAGTCTAAAGCTGACTGTATCTAAATACCTTGGCAATGCTGGGAAATCAAGCATTAGGAAACTGCTGTGGATCCTTCAGGCCAGACAAAGGCTTGCCAGTGATGATTATAGGAGACTGAGAAGGCCAAAACACCAAAGAAAGAATAAGCCAGTCTTGGAGTTCTGGAATTCCAGGGCTTTCTGTTTTCTTCCAGTAGCAACAGCAGCCTGTGGGGATTATTTCTGCAAAACCTTTAGAGAAACAAAGCATAAAAATAGAAGACAAAGCTTCTGTAAATGAATAGATACTTTGAATAACTACAGATGAAATGGTTGTTTCTCTAAAAACACAAGTAAATGAACATTCTAAGATAATTAATCATCACAGTGGTTAGATGCACAGTGGTTAGAAACTACCTTTCTAATTAATATTCATGTTTTTATTTCTACCAACTTCCCCCACTCACTACCTGTTCTAGAGTTGTATACTCAGGTTTTTATTATTACATTTTAATGATTTATATCATTAATCTCTTTAAAATCTGTTTTGAAATTTATATTTTGATCATGTTTGTAACCACGATAATTACTTATGTTATTCATTTAAGTGACTTTATTATTCTCTATCAGTGCTTTTATAACATAACCTCACCATTCTCAGTGGTCATTATGATTGATTTCCGAGTAATGTCATGAGGGATGCAACTTGTGTATGAGTTGTGTGTTTTAGGCACACATCTCATGACCTTTGTGTTTTGTACAATGTGTTTTTGTTGCCATTTCACAAGAAAGGCAATATGCATGCAAGTGGGGTCTTCACTCATAATTTTGCCACTATCTCCCTCATCACTTTGAATAATGTTTCTAGCATTGCCATTTAGCAATGGAGACCTCCTAGAGCCACTTAATTTTTTTTCTACACGATTAATCTGATTTTTCAACTTGAATATTAGTAAGATTTTTTTAATACTTTGAAATTAGATATCTCGGCAGGATGTGCCTAAATATTGACTTTGTTTCATTAATGCTGACTGATACTCAGTGAGACACTTGAATGCTTTCTTCAAGTTAGGAAAGTTTTCTATAGTCACAACTTTGATTATGGATTTTTTTTTACCATTGTTCTGATATCTTGTTCATTTATCTGTTATGTCAGTTCTCTTTAATCTTTCATGTTTCATCTTCACTGTCATCATTTTCACATCTTAATCCCTTTACCTTGTATCCTGTAAAAGTTTCTTAAATGTGTGTCTGTCTCACATCACCAATTCCTTTTTCTGTGGTGTCAGTTTTTATCTTTATTATATCTAATGCATATTTTACTTCTTATGGGCAATTTTTAGTATCATTTTAATATTTAGTTACCTTATCTGGCTCTGTTTTCATGTCTTTTGCCTCACTTTTTTTCTTCTCTTATTCTATGGTTTTCACGTTTTAAATTATTGAAATTATAAAACAACAGTTTTTAAAATTTCCTTCCATGTGCTACAATGTATTATTATCTTATTAGAACCCTCATCTTAATATTCTTCTCCTTTTATGCCACAAAATCTGTTCAAAGATCTTCTGTTAATACATATTGTTTTCCTATTTGCTTGTCTTTGAAATCAGATATAAAATCTGCCCATAATTGGAGGTAGAAGGCAGGTATTCTTCACCTGTATATTCTTAAAACCTCCATCCCGAATATTAATCTGGAAATCCCAGTTGATCTTCACATCTCCTTGTCAGTGTTCTAGCATTTAGCAATCACTTATCTAGTGTCTCTGCTGGATTAAGGAGGGACTACTGTCCCCACACCTGGTCAGCCACCTGTGTAGATAGACACATTTTTCTGCAATCAGTGGGTGGAGGCAAAGCCCAGAGCTAACAAAAAGCAACCTGCCCATGAATGCCCTCTTTTCACTAACACCTTCAGGTCTCAGAATAAAAAGTATCATTCATACTCTTTTTTGCCCCTAAGTAATGTTAAATTACTAGGAATTTTAGATTCTTAGTGGATATAAAGAGAGGATCACTGAGAAGATTGACATGGGGGTAAATCACCCCAGCAGCCTCTGACATTTGGCTAAGATCTTATATCTCTGTGATAGATGCATCTGATGAGGAAAATGAAAGTCATTCTCTGGCTTTTCCTGTCTGACTTACAATGTGCCTTAGATCCCCATGATGCCAAAGTCACTGGAAATTTCTCCTGGGATCTGGCAGAGCCTTGGCCAAATATTCCTAATTCTGCATGCTGTTATGAATGTATATATTTCTGTGACTACAGTAATATTTCATTGGAATTTGTGACTTTTTAATATGGAATTTATATTTATTCAAAATCTATAAACCTCTAAGGAAAGAACATATTCAAGACTCCTTCCTCCTTTACATTCTTTCTCCTTCTTGCTCCAGACTGCATATACAGTAAAGAAGAACTTTATTAATCTGATTTATCAGATTCCAAGAGAAGAATCAGCCCCCCACTGCTGGTGGAAGAAGTAACTCTATATTAAAGGAGCTTATACTCAGGTAAAACTCCCTTCTTCCTTGCTGAGAAAGTAAGTTTACCCTGAATACACCCTAGCACTTTCCTCTTTCTTCTAACCTTTCTCACAACTGTCCAGGGTGTAGTGAGATCCGAGATTTGGATTAGAGAGGTGGTGCTATAGTCGGAAGCTGAAGGGCCTAAGCTATAGTCCAGTTTTCCACAACTTTGGACACAAAACCAGTTGATGTATCTTTATCTCATTTTAGAACTGTATGATGAAGAGAAGCAATGATTTGAGGCAGGATAGAGTTGTTCCTTGGTCTGTGGCCTAATTTTACCTAATATACCTTAATCTATTGTAAATTTAATGAAGAAGGAAGCAAATAGTCATTTGTCATTTGCTTAACCCAGCTTGTATTTGTACTAATTTAACTCACTTTTAAAACCTTGGAAAGAATTATATAACATAAAAAGTGACCAAGAATAACTCCTGTAGGGAATATACAATAGAAAGCAACAAAATTTGTTGTGTTATTAAGCTAGCGTAATTACAATTTTGTCTCAGTGATTCAAATAATACATTTATGTATATACATTTTTATCTTTCCTCAGATAATGTTTTTTAATAAGCACAGTTCCTCCCATTCAGAGCTCCTATCAATTATATATAATGTATATAACTATTAGATATAATAATGTAATTATAATCATATATAATATATACATGCATACTCAATTATATTAAAAGGTTAACAGAGAATTATATACAATGCTCAGATATAGTTTAACAATAAGAATTGCTAATTAATTTCAGTTTGCAAACACCAAATTCCTTTACCCATGCTTATTAAAAAAATCTTCTATATGACTCTCTTAGACATCTGGGGTACAAACAAGAATAAGACAGAAATGATCCTTACAACATGGTTATTGATTTAATTTTTTTTTCCTAATGGGCAGGCAAGGCATTTGGTATAGTTGCTTCTTTAACCTTATGATAATTTAGAACTCTCGCACACACACAAATCTTAAAAAGGACCATGAATTTATCTCAGCTTGATTTCAGATGGTTTATCCTGTTCCTGTTTCTGCAAGAACTGTATCCACCTTCTTAGTTACACAGAGACTGTGATAAGCTTGCATCCTGGAAAGCATAGGCTACACCTAAACTACTTTAGGTGATCACTATGTCATTTTTCTTCTTTCTTTCCTAGATTTTCCTAACTTTCTTGAGTCACTTAGCACCAGCTGTATTTTTCCAGGTGTCCTTCAGTTTCCCATCCTTCACTATAGTTGATCACATTATCGTTGTCTTATTATATTTGTCACAATGGAATTGCCACATATTTTCATTTCATATAGTGGGTCTGCATTTACCAAGATAGAATTTGTAGGTTGACAAAGTTGTCAGAGCTGTCACAACTACACTTCATCACCTTTATGCCTCTTGTTGGTTAAAATACTGTGTAAGTTATAGGTGCCAAAATGCTCAGTAAGTTTTTGTTCCTTTTGACTTTCTGCAGTCATTTACTACCATGATTTAGGGTGAATTCAGTCTAGGGTAGGTATTTGTAGCAATAAAGCTTTGCCAGTTTCTTACCTGTTTATTCCTGCCCTCCCATTGAGTACTGAAACACAGTCACTCTATATCATAATGATTGTTCTCCCATTTATGATGAAGTTGTCCTTTACAGGGTATGACAGAGTCTGTGTGAAAATTACTTACAGGCAGAATTTTAGACAGCTATGATCTTAAAAGATTTCCCAAACACATTTCCAAGAAACCCAGTGTTTCTGGCTGTAACATTTGTACTTTTGAACTCTGCAGTGTTGGTCCATTCAGAGTAAGTGACATAATGTGAAATCTGTCTTTTATGTGGTAAGTGAAATAAATATACTATGCTAATTCCAGAGTCTCAGAGTTTCACACACACACACACACACACACACACACACACACACACACACACAATTGAACGTTATGGCACCTACATATGCTTTTCCCTTGTACCTGAAACCAAGTCACTAAGAACTACCCATATTCCAGACTAAGAAAAAATAAGGAAGTGTGTCATTAAAGAGGTAAAGAGTTATGTTAGATGTAGTCTTATTCCTCAGGACCTCACCAGTCAGCCAATGATTCTTCTGTGACCAGATAGGTATACTGGAAGATATTTGCCAATAACAAATTATAAATATTCTCAGCCTACTACTTTAAGGTATTTTTGCCTTTTTTGCTTCTTCAAAGAGAATGGCAACCAACCCTAGACTTTCCAATATGCCTGTTTTCACCCAGCACCTGATTTATCACCCTCTTCGTGTACATATTGTGATTAGAAGCTTGACCACATTTGAACTCCAAACTAGCAGTTTTAAAAGGTAACTCTCAGATTTGCAGGAGCTGGTAAAATCTTTTTAATTAGTGAGAAGAATAACATCCACAAGTCAGCCAACCAGCAAAGACTCATCTTCTGATCTTTTATCTGACTTCACGCTATGGAATGGACGAGACTGATCCATGGGCCAACGCACTGCTGGATTTCAGAGGCACATAAGGAAAGCCAAAGAGTCCTAAAATGTCTGCTCTGATAAATCTAATAGACTCTATTCTAACAGAAATAAACTTAACTTAGGAAATGAAAGCTTTATATATATACAGAAAACTATAAAACATTGATGAAAGAAATTAACATTAGAAATAAATGGAAAAACATCATATCCATGAATTGGAAGACTTAATATTATTATAATGCCCATACTACCCAAAGAAATCTACATAATCAATTCAATCTCTATCAAAATCCCAAAGAAATTTTTAAAGAATATAAATCATATCTCCTAACACCATCCACAACCACCTTCCCAAAGTGAGGCATCAGAGTCGATTTACAGAGACTTTTATTTCAAGTAGACTAGGCTTTTACCAGTTCACAATCTTTGATCTCACTTGTCACTTGGAAGGTAATTTCTATATCTATTATATACAATAAAATTCTTTTATCTGAGAAAATTTCTAAACATTATTTAATAAAAAAGAAATACACAAATAAAATACATAAAATATTCAACCGTCTAAATATTTACAAAATTAGAAAAATATTTAAGACAAGCAGAAGTGAAAAATACTTTTACTAGGTTAATATCCAATATGTAATGAATTAACAGAAATAAGGAACATATAGAAGATAAATATTTAAAAAATACATTTCACATAAAAAATTTCAACTGATGGAAAAATATAGATAAATATTCAATGAAAAGTGCAACTTAAATAATGATTTATTATTTTAACCTATAAATTAGTAACTATTAAACTTATAATTATACAAGTGTATGGTAAAAACACATTTCTTTATAATGATTTAAAAATATTAAAACACTGTAGAATAGCATTTTGGCAACATATGTTAAGAGTTAAAATTACCATCTCAATTTTCAATTGATCTATTCATATAAATTTAGAGAGTTAATATTATGAGTGGGGAATTATTTAAATTATGATACATGTATTTTATGGAATCTATATATCCTAGCAGTTTTTAAGAACATAGAATAATGCAAATTAGTGAATTATAATGTAACTACATGTAACATATAAGACAATACTAAGTACATGAAAATGTTATCAAAAGTGATAAAATTGTCATTTTTCTTTTCACATTTTGGAAATGTTTTATTTTGAGCACACATTTATTTTGCATAAAAATAAACTTTATTTTAAAAATGTTCTACCCATCTTTCAAGTCATACTTTAACTCTTGTTCCTCTATGAATTTTTATCAGACCAATGTAATATTTTCTCCCTTCCTTCCAAAGCACATATAGCAATTCTCATGGAATTCTGAGCATACTACTTTGTTTGCAGTCACCTATAAGGGTAGAAAAGGAGAGAGTCAAATATATTTTTTAATATGATTTTTTTTAAAAAAAAAACATAGTTTAATGTCAAATACATAGCAGGTGATGGTTTAGTATTTGTTGTAACATCGGTATAACTCATTTTAGTATATTTTCTGTCCCAAACAAACATAGATATTTTTCTTCATACAATTAACAGGTATTTTCTTAAAACCGAAATTCTAAGGGGAAAGATTTTAACTATTTTTGCATCACTGATATAATAAAAGAAAAGCTAAAAATGGGGCAGGGGATCCCCATTTGATTCTTTTTTTTAAAAAAAGTTGTTGATAAAACTTGGACACCCAAATGTCTCACTAATCTTCTTTGTCCCTTCCCTACTAGAATCACCCATTCCCCATGATTGACCCCTGACAGTGTTTCCAACTGGTCACGAAGCACTCTCTGATGCCATACCAAATACCTGTCAGATTCCCCACCTAGGACTGGACTTCTTTTACCAGAGCCACTAAATCAATCATCCACTGTCAAGGTACTGCTGCCTCTCTGAATTTGGACATCATAAATAGGGTCTATCTATGATGTTTCTATTATGAAAACTGTCATTGATCTTTACACTCAAAGATATAAGTACTAACCCAAAGTTACATATGAGCTAACCAAATCTTTTTGGGTATTGTAGTTGAGTTATCTAACCATGCCCACTGTGGGTCAGTTATGGAGCTAATTTCCCTACTCCGGGCAATTTTCTTTCCTTTGCCAGAAACCAATGGCACTAGGTCCCTATGTATTACATGGTAAAGGCTGTCCTATTGCTGACATATCCTCTGCCGAGAAACAAATGACAATATAATGTTATCTCCTTACCTGATGCAGTATCAAGACTATAAACTCTGTGACTATTGTTTTTTTCCCTAAGTATTAATATACTTTTTTGAAAGGAAATTTTGTCTATTACTATTCACTATACTTAAGCAAACAGAGGTAAAATGATGAAGATTCAAGTCTCTCTGTTTAAATTTATCTCATTTATCAATGAAATCTGAGCATATGGTGTAAGGCCTGAAATCAAGTCTCAATATTATGTGTTGTCTTGACATTTGGTAAAATTAAGAGGGCTTAGCATGGTCTAACTGCAAGGTACCCACCCAACGCTGCTCCCTAATCAAACAGTTCTCCTTATCAAAGAGACTAGCACTATTTCTGCTTATCCCTGAGCAGCAGGACTCAGTTTCCTGCCAAACTACAGAATTATTCAACAAAGCTAACCATACCCTCCCATGGAAACTAAAGAGCACCTAACCCTTTTGCTACTACAAAGACTGTTCCTGCTGTTCCCAAGTCCGACCTTATGTGACCCTACATGGCATACAGTGTCCTCCTCCCCTAGGCCATGAGTATGCACGGCTAAGAAACTGATGTTGAACTCATCTATCTAGTGTTAAGTGTCATGTGTTTGGCCATTGTTATAACTCTAAGAAAGGACTGTCTCCCTACTAACAAGGTGAATAGGAGTAATTAAAACATATCAATAAAGGCACTTCTTGAAGATGTTTGGAATGCTCAAATATATGATTTTTTTTCCTTCAGGCTAGAGTTCTTGGGAGATTATAGTTTCTTCTTATAAAATCATCACAATTAGATTAGGCCAAGTTATTGGCTCTGTATCAATATCTGTGTATTCAGTGTTACTCTCTTTCTGTTCCTCTCTCAAGCACACCAAGCATTCTCAGCAATGTCCAGAACTACAGACTTCTGTTTTCTTCTCTTAAAGGCTTCAAACCATTTACACTGAGTATATTGTCATTATTGTGATCAGCATATTATGATCAGGTCAAGGATTTATGTCAGGGTAGTACCAGAGGATGCAGATCTTTTAGGACACTGATGGAAGAAAGTTGTTCCTCACAGGTGTTTTCCAAATTTCATAGACAAAATACCTTCAAATGATAGCTTCAATGGGCATTTCGTATTTTCTATCTGTTTATGTCCCTGTGCTTTTGCTATCATCCTTAAGGAAATAAGAGAATGAATTAAAGGGTGGTGTGGCAGAATGCAAGTTGTTTCCAACAACCAGTCTTTAGCTATCATCTTGATTATGGTATATAAAAATATACCATCCCAATTTAAAGACTAAATTTCCCAGTTTCTCTTGCTCTTACATGTGACTACGTGGTTATGTACCAAAGATACCTAAACAAAAATGTCATGTGGGGCTTCCAAGAAGTCTACTTAAAAATTAAAAGCACCACATATTTTTCCCCTCCATTTCCCTACCTTCCTCCTGGCTAGAATATAGCATGATGACTGGAGACTGAACAACTATTTTGAACCATGAGACAAAATGCCAAATAAGACAGAGCATCAAAAGGGAAGAAAAGGAACCTTGAGTCCTAAAGGCTATCAAGTCACTATACCAGCCCTTAACTGCCTATCTCCAGACTGATTTAAATGAAAAAGAAAAATAAATTTCTATCTTGTTTAAGCTACCCGTTACATGCAGCTAAACATCATCTTAATTGATAGAGATGGTATACCTAGAGCTGCTTTTCCTCTAGTTTATACCATATAGCTAGCTGAATATTAAATTATGAAATTCTTTAAATAGGTTATTGAGAGAAAACTCCCAACTGAAAATGTTATGCAATAGCAGCAGAGGCCAGAATTTGAACCTGTGAATCTTGCTAGTATGGACGTAGGCAACCCTTGGTGGATTGCTGAGTAGACAAAGCTGGTGGCCTCAACAGTACCAGTGGTATGTTCTGGGCCCACTTGCTACTTTGAAGAAACCCAACATTTGCTGGGGCAAAGTGACAGAACAGATGGCAGGAGTAGTAGCACTGATGGCAGTGTTATCAAGAGTGGTTGAAACTCAGGCTCCCCACATAAGCAGGCAGGGCAGCCAGCTGCCTCCAAGGTGGGAAAAGAACAGGTACCCGTAACTTATTCACTATCTATTTAATAAAGCAGTCACTTAAATAGTTTATGTGTTTCCCGATATCAAACTAGGGCTCAGAGACGAGCAACATTTAGACAGTGATAGCCATGACAAACAAAAAATCATGCTATTCATTTCTAAACAGATCAACAACTGATTTGAAATTATTAAAATGGATGAAAGATTAATGTCACTGGGTAAGTAGTTGTATGGTTTATACAAACACATATTTCACCTAGCGAATAAAAGGAATTTTAAATGCATTTTTATTTAAACATTAATTTATATTGCCATATCAGTTGCTGCATTTTTTGAATATCACTCCTGATATTCTCAGTAGAAGCAAGTCCTATTAGGTTAGAATTTTATAAGACAATCGGCTTTCCTCCTTTTCCCACACTGGACACCAAATTCTGTAATTGCTACTCAGGACCTACCCAGTGATGATTTACCTATCTACAAAAATAGCTGAGGGATATTTTACTTTGGGACTTCATATTTTTAAAAAGAAGACCCTTGTGATGAAATGACATTATTAAATACCAACAATGAAACAGAATGAAAAAAGAACTATTAAGACATATCAACAAACCTAAACTACAAGACACTGTGATCTGATATTAACTTGCAACCCACATTTAATAGTAAACTGATATAATTATTATCTTGATGTTGGTAAGGAAATGTGTCTCTTTGAGTCTGTCTTCCATTTTGATTCCACATAATGATTCACTGATCCTCTCCTTTCCTTTTTCAAACTCTTTAACAATTTTGGAGGTTGTTCAACTGCTTGTATCAAGGACTTTAATAATAACTACAGAGAGTTCTGTCTCTTTTCAATTGCTCTTTTGTCAGAGTTAGTTAAATGTAAGGTCTGTATAGATTGTATTTTTTTACAATTTTTCCTTCTCTCCATTATAATCTGCATAGTTGTTACCCCGTTACTAGGAGCAGTGGTTTCCAAATACCAATCTTTTGAGCCATTAAATAGAATCACTTAGAGGCTTTTTTAAATATTCAGATTTCTGGACAGTCCTGCCATAAAATATTCTAGGTGGAGCAAATATTATAGGTGGAGCCCTAGAAACTATAGTTTAGCAAGATCTTCTGCCCTAAAATCAAAAAAACAGACCAATTTGAGAGCCTGATATTTAGAAAAATGCTGCTTTTGCTACCTGTGAGGTTGAAGCACTGCTCAGACTTTTTGCCTCTCCTGCCCAGGTTCTTTGAGATCTTCCCCTTACCACACTACTGGGTGGGGAATGGGAAAGGGTTTGAAACCTCACTCTGAATTTGGATAAACAGATATATTTTTCAGATTCAAACATGGTTTGAACTCAATGAGGAAAAGTTCAACCACTAAAAGGCAGAAATATTTTTATATTTCTTTCTCAGAAGCATCATCCCATACCTTCTGGGGTTGCAATCACTTCTGGTTTTACTGTATATTTCATATTTATTGTCAGATAACTAACAGGTAATTCTGGAAGAGGACAGTGAAGAATTGTTAGGAAAACTGTAGAATAATCAAATTAAAACATAAATATCATGCCCCAACATTGATGAGGGCAACAATCATTAGACAGAAGCAAAATGAGTTTTGAATTTCAACCATATTTGAGCATTTATCAATATGAGGGCAGAGGAGGCATGGGCCAGGAATACAACAAGTACTACAAATTGGGACTTATAAGACAGAAGTCTGAGGTCAGCAGAGAGCAAGAAAGGGTTAAGTCCATGGTTTGGGGCAAGGCTGGAGAAATCAACAGAATTTTGAAGGTCAAGGCAGTACAGAATCCAACAGCTCAGAGAATTTGAAGCAGTAGCATCCATGAGTAGAAATAAAGGAACTCTGAGCCTAAGGCAGTGAGTGATTTTTCTCTGCTCATGTTGTTTTCTACCTCCTGTTGGATACACGTGGCCCTGAGACCACAGGTGTGTAATAACTGACAGAAGTTGATTAGAGGCCAGAAGGAATACTATGTACCTGACTGAAGTACAGACAGAGGTGTGACAATAACTGGGAGCTCTTAAACACTTAACGTACCCAGCAGGCAATTCATTCCTCCTCGTTTATTAATCTCTCCCTTGGACCTCACAATGTACAAAGGCTGCTCCCTGCCTGCTGTATGTTTACAGTATATAAAAGACCTGGGAACATCTTTCACCTCCTCTCTCTGGCAGCTGATTCCTCATTAGCTTTCATAAAGGCTAATTCAGTAGGTCAAACTCTATTCTGTTGTAGAAATTAAAACAGTCTAACCAAGGAACATGTGGACATGAAGTAGAGCACGGTAAAGGAATATATCTTTCCTAGCTAGACCTCCATTCTGCACCAATAGAGGAATCTATTGAACTAGTATGGACATTAAGAAGAACCCCTCTGCCTTATCCAAGTAATTCTGAGAGGCATAGAACCAAAATATACTGAAAGGCTTTACTTATTTCTATATCAATAGTCAAACTCAAATCTCTATTCTCTAACCTTACCTCTGCAAGTAAAGACCAATAAATAGCACATGAACAAGTGAAAATAAAAGAAGCTAGAAAATTTGTGCCAGTCCCAAGAGTGTAGCTAGCCTTGTCTACATACTCAGACATGAGAAGTGATTTCACAAGCAGAAATGTGTAATTCACATGTGGGAAAAGAAAAATTTTACTGGGAAATAACAGCTGAAAGTGTTCAACACGTAGCCCACTACTTGCTGGAAATGTTGCCCTGTAGAGTATCTCAGAATGATAATCATTGGTGATTCAGTCAGCAAATTTATCCCTAGTTATAACCCTTTGTATATAAATTCTCTGTGTTAAAATGATGGGTGTAATTTCCATCTCCTGACTAGACCATGACTAATACGGTATAGGTGGCATTTAAGCCATGAGGCTAGATGGTGTCACCAAAAGAGTAAGTACAGATAGAAAAACCAAGGGTTCCAAGGAGTGAGCTTTGCAGCATCAAACTAATTTATAGGTTTCAGGAAATGAGAAGAAAATAGCAAAAAGAGACAGAAAAAAATTTAGTAACTAGTGAGGTAGAAGGAAAATTAGATGATGTGATACCCTGGAAGGCAAGTAAAAATATTCTTTCTAGGAAGAGAAGGTGATCAATGTAGGAAAAGTGAAGGTCCTCAGTAACCTGTCAGTGGCAGGAAAGAACACTTGATTAGTATGTTTAAAAGATATCAGAAATTATGTGAATGTCAGATAAGGTTGAATTTGGGGGGAAATGCATAAAATTAGAAAAATAGAGTGCTTTATAATTATAAAATTCACAATTTATAATGAAGGAATAACAGTTATTAATATATGTACCAGATACCATTTATAAAACAAAAATCCTAGAAAATACAAAGATTAATAAAAGTATTTAAAATGATGAGTTTTGATTTTTTTCCTCAGCTAATGGTAGGTCAAATGAACAGAACACAAATTTTAAAACTACATGTCATAAGTTAAAAGTATATGTAATTGATAGCTACAAAATTCTATACCTTAAGTATAGGTAATATATCTTCTTTAAGTGTTTGTGAAATAGTCACATAAAATGATTATTTAACCACTAACCATCTTCAGCAAATTCAAAATTTAGAAAGAATACAGGAAACATTCTCTGATCATATCAAAACTAAGGACAAAAATTTCTCCAACTCATGTGTTACACTTGTGCTTGCATCAATATTTGCAGTATTTCCACTTTTTGTCATTCCAGGACACAACAAAATTGTGTTTACGTATACTCTTGAATTTGGTTATGGTAATGTGACTTGAATTAGCTAATAAAATGTGAGTAGTTAAGTTGCTATTCTCCATTTCTCTCCCACCTCCACTACAGTTACCGGCAACATTTCAGATGGTTCTAAATGAGCATTAATGGACCACAGCCCAGATTTACCCTAATGAACATGAAATTAATGTTACTCTTTCCTGTATTGATGGATGCAAACACTTAAATCAAAAAAAAAAAAACTTAAAGTGAAAGTGTAGGATATCTACAAAAAAGATAATAAAAGCACTGTATCTCAGAACCTATGGAAATATACTTTTTTCTTTTTGAATATTTTATATTACTTTCAGGTATACAGTTCAATGCTTAGACATTTATACTATTTATAAAGTGATCCCCCTGATTACTCTAGCATCCATCTGGCACTAAACACAGCTATTACAATAATCCTGACTATATTCCCTATACTGTGCTCTACTTCCCTATGTCTATTTTGTAACTACCGATTTGTACTTCTTCATCTCTTTTCCCTTTACACATATTCCCCCAACCCCACTTCCCTCTAGTAATCATCAGCATGTCCTCTGTATCTGTGAGTCTGTTTTATTTAATTTGTTCATTTTTTTGTTGTTCCATAGATTCCACATATCAATGAAATCAGATGATATTTATCTTTCCCTGGCTTATTTCACTCAGCATAATACCTTCTAGATCCATCCATGTTGTTGCAAATGGTAAGATTTCATTTTTTTATGTCTGGGTAATATTCCATTATATATATGTACCATCATTACTTCTTTATCTACTAATCTATCAATAGACACTTAAGCTATTTCCATATCTTGGCTAATGTAAATAGCACTGCAGTGAACGTAGAGGTGCATAAATCTTTACAAACTAGAGTTTTGGGGTTTTTTGCATAAATACCCAGAAGTTCAACTGCTCAAAAGGTAGTTCTATATTTTGAGGAATCTCCAAACTTTTTTACATAATAGCTGCACCAATTTGCAGCTATTAATACCAGCAGCATATGAGGGTTCCCTCTTCTCTACATCCTCCGCAACATTTGTTTTATGATTTATTGATGACAGCCAGTCTGACAGGTATGAGGTGATAACTCATTGTGGTTTTAATTTGCATTTCCCTAATGATTAGTACCTCAAGCATCTTTCCACATATCTATTAGCCATCAGTATTTCCTCTTTGGAAAAATATTTGTTCATGTTTGCTGCCCAGTTTTTTAATTGGATTGTTTGTGTGTGTGTGTGTGTGTGTGTGTGTGTGTGTGCGTGTGTGTGTGTGTGTGTGTGGAGTGGTATGAATTCTTTATAAATTTTGGATATTAACCCTTGTCCAATGTATTGTAGGAAAATATCTTCTCCCATTCAGTAGGTTGTCTTTTTGTTTTTTTGATGGTTTCCTTTGCTGTGTAAAAATATTTGCTTGATATAGTCCCATTTGTTTTTTTTGTTTGTTTGTTTGTTTGTTTGTTTTCTTGCCTGAGATTATCAGAAAAAAATTAATAATAGCAATATCAGAGAATTTACTGCCTATATTTTCTTCTAGAAGTTTTATGGTTTCAGGTCTTACATTTGTCTTTATTCTGTTTTTAGTTTATTTTTATGTATGGTGAAATAAGGTGGTCCTGTTTCATTTTTTTAGCATGTATTCATCCAGTTTACCCAACACTATTTGTTGAGGAGACTGACTTTACCCCACTGTATGTTCTTGACACCTTTGTCATAGATTAAATGACCATATAGGTGTGGAATTATTTCTGGGCTCTATATTCTGTTCCATTGAGCTATGTGTCTGTTTTTATGCCAGTACCATGCTGTTTTGATTACTATATCTTTGTAGTGTAGTTTAATATTTGGTAGTGAGATACCTCCCACTTTGTTTTTTGTTTTTTTTTTTTTTTTTCAAGATTGCCTTGGCTATTCGGGATCTTTTATGGTTCTGTATAAATTTTTGCATTACTTGTTCTAGTTCTCTGAAAAATGTCATTGGCATTTTGATAGGGATTGCATTGAACCTAAAGATTGCTTTGGGTAGTATGACCATTTTAACTATGTTGAGTCTTTCTATCCATGAGCACAATATATGCTTCCATTTATTTGAATCTTTTTAAAGTTCTTTTTCTCAATGACATAATTTTCCAAGAACAGTTCTTTTACCTCCTTGATTAATTTGATTCTAGGTATTTTATTGTTTTTGATGCAATTATAAATGGGATTGTTTTCCTAATTTCTCTTTCTGATAATTCATCATTGGTGTATAAAGATGCAGTCAACTTCTGAATATTAATTCCATATCCTGCAATGTCATTGAAATCATTTATCAGTTCTAAAAGTTTCTTGGTGGAATCTTTTGGGTTCTCTCTATATAGTATCATGTCATCTACAAATAATGGCAGTTTTACTTCTGCCTTTCCTGTTTAGATGCCTTTTATTTCTCTTTCTTGTCTGTGGCTAAGGCTTCCAATACTATATTGAATAGAAGTGGTGAAAGTGGACATTTTTGTCTTATTCTGATCTTAAAGAAATTGCTTTAGCCTTTCCCCATTGAATATAATGTTAGCTATAGGTTTGTCATAAATGGTTTTATTATGTTGAGGTATGTTGCCTATATTCCCACTTTTCTAAGTTTTTATCATAAATGGATTCTGGATTTTGTTGAATGCTTTTTCTGCATCTATTGATACAATCATATCATTTTTATCTTTCAATTTATTAATGTGGCATGAATTTATGGATATTAAGCCAAACTTACATCCCAGGAATAAATCCAATTTAGTCATAGTGTACAATATTTTTAATGTATTGCTGAATTCAGTTAACTAACATTTGGTGAGAATTTTGCATCAATGTTCATCAGGGTTATCAGCCTATAGTTTTCTTTCTGTAATGCCTTTGGTTTTGAAATCAGGGTAATGGTGGCTCATGAAAAGAATTAGGAACCTTCCCTCCTCTGGAATTTTTTTGGAATGATTTGAGAAGAATAGGTATTAATTCTTCTTTAAATGTTTGGTAAAATTTAATTGTGAAACCATCTGGTCCAGGACTTTTGTTTTTTGGAAGTTATTTGATTGCTGATTCGATTTTAATTGTGGTAATTGGTCAGATCAGATTTTTTGTTTCTTCTGGACTCAGTTTTGGGAGATTGTATATTTCTAGGAATGTACCCATTTTTTTCAGATTGTCCAATTTGTTGGCATATGATTGCTTGTAATATTTTCTTATAATCTTATTATCTTTTGTATTTTTGCAGAGTCCATAATTAATTCTCCACTTTCATTTCTGATTTAATTTATTTGGACCCTCTCTCTTTTTTTCGTGATGAATATGGTCAGTGGTTTATCAATTTTGTTTATCCTTTCAAGGAACCAACTCTTGTTTTCATTGATCTTTTGTATTGTTTTCTAGACTCTAATGAATTTATATTTCTGCTTTGATCTTTATTATTTCCTTCTACTCACTTTGTGTTTTGTTAAGCAGAATACATTATTACTAGGGACTTTGAAAAAGGAAGGCAGGTCAACATGGAATAAGCAGGAGAAAGAAAGGAGAGCTAAAGTAAGTCTAGAAGTATACTCTCCAAATTAGTTCCCACAATTTTAGTATACCTTTGTTAATGCCCTTCAAATGGAGAGAAGGGAACTTTTCCCCAAAGTTTCTCTGTGTGCTTCCAGAATGATGACTCACCCCAGGACTCACAGTGGAGCACATTCATTAGACCAGTTTCTCAAACTTTCTGTGGGGAAAGAATAGTTTGCTTCCTCTCCTATCCTCTATCCTCATTGATTGGGAACTGATATTGTGTAAAATATAATAAAAATGAATCACTGGAAAATACACACAAAGCAAAAACATACAAAATACATGCCTCAATTTTTTTATTAGATTTAATTACTCTGTCAAATAAATGGCAATAAAAGTTTCTAACCATCCTCAATTTCTCAACTTAAACTGTTGCAGATGGTTAACAAAAATGTGAAAACAGGCATTGGTCCATGGACCACACTTTTGAGAAGCACTGACATAGACTTTGGTTCTCAGTAATTATTTCAAAAGGTTCTTATGACTTGAACTGGTCCCATTCAATTGAATATCAGGACTTTAGCTGAGAACACAGGGATATTTCTGTCTTTCCTGCTAGGATGCCATCTTGGGATGACAGGAAAAGTGGCTTGAGAATGAGTCAATACTGAGAAAGCAAAACAACAGATGGAGAGTCAGAAGTTGAATCTACCTCTGCATTGTTGAGAAATATAAGCCAATAAATTGCAATTTCTGTTTAAGCCAGAATTCACCTTGTTTTCTATCATCTACAAGTGAAAGAGCCCTATGTGATACAATGATTAATTTGTATATTTCTCCATGAATGCTCAACCATCTTGTCTTTTGCTAGTTATCTTTCCAAAACAGAGCTCTGGGTATTGCTTTCTTCTCATTATGAAAATCTTAGCTTCCCACTGCCCTCAGTACAAAGTTCAAGCTTCTTTCACAATTGAGTCCCCTTCAGTGTCTTTCACAATTGAGCCCTCTTCTACTTTCTTAGTGTCATGTTTTGCTACATTACATCAGAAATGTGCTTTTATATATGTTTGTATATGTTGTAGGTTCGCTCATGTTCCCATGGACTGTTTTGCACTTTCTCTACCCACACCCTTTTATGACTTTCTAAGAATAGAACCTTGAGAACATAAAGCATTCATTTTTTTTAAATGTTAAATATTACCCATCACCATCATTCCTGCTGATCCAAGAGCTAATTGTGAGAGTGTTGGCAGAAGGGAAAATTGATGCACCCTGATAGTTCATAAAAACTACATTTAGACTCCAAAGATCTCATTTCATAGAGAATCTAATATGGTTATATTATAAAAATTTCAGAAAGCAACAAGCTTTAACAAAGTGTGACTTTATTACTGAAAAAATGGAATAAACAAGAAATTAAAATATACATCTGCAATGAAACATGTACACACATATTCCCAGCTGCTATATTCATAACAGCCAAAAAGTGGAAACACCCTAATGTTCATCAATTGATCAGTGAATAAACAAAATGTGGTATCTCCATACCATGGAATATTATATGCCATAAAAATAAATGAAGTACTGATATATGCTATAACAGAAACGAATCTTGAAAATATGCTAAGTAAAAGAAGCCAGATATGAAAGGCCACATATTATGTGATTCTATTTGTATGAAATGTTCAGAATTTACCAACTCTGAATTTCTCTGTATGAATTTACCAACATACAGAGAAAGTAAATTAGTGATAATCTAGGGCTTGGAAATATAAGAAGATTGAAAAGTCAAGGCTGAAGGGAGCAGAATTTCTTTTCTAAGTGTTTAAAGTGTTCTAAAATTGATTGTGGTGATGGATGTACAACATTGCAAATATACTAAAAGCCATTGAATTGTACACTTTTAATATGTGAATTGTATGATATGTGAACTATACCTCATGACTTCTTTTTAAGTATAGAAAGTTATAGGAGCTTTATTCATAGTTGCCAAACTGGCAAGCCACCAAGATGTACAAAGTGGATGGATAAACAACTGTGGTACATCCAGATAATGGAATATTATTCAGCACTAAAAGGAAATGAGCTATTAGGCCATGAAAAGACATGGAGAAACCTCGTCTTTTCAATATTCCTAAGTGAAAGAAGCCAATCTGAAAAGGCTATGCACTGTGTGATTCCATCTAAATGAAATTCTGGATAAGTCTAGAGACAGTAAAAAGATCAGTAATTGCCCAGGGGTAGGAGAGAGGATGGGATAAATAGGCATAAAACAGAATTTTGGAGACAGTGAACCTACCCTGATATTATTATGGTGAACGCATGTCATTATGCATTTGTCCAAACCCATAGAGGAGAAGAGTGAACCCTAATGTAAACATTATAATGATGTGTCCATGCAGGTTCAAGGATTCTAGAAATGTCCTAGTCTGGTGTCGGAAGTTAATAGTTTGGAAGGCTGTGTGTGTGTGTGTGAGAGTGTTTGTGTGTTATGGGGACTTGGGGTGTATGGGTACTGTGTACCACCCACTAAATGTTTCTATGAAACTAAAATGCTTTAAAAAATAAAGTGTAAAGAAAGAATAAGAAGAGGTGGAGGAGGAAGGGAAAGGGAAAGGGGAAGGCGACCTCACAAGACCAACTCTGAAGTTTTTCCTGACCCTTCTGTCCTCTCTGTCCTGTCAAAAGAACTGCTCCTTTTTCTGTGTTTGCATTGTGTTCTATTCCTACTTTTTTACAATTCCTATCACTTTACTAAGTTGTATACATGGTTCCTAGGAAAAGATTATATTTACAGGGCCCACAAGAATAATCAGTTGAGGCTGCTCAAGACTAAATGTGCCCTAATGCTTTGACACTCCTAGGTCTCACCAGAGAACTAACAGAATCACCAGCTTAGCACAACGCAATCTATCTCAACCTTTGGGAATGTAATGGATTGAATGTGTTTCCCCCAAAATTCATATATTGAAACCCTAACCCAAATATGATGATGTTAAGAGATGGAGCCTTTGGAATGTGCTTAGGTCATGAGGGTGGAGTCCTCATGAATAGGATTTGTCTCCCTAGAAAAAAGACTGCAGAATGCTCCCTCGCCCTCTTTTTTTTTTTTAACCACATTGAGATGGTAGGTAAAAAAAGACAGCTGTCTATGAACCAGAAAGTGGGCCCTACCAGACAGTGAATCTGCAGGTGCCTTGATCTTGGACTTCCCAGCCATTAGAACTGTGTGAAATAAATACCAGTCTACGGTATTTTTATGACAGCAACCTGGACTAAGACAGGGATTTGTACAGCTGTTAGGAAATTGATATAGACAACAGGGGATGTCTATATTTTAGAGAGAGTAAGAAGTGGGGTCAAAATAAAAAAATAAAGATTAAAATTACAAGACAAAATACTTCATTTTGAAATAATTGATTTGTCAAGTGTGTGCATGCATGTGTGCATGTATGTCCCCCAAAAGTCTTTATGCAGTTTGTTTTACTAACTTCAGAGAAATAAGTGCTGCAGACTAACCCCCCAAATCATTTGAAGTTTTAATTATTTACATTTGTTTATACTGATTTCAGTTTTATGAATGTTGAATAATGAATTATTCATTTTGATTATTTGTCAGCCCCTCTGATTGAAGAGAGTAAAGGCTGAAACAAAAAACTAAAATTTGCTATTCAACATTCAGAAAGCTAATATAAAAGAACTTTAAGTTCTATATCTGGGTTTGCATAAGGCAAAACATTCTATAAAATGGATTTGGGACATATATGATCTTGTGTATAAATGCCTGGGTACATCAAAAATTCCAAGCAGCATTTCAGATTTTCAAGGTAGTGGACGTGGTGAGACCCAAGTCAGGGTCTTCAACAAGTAAAGGGGGACCCAGGTAATATCTGGGTTGTACATGGAACAAGAACATTTCATTCAGGTAAATATATGATGTGATGAAAGGCGAATTGGAAAATAGGACAGAGGAACCTAGAGGCCCAAGAGGTGTAGAGGGATCTGCAAGGCTGGTGGGGGAACAGGGCTGTGGGCACATCTTCTTCAAGGCGTGACCTCCCCCACCCTCAGTAACCCTTTGTGACTCATCAGTGCTCTGTGATGCAAGCCTGGCAATAAAATCTGAGAGTCTGCACTTTCAGAGCTCAGTTGCCTCAGGCAGCATTGCAATTCAGATAATGGATTTCAGACACTGGGATATTTTCTCAACTCTGACTGAACAAATTGACCCTTGTATGAGCTTCAGCTCAGCATTTTTGAATATTGACCCCAACCTCACTTACCTATGTGGGTTGTCATTGCTCCTTCTGTTCCTGGGCTACCTGGTGGGGATTCCAGGTTTATCAACCTTCTGGGAAACCAAAAACAAAGAAAAGGTAAGGAGCCCTGAGCAAGACCCAGCAGAGATTCTTTATTATTGTTTCCATTTCTATTCTCACTTTTTAAATTAAATGTATTGGGGTGACTTTGGTTAATACAATTATATAGGTTTCAAGTTGTACAGTTCAATAGTACATCATATGTATATTGCATCATGTGTTCACCACCCAAAGTTAAACTCCCTTTTGACACTATGCATTTGACCCCCTTTACCTTTATCTACCCCACCCCCATTTCCATCTGGTAACCAGTAAACTGTTGTCTAGGTCTATGAGTTTTTGTTTGATTGCTGAGTTTAGTTGGCTCAAAGTAAACCCTGAGATAGGAAGTCTGAATAGAGGATAGAAACTCATCCTTCTAGAATAGTCCTGGGCATAGCTAGGGGTTCAGCTGGGACTCTTTCCACAGAAGCTCACAGACTATCTGGATGTGGTGGAGGGTTCCAGGATAAAAGCCCAAACAGTGAGGTCCTGGCCCTGGAATGGGTTCGTTAGAGCTTGGTCTCTGCAGGACAACAGAGTTCCCCAGCACTTCATCATGAGTCATAGCCCCGATTAAGGCCTCACTCAACCAAGACTCCCTTTGTGTTGGGCTGATCAGGAGAAAGCAGTGCTGAGCCTCCAAGCAGAGGCTGGACACTGAGCTCTGTCCCAGGTTATGGGATTCTATCTGAGAAAGCAGAGATGTAACTGTTGGCCTCAGACTCCATGCCTTCCTAGAGCAGATGTCTGACTGAAAATAGCACGTGTGGATAAAAAAACACAGACAAAAAACTCCTTTAAATCTTCCAAAGAAAGAAAAATTTTAAATACTTAAAACCTATAAAAATTGATAAAAGAACGCAAAGTTCTAGTAAAGTAGGGTCATATTATTCTTGAATCATGAATGGCTGGGTTTCCTAGGGAGAGAAGTGAGAGAAGTGATTCTCTTCTTTTTCTCAGTGTCAGGGAAGAGCCAAGAGAAGAAGGAAAGGTGGGACGCGCAAAGGTAAGGTTTTGCCTATTCCACCAAGAGTGACCCTTCCTCTCTTTTCCATGAAGTCCCGGGTCTATGATCACTGAAGATATTAGTGGCTAAATAAGTCCCTCTCCTAAAACAGCACTCAGAGGAGAGGCTTATGGGAAGGTAGTCAAAACCTGAGACACTTCTAAGGTTCCCTGCTGTGCCATCCCTGGGCATGAGGAGTGATGGAACTGGGCAATGGGTATTGCCCAACAGATGAGAGTCGGAACTTCTGTCTCCTGACTTTGTGAAAGTACTTTGACATCCTGGGTGATCAGATTCCTCTCTGATGTAACCACTGACCCCTCTACTTCACAGAGTGGCTTTGAGCATCAAATGAGATCATGTATGTGAAGGTACTTTATAAATGAAGCAACACATATGGAAACCTTGTTCATATTATCATTGACCATTTGATCTCTACTGACTGGGGGCTTTCAGAGTCTAATATCCCAATGGTCTCTCATAAAGGGACACCTTTGTAATACCTATGCTTCCACATCCATTTCATATCACTCACTCTCCTGATTTCCCAGGTCGGAGATATTACCAGAAGGAAAAAGAGGAGAAAGAGAGGCTGATTTCTATTCTGAAATGGTAACTAGACCTTCCCCCTCTTTCCTGATCCCTCTTTAGCATGTTATATACAATTCCTGGGACTCACTGAAGTCTGCCATAGTCATGGGTTGGGGAGTAGCCATAGGAATAGGGATGTGAATGAAGGCCTTGGAGTAAGTGCTATAGAGTATATTGTGAAGTCATCAATTTGAAGCAATGTGAAGGGGCAGCAGGTTCTGGGTGGCCCCACCCCATCGGGCTAGTAGGTCCTCCTCCTCTTGTTCTGGTCCTGGTTGCAGCTTTGTACCTTCTGTCTCTTGCAGCCCCCTGGGCCAGCATTATGATACCATCCGCTTTCGTCACCTGTTATGTCCAGACCCCTCTTGTGAGATCTGTAATGATGTAACTGCTGAGGTCAATTGGCTGCTGTCCCCAGATGGCCTTGAAGATACTACTCGTTCTGTGTCACCTTTGGCTTCCACAGATTCTGTGACTGAGTCATCATTCAGTTGGCCCCCTGAATTATCAGCAGTACGTCCAAGGGACCTAATATCAGCTCCTCTGTCTGAGCCTTTCCCACTGCCTCCCCCAATTCTCCCCCTTAACCCAATAACCCCCTTAGCTGACTTTCTTTCACTTTCACCACCAAGTCACTCTCTGCCATCAGAGCCTTTTCCTCCTTTGGAATCTGAATTCCCAGCGAACCATTCCCAACCTCAACCTTTTGCCTTTTCCCCTCTCCCACTACATGCCACTCAAAGAGTAGATACTCTTCAACCAGAAGCCACTTTGACTCTGAATACCATCTTTCTTGACCCCTCCCTTTCCCAAGATATCAACCCCTTACCAGATTTGTCCCAGACAATGAATCTCACCGATTCATCAGCCTGTCATCACGTACCACCAATACTGTCTACTTCACCAACACCAGAGTGCATGACAACTGTGCCTCAATCCCAATCGATTTCCAAGCCTGTTCCAGAGAACTCATCTCTGGATAGTCCTGGTGCTTTGTCCAATTATATCTCAGACTTTTCCGTGTGGCAAGTTCATGCCAAAGACTCGTTCCCTCCCACCTTGGCACAATGTGATTTCAATCAAAAGTTTCTTGCCCTCCATTCTTCAAAGTCCTTTTCTAGGGGAGAACCTGCAGCCAACCTAGTAGAATGTGGTCACCTTTTCTTTCTCAGCCCTAACGTCCTGACACTCCTAGAGAGACAAGTCCAAAAGAGGAGTGTTTTCCTGAGGTGGAAGGAAAAGGAAAAGAAAAATGGTTCTTTTTCAAAACTTAGGCCAGACTTCCACCTAAATTCTTCAGGAAAAATGTTAGATTCAATGGCTGATAACCATGACTCAGTAGTCACCCTTCCTTTCTGGAGCAGCAAAGGCAAATCAAAGGAACTATATATCCATCAGCAGCCTTCACATATGAATATTTGGGAGGATTATTTGGTGAAAAATCATATCCAGCTTTTCTGGGGTCTCCCATCTTTGCACAGCGAGTCCTTGTCCTCTGCTGTCCATGTCTTGTGTGACTATTCCTCAATCTTTATTTTCAATAGAATATCAAATGTCTCCATAGCCCAAGAATTTCCAGTACTTTTTCAACCCCTATCTCCATCCTTGCCTAAAGTCCAGCCTCTACCTTTGCCTCAAACCCTGCTCCAATCTCAGCCCCTACCTCTCACTCAGATCCAATCCCAGGACCAGCTTCAATCCCCACTCCCAATGCTACCATCTGGTTCTTTACCCCAACTGAGAATCTGTGGAGTGTATTTCCACAGACCCCAGAACGAATCAGAAAATCTCACCGCATCTGAAATTCAAAACTTGGAATGGAACGTGTTGCAGAAGCAACAAGAAAGTTTGTGGGGTTTGCCTTCTGTGGTCCAAAGATCTTATGAAGAATTTTATTCTTCAGCACCCAATCTTATTTACCACCAGCCTACTCAGGGCCCTGTTTCAATCTCCATCCTTCCTGGAGATTTTCCCCTTGATGATGAGCTTCGCAATAAACTAGAGTATCACCTTCGAAAGAGGCTCATCCAACACCGATGGGGCCTACCCCGCAGGATCCATGATTCTCTGTCACTGATGAAGCCTCTAATAGATTCCTGTTCAGAGGAAACTGAATGGAAGAGCGATGATGGACTCTCAAGTAGCTCTGTGTATGATCAGAGTAGCAATGATCTAACAGTTGAATTGAGTCAACCTGAAAGCTTCTATGAGGGGGGCTCAGAAATATTTCAGCTGAAAGAGGATGAGGGGAAGGATAAGAGATACAACCCAGACAATGACCCAATGTTGAGTGACTCAGAGAGCTCTTCATTTAAGGATCTGGGGTCTGACTCTGAGAACTATCTAGACAGTCACATGATAAATCTGTCAGAAGAAAATTCAATGGTGTCAGGGCCAAGTCTAGGTCAGAGACAACTAGGAAATGTCCTGAAAGTACATTTAAGCAAGAAGTTCGAGGAAATCAATGAGGGTCGGCTCCCCGTGACTGTGCATAATTCATGGCATGCTATCAAACAGACATTGACTCCTTGTGTCCAATCCTACACTGAAATGAAACAGAGAAGTTCACAATCATTAGTGGGTGGAGACCACTCCCCGAATACCTCCCAGGAGCTTTCCTTTGTTGGGTCCAGTACACGGCAGATGCTGGAAGCCCATATTAAAATGTTTCACATGAGGATGCTGTGGGGCCTTCCCTCCAAAGTTCTTGAATCTATAGAGATTTTTACATCAAAAGATACCTTATCCCAGTCCTCGTTTCATTCCAAACTTCTCTCATCAACCAATCTGATTTCTGATGTGAATTCCAAATCTGGGAGCTTTGCACCCCTTAGAGGAAGCTCTAAATCTCTCCATGGAGAAAAATTGGGAATAGAAAATTCAGCCCCTATCCTAGATCGTCCTCTCCCTGCCACATTGCATAAGAGCAAGGAAAGACAGGAGGCCCTGAGACAGTCACCCTCTGATAGCCACCATGGGCTTATGGAGAATGTTCAGAGAATTACTAATGCCAGACAGACTCTTCTGTCTGTCACACACAGTGTCATAGACAAAACAAGTCAGAAAGAGCCTCTACTACTCAACAGATGGCTCCCAAACCAGCCCACAGGGCCAGCTGGGCCCAGATATGAGCCAAAGGTTCAAAGTGTGAGTTCCAGAGATAGAGAAGAAATGCAATGGAGCAAAAAGATAGAGAACAAATCAGAGCCTGCTCCTATGCCATACGTCTCCAGGGAGATATTCAGGGCTGAGACCATTGATGATCTTCAATCAAATACTTTTGACATCTTGACAAGCAGTGAGCTGGGAATCTCCCAAAGGATGAATGTGAATGACAGTAAAGGAGAAACTACTGTTACCACTGAAAGGCCCCCAGCAAATATATCAGTTCTCCCAGATTCTAAATCAGCAGACCTTAAGAAACAAATCCTCGGTGAGTTAAAGTCTACAGTGAAGAGCAAGGTGCATAGCCAGACCCAAGGCCAAGCCAGTGACGTGTCCCTTGCCTCAGACAACTCGACCTACAAAGCCTCCCTGACTCATGCTCAGGCTGTCTCCGGTGCAGACATGGGAGCTTCCCAGGTGCTACATATCCATTTGGAGGACAGAGGAGTCAATATGGAGCATCAGCAGAAGCCTTTGGTCCCTAAGCATGACTTAAGGTGGTGCCAGGATAATTTCCCACCAGCAGAAAAGCAAGTGAGCCCTCCAGGCCCCAAATCAGAAGAACTTGGTGGAGGGGATGCAGGGTTGGGGTCATCCCAACCTAGAAGGAAGAGTATTTCTACTCAGGACATGACATTATCTCAGACCCTATCACAGAGGGGACAGTCTCCTGAAAGCCTTTTCAGAAAACAGATCAAGTGCCTTTTTCAATGGCTTCATCCTGAGACAAAGTGCAAAATGCAAGGAAATTCCCAGGTAAAGGGTAGCCCTGCGCAGAGCAGAGGCCCAGATAAAAGTAGTGTTGCCTTTACTGAGACAAGCAAAGCTCAGAAAGTCACAACAGGCACTAGGAAGTTCATAGAGGCAAAACTGGGACATCGCCATAAAATAGATGTCACCTGCCCTCAAGAACCTCTTCCCTCCCCAGGGAAGTTCAGGAAAGCTCAGCAGAATGTGAAAGTGTGGGCCCAGGCAGGGCCTGTCCAGGGGCATCCTTTCAACCGCAGGGCTCCCTCTTGCAAAGTGCCAAATACCAAGTCCCACCAACAAGAAGCAGCCTTTGCTGACCAGAGCTCTTCTACAAGTATTAGACAAATCAGAGACAAGAATAGGCACCCCAAGAAAGTTGTGGCATTTAAGGAGCAGCCATTATGTCAGAAGCACCCCCAATCTGGGCCCTGCAAGGAGACTGTGTTCCATCCATGCCCCACCTGCAGACCTCAAGCTGGCCAGGAGCCTCCGTCTGAAGGCACCGTGTACAGAGGTCAATCTCTACTAATTAGACACAAAATACCCAGAATTTCCAGGAAAGTTATCTTCCCACCAGCCAACAATTCCTAACTTGTGGAGAATACTGATTCTTCCCCTAATAAATGTTTCTCTAATAGTGATGTCTTTTCTGTGTACTGTGTACTGGGTTAGGGAGAGGAAAGAGTTAGTTCAGCTCTTACTGATTGCTTTTTTTGGGCTTCTAAAAGGTGACCAGGCCCCCTGGAGCTGTTGTTGAGAAATAGATGTCATGTGCCTCCCAAAGCTCATTTCTTCCCTGATGAAGTTTGAGAAGATGGGCTCTGTCTCCTGCTTTTCTTAGCTTAGCCTTAATGAACATGTATGGCAGCCCACACTTTCTCCCTCATGGAATGCTTACATCCTTTAGGGCAGGACTTCGACATCTGAAGAGGGTTAAGGACAGGTATATTTTTCAGAAATTATCAGTGAAGAAACAGTGACTTACTCATCATTTAGAAGTCAGCAATCAGAGGATCCCACAGGTGGGTGAACCCTCAATGGGAGTGTTTGGGCGGATATTGCTACAGTGGATCCTGGGCTGGTTGAAGTAGGGTCTAGGAATAGCATAGGTGCTACTTAAAAATTTATCTCATGGGCCATGTTAATGTGTTGGGGAAGCACATGTTAAACTTGACACTGCAGTTTCCCTATTGGAAAGTCACCTTGGAGAAGTGGTTCCCATCCCTGAGTATTTCTCTTTAGGATGCCAGATGAATTATATTTCTTTTGTTGAGCAAAAGCATAACTCAGTCATCAGTGATAGGGGTGTTGACCAGGCAGCCACCTACCTCCCAGAGTGAAGTTTAAATTAAAGAAAGTAAAAAGAAATGAAGAAGGGAAAGGAGGACTTTGCTGGTGGAACAAAATTATATGCCTCATCATTTCTGCCCTGTGCCACAGTCTTGCTCCCAGCTTCCTCAATCTGATCCAAACTCCTCCTGCTGATGAGAGCACTGCACAACTTACTGATACCTTAACCCAAAAAGACTTAGGGCTGTTTTCTGAGTAGTGAAATAGTATTTTCAGAGATGTCATCAGGCGTGGCATCTCTGTCTTTGGGGAAGGTGCCTTCCTTCCATCTATGTCTGATGGAAATTTACAACTCGACTGGTGTGTACAGTTCACCTATCAGAATGTGGGTGACATCTCTGATATTTATGGCTTTGGTGGAGCTATAATAAATCCTCCCCTATAATAAATAACACCTGCAGCTCTTGAACCAGGTAAGTTCCAGAATTACAGCTATTTGGGGGTTCACTATGGACCTCCATGAAATCTCTTTTTGTGTGTGAAGATTACATACATACCCACCCTTACAATAGGAGTTTGAAGGAAAGGCAACTCCACTTGTGCAGACTGGGACTCAAAAAAAATATATTGAATGTCCTAGAGAGCACTTGAGGTAGTTTTTCTAGTAAGACATGTGAATTCTGCAAAGACAAAAACAAAACATGTCTACTTCAGCCCTCTCACTACACGCTTATATCATCTTGTTCAGAGTTATGTCATTGACTCTCTGATATCTGAAGCTTGGGGTTACAGAAAAAAAAAAGCCAATTTTGTGGAGGCCCTGGGAAAGACAAAAGGTGGGATGAGGCCCAGGGCAGGAATCTTGAAGAGATAAGAAGGCAGGGCAGGGCTCTAACATCCATGTGGATTGAGCAGCTAATAACCCAACCTCCCAGTTCCTATGTCATCGCATTTTAGGGTCTGTCATTTACATTCTAGGGTAATGACCACACTGTAGACCTTATGACTAGGAACACTTCTGCCATCTGGAACATTCCAACATTTCACTTCATCCCCCTGTCCTTCCAGCTTATATGTAGGTCCTTTGTTAGTTTTTCAGTTCCAGATCATTTTTCCACTTATTCTTTATCAATCCACCAACGTCCTGTCTTCCCTCCTCTCTAAAGTATACTCGATGGTCTACAGGATAATGGGTAACCAACATTTAGAAAGCCACATGACAAATGGGCTCCTTCAAGTCTCCTTTAATCCTTCCTGTTTGGAAAAATGTCAACTGTTTTTTTCCAGAAATTCCTTCCTTAAAGTTACTGATCACTTTTGGATTAAATCTCACAATGGAGTCTACTAGTGCCTGAATAAATTCAGCCCCAGGACTACCTGGAAATCATTCATTCATTCCATAAGTAATTATCCCATGCTTACTGACATATGTGGAGCTAGGCCACAGTTTCCTTAGTCCATTCTCTCTCCAATGCTACTTAAACCTATTTCAAATCTCCTTCACTTTCCTCAAACTGAGGCCCTTTCTACTTGCTCAACAAGGGTGCTGGACCTCTGTTCACAGAGGAACTAGAAGCCATGAGATGGGAAATTTTTATCAAAACTCCTCAAAAAAACACTTTAACATTCTTTTTTTTTCCTTTTTCCTTCCTGTTATATGGAAAGAGGTTTCTTCCCTAACCTCAAAGTTTAAGAAATCGCCTTATTGAGACATAGTCACACTCTAGTCTTAAGGGATTGGTGTGCTCTTGCACCTTTGCTAGGTGTATTTTTGCCCCTTCCCTCTCCTTATGAGACACAAAAAATCTTTTTTTAAAGCTTGTTGCTACAGAAATGTTTAAACATATACAAGAGTAGATTTTTCTGTCTTATACATCTTTCGATGTACCCTCTGCCAGCTTTCACAATTATCATTTGGCATGTGTGATATATCACATTTTTTATACTACAATAAGGTAGAAAAGCCCATTGAAACATCTAGCCTCAGACAATGTTATATGCCCATGATAAAGCTCTCTTTCTCTTGATATTTACCACCTGTGGATCATACTTATATACCACAGATGTAAACAGCATTGGTTACAAAAAGAAAAAAGAAAAAAAGAAAAGCATTGAGCTTTAGAGTCTTTGGCAGTCAATTGTGTTCTACTGTTTAGTAGACCCCAGGAGTCATTTGAGTGAATTTTTTCCTCAACTTCATATAAGAAGTAATCTTACAGAGCAATCCAGTGCACAAGATTGCTATTGCCTAATCACACAGTAACTATACTAACATGCAAACAGTAGAGAAGTAGAAAACCATACACGTTGATAAATATAGCATCATCATACATGTTTTCAAATATTTTTCATGTCACATTAAAATGAGCTATTTTGTTTTGAATTAAACACGGTAGATCAAACACACTTATCTCCTCTGAGTCCCAAAACACCATGAAAAGTAAAAGATTAGGTGAAAAGATGCTCAACATCATTAGCCACCAGGGAAATACAAATCAAAACCAGGGAAATGCAAATCAAAATCACTATGAGATAGCACTACACACACAAAAATAGCTAGAATCAAGAAGTCAGATAAGTGTTACTGAAGATTTGGAGGAAGTGGAATCATCATATATTGCTAGTGGGAATGAAAAATGGTACAGCCACTGGGAAAAACAGTCTGACACTTCCTTAAAATGTTCAACATAGAGTTACCATACAACCCAGAAATTCCACTTCTAAGTGTATACTCAAGAGAAATGAAAACGTGTCCACACATAACTTATAAACAAATGTTCATGCCAGCATTATTTATAGTCAAAAGGTAGAAATAACCAAGTGTTCATCAGCTGAAGAATGGGTAAGTAAATGACATATGGTATATCCACACACTGTAATATATGGCTTGGCAATAAAAAATATGGATACTGTTATAAGACAGATGAACCTTGAAAACATTATGCTAAGCAAATAAAGCCAGTCACAAATGACCATGTATGATCATTCATATGAAATGTCTACATACTGATATCTATAGAGGCCAAGTAGATTTGTGGTTGTTCAGGGTCAGGAGTAGGGTAGAGGGTGCTGACAGCTAACGGTTACGAGATTTCTCATTAAGTCATAAAAATAATTTTTAACATTGACTCTGATGAGGCACATGTCTGTGAATACAGGAAAAAGCATCATACGCTTTAAATGGGTGAGTTGTGTATCACGTGCACTAAAATTTCAACAAGTATTTAAAACAAAAGGTTTAAAAATAAGTGCTTGAGAATGATAAGAAGGGGAGAGGATAAGACAAAAGATAGCAACACCTTCTAGAAAATGGAAATCTGGTGATGGAGTGGTAAATGACTAAAACAGAGGAAGTGCTGACCAACTCATTCACACCTCAAAACCCCAGAAGACAAACGACCTGGTGGCAGCAAATAAAAAATTAGGGGTTCCATGCTGTAAACCTCTTGAGGTTTGTTTGATTTATATTGTGTCTAATTTTTAAAATTTTTTTTTTGGAGGATAGGTGGGTACTTCTGTATTTTGTAAAATCCTGTATAGATGTTAGCATGCTTCAAATGTGCAGAGGATCCTAGGTTTCTTGTCTGAGACAGAACCTAAGACAACTGTTTTAAAGTTCCTGATATTGAGAATATATTTCATTCATAATGTACTTTCTCCTTGAATGTTTCCTTGTATATTTCTTTTTTAAATTTTCAATCACAGTCGACATTTAATATTATTTCATATTAGTTTCAGGTGTACAGCATAGTGATTAGGCATTTATATAATTTAAAGTGACCCCCCCCCCCATTATTCTAGTACCCACCGGGCACTATACATTGTTATTACAATACTATTTGCTATAGTCCATATATTGTACTTTAACTACCAATTTGTATTTCTTAAATTCTTCACCTTTTTCACCCATTCCCCCAAGCCCCCATCTGAATCATTATGTATTTCTTAAGAAAAAGCAGAGTGTCTTATACACAGTACAGTTACTCCCTTTGATAAGTTTAACATTTAGCATAAGACTTAACTAACCTCCTATTTATATCCTACTTTTGGCAATTGATCAAGTGATGTCTTTGTGACTTGTTTTTAAACATACATTACAAGAGTCACTCTAGAAGCACATAGTGTATTTAGTCATCATGTGTCTTTAGTCTCCTTTAATCTTTATCAGTTTCTCAGGCTTCCCTTTTTATGACAAGGCCATTTTTGAAGAATATAGTCAACATGCCATTTTTATATCTCTTCTCACCAGGAAATTTTATTGATGGAGCTTATTTTACTTAGCCTTTAAGGATGTTTTTACAGTTGAGAGTCCTAGAGGCCTTAGGGACACTCAGAGCCAGACTTGGTATAAAAATACCAAGGATGCAAAGATATGTGGAGGGATTTTTCTAAATGAGGACACCTCTGGCAGTTAAGGGAGGGTATGGTAGAGGGGGTGGCCTTAAAGTGTACATTTCTATTGGTTGGGACAATGGTGCAGCTGTGGATTCGGGAGAAGACAGGCAGAGAATGGAGCTTTCATTACTGGTAAACCTTCCTCACATGGGAAGGAAAGGATTAGGTGTCTGGGACCGAGACTGATTCTTCAGATTCAGCGAGGGAATGCAGGCAAGCAAAGTAAGGAAATGGCACAAGGCTTCATTTCAACAGTCTGTAATCTAAAAAATGAAGCTGTTGGAGTTATAACTATTAAATGACTAGATGGCACGGGGAGATGAAATAAATACATATATGCTATCAACAAAAATTATATTATTTCAAAAAGTAATCAAATGCCAATAGAAATTTTGGTGAAAAGTTGGTAGATGGAAAATTTTTTCATGGAAGAAGTAAGTGTGATTCAAAAGAACCAAAAGGTATTGCTAAATATAATTACAATTCTGCTCACTATAATTTATGATATAGAGAAATCCACTTCCTAAAATATCAAAATGACTTTGGTACTGCAGGTTGTGGGCCAGCACAATTGCTCTGTAAATAAAATGTTTTGAGGGAGAGAAGGGATTTGGCAGAAGAGGAAACAGCAGGGTGAGACACCAAATGTGGAAGGTGCTGAACAGCCTAAAAAGGATGTTGGGAGAAAAAGGATTACTAAAGATTTTTAAGTTATTTGCCATGGGTGCATGGTTTACCATGTCTTCATCTCCCTCTCCGTCATGCTTTCTGCTTGTTGGTACTGGCCACTCTGGTCTCTTATGCTTTATGGTGAACATGGATTCTTTGGAGGAGATGGAGAGTTGGGGCTGCTATGGAGTATATTCCTGGTTTCGTACAGGAAAAAAAAACCCATTATGTAAAGGGAAAGCTGTAGCTGAGGACAGAGTAGAATTTGAGGGTATAAATCCATAGGCACAGTAGGCTTCCAAAGAGTATTTGGGGTCCAAAAGGAGATCACCAGGCAGTGAAAGGGGTCTTAGGTACTACCTGGGTAACAGGTGGAATAAATAGAAAAATTCACTAAAGTAAATATGTGGTATGGTAAATGGCTGGAGGTGGAAGTTAGGCTGAAGGGATCTAAAGGGCCCTGGAGGGATGGACAGATCTGCTTGGCTGGATGGGAGAGGAAAGGGTCATGGGTTCATTTCCCTTGAGCTGTCCCCTACCCTACACTTAAGGACCTTTAATGTCTGTGTTACATCTCTGATGTGGGCCTGCAACTATGGTCTAAAATGGGCACACCTAGTACCCTGCGACCTGATGCAGCAATGCACTTTGGTGATGCAGACCACCTTGTTTCTCTGAGGGAACCTTACTGCACCATGCCTGAGTGCCAGCTCAACTTCCTATGTACTCCCATCCTCGCCTTCCTCTGTGGAGTGGGCCTCCTCCTCCTGCCACTGAGCTACCGAAACAGGAATCCATGTTTCCCAGTATTTTGGAAACAGACACGAATCAGATTAAATAAACCAGAATCCCTCAGAGATTTTAAACCTTTCTTCTCAAATAAATGCATTAATGCTATCGATTTTTTTTTCTAAATACTTCTTTAGCTACATCTCACAAATTTTATGTTATATTTTCATTTTCTTTTAGGTTAAAATTCTTTTTTGTTTTGAGACTTCTTCCTTGACCTATGTGTTGGTAGCATGTTGTTTAATCTCTAAAACATGTTTGGATTTTCCAGCTACCTATCTGTAATTGATTTCTAGTTTAACTCCATTTTAGCCTGAAAATATACTTTGTATGACATCTGTTCTTCTATAAATTTGTTCTAGTGTGTTTTGTAGCCCAGGAATGTGGTCTGCCTTGGTGAGTGTTCCATGTGAGCTTGAGAAGAATGTGAATTCTGTTGTTGAAGTATTCTATAAATGTTAATTAGGTCAAATTGACTGGTGGTGCTGTTGAGGCCAACTGTACCCTGATTTTCTGCCTGCTGGATCTGCCCCTTAATGATAGAGCAGTAAAGTTTCCAATAACAGTGAATTCATCTATTTCTTCTTGCCATGCTACCAATTTGTACCTCACTTATTTTGACCCCTTTGTTATTATGTAATGCCTCTCTTTATCCCTGGTAAATTTCCTTGTTCTGAAGTCTGCTTTGTCTGATTGACATAGTTACTCCTGTTTTCTTTTAGTGTCAGCATGGTATATTTTTTCTATATTTTTTCTGTCCGCTCCCTTTTAATCTATCTGTATCTTTATATTTACATTAGGTATTCTGTAGACAACATATAACTGGGTTTTGTTTTTTATCCACTCTGACAGTCTCTGACTTAATTGGTTAATTTAGTCTATTTATATTTACTGATTTTTTTCACATATTTGGATTAATATCTACCATGCCTGTAACTGTTTACTTTTCATTATATCTATTTTTTTTCTTTCTCTCTTTTATCTCCGCCTTTTATGGTTTTAAACAGTCTCTTCTCTTAGAATATCAATTATTCTTCTTTAACAAATATTTTTATAGTGGCCCTATAGTTTTTAATATACACGTACAATTAATCTAGACATTTCATCTAACACTATGCCACTTCAGAGTTAATGCAGGTACCTTTTAACAGAGCTCCCGATTCCTCCCTCCTTTCTCTATAACATTGCTGTCATTCACTTCACTTACCCACATACTATCATACCCCAATATATTGTTGTTCTTGTTGTTATCATTAGGTAAATTAAGAAGAAAAATAAAAGTTTTATTTTATCTTCATTTATTCCTTTTCTTTCTTCCCTGTGTAGACTCAAAGTATCATTCTCCTTCTGCCTAAAGAGCTTCTTTTAACATTTATTGCCAGTTAGTCATGCTGCTAATTAATTCCCTCAGTTTTCATTTGCCTGAGAGTTTTTATTTCTCCTTCACTTGGAAGGATAATTTCACTAGATATAAAATTTTATGTTGGTGTTCCTTTTGTCTTTCAACATTGAATATTTCACTCCACTCTCTGCTTGCTTGCATGGTTTATGATCAGATGCCCATATTCTTATGTTTGTTTCTAAGAGGGAGGGTGCTCACATTTTTCTCTAAATTCTTTCAAGATTTTATCTTCCAGTTTCCTAGAGTCTGACTATATGTCCAAGTATAGACTTTGTTAGTATTTATTCTGCTTGGTGTTCTCTGAGCCACCATAATCTATGGGTAATGTCATTAATTTAAAAAAATTCTTGGCCATTATTACTTCAAATATTTCCTCCATTCTGTTCTCACTTTCTTCACCTTTTGTTATTCCAACTACATGTATGTAACAAATTTTGAAACTGCCTCATAGTTATTGAATATTCTGGGTTTTTAATTTTTTTTAAATTCTTTTTCTCTTTATATTTCGGTTTATAAAGTTTCTATTACATATAGTCAATTTCACTTTTTTCCTTGCCAACATACACTGTACAGATGAGCCAATCCAGGCATTCTTTGTTTGTCACAGCATTTTTGGTTTCTAGCATTACCTTTTGATTCTTAGTTTCCCTCTCTGTTTACATGCCTTATCTTGTGTGTTGTTTCCTTTGTCCATTAGAGCCCTTAACTTATTAATTGTGTTTAGTTTGGATTCCATGTATGATAATTCCAAAATCTGTGTCAAATCTAAGTGTGGATCTGATGCTTGCTTTTGTCTACTCGGACTGCTTCTTTTGTCTTTAGCATGCCTCGTAATTTTTTCCTAAAAGCCAGACACGATGTATTATGTAACAGGAACTGGAATAAATAGACCTTTAGCATGAAGTTTTATGTTTTCTGGTGAGGTGTATACCATGTTTAATATCTACTGTTGTATATGTCAGAGGCTTTATTTTCTTTTAGTATTTTTTTCTCTCCTGTGGTGCTTTTAGGTTTCCTTAAATCTTCTTAATTAGAGACTATGCCTCACCCTTCTTTCAGATAGTATCACCTGTTACTATACTGAAGCTCTGTTGATGCAGTGGTAAGGTGGGGGAGGGAATATGATTAAGTCAGTTCTTTCTCAAGCCTGTGTCCCTGGGCTGTGATGCCCACAAGTGTTTATGAGCTTTTTTCTTTTCTTTTCACTCTTCAGATGAAACAAGCAGGCTAGTGGGGCTGTATTTGAGTAATTTTCCTTCTCCCATGTGGAATAATGCCCTGGTACTCTCTTCCCCGACCAAAACAAGTTCCAAAATTGCTTTTAAAAAAAAGAAAAAAGAAATTAGTTCCTTCCATGTTTAATATGTACCAGGCACTCTTCTAAGCACTTAGGATATACCAGTGAATGAAATAAACAAAGCTCCGTCTTGGTGGAGCCTATATGATTGTTTTCTTAGTCAATTCTCTTGCCTAAGTACTAAAACTTATTTCGCTTCCCTACAACTTCTTCACATTCCTCACTCAGTGAGCATATGGTCTGGATCACCACAGGGGAATGAGAAGTAATCAGATGAGAGCATTTTGTCTTAAAAACTTCAAAACAACTACAAAGCCAAAACCAATAAGTGAACCCCCATCCTTTCTTGCCTCTTTCCTTCCTATTATCCAGAAAGTTTCCCCTGGATGTTTTTTTTTTGATGTTCCCAAGCTGGTGTCTGTTCTCACTTTCCAATTCACAATACTTCCTACACTCTGTGGAATATTTGCTATAATTCAACAACATGGGTTTGAACTACAAGGGTCTACTTATATGTGGGTTTTTTTTTTTTCAATTGACTTGCTCAGTGCCACTGATCACAGTTCGATTAAACCACGAAGTTCAATTGACCCTGGCAGTTCAAACCTGCCTTGTTCAAGGTTTGACAGTGATGAATCTATGCAGGCAGAAGGCGGACTTAAATTATATGCAGATTTTCTATCGTGTAGGTGGTCTGCACCCTTCCCCAGCTTTGTTCAAGTGTTAGCTGTATCTACCTTCTGAGAGGATAGAGACATTCTCTTCCTCACAGTCGGCATACCTAGTGATGCTTGGAAACCTCTGGAGAAGGAACTATAAACAACAGGAGGGATTTTTCTGCAGACGGCCCACCTAACGTACTCTGGAGAAAGGGGGCATGTTCCATGATGGGTCTATATGATGGTGGCTTTTGGCTCCCCAAGCATCAGCACTGGGCAGATGCTGAGCGGACTCACCTCAGGCTTCTGGGCCCTGCCTTCATGGGTTCTGGAAGAAAAAAGTTGAAATTTAACTTAAAGAGAGGTTGCCAGTGTTGTGGAGAGATTAATTCTAAGACCCACAGAGCCAATTGAGATTAATCACGAGCCTTTATTAGCCAGTCAGCGACTGACTCTCCACCACGCAGGGTTAGAGGAGATCAGACCCGGGGTTTTAGAAAGAGGCAGTTATAAAGCCTCTGACTACATCCTAGAACAAAGCAAGTAAGTTACAAAAAGCAGGAGCTGGCCATTAATGTCCTTCACAAAGATAAATGTATCCGGGGAATTGCTAGATCAAACATAGCCTAGCAGACAGTCTTGTTATCTGTATCCTGGAATGTTGCGCTCTTCCTGGGGGTTGGCTCCTGGAGATATCACCTCCTTGTGACTAATTTACTGGGAAGTTTTCACCCTTACACCAGGAAGGTTTCTGGGATCCCGAGTGACCTCTCCCTGCTCTGCCCGTTAGACCCTTCCCTATGTTAGCCACCTCTATCCCCACTGGCCAGGCCTCCCAAGCTCTCAGCCCCCAACCCTCGCAAGAAGCAAAGAGGCCTGAAGATGGAATCCCACTTGCCAGACAAGCTCCTCCTTCACAGTGAGGACTGTACCAAACTGCAGGGTGGTGAGGTGATCGTAGTCATAAGAATAGGAACGATATTGATGACCATGAAGGTTTCACTAACCTAAGCCCCATTTATCATCGATTATTTATGGAGCTACTAATATTGAGTAACAAGGTTTGCTCTGAGAACTGGAATGAAGAGTTTTGAATGGTGTCAAGAGCTAATGTTAAAGAATGGGCCAGACCACTGGTGCAGTCAGCACATGGGCCTTGCCAGCCCCCAGAGTGTCCAGCGCCTTGGAAGTGCCCACTCAGGTCAGATAGACACCTAGCTCCCAAATCCTTCTCCCCTCTGGCAATCACCAGTTTGTTCTCTGTATCTGTGAGTCTGTTTTCGCTTAGTTTGTTCGTTTCTTTTGTTCCTTCGATACCGCATACAAGTGAAGTCATATGATATTTATCTTTGATTTATTTCCTTCAGTATAATACCCTCTAGGTCTATCCATGTTGGTGCAAATGATAAGATTCCATTTTTTTTATATGGCTCAGTAATATTTCATTGTAAATATGTACTTTCGATGGGCACTTAGGTTGCTTCCATATCTTGGCTGTTGTGAATAGTGTTGCCGTGATCATAGGGGTACATAGATCTTCACGAACTAGTGTTTTGGTTTTCTTTGGATAAATATCCAGAAGTGCAATTGCTGGGTCAAAAGGTAGAAGGTATATTCTGCTGTTCTGGGGTGAAATGCTCTGAAAATATCAATTAAATCCATCTGGTCTAGTGTATCATTTCGGACCGCTGTTTCCTTGTTGACTTTCTGTCTGGAAGATTTATCCATTGGTGACAATGGGCTGTTAAGGTTTCCTACTCTGAGTATATCTCCCTTATATTAGTCAATTAATGCTTTATATTTGTAGGGGCTCCTGTGTTGGGTGTATATATTTTTACTAGGGTTAAGTCCTCTTGTTGTGTTGATCTCTTTGTCATTATGTAATGCCCTTCTTTGTCTCTTATTATAGCCTTTGTTTTAAAGTCTATTTTCTCTGAAGTATTGCTACTTCAGCTTTTTTTTTGTTTTCATTTACATGAAATACTTTTTTCTATCTTTTTATATTCAGACTGTGTGTGTCATTTGATCTAAAGAGGGTCAGTTGTAGATAGCATATATGGGTTTTGTTTTCTTGTCCATTTAGCTATGTCTTTCGATTGGAGCATTAATCCATTTATATTTAATGTGATTATTGATGAGTACATAATAATCACATTACTTGTATTTCTGTTTTTTTATGTCCTTCTTCTTTTTACAGAAGTCTCCTTAACATTTCTTGTAATTCTAGCTTGTTGGTGATGCACTCCTTTAGATTTTTCTTTTCTGGGAATCTCTTCTCTCACCTTCAGTTTTAATTGATAGCCTTGCTGGATAGAGTAGTCTTGGTTGTATGTTCTTGTTTTTCATCACTTTGAATATTTTGTGCCACTCCCTTCTGGCCTACAAAGTTTCTATTGAAAAATCAGCTGACATTCTCATGGAATTACCTTTGTAAGTAACTAGCTGTCTTTCTTTTGCTGCTTTTAAGATTTTCTCTTTGTCTTTAACATCTGTTGTTTTAATGATGATGTATCCTGGTGTGGGTCAGTTTGGGACTCTTTGCACTTCCTAGACTTGTATGTCTTTTTCCTTCTCCAGATTAGGGAAGTTTTCTGTCACTATTTCTTCAAATAGGTTCTCAATCCCTTACACTTTCTCTTCTTTTTCTGGTACCCCTATGATGCAGATGTTGGTACATTTGATGTTGTCCCAGAGATTTCTTAAACTTTCTTCAGTTTTGGATTTTTTCTTTTTGCTGTTCCGATTGGGTGTTTCCTGCTACCTTGTCATTCAACTCACTGATTCAGTCCTCTGTTTCATCAAATCTACTGTTGATTCCTTCTAAAGTATTTTTCATTACAAATTATCATATTCTTAATTTCTGACTGGTTCTTTTTCATGGTTTCTTTGTCCTTTTTTTTATGCTTACTATCTCTCTGTTAAAGTCCTCAAAAAGATCATCTATTCTCCCCTTAAGTGTATAGAGCATCCTGATGACCTGAGTTTTGAACTCTGACTCTGGTAAGTTGCTTGCCTCCATTTTGTTTCATTTTTTTTTTCTGGAGTTTTCTCCTATTGTTTTATTTGAAGCATGTTTCTTTGCTTTATTATTTTAGTTGCTTCTTTATTTTCATTTTTATGTATTAGGAAGATTTATTATATCTCCCAGCCTTGGCCAGGTGGCCTTATGTGGTAGGTATTCAGTGCCACAGTCTCCCTGATCATCTATACCAGGGGCTCTAGGCATGTTCCTTGTGTAGTTGTGTTTGTTCTCCTATTCTAGCTAAATTTTGATTGCTGTTAGTATGTCATTGGATGGGATTGACTCTCAGGCTGACTGGCTATGGGGCTTGGCCACACCCACACCCACAGGATATGAGCTACTGTTTGGGAGCTGACCCCATGAAATAGGATTCACCCTGGCGAGCTTGTATTTCTGCTGAGACCATCCTTTGGGTGTGCCCCTTATGGGGCTAGTCAGATGGTGCTCTGTTGTGGTCTGATGCCAGCTTCCAGGTGTTTTGGTTCTGGAGCCTCTTAGGAGGGGCTCCCATGCAGGCCAAGTTCAGTCACTGCCTTTGATTGTTCGGGTACTGGTAGGGGCTACAAAGCAATTCACAACTGGTTGCTGCCTATGCTGGATCCAGGGGCAAGTGGGAGAGACCACGCTGCAAGCCAAGGTCGGTTATGGTTACCCCCAGACCCCGGCCTGCGACAGCTCAGCAGAAAGACCAGTGTACCTCAAGGGCTGAGACTTTCTGCCAGTTGCCCATAAGTCTCTGCAGCTGTAAGAGCCTTTGGTTGGTATAGGAATTGGGTGGAGCGGGGACCCAAGGAGTCACTGGTGTAAAGTGTGAAGATTTCACCCAGCCAATGCAGAATCAGGTTTTGTTCCAGTGCTGAATCTGCGCTTCCTATAAAAGTCTCACATTGCAGCAAGGCCAGCTGCTGCCTGCCTCAGGCCCACAGACACCTAAGATCTGTTCATAAAATACTATAGCTTGGGACTTGGCTTGTGGCCCGCCATTGAAAGTCTTTCACACGTGGGTCATGCAATCGGAGGGCTGCTATTTGCTGGTGAATTCCCAGCCCAGGGACAGCACAGGGTGGGGCTGTCTGCCCAGCAATGGGCTCACCACAGGAAATTTGTGAGTGGGGTGTTGTGGAGTCTGAGGGAGATATGGGGTGGAGTGAGCCAATTTTGTCTGGCCATTGCTGAGCCCATAGGCTCCCACAAAATTCACATATTACAGCAAGGCCAGACACTATGCACTGTGGGCCCACAGACCCAGAAATTCACCCAAGAGACACTGTAATTCAGGCCAGCATCAGTGGCCCACCACTGAAAGTCTCCCCCGTAATATTAAGGCTGCAAGCTGAGGGCTGCTGCCTATTAATATTCGGCCCAGGGAAGGTGCAGGGTGGATCTGGCTGCCTGGCAATGGGCTGGCTGCAGGAAATTTGTGGGTTAGGTGGGGTGGGGTCTCAGTGACATGCGGTGTAGGATGGCCTCAGAACTAGCCATGTGTGGGGTGGGTTCAACATAGGCAAGATGGCACCCTGTAGTTTGCCCAGAGGGTTCAACAAAGAAGCACTGGCGCTGTCCCTCCAGCCCTTGCTCCACTGCCACATAATTCAGTCTTTCCAAATATGTCTCTTGCATCTCCCAAGCTGCTGACCCTCCACTGGAGCCCAAGGTGAGTTTCTGCAAGTGAGTGAGTCTGCATGGGCCCTTTAAGAGGGATGCTTGGATTGTTAGTTTCTTTCATCTCACCTAGATGGCTGGTATCCCCACTGATTTTTATAGTCATATTTTATGAGGACTTCTCTTCCCAAGACTGGAACACTGGGCTGGGGTGCCCCTGTGTGAGGCTAGGGCCCCTGGTTCCTTCAGAGGGGGCCTCTGCAGCCACAATATCCTTCCTGGTGCTCAACTGCCACTCACAGGTGCGGAGCCTGCCCACTTTGTGTCTCCATCCCTCCACCGGTCTTGGTGTGGCTTTTTCTTAGTATCCTCAGATGTATATGTTATGATCAGCTAGATTTCAGGTGGTTCTCAAAGTTGTTTGTTTTATAATTCAGTTGTAATCGTAATGCGATCATGGAAGGAAGCAAAACCTGCTTTTACCTAGCCTGCTATCTTGACCAGAACTTGGAAATACACTTTTTAAAAAACTGTTTTCTAAATATACACAAAAATATACAAGAGCTTTTCTTCTATATTATTGTCATTAATATGACCCAGTTTCAAAATTCAAAGTCTCTTAGCCACTCTCCGAAATTCACATTTCCAGTAAATAAAATTTAATTGGCTCAGCCTGAGTCAAGTATATAACCAAAAGTGTGGCATTCGACCACACAAACATGTCCTCTTAGGCTTTTGAGGCCCTCCATGGTGTTTTGAGGCCAATTCCAGAGGAAGGAAATTATAATTTTATTGTATTTTATCCCTTGGCCACCTGCTGCCTATAATGACTCAACTGTCTAGATTCTGGACTCTAAACAGGAACACCAAGACATAGTTGCAAGGCTGAAAATCTCTGCATTATGTTCAGTTGTCTCCCATTGAGGAAGTACTTGGCATTAATTATACATGTCAAGTGGACAGGCCTATAACTTGTATATGAAAGTAAATAACATATTTTGAAAAATGTGTGTTCCATGCCAGTGTCTATCAGAATTGTCATGAATTCTAAACTAAGAGTCTATATGTTTATCAAAGTTTTACTACAGTACTAATTTCCTGTGCACATACTATATGGAGAGAAATTGTGTTTATGGGGGAAAAATGAGAGAAGCAATATACATTCCTTTGAATTAATCACATGAGCCATTTTGTTCCAACCTTGTTTTGGCATAGTTATAGTTTGTATGTCCAAACTCAGAACCACCACTAATGTTTGGTACAGGTTTTCTAAGCTTTCTCTCCAGTCCTCTCCATATAAACAAGGGTTTTCTTCCAACTTGATTTTTGCCTTTGATGAGACAAAAGCCAATTTTTTTTTTTTAATTCAGCAAGGCTTACTCTTTAAGCAGCTTCCAGAAGCAGTATATGTACTCCAAAAGGATTCATGGGCATCACTAAACTCTCTTCAGTGGCAAGAACAAGGGGAAAAAAAACATCCAGATGGCTATGCTGGAAGTCTTTTCTCACTTCTGGGTCTACCCAGGGATGGATTTCTGGTCAGATGAATGCTACTGGACTCTTTTCGAGGCATTAAATGTAATTAGATGTTTATCGTTATGGTTAAAAGACTCTGCTGAGTGGCTATCAGGGCACCATCTGTACAACTCATCACATTCGCTAGGGAAACCCTGAAATGTCCATCCAAAAATCTGTGTGTCACTTGCAGACATTCACAATACCTGTCAAAAATCTTTGTGTCCATTGGGAAACTTGCTTACAGATGGTTGATATTAAAGATGGAAATGCTTTATCTGTGGGTCAGAATTCCACATTATGGTATTTGTACTTATTTAAAACAATCAGTTTTGAATAAGGTTGAAGAGTAATACATTTTCTTACATCTTTAACAATACTATCTGTATTACGTGGGCATTTGCAGACAACAGAAAGTGATACAGATAATCTGAAAGCAAAAGAGAATTTATGGGAATGATACTGGAATACTAAAGCACCAGGCTTAAAAACTTTACAGGTAACCCAGTGAGCTCTGGAGGGCTACACAGAAGGTAACCAGCAAAGCTCACACAACTCTAACAGTCACTGTATTGTCACTATAAGGTAATACCTGTTGGCCATGTCTATGTCATAGCTTTACTATCTGATTTTATTGCAATGGAGAGAGAGGCCATGTCTCCTCTAGTTTATACAGAAGGAGGTGACCACTGCCTTCATGTATGAGGTCTCCAAATTAATATGAGCATATAACTAAGAAGCATGTCTGAAAGCGGAATATCCCCAAAATGGCAAATATTAACTAAGTCATTTTACTACAGATCAAATTCCTCTATGACAGCTGTCTTCCAATTATATTTGGAAAAATCATTTCTGATCCAATCATTAGCTGAGTATATGTTCAGTTTGTTAGCAAGGAATTACAGGGAAATCTTGGGAATTTTAGATGAAGTAGTATATTTTACCTGACTTTTTGAGAGCAATACCATAACAGGAAAAAATATGTTCTTTTTCAGGTTAGAATAATGGTCTCAATGGGCCATTTTCACAACACATATAAGAGTTTTAAAGGTTTCATTATTTTTTTATTTACTCATTTCCTCTGCATCTGTTAGATGTTTATATGTCACTATGTAAAGTGATTGCAGGTAGATAACAAAATATTTTGTACAGTCTCTACTTAGTCTAATTAGGAAAATAAGATATTTCTATCCAAAACATTTAGTAATCAGGATAATATAAATTACATACTTGGAAGAAAGTCAATTAAAATCCTATATATCCTGATGCTTACTTAGGAGTACCTCTGTATACAGACAATATTCAGTTTCCAACAAGTCTTTCTGGGCTTGGAAAATAGATATGGCAGAAAAGTCAACTTAATTTTATCCTTCCCATCTGCTACGTAATAATTTGCCAAAATGTTAAAAATTTGCTCCTTTACCAGGATATTTAGATATAGCTTATCTAGTCCTACCATCCTGTCCCCTCCTTTTTCATCTTATTAACTCAGGCCACCCTCCAAGATTCAAATCAGATGTAACTTCTGTAGGAAGAATTTCTTGATATACACTCCATGGGTTAGGTATCTTTAATCTGTTTTCTGGACATCCTGTGCCATGTCTTCTTAATGACACTGTACCCTAACTACTTAGGGAACTCATGTCCATCCCTGCTCCCCTACTCCAGTTCACCCACCCCTTGAATAGGAGGAAAAGTATCAATAGGACTCAAGGACAAATGGAATTCTGAGACATACATGTAAACCAAGATACCATGGTTGACATTTACAGTTGTGGGTGTGGTGAATAAAAGAATTATAAAAAGAATATAATGGGAGAAAATGCTGACTATTGGAGATTTGGAAGGTTCCAGAAGTACTGAACAAGTTAAATAATGACCCCTTTGCAAAATCCAGTGTTTCTCTCCTTTAGCATGTGTAGCTGATTATCAACTGCACCACAGCAAGACTTGTGGATTCACATTATTTTATCTCAATGTAGAATAGATAGGAAAGGTTCAGGCTCTACACTTCTATGGAAAAATCAGGGTAGCACTGGCCCCTATTGTACACATTCCTGCATAGTCTCCCTCATCAGTGATTTTAACAGAGATTTAGTATAAAGAATCAATGAATAAGATAAAAGGAGTAAAATGGCAAAAAGTAAACAGTGGTAACTGCAAGAAGCACCTTCTGCCCTAGGGTACCAAGAACTTAGAAGCTTAGAAGAAAAGAAATGACATAGACCTCTAAGAAGGGACACTACTAGCTGACACCAGTACCTTAGGAGTCCAGGGAAGGCTGCCCGTAGAGCTGAGACTCAGATTTATGAATAGGGACACCAGCTGGCTAGTGTTGGCAGTTTGGAGAGATTTGATGAGGCTAGTACAGGGAATTTGGAAAAGGACATAGAACCTGGAGCCACCTGCTCCTGCTGGAACCAATTGCTGTGTTCAAAATGCAATACTCATTAATACTAGGGTGGCCCTGATGGGATGAGTAAACAAAAAAGAAGAAGCAAGCCCCTTTTCCTCCTGCAGGTTTTCCATTTCTATTTCCCTATGGGAACTAGCTGGCAAAAGGGAGGTAACAGTTTGCAGAGTACCACCCACCGTATGACAAAGCTAAAGCTGAGAGATAAACACTTCATAATTAGTAGGGAAGACAGTAGGCAGTTAAAATAGATGTCTATTCCTCTTCTCTTCATTCTTTCTTAGATTTTAGACTCTCTTAAGGTTAAGTTTTTAAGACTTCTAACTGAGGCCATCCCAGAGATACCGTCACAAGCCTCACAATTACACATTTTTTATCAGACATGAACCAACTTGTCTATTCATTAGAGAATGGCCTCTAATTTGTCAATTTGTCCATTCTCTAAGTTGCCCTACTGATGTAAAAAAAAAAAATTCTAGAGAACGACTAATTTCTTGCTTTCTCTTTCATCACTATTATTTCTGGTCTAATATGAAAAAAATTAATGCAAATTTCCCTTAGTTCCCAGGAACAGGACTTCCCTGGTCTTATCTGAAAATATATGGACCCATTCCAACTCAAAATTCCTGACCCTCCAGATAAAGAATTACCACACTATAAAGGGAATACTGAGTAACATCTCTAGGCAGCCATGAGCTGTTAGTTACATTTAGCTTTCAGACATATTTATCAACTTTTGTTCTTAAAATCTTTGTTTATTCTCTGAATACTTCTCTCTAAGCAGCATTCACCAATACAGACTAAAATAAAAGGTAAGTTTTCCATGAGCCTCACAAGGTTGTACTCAAGCTGAGCGCTGAGCAGTTTTATCAGTGAAATAATGATGAATATGTTTTTTCCATACCTAACACAGCACTGAGTTAAAATCAACACTGCATGACCACTTTTAAAACTCTTCTGACAGCTCTACCCTGTAGCTTGGCCTTAAGCCTGGCTTGTCTTTATGGACTATCAGATTTGTCCAGGGATCCCCAACAAGCAGCAGCCCTCAGAACCTGCAGTTTAGGAAGAAACATTCTTTCCTAACTTTGAATCTGCTAAAGCAATTTCTCCCCCTCTGATTTTTACAATTAGTGACTAATTGATCAGTCAACCATATCTGCAATGAAAGGAAACTAGCTTTGTGGAAGTAACATGGACTGTGTAGAGTAAAAAAAATCAATAGAAAAGGTCCTATATAGTTTATTCTCAATTTTTGGAGAACATCTTTCATACTTTTCCTCAAAAATTGAGCAATATAAAATTGTTCAATTCAATAAATTAACTTTTACAATGACAACCATAGACATTATTAGACCAGTAAACCAGTCTTAGAGACAATTAAAAAATTCTTGACGATCTAGTAGGAATAACACATTATTTTTCATTCAACATTTTAATTTAATCATGGATGGGAGTATCTATATCTCTTCTTCTTGATTTTGTGTTCTGTGATTGCTTTAAGAAACAGAAGACTGCAAAAGCAACACATAAGGTAACATCTTCAAGACATTCTGAGGTTCTTAGTCCAGCCCACTAGAAACCTTTATTTTTCCCCCCAGGACACATATATTTCCCACCTTTGAGTAACGTATACTCTGAAAAAGGAAAAGATGTTAATATATAAAAGTACATTATAAGAGAAGAAATTCTACGTTCCATGTCATATGATTTACTCTGATGTAAGCAGCCATCTCAGGAAGTGAAACTAGTAGCCATTGCCTTATATTTCCCTCTCACCTTTCTTTCACTTCAGGCTTAGCCATTGTGCCTTCCTCACTCATTCTCACCTCATCTCTATTTTTTATCTCAACAAATCTGGAATGAAATTGTGGCTTTTAGGAGAGAAAATAAAGCAGGGAAAAAAATATCAAACCACTAAAAATAATCCTTCATCAGCCACAAAGCATTTTCTTTTTGTCTGTGTTCACAGCTCCTGGCCCATTCTTTAGCCACTGCAGTGAAAACCCCTGTGTTAAAATTGCAATCTTACTGACATACTCCATATCCCTCTTCTGGATTTGTTTTTCTCCATAGCACTTATTGCCACATACCATACTACATATTTACTTGTGTGTCTTGCTTTTTCAGTGTGTGTGTATCCCCTGCCCCACAATAGAATGTAAGTTCCATGAAAACAGAAATATTTGCCTGTTTTATTCACTTAGACTTCTCTATCTCCTAGAGCAGAGTCAGGCCCATGTAAGTTTCTCAATAAATATTTATTAAATTATTGCTGTTAAATGGACTTGTATAGTTTACCCTCAGAACATATCATTGTTGATATTGGAAAAATGTGCTCCAAAATCTAAATAACCTACTTTTAAAAATTAGCCTTTAAAGCACAGCCTACTCAAAAGTAGACGATTCATTTTTTTATTCAATTTTTTCAGCATCTAATTTTTTTAATCAGCAATATAAAAATACTCCATAAATTAATATTTAATAATATCAAATACATAATTTTCTTCTTGGATTTTTCAGCCTGACTTCGATCAAGCAAAAATATTAATAACTTACTAAAGAAACACTCTTGGCTGCTTACTAATGAAAGTTTTCTGTACTTAAATGTTTTAAATGAACACAATCTGGCAACTTTGGTCCATATCTAGTTTTTAGCATTGGATTTTACTGTTTCATTTTTTTCAAATAATTATTTACAAGTGATGAGAACTTCTAAGCCATTTGGACAGATAAATAGGTGATCACAATAAATAAATATATATATATGCACAAACACATATATACATGTACATGTACATGTATATGTATATGTATATGTATGTGCATGTGCAGGTGCAGGTGCAAGTGCATGTGTATGTGTATGTGTATGTGTATATACATACATATATATATATATGTCATTTTAAATAAACCAAAAAAAATTCACAATAATTTAAACACTGGCTGTATGCTCGAAATAACTAAAATCTATATCTTGTCATTCTTCTGTCCTCACCTCCAATAACCCATTCATTTAAGGATTTTTTAAACTCATGTAACTTCACATTTTACAAAACTCATTCATGTATATTATCTTATTTAATTCCCACAGTAACAGTCAAGTATTTTATCAGTTCACTACTGCTGCATAACAAACCTTCAGAAAACTCCAGTGACATAAAACAATAATCATTTACCTTTGCTCATGAGTTGGTGGCATTGGCTGCACTGTTCAGCTGAATTCAGCAGGGTTTATTGGTGCATCTGCAATTATTTGTAGGTCACCTAGACATCTTTGATTACCTTAACTGGGTCCTCTCATGTGCCTGGGCCTTAGCTGAACAAAGTGGGCTATCTTAACTCTGCTCCAGATGCAGCATGTTCTCATCATCAAGGCAGAAGAACAAAAGAAAGAGCAGAAGCACTTTTTCAAGCTTCAGAGTGCATGGTTTGCTACTGTCCTGTTGGCCAAAGCAAGTCACATGGCTGACTCCAAAGTTACTGCGTGAGAGAAAAATCGTTGCTACAGGGATGCCATTAATTATGATCACTAATGTAGTCAATCTACCACAAGTGTATGCTATTATTTTCATTATTTTATATATGAAAAATATTGACAAGGAGAATCAGCCGTATGAATAAGCCAGAAGCTTATGCCTTCTTACTCCAAATATGTTCTTTTTCTAACCATATCTTATATTCAAAGAAGTGGAATTTATTGCCTCTGGAGAAGTAGAACCATTTCTAATTGCTTTGATGCCTCACGTATTCCAAAACAAAAGTTAAGATTACTTACCTTTTTATAAACTGAATAAATGCATATCCTATTTGTTCACACTGATCTCTATTGTTTTTAATTATCAAATTGTTATTGAACCTTTGGGTGTGCATTGTTTGTCCCTACAGCTAAACTGCCACCTCCTTCTAGACAGAAACTCCATGTTCCATGTCTTTGTATTTCTTCCATGTGACTGACATGGTGCTGATACAGGTAGTAGGTGTGCCGCTTGATTGATAAAACTAAAAGAATCTAATGTCAGCTTGATAGAGTTCTCTGCTGGAGAAATTAAAATTAAAAGAAAAAGTAAAAATCAATGTGGAATTGAGTGAAAAGTAAGAGAAAATTTTCAACTGTGCTTATATGAGATAAAAAAGAAATATATTTATGCTTTTTTTTCAAACCCTTAATTCCAGAAAAAAATATATGAATATTTTCCTTATATTTATTTGCTCTGCCTCAGGTTTGAAAAAAATCTAAGATGAAATGCAAGAGCTAATTGGTGAATTAATTCTTTTATTTAGTATAATGGCTACCACAAATGTTTAGTTCAATGAAGTACTCACTTTTCCATTACAAAAATCAAATTCAGGTTTTCTTTACCTCACTCTGAGAAATAACTGGGTTAATGTCAGTCTCTATCCTCTATAGCTTTTTTATTCAGTAACTTTGTCAGACTTATAAAAGGTAATGGTTTAAAGAAATGTGAGGTTTTGTCAAATATTTTCTTTTATGGGTAAGTCTGATTGTTCCTTTCCCTACTATGTCCGAGTCACACTCAGGAAATGAAAGAAGGGAGCTAGAAAGTACTATAATAATTTTTGTAAAAACTCTGAACATACCATCCTCTTTTAGCAATGTGACTTTTAGAAGAATACACCAAATGATGCATGTTGTTTAGTTCCCATTGACAAGACTCTCTATAGAAAAAGGTAATGGAAAAATTCTACAGTGATAAATATATATGGTCATAAATTTTCACATTTCAGTAAAAACTGAAATTCTTTTTTTAATGTTCAGTTTTAGATCTTTAGTTGGGAGCAACTCAAAGCCAAGTCAAAGTATATTGGCACCTAAGAATCCTTGAGAAAGAAAACTTATCTTCCTCATAAATAAGCTTTTCAAAAGGATCCAGTCCATAGTCAAGGCTAACTTCACTGTTAAGGCAACAATTAAGTGGCTATAAACATGAAGAATGTTTCACATTCCTTGTAAGTAGATCTATACTTTTTGAAACATATTGTAATAACACCTGGGGATAATGCTGTTTCCTTCTGACGTAGAATGACATGGCTGAATTGTTACAGCTATGAAAACACTGATCAATAGTGAAAGGTAAACCAAATTTGCTATACAAAATTTGAAATAAAGGTGGATTCAATGGTAGATTATTTTCAACAATAAGACAATTTAGATACTAGAATTTTGAGTTCAGAGTTAGACTCAATCAGTGCTGATTTCTAAATATAAAAAGCATAACCACTACAATAATTAATTTTCTGTGTCAACATTACATGGCAATCAGATAGTGATAAAACATTGTTTCTGGGTCTCTCTGTAAGGGTGTTTCTAGATGAGATTAGCATTTGCATCATTAAACAGAGTAAAGTAGATCTGCTCTCACCAATGTGGGCTGGCGTCAACCCAGCCACTGAGGGCCCAAATAGAACAAAAAGGCAAAAGCAGGGCAAATTCTCTCTTTTCTTGAACTGGAATGTCTGTCTTCTCCTGCTCTTGGACATCAGAGCTCCTGGCTCTCTGTCTTTGGACTCCAAGATGTATTATGTCACTGGCTTTCCTAGTTCTCTAGCTTACAGATCATAGGACTTCTCAGCCCCCATAACCATGTGAGCCAATTCCCATAATAAATCTGCTTTTTAATATGTATCCTATTGGTTCTGTTTCTCTGGAGAACCCTGATTAAATCAGTCACTAAGAAGAATCATTTTGTATGTGCAGATTGACAATTAAACAACTCCTCCCTCTCTCCAACACCACTCATGTGAAATGCAGCAGCTTGGGCAGCTTCACTGTGGAATAACGACTCCATACCACTAAGATGTTTTCCTTCAAGATCCTTCATAAATTGTAATAACAAGCATTTGTGTATATAAAAACTAGACAAGGTTATAGGAAATAAGACTTCCTGGAAGAATTTTTAATGTGTTATAATGAAATACATTTTTGAATGATTGCAGCTCATTGTCACTAGATTTATTTCATGGTAATAATGATTAGGTTGAAAAAGATGCCAAAAATTTGGTGTAATAAGAATTACAACCAGTATGGTTTATTTTAATAAACTGTTTTAAGACTAGAAGTTAGAAGAAATGGGTACTACATTCCTGTTTGCCACTAACAGAAAAGTCATGTAAACTCTCTTGTGGTTCTCTCTTCAGCTCAGTCGGAGTTTGGATGATATGATTCCTAAATCCTTTCTGCCATGGGGATTCACTGACCATTGTCTTATGAGTTTTAGAAAAACTTACTGTGAACTTCATTATTATAATGTCTAATTTTCATCACGCTTTAATTTATTCTCTACGCTAATTTTCATAATTTATTTAATACCAGAAAATATTACCTCCCATTTGATTCACAATGATGATGTGGTTTTTTAAGTCTCTAGTATTTATTTTAATTCCTTAGAGGAGAGCATTAGTAGAAGGACATTATATATTTCAAATACTGGTATATAAAGATTATGACGTTTTTTATGAAATCACAATTCTTATAAAGACAAATTACCTTATTAATAATGAAATGTTAAATTATTTTTCAAGTGATATTTTATTGCTGATAATTATGTAACAAAAGTTGTACTTTCATAAATTGTTACTGAATGATATAGATTAGTGTAAGCCTAGTATAACGAAATTTGATAATCTGATCAAGCAGAAAAATATTCAATATTTTGTCTCACTATGGGCTATAGATTTCAAGCAGTTTGGTCCTATAAAATGTGCAATTTGGAGCTCAAACTGTATTACTACATAATATTTTTTAAAGGTATTGAGAAGACAGAAACTAGAACCAACCAGAAAATTGCAAACTCAGCATTGTGATTTGGCTTGTGGATCTTAAAAGATATTTCCCAGAATTTTAGATGCAGGAACTCAGGTTATTTCAACTGTTCTCTTCAAAACAAAAGTCAGTACAACTGAAGTTCAATTCCAGAGACAGGAAGAGAAGGAAGGAACAAGAATAAACCAATGCATGGAAAAAGATATCTATCATTGCCACAGTCTAAAGAAATAAGCTACCAATTAATCAGCAATAAAATTCATTTGATTAAATTGAAAAATAATGGCTTTCATTCTTATATTTTTATTGTTGTAGTTGTTGGTGATGTTAAGGGGAGAGTTCACCAAAAAAAATTATTATAGCTAGTGGCAGGAAGATGGGGTGCTCTTAATAGCCCAGTGCTTGGGAATAAGACAGGGATTCACTTAGTCTACCAAGTGCCATCTCTAGATGAAGAACTGTGCCTGTAGGAACTTTTTAAGCTTTCAGAAATGTATATCTTCTTCATAGGTGTTACTTTTTTTCCCCTCTTTTCTGTATGACCAGTAGCTAAGACATTAAAACTAGCAGTGTCTAGTTCCCATCTTGGCACGTGACAAGAAAGTAAGTTGATTCTAGAGGAAGTACTGGGAAGGCTAGGGAGATAGTTCCACTTCATAGCCAATTCCTGGGGAAGCACATACTAAGGAGTAGATGGGCTGAGTCCAAAGAATAAAAGGGGATATGGGCCCAAATTCAAAAAGTAGGAGGATTTAGCAGGAGAAAAGTTTTTGGAGGGGACATGCAGCCTAAAAATGGCCATAGCAATCTTAGAAATTGTTTGAGATCAGTCCAGAAAATCAGTTTGCTATGAAAGTAAAGTAGCATTTTCCTTCCAAGGTTTACAACTCTTATTATTTACATACATCTATATTAAAATTCTTCCATGGCTATGTTCCCTCCAGGGACTTCCCTATTCTATCACACCTCTAACACACACTGCTGAAAGCCAGCTCTGGATTTCACCTCAATAAAAATTTTCACAGTTTGAATTTGCAAAGCAGTGACACTAATTCCCTCTAAGGCACCAACCACCTACAGAGAAGTGAGAAAATGTGTATTTTTTTAAATTTCTGAAATCTAAATAGCAAATATGGCACACACACATATATATACATACATATACAGAAATACATGCATACACTATATATGCGCATATATACACATGCGTGTTCACGTGTGTGTGAGTATATGTGTATGTATGTACACACACATATGCTAGAACATGTCAAGGAAGTGACAGAATCAAGAGGTTTGTAGTATTCTCCTAGGACACTCACCTTGCCTCTAGGTAGAATTAAATCCAAAGCATTCCACACCATACAAAACTGAAAACTAAAGAAAAATAAACCAGAAGCTTCATTTCAAATGGTTTTCAGGGGGGGAAAAAAATATTTTCATCGCCTAAACATAGCTACAAGTCTTGGAAAAGCAATTTATGGCCATAGCACCTGGTCTTCCCAGGTGGTCTCCCATTCAAGTACTAACCAGCCCTGACCCTGCTTAGCTTTCATGATCAGGCATCAGGCTTATTCAGGGTGGCATTGCCATAGGCCATGGACTATGGCTCCACTGAGGTGTGAACCCAGGAAGGAAAAGCAATATTATCCAGGAGTATTGCTGCACAGAAACCACGCATTGCTAACTTTGTGTAATAGCCTCTTAAACATGGTTGACAACATGCTTCAAGTTCAGAGAAAAGGAAGGAAATCACAATTGTGAAAACAGAGCCCAGTAGAGCATGAAATGATATAAGACTATACTCCCCGAATATGCCCTCTTCGTGTGATTCACATAGAAGTGGTAATGAGTAGAGTAACATGACATAAACTAGGTAACCAACACTAATCTAATCTATATTTAGTAAAACTCACCTCCCTTCTTTTATTTTTATTTTTTACTGGCAACTGAGAAGAATTTCTTGCAACTAGATAACTAACTTAGTGATAAACACCAAAAAAAGTTTATATTCTTAAAAACATTCAGTTTCTATTATATCATTTCACGACATTCTTCTTAAATGTGATCAGGTCTTTAAAATAGTTGTGTAGTTTGTGCCATACAGAAATGCACTTGGCCAAGATGGTATGAAAACACAGAAATGCAGCCCTCAATCTCTTCAAGCCAAATGCCCTGACAAGGGGCTGCCTCTGCCAGAAAGGAGGGGAACTTTTATCTAATTCACCTACAGGCACCGAGAGGTTAACATCACATCTGCTCCAGCCTTCTACAGTGATACTTAAACCTCCTCCTTTTTCTAGCTTCTCTTCTTTTTCTCTACCTACCTGTAAGGCAAACTCTTTGGTCACCTATTTTCTTGACCACTGCTGGCCAGTTTCCACAGAGTCTGACTTGATCCAGAAGTTCTTATATTGGTGTTGGCCATACATTTTAACGCCATTATTTTTGCTTCTGCTTCTATTGTGTTAGCCACAGCTCTTGCAGCAATGGGGCACAGATCTGCCCATAGCGAAGGGCAACACAGGCAACAGACAGAAGACTGCATTCTCAGGGCAGGAACCAGTGCCAGTGACAAGAGGCAGGAGCACTGCAGTGTCTACCTGATGGACACCTTCAGAAGTGCAGCACTTCCTTTATGGCCTTCAGCCTCCTTAGGAGTGCAACATCCTCCAGGGACTCCAAGAAATAGTTGCAAGCAAACTTAAAGAAAGAATGGAAAACATCGCATAGTGAGAGCAAGTAAACCAAAAAATGTGGACATGACCATATTTGGGAATCTAGTTTGACCCCTCCGCTAGTTTCATCTAGAAAACAATTATATTTTTGTACCAAGTTTATATAAAGTATATGGTGAAATATATCAGAAGATTGAGTTCAAAACATTTACTTAGGCAACAACTTGTACAACTGTGACCAGTGAAGAAATGATACTGTAAAGTACCTCAATGGCTAGGCTATGGAATATCAAAGAAACATTAAAAATGTCTAAAAAAGTTAAAAGAATATGATATCATATATGGAAAGTAGACATAATTGCCTACAGAAAGAGACAGACTAGTTATAAAATACAGTGTGTATATTCAGGAGATGGAGATATAGATTCAATAGGTAACTATCCTCCAAAGAGTAAGACTACCTTTATAGTCTGAATTTAATCTAGTCTGAATTTGAGAGAGGTACTCTCTAAAATTAAACAAATCTATTTTCATCAAGTGAGCCTTGTGATTAAATGTGTCAGCTTTGTCTGTTGCCGACAGGGAAAGAATATGCCGATCTGCTAACGAATAATTCAATCCTTGCTTCAGTCTTATCTCTCACTGCAAATGAGTAAATTCATATTCTATTTCATACATCTCTCTCTTTTTATTGAAATTGTCACTGCTGAGGTGGGGTGAAATCCAGCACCACCCCAGTGGCCTGTGGGAAGAGAAGGAGATAGATAGTGGGTGGTGGTGTTGTGTTATTCCCTGGTTCTTCCCCACCGACACAGTAAAGAATTACAGGTCAGCGAGATTTAGAAAAAATAAGATTCATTGGAATCATACTTTAGAAAGAGAAGGGTGGCGCCAAGGAAGCCTGCAGCCCCATCGTACCTGGGAGGTGAAGAGATAAGACAGCACACCCCAAAGGAAGGGGCCAGCCTCCTGCCAGGAACACTGCAACAATACAGAGAAGAGAAGATCTGTGTATGTTTGGGCTGTGATGGGAGGTCCTAGATGACCGCTATGTGAGGTCACCTTGACTGACAGTTGGCTGCTATATAACTGCCTACTGCGCATGATTTGACCCAGAATCCAATCTGCTGTGATCAGATTCATGAACTTCCAGGCACAGTCATGATATTATGATGATGGTACAATGAGGCTGAAGTTAGGGACAGTACTCTCTGATCATGTGCCTGCGTTTGCAGCTGGTTTAGCCAGCAGTGTTTATGGCCTTTGTGCCCTAGGATGTGGAGTACTATATAACCCTAAAAGGGAGGCATTTCTGGGAGGCCTTTAAGGAAGGTCTTCAAGGGAAGTTTCTGTGGTTACAGAGTTGGACCTTGGCTCCTGTCGCTGGTGCCTGACTAACTACCTAACAAAATGAAGCCATTTCCTAAGGTCTAATTACCTCAGAGTTCTAACAAGACCAAATTTCTGGCCTTGCAAAGGTGAAGACTAGACCCTGGAATGTGATGAATCGACCACTACATTCTCTCCTAAACAGCAGCTGGAGTTCCTAACGAACATGACAACATCATAAACCTGGGCCACCAACACATGCTTCTCTCTGAATTTCATGTGTTTGTTTTCATAATATTTTCATCTGGTATATTTACCAGAAGATATTTACCACTTTAGCTAGCAATTAGGGGACATATGTAGTTTATACACCTAGTGAATAATTTAAGTAAACTTCAAGTATTTCTATGGAAGGTTGAGGGTGATGTTTAAAAACATAAAACAGGAAGAAATGAGAATCCAATACCTTTTGCATCATATGCAAAACATTTTCCAATAGTCAAGAATGACTTATCATTCTTATTTAATCAAAAGCTAGCACAGTCTATAAAGTCCTGTTTTATGAAAGAGACAGAAACCATTCCGGATCAAAGGTAGCTTAAGCAAGAATTTTTTAAATTTTATATCAGGAATATTGATCTCAATTTCTAATTGAAGAGCTAAGGTGTTAAATACAGAATTGATGAGGACTGCACTTAAAAACCTTAGAATTGAGAAATTGTCTTTACTGAGAATTCTCAGCAATTAGTGTAGTATTAAAGATCTAATATTCCCTTTTCTTCCCAAAAAAGGTATATTTGGTCTTCCTCCTTGTTTTTAGCACAGACCTCCTAAAACCCTTGGTATTGCCTAAGGGCTAAAAGCCATAAATGGGTCTTGTTAGGTTAATGAGGTGACTTTTGGAAAGCACTTAAAGATGGGGGCTGGTAACCAGAGGTGCCAGCCTTGGGACTAGAGGGTTGGAATATTCATCCTCCCCAACCTTGGGAGAGATGGAGGTTGGATCAATTGCCAATGGCTAATGATTTTATCAGTCCTGCCCATGTAATAAAGCCTCCGTAAAAACCTCAAACAACAGAGTTCAAAGAGCTTCTGGGTTGATAAACACACAGAGATTTAGAAAAATGGCTAATTCCAAGAGAACATAAAAGCTCCACACCCCTTCTCGCATACCTTGCCCTGTGCATCTCTTCTATCTGGCTGTTCCTGAATTATTTCTTTTTATTATAAATCGGTAATCTGAAAAGTAAAATGTTTCTCTGAGTTCTATGAGCCTCTCTAGCAAATTAATTGCACCCAAGGAGGAAGTCGTGGGAATCTCAGGTTTATAGCCAGTTGGTCAGAAGCACAGATGGCAATCTGAAGTTGTGATTTGTGTCTGAAGTTCAAGGAAGGGGTCATTGAAATCTCCAGTTTGTAGCTGGGGAAGAGGGGAGGGATCAGAAGGACAGATAATAACCTGGGATTAAGACTGACTCCTAAAGTATGTATGTGGGAAGGCATCTTGTGGTAAGAGATCAACTCTTAACAGGTGGCAATCTGGTGCTATCTTTGGGTAGGTAGTGTCAGAATTCAGTTAAATTGTAGGACATCAGCTGATGTCTGGGAATCATTTATTGGTATGCAAAAGCCTAACCTACCCTACACACACACACACACACACACAAACATTGGAATTGGATACAGGAACCCCAAAATACCTATGCTCAGGTAAATCAGCACACATTGTCTAGAGGTCCTGATAAGTGACTGTGCCATACGTTGTACACTTACAATTTTCATACAGACCATTGGGCAAAAATATGTCTGATATTTCTTTCTAATCACAGAGAATTTACCTATCTAAAAAAAAATCAACTAAAAGCTATTAAACCAATTTGCAGAATCATCACCACTGGCTTCTGGCTTTGTTTCAGTGAGGAATAAAATGAAAATAACCAAACCAAACAATCTAAGGTTTCTTCTATATCTAACTATCTAATAGCCTCTAAGACCCGAAAACTGGGAGGAATAGTTGAATAACATTAGTGCCCTAAAGAAAAAAAAAGAAAAAAACATTTGGAAACACATTACACAATTATGGCCAATAACATTCTCAGTTGACAGTTTTTCACCAAATGTGATTCTATGATAAAATTCTCCTGCTAATAGCAATTGAATTTTCAAAGTACAATCAATAGTGGAATAATAAATGGGGTTTTTACTTACTTCTTCATGAATACCCTCATTATCTCTTATAACTTTAATATTAAACTTTTTAAGTTTAAAAGACAAATGACATTTTAAAATAAATACCATCTCCTGTTTTTCTACATATATAATTAATATCTTATAACATTTTACTAAAGTTAGAAATAGCAAAATAAAAATTATCTGCTCTATCTTAAATGACTCCTACAAAGATCAAAGATATTCACTAAAATCTCTCAGTCTCTTTTTATAAAAAGTAGATCATTGTTATGTAAAATTAAACATTCATAAATATTCTTTTATTGCTTATATTTTCCTTTTAACAATATATCTTAAGCATTTAAATGTGTCATTAAATATTATTAAACATGACTTTAATAACTATAATACTTTATTCAATTCTTTATAGTCATACATTGTTTATTTTAAATATTTCAATATTATAAATCATGCTTCAATAGAGATTCCTGTACATAGATTCTTCAGTGGATCTCTTTAGATGTTCTAAGAATTTCTACAGAAATTACTGAATCACAAGTGCCAAGATTTTTACGCTCCTCTGGCATATTGTGGAATTTTCCTCCAGAGTAGTCATAATTGCTCACTAGCCAAAACTGGGTATTACCATTTTTCAAAGCATGCAAACATAGAAATTTTGAACTATTAACATATTTCTATTTATTTTGATCTGCTTATCCTTGGGGTTAAATATTTTTCCCATGTTTATTATCTAATTTTCTTCTTGTAAATTATTTGCTCATATTCGTGACCTAGTTCTCTGTTTAGAGTATTTGGTTTTTTTTTGTACTGATCACTAGCACTGTTTTTAATTAAAGATACCATACTCTCTTTCACAAATGTTCAAGATACTTATACCAGTTTGCCATGTACCATATATATATTTATTTTTCAGACATTTTTAGTAAAAATCTCATTATTTACTTATTTTTTCTTTGACTCTACATTTGGAAAATACTTTCCTACCCTGAGATCAGAAACATATTTAAATTTATTTTCTTCTATTTTTCAGTAGTTTCTTTTTTTTTTTACCTTTAACTCTATTTATATTAAATTTATTCTGCTATGAAATCTGAGATAGAAAACTAATTTCACCTTAACTCCAGGAAGCTTATCAATTGTTAAACTAATATGTTTATTAATCCCACTGATCTGAAAAGCTAGTGATTCATTCATTCAGCATGTTATTGTATGCCTATTCTCTTTACTTTTCTGTCATATGCAGCATTTTTATATAATCTGTGATCTGTATGTAAGCTTTATTTGGATCCATTAATCCATCTGCTAACCTTAGGCCACTATCCTTTTAACTTATTGTAGCTTTATATGTCATTTAAAAACTTTCTCTGCAATTTTTATCAGCAGTAGTCTTTAGTCATCATTTGATTTTAATTCTGGATCAGTGTTTATTGATAATGCCTTTTTTCTTACATTTCCTGCAAAGATTGGTTAGGTTATATATGGGAGATGTATAGACTTTTATTAATTTCAAATTTTAGCATATTTTGATCAAAGAATACGGCCTTAAAACTCCTGGTTTGGAAAATTAATGCCTTTGTGGCCTAATTTAAGAAACTTTTTGCAAGTGTTCTATGGAATTGTAAAAGGAAAGTATATTCTCTGTGGCACAGAAAGTTTGTTAACTACCTATTAAATTACTCTAGAAAACGTGAATAATTTTCAAATCATTAGTTTAAGTTATTCCTTTTTCTTCAACAAATGATTATTGAACTCTGCAAGGCATGGGGTAAAAGGGGGGCAAAAAGCTATTCAGCCCCTGTCTTCAAATGTGAAATGAATATATTGATGTTTATCTGAGTGACATACATTCCGGTTTTAACTTTGTTTTTCTCCTCTCCATTCATTAGCTCTCACTGTTGTTAACTCTTTTTTTTCCCTTCTGCATTTAGGTAGTTTCTCAGTTTTATCTGCTCATCGCTGATGTGACTTTTTTCATGTTGTTCATTTTGATTTTTTCTGTTAATAATGGGTTGTGATTTTAGACCCCAGATAGTCATTCCTTATTTCCGCAATGTCTGCTTTTATATACACTTGTTTTCTTTCTATGAGTTTCTACTCTTTCGTCTTGACTACATATTCTAGCATCATATTAAGAATACCAAGCAATCTTCTGTGTCCTAGAGTATAAATTTTTAGAAAATTTTGAAAATTTTAGAAAACTTTCAGACTTTTCTGAGTTTATAAGATGTGGTTACCTTTCTTCTGCTTTATTTATTCTTAGGGTTTTTTTTTTTTTACTTTAGTCATCTTTAAATAAAATAAGTCGAATTCAATTCTTACCATTAGAGAAAGTTTGTGTTTTGCTTTCAGCTCCAATCACTTTGTCACTTAATGTAACAATTGAGTTCTATTTTTAGAACCTACAGCTGGAAAATAGACCAGGAATTTTCAATCCAATTTCCAGTTTCTAGAAAACATATATCATCAACTCTGCTACACTGAGGTAGAATCTTCTAAACACCCAGGAAACCCATCAATAAAGCAATAATCAAATAAATTATGGTACATTTATTGTATGGAATACAATGCCACTGTTAACATGAATTAGGTGGCTCTGTTGCAGGGACATAGAAGAGTCTCAAAGAGTCATGTTAAGTGGAAAATTTGGTTCAGATACATATGAAAGATACATGTTAAGCTGTTCAATACATGTTAAACTGTTCAGGATATTCCAGTGCAGGCTCAACAGCTGGATAGATTTATGAGAAAGGATGATGGTGTGGTTCCTAAAAATTTACTTATTTATTCAGCAGATATTTATGGTTCATTTACTATGTGCCAGATACTGTGCTGGTTATTAAAGATACAAAGAGAATAAGGTAGTTATTTGCACATCTGTTTTTGTATTAGTCCATAAATATTTCCCTAGAAACTTCTGGTCTACTGATTTAGTTAAGGTTCAGATTTCCTACAAATTACATTTTCTCTTTTATTAATGGTTTGGCAAGATCGTCATTACTCTCTAATCAGCCACATTTATTTTCTTTCCTTTTTATATTGATGAGCAGTGGTCTCATTATTGCTTCCATTTTAGAGTCATTTATTTTACACTCTTCATTTCCTGAAAAAAATAGAATTAAATGCCAGAAAGGGACTTAAATGTCATTTTATGTAAAAATCTATCTAATCTTTGAATTCTTTATACAGTGTCTTGACCAACTATATGTCCAGTCCATATTAAATACTTTCCATGATGAGCAACTCCCTTCCTCCAAAGTCAGCCTGTTTAGTATATTTGGCCAGCAAATTATTATTAAATTACCTACAAGTCAGGTATTATACTAGTTGTTGGGTATACAATGAGGAATAAAATACACGATTTAAAATTTTTTCTTTTATAGTTGACATTCAGTATTATTTTATATTAGTTTCAGATGTATAGCACAGTGGTGAGACACACATAATTTACAAAGTCATCCCCCCAATAAGTCTAGTACCTACCTGGTACCATACAGTTATTACAAAATTATTGACTGTATTCCCTATGCTGTACTTTACATCCCAGGGACTATTTTGTAAATTGTTCTTCTTAATTTCTTCACCGTTTTTCACTCATCCCCAAACTCCCCTCACACCCAGTAACCACCAGGTTTGTTCTCTGTATCTATGAGTCTGTTTCTGTTTTGTTTGTTTTGTTCTTTAGATTCCACATATACATGAGATCATATGGTATTTGTTTGTCTTTGTCTGACTTAATCACTCATTATAATACCCTCTAGGCCCATCCATGTAATTGTAAATGGTAAGATTTTGTTTTTTATGGTCAAGCAATATTTCATTGTATATATGTACCACAACTGCTTTATCAAGTTGTCTGTTGATGGGCACTTACCTTGTTTCTATCTCCTGGCTATTGTAAATAATGCTGCAATGAACATAGGGGTGCATATATCTTTACAAATTAGAAAACACACATGATTGTGTCCCTTCGTGGAAGGCAAACAATAAATAAGGGAGAAATAAGTGAATTAATAGTGAGAAATAGTTATGGGTGTTCTGAGGAAGTGAGCATGATGCTGTGATAGAGAATAGCAGAGGATAGTCAGAAAAGGACTTTCTTAGGAAATAACATTTAAGTAAAGAGCTGAGGGATGATAACAATTCCACCATGCTAATATTGCAATAGTGGGAAACTTTCTGGTATGTTTAAGGAATTGAAAGGAAGCCAGTATGGCTTTAGCATTGTAGACAAGCGGGGAGAGTGGCATGAGAATTGGCTAGAGGAGAAGAAAGTTCTTGTTTTGAATTGAAATCACTGTCCCTGTCATTCCCAGTCATTAGTCCCAGTTTTTCTCCTTTGGGGCCATTCAGAATAGATGGCTCTGATCTGCTGCTAAGAGGCAGGCCTTCCAACATTACCTTGAAGCATCTCATATATCTGTGGCTTCCTTCAGTCAGCTAAACTTCCCCTTTTCTTTACCTCTCCTTCATATGACTAAGAGGCCATGTTTTCAGGGTCAGACTCCTGTATCTGTTACATAAGGAATGGAGTGGAGCCTTGGCCTGGATCTCAAAGGACGCCACTGGCAGTAAAAACCTAATTATTATAAATTACCTCTTAACCAAGGAGAAAATACTTTATCACTTTCTGCTTCATTCCCTGATTTTAAGATTCTAGTTTTCCTTTAAATAAACTTTTTAGATGAGGGGATTTCCCAGCTCTCTCCTTGCTAACCCTAACTCCACAGTGCTAGCTTCCGTAAAAATACTACCCTATCCCTGACACCACAAACTCTCCTGGTTTGTACTGTCTTACACCCGCGGTCCTCAGCACCATGGCAGTCCCCTCTGGTCTGTAACCCTCTGCTGCCCTCTTTTGGTCATGATCAATGTGAGCTGATGACAAGCAACTCAACCCCTCCCTTTGAGGCTCCACATCTCCCTTTAGCCATCGAGGGCGGAAAAACACCTAATGCAGAAGACCTCCTCTGAGCACAGGCACATATCAGTTTCTCAGACAGGATAAGGTACAATACCCACAGGTATTTCTGCCCCACGCACTGTGTGTGTGTGTGTACAGGGAAATATTTCACTCACCTTGCCAGTTTTTAAAAATGTACCAGTAGTTCGGAAATTTCTTGTCCTTTAAAGAGTATGGCTTAATGGAAGACATAGCTATATAAACTGGTAATAATATATTTTGGCCCTAGGAATGATTTGAAAATTATGTAATGCTCTAGGAGGATTTGCAAGGGGGCACATAACTGTGACTCAAGGGACAAAGGAGGCTTTAGATCTCGAATTGTGATCCAAAAATAGGGTGAAGGGTGCTCCATGTAGTATAGAGGTTGGCATATAGAATTCAAAATGCTTTGCCACTCTGCAGAAAATTGGGTCACTCACAGTTTATGCCATCAATCCAGACCTTGGTCATTTATTCCACTTCTACATCTATTCATCTATCACAAGCTAGGACTGCATTTGCCAAAGATGACTCCTAAGAAACCCAGGAACTCCAGCCACCTACAGGGTAGAGCCAAAACTGATTATCTTATCACTTTACTAACAGTTAAGCCTCCCACTTCAAAGCCGTACTATCCTTAGTCACCACCAGGAAAAACTTTCTCGATTGCTATCTTACAATATCACCACCCCATAATAAACAAAATCATCTATTAATACTCTTTGTCCCAAACTTTCCACTGTGCCCTCTAGAATCTTCAGTCCTGAGTTATAAAATCCCTGTATATCCACAATGTTTTCTTCATCCCTCTCATGCCTTAAGTTAAATTTGTCTCTATCCATTTCAGCTGCTATAACTGAATATCATAGATTGGGTGCCTTTTAAACAACAGAAATTTATTTCTCATAGTTCAAGATTAAAGTGTGTGTAGATTTAGTGTCCTGTGAGGGCCTGCTTCCTGGTTCACAGACTGGTGCCTTGTCGCTGTATCTTCTCATAGCAAAAGAGGTGAGAGACCCATCTGTGGCCTTTTTTATAAGGGCATCAGTCCCATTCATGAAGCCTCCACCCTGATGACCTGATAACCCCTTAAAGGCTCCACTTGCAAATACTATCACGTTCAGGACCGGGTTTCAACAGATGAATTTTGGGGGACACCAGCAGCCTCTAGCACTCCTCTCAAAATCTTTTTTTTCTTGCTACCATGAAGTCTGTATCTTTAGTCATCCTGTCACATTCTCCCCACCTACTGACCATCAGTAACCATCACCTACTATCACCTCATCAGTCTCCTCTTTCATTAAAGGCCTTAGCAATATCACTCTTCCTCTCCACTCTACTCTTGTCCTGAGAACTTCAAGATCCATATAGATGATGGATGCTATAATAGGTCCATTGATTATGAATATGGTTTTCTTCTTACTCTCTGCCATCTCCATCTCAGTCTCATTTACAGGATCTTATTTTCTGTATGACCCTATATTAATAAACTACAGTGTTGACTCTTTTCCTCTTACTTCACACCCTAGCCCTGGTAAACCTTATCATGGCTTCAATTAACACTTATATGCTAAAGAATACCAAATACTTATGTCCATCCAAATATCTCTCTTGAGATCCAGAGACGCATACCTATTTAAATAGACATTCTTTTTGATGAACCACAGACGTGTAACTCAGTATGTTGATAGACAAATTCATCATCTTTTACCCAAGTGAGCTACTTCTCCTGAGAGTACCACCTAAATGCCCAAGCCAAGAATATGAGTTGTATATTGTTCCTTCTCCAGTGATCTACATACCCACCTCAAGGCCATCTCAGTATTTCCAGCTTTTCCATTGCCATTTTTCTAATTCAAGTCATCATGCTTCCTTGAGTAGGTTGTCCTGCATCTCATCCTGCCAGCCCTCCAATCTATTCTTTGTACTACATCCACAATGATAGTCCAAATATGTAAATCTGATTATACCATTCCTTTGTTATAATAATAATAATAATAATAATAACAACAACAACAACAACAACAACAACACTTTAATAGAACCCTTCTGCCCTCAGGATAAAGTTCGGACTCCACAGTAAGGCAAAACAAACTCTTTTGATCTGGCTCCTCATAACTCTCCAGCCTCACTTTTCATTCCTCTCACCCACGGTTGGGTATGCCCCAACCATGCAGAACCACTAGGTGGCACACTTCAGGATGCGATAACAGTAACAAGTTTCTTGGGAGAATTACAATTCCACTTCCATCTAAGGCTAGATTTCCTTATTAAGTATCTGAGGGTAAAGGACACAGATTCTAACGAAATCCATGCCAATGAGCCCCAGGTGTGTGAATAAAGATAGCCAGTTAAATGTAGAAATGATTTATATACAGAATTCTGGTAAGTCCTGAGGGGGCCACTAAGGAGAGAAAAAAAAAAAAAAACACCATTAACAAGAAAGTTTTAGCTCTACCAGGCTCCTTAAATTATGGCAACGCTTACACATGATTGGCCCAGAATTTAGGCTGCAGTGAACCATCACTAATGGCTCAATTCCAAGGCTAATAGAGCCAAGCAACTCCTTGAAGATCCTCTATGTCCTCTCATTTTTAAATCCCCAGCTGCTGGCACATAATCAATGCTTCGTTATATGCTAAAGATTCTTTGCAAGGATTATGCCCATGTAACCTAAATTCTCCTGGACAATTGCGATTTCAGACATTCTCTCCTGTAAACGGTGGCAATATTCCATAAATTAGAATTCTTACGAAAATAGTCATGGAGAGGGTCAAGTAAGTAACACTGCAATACAATTATACATGTTAAAAGACAAAAAAGAAAGAAAGAAAGAAAGAAAGAAAGAAAGAAAGAAAGAAAGAAAGAAAGAAAGAAAGAAAGAAAGAAAGAAAGAAAAGATTCAAAAAATCAGAGGCTGAGGAAGTATTGTGATATATTATAAAAATAATGCTACTAACCCATTTCATACATGTCTTGGTATGTAATATTAAATGTGCATAAAAACAAATCAGATAAAAATAAACTATATCAAGGCAACATTCTGCAAGGAAGTCGCTTTCCTAGTTAGCATAATCTGAGTATCAAAATTGAAGTGAAAAAGGGAAGGGTTTGCCTTTCCATTTTTTTTTTAATGAATAATAATCCTTAGGATTCCATAAAGAAATTACCTAAGAAAACTGAAACTTGAGTCAATTATATGAAAAGAAAACTATACATTTTACAGTGGAGTTAAAAAAAGTATAGAAATTCATAACTACTTCGGCCACTGGAAGATGTTTTGATGAACTCTCATAGCCTCGTTTATTCATTTACTTAACCAATACTAAGCACTTCCTATATGTCAGGTTTTGTTGTAGAATATGAACCCAATGAACAAAACAAACAGAGGTCTCTGCCTTCCAGAAGCTTATATTCCACCTGTAGAGAGACAGTACCAATAAGTGTGTAAATTAGTAAATCACGTAGTATGTTAAAAGATAATAATTCTATGAAAAAAGTAAAAGTATTGGGCAAAAATTTTGGGAATGCCAGTGAAAGGAGGTGGGTGAAGATTGTAATAGTAACAGGATGATCAGGGCAGACATCATCTGGAAGACAAGATGTGAGCAACTGCTTGAAAAGGGTAAGGAAACTAAACAAACAGCAGAGGGAAACGTGTGCCCAGGCAGAGGGGACAGCAGGACTGAAAGCCCTAGGAATGGGAGGCCTTTCACAGTTGTGATTTCACATTTATATTTTGACTGTTCTATTAATCTGTCTCCTTCGTTAAACTGTAATTTACAAAAAGTCAAGGATCATATCTGCTTCGGCCTATTGTCTCTCCAGCATTCAGTCCAGGGGCTGGCCCAGAGTAGGTGCTCAGAAAATATTTGGTGAGTGATTAAATAAATGAAGGTGATTAGCTAGTACATTTTCCCTAATGAACTAGAAACACTCTTCACCTAGTAACTTAGACAATATTTTCTATTCTAGTCTGCTCTGAATTCTGAGCCTTCGTTCACTTTCGGTGGATTCTGGTCTGTGTGTCCTACCCAATTATGGACTCATACTAGTCTGCAGTGGGATGATTGCTTCCTTGCCTCAGGATACCTATTATTAATTGTGAAAAATCTTCAGTCTACTCTCTACCCAATAACTTTAAGTTCAAGAGTTCTTATAAACCTTCCAATACCATCTAATGAATGTCTGCAACTGATTACTTTTTTCCGTGGGAATTATTTCTGCTTTCCCCTCGCACAGCTGAGCAAGGTTTTTCTGTTTTTTTGTTTGTTTGTTTGTTTTTTAATTCTCTGCCTGGCTGCCTATGTTCTGCAAAATCAGTATTCTGCTCTGCTGTGTGATGGACAGAGGGTTATCTCACTTTTTTGGCAGGAAAATGATCCTCAAGTTTGGCTCTGAGCTGAAAATGGATAACACATTGAGAGAAGAAATAAGGTCACTACCACCATTCTTCCTGTGTACTGGCAATTAAATATTTTCTTTGAATGAATTAGCTCAGTAATTTTGCTGTTTAACTATATGGGGCCCAATATCAAAAAAGATAGAAAGATACATTATGCTGATTAAGCTCCATGAATTCTACAGCGCATATGAAAACCTGAGCAACTATGGTTTAGAGAAAAATAAAATTATGCTCTTGTAGTTTAAATCTTTATGAAGTGTGTTTTTAAATGTTTCATTGGTCAAAGAAAATTTTTAAAACACATTAAAGAAATATGCATCAGCAGGGGAATGGATAAAGAAATTGCAGTGTATATAAACAATGGAAGAATACTATTCACCCTTAAAAAGATAGAGATCCTGCCATTTGTCACAATATGGATGAAACCTGGAGGACATTATGCTAAGTGAAATAAGCCAGACACAGACAGAAAAATACTGAATGACCTCACTTACATGTGACATCTAAAAAGTCAATTACACAAAAGCAGAGAGTAAAACAGTGGTTTCTAGTAGTGGGGCGGTGGGGAAAATGGGGACATGTTGCTCAAAGGGTGCAAGGTTGTAGTTATGTAAGATGAATAAATCTAGGGATCTAATGTACAGGCTGATGACTCTAGTTAATAATAAGATGTTGGATACTGGAAATTTGTTGAGAGTAGATTTCAGGTGCTCTCATTACACACAGACACACACACACACACACACACACACACCCAATGGTAGCTGAGGAGCAGATAAATTCATTAGCTTGGCTATAGTAATCATTTCACTATGTATGTATATCAGATCATTATGTTGTACACATAAAGTATATATAATTTTTATTAATGAAAATAATAAATAATAATAACAAAATACACAAGAGAACTCTTTTAATTCAGTATGCCAAAGGAAATACTTTTCCTGAATAATATACCATTTATTAATAACATTTGGTATGTAACATTATAATGGAAATAAAGTTTACAGAGCACCTACTCTGTTCTAAGATTAAATACTATAATAGAATTAAAATGTCTGTTTATATTAGACATTAACAAATATGAGATATTTTTATCACCATGAGTTCACCTTTATACTGTACTCATCCATGGGCTAAGCATGGAATAATCTGATCTCATTTAACAAATTTAAGAAATATCACTTGGCCCTCAAATGTGTAATACACAGAGATTCAATAAATGTGTCAAATAGAGTTTATATCAAAGGAGGAGATAATTCTGAATTGCACTATTTACAATGATCAGTTCAGCATATTGATTAATAGTATATTTTCCCAAGGCAGCCTTCAACTTCCTGAGTCTTTGCTTATTTCATCTATAAAATGAGAATAAAAAATATGACCGACCTGTGATAGTTAATTTTATGTGTCAAGTTGGCTAGACAATAATGCCCAGATGTTAAGTCAAACACCAGTCTAGATATTGCTGTGAGGTATTTTTAATACATGATTAACATTTAAACTTCAAGTGAAGCAGATTATCCTTCATGTTGTGGGTGCACCTCAAACAGTTAAAAGCTTTAAGAAAACAGACAGATCCCCCAAGAAGGAAGCATTTGGTGCTTGCCTGTAAATTTGTCAGGCAGAACCAGAGCAGCGTTTAGTCTAGGGTTAACAATTCCTCACCATTTGGGCAAAACCTTCCCAAATGCTTTATCCAACACCTCATGAATTATACGGTTTATAGTTTGGCTAATGGAAACAGGCACTATTGCTGGCCCTGTATGAGTATGAGCTATTTCTCCCAATCATTCCAGATTGTTCTTTTCCTTGTGTCTCAGTCGTTTCTTTATGTGCATGTATTGATCAATATTCTGTTAATTCAAGGGAGAATTCAATATTCTGTTAATTCAAGATTCAAGGGAGAATCTCTGCAAGTCTCCAGAGTCCTCTGAGCATCCCTCCCCTTTCTGATACTCTTTCCTGTAAACCCCAGCCACCTTGATCTCACCAGACTCTCATCTTTGTCTTCTCAACTCAAGAAGTCTCCTGGGGTAGGCCAAGACTTTCCTCTCCCTGTACTATGGCATGAAAACACTCTCAAGTCTGTAAGCTAGGGAAATTGTTGGTCTCCTTAGTTGTTTTCCATCTCTCAGAGATATCACTTCTCCATTGCCTCGGAATGTGCAATGTCTTGAAAACTGTTCATATACTATGCCTGGCTTTGGGCAGGGGGTTGTTGTTGTTGTTTTTAATTATTTCAGGCAAAATGGTAAATCTCCTCCTTGCTGGTTCATTTCAGCCAGAAGAAGAAGTCCAATGTTATGAAAAAATTTAATAAGATAATGAAAAAAAAGTGCTTAGAGTCTAATGAATTTAGCTATCATCATCATCATCATTATCATCATCATCATCATCATCATCAGGATTTTAAGCCATCTAGATTATACTTTTAGGCAGACCTCATTGTAGGTACATAAATATGAGGAAAGTGTGGAGCAATGAAAATATTAATAGCAATAATAATTGAGTACCGAGTGCTTTAAATTAATTGTCCGTTTAATTTCTGTTCAACACTATAAAGTAAGGTAATATTATCTGCATTTTATAGATGAAGAATCTAAGGTCCAGAGAGGTTAAATACATTGTTCAAGGTTAGGCAGCTCCCAAGTGGTAAATAGAGAACACAGCCAAGGTCTGTCAAACCCCAAAGCTCAATCTCTTAACCTTCATACATCACTGCCAGGTTACTTCTAAGCAACTTTTAAAGCACTCCTGCTTCATAGGTTCAAAGACTTTGGAAAAGAGTTGAATAAAGCTGTGTCTTAGTGTTATCGTGGGTTTTTCTAACTCTTAATTGATATTATATTTCTGATGAAAGTCATTTCTACAGATAGGTTATAAAAGTGTGGATTTCACTGTGAGCTTCTTGAGCCTGAAGTCCTGGCACGTGTGGCAAATACATTTAATGATAATGTTTACTTTTCTCAGAGCAAAGCAGATTTGATGATAAGACTGTAAGCACATCAATGGCTAACATCAGTTTCAGCTTCAGTAGCACAAAACATAAAGATAATAAAATGATTTAATGAAATTGTCAGTTAACTGCAAAAGAACAAGATTAGGATGAGGGGACAAGGGCCATGTGTGCAGTCATTGTGCCAAATAACTCATCAGTTATTTTTCCAATGAATATGGTACTTATAAAATATTCTGTTGTTTCCCTAGATATATCACACAAAGAAAATAAACTTAAGACATTCTATGAATTTATCTAAGTAAAGATCAGATTTCGTCACATGCAAATGTACAGTTTCTGAAGCCTATGCTTAATCCTAAAGTAACATCCGCATTTATTAGTTATTTTAATACAGAAAATTTTAAAGAAAAATGATCCCCGTAATCCTATCCAGTGTGCTTTTCTACTGTCCTATTGTCTTGAGAAAAAAAAAAAAAAACTAACTCATACATGTGGATAAAAAATTTAAGCAATAAAGAAATGTTTAAAAAGTTTAACCATTCCTTCTCCGTTCTTCTCATCCAAAAACTTTTACCCTTCAGTTTTTCTCCCAAAAAGTAATTATGATTAATTTCTGCTGTTTTTACTTTCTAAAAAAAAAAAATAGAGATAGATATACAAAAACTTCTTTCTTAAAAACTATTGAAATTTCTTTAATTATATTTAAGATATTTTTGAAGAGATTATACAACCACATACATGCTAGTTTCGACCATTAATTCAATCCATTTTAATTATTTTCTCTTGTAATATTTCCAAAACGTGCAGGCAGAATGTATCACTCAGGAAACCAAATACAAATAGCTTACATTGAAATTTAATCGGTGATCAAATGAGAAAACTGAGGAGGCAGTTTTCAGTGATTCAGTGACAATCACTGTAGTTGGACATGGGGAAGGAGGTAAAGGGAAGTTTGATGGTAATTGAATGAATTATCCAGATCATTAAAAAAAAGCACTGTACTTATCAGTTTCCCTGAATATAGGTGATTTTAAAAAATAGATATTGTATAAAAAAGAGGCATCTTCCATCCTTTCCCTTTATTCTCATCTGTTTTCTTTGTGAATTTTGACAAGTTGCTCTCATTTGAGTTTGTTTTGGGATTTTTTTTTTTTTTTTGTGAGACTCGTTAACTCTCTTGCCTTTTGTTTTGTGGTATTCAACTAATGACTCTAATCATGAGATAAAATCTATTTGGGAATCTCTTTAGACAACATCTAGACTTATTCTCAAGACGGAGATTAATTTGATCACTTATCTGAAACTTATTGATTTAATGAGCTAATTCTATGTTTTACAAAAATTAAGCAAAAATGGCACTTTATTTGGGCATGGATTCTATTCTTAATTGCCATGATTTCATATTTATTCTCTCCTTTGAGAACTAATAACATTTTATGACAAGAAAAGAAAACTGGAGGAAAATTGAGGAGTTTTTTTTTTTACCTTCTAAAGAATAAAATTTTAAGAATATGGATCTAGAGGTTTCTATTGAAGAATATAAAAAAAAAACCTCAAGAATGGGGCTATGAAAACCTCAGTTCTGATAGTACTAGGAGTCTGTAACTGATTAAGGGATGCAATTTTGAAATGTCTTTAATTCCCATACTTATTTCCATTTTTCTCTTTATAGTGTCCTGTAGTGAACAGCAGTAAAACATCAAAACAAAAAGTATTCATGTGCCTTTTTTTTAAAGGGTTACTTAAGGATACAAATAGGTAATTTGCTAACTCAGTCTTCTTTTCCAGATGATTGCCTGGGTTCAAATCCTGACCCTGTGACTTAGCACTTATCTTCACACAAGTTATTTAACTCCTCTAAGTCTTGATTTCAAGTGTAAAATAAAATAATAATATTTAATTCACACAACTCATGTGAGGATTAATGAGAAAAGTGCACCTAGAATAGTCAGTACTTATTAAAAAGAAAAAAGATAGAGATCAAATGTTTATTGTATGTCATCTATGACCAGATATTATTGGCGTCTTATATATGTAATTTCTAATTCTCACACACAGTAGCCATGCTGTTTTCATCTCAAAAATTAGAAAGCACAATCTCAAAATGGATAACCAACCTAAGAGCAAACATCTAGCAATTGGTGTAGTTAAGATTCAAATCCAGGTCTTCCTAACTTAAAAGATTTTCTTTCACATTATACCACACTGTCTCTCAAGCCGAACTGATTATAAATATGGATGTAGTTCTTACCAGCAGATGGTATTATTCTTCATAGGGTTATTTGTGAATGTTTTAAAAAGATAAAACATATAAGGGTTTAAGCCATTACTTGACACATACTCTTCATCATTATCACAATGCCCCATTTTTCTTCCTAATACCACTGTGGAGAAAGCTGCTCTTTCTTTTTAAAGTATATCAGAGTTGATCACTTGATTCATGGGTTAGATAACTAGAAATTCTTGATCTATATTAATACCACACACATGTCTAACATTGTAAGTAAAATAAAATGCATGATGTTAGTTTTAATATTAATTTTTTCCCCAAATACACACATACCCAAGGCTACTCTGTTACTTCAAATGAGCCAAGCTTAAGTAGGATATCTTCAAGTGAAGGAGCCATCTCTGTGTATTCAGACTAACATAAAAATATAGGAATAAAAATGCAGAGTTCATATCGTTCATGCTATTCAATATCTGAATTTTTTCCAACTTTATTGAGGTATAGTTGACCTATAACATTATATAAGTTTAAGAAGTATATGATGATTTAATACACATGAATATTGCAAAATGATTGCTACAATAAGGTTAGTTAACATATCTGTCACCTCACATAATTACCATTCGTGTGTGTGTGAGTGTTAAGAGCATTTAAGATCTACTCTCTTAGCAACTTTCAAGTATATAACACAATGTTATTAACTATAGTCACCACATCATACACTAGATCTCCCAAAATTATTCATCTTGTAATTTGAAGTTTGTACCTTTGACCAACATCTCCCCATGTCCCCCACCCTTAAAGCCCTGGAAATCACCATTTTTAACTCTATTTCTATGAGTGGCTTTTTTAGATTTCACACATAAGTGAGATCATAAGGTGTTTGTCTTTCTCTGGTTTATCCATTTCATTTAGCATAATGTTCTCAAAATCTATCCATGTTGTTGCAAATGACAAGATTTCTTTCTTTCTCGTGGCTAAAGAATATTTTATTGTATATATATCAGATTTATTTATACATTCATTGATGCTTAGGTTGTTTCCATGTCTTGGCAAGTATAAATAATGTGGCAGTGAATATGAGAGTTCAGATATCTCTTCAAGATCCCAATTTCATTTCCTTCAGATGTATATCCACAAGTATGATTGCTGGATCATAAGGTAGTTCTATTTTTAATTTTTTGAGGAATCTCCATGCTGTTTTTCTTAATGGCTGTACCAATTTTCAATGTAACTGAATTTATTAAGATGTTTTCTTTGAGGTATTATCTCCTCTCTGAAGAAACTTGGATCTACCTCAGAGTTCCTATCTGATTGTTCTGGTTTCATTTGGTGTAAATCACTGATTCCCAATGGGTAGATGGGACAATTTTGCCACTCAGGGGAATTTGGCAATTCTTGGAGAAATTTTTAGTTGCCACAACTTGATGGGGAGGAGAGTGCTGCTGTCATCTAGTGCTACTGGTACCTTTTTGGCACCAGGGACCAGTGTTCCTGTGAGAATTTAAGGCCTGATGATATGAGGTGCAGCTGAGGCAGCAGTGCTAGCACTGGAGAGGGCCTGCAAATACAGATGAAACTGCTTGCTGGCTGGCCCACTGCTCACCTCCTGCTATGCGGCCCGGTTCCTAATAGGCCATGGACCGCTGCCAGTCTGTGGCCCGGGGGTTGGGGACCCCTGATCTAATGGATAGAGGACAGGGATTCTGCTAACATTCTGTAATACACAGGACAGCTCCCACAACAAAGAATTTCCCAGCCGAAATATCAACAGTACTGATGTTGAGAAACTCTTATCTAGATCAGTAGTTCTCAACTCTGGTGGCACATTAGAATTACCTAGGGAGCTTTTAACAGTGCTGCTTGGGTCTCCCTCTTCCCCGACATTGGAACCTAAGTGGTCCAAGGTAGACCTTGGCATATACAATAAATATATGTATATATTACATATTATATATGCCAGTTTCATATTTGATTCTTATGTGCTATGCAACCAGGATTGTAAGCCACTGGTCTAAATGAGTGAATTAGTTTAAATAAAGAAATGGAAATGATTGTCATAATAAGAGGAAATCCTTACTGGGATTTTGCCAGAAGGATTTCTGCCCTTCCACTTCCCTCTCCAGTTGTGCTGGAAGAGTCCTTTTACCAGAGATGTCATTAAAATTCATTTTTCCTAATAGCATCTTTTGAAATAGGATGTTTGCTAATAGGAATAAACTTCATTTAAATTAGCCAGAAGCAAAAAGCAAAAGCAAAAAACTGGATCTCACCCTTGTATAAAATATCTACTACTAACAGCACCGTATATACGGCTTTTACCTGCAGTCCTTCCTGTGAACAGCCATGTGGGTTTTTTTCTTTGTCTCTAAACTATTTTTGTTTACCTCTCTCAACCTGTATCTGCAAGGTTGTTATTCGTCCCACAAATTCACACTCCTTCCTATGCTCATTTTGGTCCACTGCTTAATTACCTCCAACTCATTCCAGAAACTAACCTCTTCAGCAAAATTTTCTCATTTACTTTCAAGTCAAAATGTGGAAGAATGTGGAGCCCCCATTAAACATCAGTCATCCAGAATCCCTCCAGGGTCTCTTCTCGGGACCGGAAGTAGCTTATTAAATTACTACCGTTATTGTTTAATGAAAAGTAAAAATGTATGGGGAAAAAATAGGTTATTTGATTTCTCTAAGTTTCTCCACACATATTGATTCAGAAATCTCACTAGGCTGAGTGAAAGATTTAAAAATATACTGTGGAAAATGATTTTGGGCACATCTGTAACAGGGCTGGTGATTATAAATGTTACACAATAAGTGCACAGATCATTCCCTCCTCCAAATAACAGCCTTACTGTCAGCTGCTGGAAGTCCAGTTTCTGCCAAAGGAGCAAACTTGCTTTAAGTTATTTGACTAAATGGTTTTAACTCCCAGAAATAAAACAAGATGCCTTAATGCATATCAACTGTAGACTTTATTTCCTCCTCATGTAGCATGAACAGAGTAAATGGAAAATTCCTACACTATAAGGAACTCAGACATTTTCTGTTATAAAAAATGGCAAATTTAAATGGAAGAAGCAACACAGTTAGAAATTTCAGAACTCTGTTTGTTGCCTCATGGCAAAGGTAATTCAGTAACACATAGTGAAGGAAGAAGACCTTTAAAAATAATGTGATTTGTATCCTGAAAATATTGGTCATCACTGTCAAGGAGAATCTGAGGGGTTTTTGAACAAGAAATAAATTGGGGTAAATACTCATGAATCACAGAGGAATGATCCCTTCCTTAGCAATTTTAGCATTCAACTACCTGTACTGGGTAAACCTGAAAGGTGTTGCTTTATTGCAGAGCACTATAAATTTTTTCTGTAAACAGCCAAATAGTAAATACTTTAGGCTTTTGGCCACACTGTATCTGTCACAACAACTCGACTCTGCCACTGCAGTGTTAAAGCAGCAACTGACAACACATAAACAAAGGATCTTGACTGTATTCCAGTAAAACTTTATTTATGGACACAGAAATTTGAATTTCATATGATTTTCACATGTCAAGAAATATTATTCTTCCTTGTTTTTCACTCTTGTAAAATGCTAGTTATTCTTAGCTCTCAGCCATACTAAAAAGGCAGTGGACTCAATTTGGCCCATGGGTCTCAGCTTGCAGAATGCAGCCTAAGAGTATTAGTATTTCTTTTCTATTATTGGACTTGAAGAACTTTTTAAATTAATTTTTGGAAAGCAAGGTCATCAACTGAGAGCAAGGTGGAAGCCAATGGGAAGGTTCAAAGGTTTATGAAAGTATGGAAATATTGTTAGAAGAGTTGAAGAGTGAATGAAGTAGGAAAATACAGGATGAGTGCTGGCAGCAGTGATGGTCTTGAGGTTTGTGGTCATGAATTTTAAGCAAGACCATTCAGCTTCAGAAATACAGGAAGATAGTGGAGAGTTGGATTTAATCAGGGCTGGGTTTTGGCAAAGTAAATAAAATGAATCAATACAGAAACAATTAGAGTTATTTTTACTCTTCATTCTCTATTCTTTGGGAGAAAGTTGCTAAAGGCAATGCACATTACTTGAGAGTCGGGGTGAAGAGGGGAAGAGGTTAAATTCCACCTTTAGAGGCTGTGTATTTACCTGAATTATCTGGAACTTCTTAAAGGAAGACTTGTTTCTTACCCCATTTATTTATTTTAGTCATTTATCTGTATCAGTTTGTACTCATGTAGATATATTTTATACTTTAGCTAATACTTCATTATTTATTGTTTTGCTCAAAATGTTCCAGCTATAACTTTTAGTTAGCCCTTTTAGGTTGGCCCCTGTGTCCCATTGACATGCCCTCATCCTGTTGTTTTTGAGTACTTCATTACTCTCCAGCACTATAAGATGCTGTGGGTTCATGTTGTATTTTCCTTGCCCCAGTGCTAAAATCAGCCATATATCTAAGCACAGTGAAATACTTTATTATACCTCTCTCTCAATAATTGGGAAAAAAAGAAAATAAAAATCAGTAAGGGTACAGAATATGTGAACAGTAAAATAAAGGAGCTTGTTTAAAGGACTTATACATAGCATCACAACCAATAATTGCAGACTTCACACCTTTTTAAGCATGGAAGAAATATTTACAGAGATTAACCAACTACTAGATCACAATAACTTCATTTAAATTCAGATATTTATATCAATCAGACTACATATGCTGAACCCAATGCAATAAATTTTTAAAATTTGTTATAAAAATATAGCAACCCTGCACAGTCATGCAAATTTAAAAGCATTCTTCTAAATGGCTCATAGGTCCAAGAAGAAATCATAATGAAAATCTGAAAATATTAATAATAAAACAGTAATAAAAATATGACATACTATGTCTTCTTGAAGGCAAATAAAGTACTACTTAGAAATATGAAGCCTTAATTGCTTTCATTAAAATTTTTTTCAAAATTAATTATCTATGCATACAAAGTAAGACATTAGGAAAATATCATCAGAATAAAGCTAAAGAAAGCAGACAGAAAAAAAAGAAAGGTTAGAGCAGAAAATAATGAAATGGCAATCAAACATAGGATAAAGAGATGAACAAAGCAAAATGTTAGTTATTTGACAAGATTAATAAAATAGAGAAGCTAGATTCATCAAGGGAAAATGATAGCATATGAGAGAAAAGAAAGTGAAAGTACTAAGAATGAAACCACAGATTTAGCAGAGACTAAACAGATAAGAAGACATTTTAAATGATAGTTTTTAAAACATAGATGAAATGAACAAATTCTGAAACAATATATATAAAATATCAAGACTGATTCCAGGACTTAATAGTTCCATAACCATTAAAGAAATTGAACCAGCTTAAATCTTTTTATCAAGAAAACAAGAAGTTCAGATAGAAATCCAGGTGACTTCCACTAAACATTCAAAGACAGATATTCCATACTTACACAAATTCTTACAGAGAATAGAAATAAAGAGGGAATTCCTAAATTCCCTTTATGAGGTTGTAGTAACTTTGATATCAAAACTAACAAGTACAGAACCACAAGATTAAATAAGTCAATTTTATCTATAAACATAAAAAATAATTTTAAACTTTAGTAAGTCAAATTCGGTAATGCTTCAAAAGGATAATTAATTGTAATTAAATTGGTTTACCTCAGGACTGCAAGTTAGTTTAATATTAGAAATCAAAAACTGTAATGGACTGTGAAGAGATTAAAGCAGAAAAATCATATCATTATCTCAATAGATGAGAAAATCATTTTTGATGAAAGTCATTATCCCTTCATGATATTAGAAAAACACAGAAGACAAAGCTAGAAGTCATCTTTAACCCGATCAAGGGTAGTTACCAAGCACCTAGAACAAGCATCAAAAATAATGGTGAAATGTTAAAGCATTCCTTATACTGTAAAATCAAAACAGTATCTATCACTAATTCTATACAGTATTAGAAATCCTGCAAAGTTTAAGGGGGAATAAATGAAAGTTATAAGGATGAGAAATGAATAAACCAGATTACTAGTATTTCCAAAAACTATCATTGGCTTCGTAGAAAACCTAAAAAGAATCTACACCAGCAACAATTTGATAAAAATGTAGCTTTAAAAATGTAACCATTTCTCATAGCAACAAAAATATAAAGTACCTAGAAATAAACCTAACAAGATGTATACAGGACCTTTATAGGTAGAATTTTAAAAGTTTGTTAAAAGCTATTAAAGACAGCCCAAATAAATGTGATAAACTATATTCTTAAATAGAAAAATTCAAAATCATATAAATGTTGATTCTCTCAACTTTGTGGAGTTAATGCAAGTCCAGTCAGAATCCCAAGAAGATATTTTTCTTATGGAACTTGGCAAGCTAATTCTAAAATTCATATGAGAGAGCAAAGAGCCAAAATTACACAAAATATTCCTACAGAAGAAAACAAGGTTGGAGGGTTTACCCTACTATCAATAATTTTTTTAAAGCTATGGGTGTTAAATCAGTGTGGTGCTTCATCAATGGTAGTGAAATAGAGCAGTGGAATACAGAGCCCCAAAAAAGACCCACAGGTGTACAGATACTGATATATCACAGAGACAGTATTACAGGGCAGTAGGAAGAGAATAGACTATTTAATAAATGGTGCTAGGACAATTTTCCAGGTGGAAAAAGTGAAATTGTATCTCTACCATGGGCCATATATAAAAATCGGTTGCTAGAGGATAGAATTTAAGGTGAAAAGCAAACTCATATACCTTTTAGAAAACAATCTAGAATATTGTTATGAACATATAATAGGAAAATATTTCACAAAAGATTCAAAAAACACAAACCATTAAGGAAAAGGTTGATAAAACTGACCACATTAAAAACAAAAGCAAGAAATGCTAATCATGGAGAAAAAATATATGTATTTATGTATGCATGCTTTTTGTGTGTATACATACACACACAACTATCAAAGAATTAGTAGGTATAAATTATAAAGATCATCAGATCATTATGAAAACTAAACTGGCAGAGAGAAGGGAGATAAAGACTCAAACAGACATTCCATAGAAAAGAAACTATACATTGCTCATAATCATAAGAAAAGATGTTCTCTTCATTAGCACTAATAAAAAGCAAATTAAAATCATGCTTCTATGCTTTATATTTTATATACTCTTTGATAGGTATAATGAAGTTCACTGAAACTTATTTTTTAAAATATCACTCTAGGAGAAAGGTAAAGAACTGATTGAAGAAAGGTGGAGCCAATAGATTAAGAATATTACTACCATAAGCAAGAAATAAAGAATGACTAAATTCATAAAGCAATACCAATGAGGGAAAGAGGAGAGGATGTTCTCATGAATGATAGTAAAGAAAACCGTATCCTACTCATAATTTATCCTTAGTAAGTAGAGTAGTATCTAGCACACTGCAGATATTTAATGAGTATTTGTTAAATTAGTCAATAAATTTAATGATTGATAAAATGTGAGAAATAAAGTAATCAAAGGAATCCATAATGATTGTCATTTTTTATTTTGTTATTTTCATCGGTGTAAAATTATACCTCCATACATTTTGGTTTTAACTTTATACCTGGTTAAATAAAGAGGTTAAACATTGTTCCATGTGTCTCATCACTAATGAGGTAGAAATCTTTTATATGCTTGTTTATAGTTGAATCTCATTTTCTATGAATTATGTCTTTTGCCAATTTATTTATTAAACTTTTTATATTTGTAGAATAATGTTGGTATGAAACTTTTGTCTCATTTTACTAATATTTCTAAATTTTATAATATTTCTAAAGACTTCTAAATTTTTAAAATATTTCTAAATTTGTCACTTTCCATTTTGCTTTGGTAGTGTTTGTTTTAAATTTACAAAAGTTTAAAATGTTTATTTAACTGAATCTGCTAAATTTTCATGTAATATGTAGAAACATATCAACTTTAAAATTTAACAGTTGTATACAACTAATCAAAACTAGGTATGTAATCAGACTTTTTTTTAGTTTGACTTTTATACTGATTTAATTTATCTACTTATACATATACTTGGATTTATAATACATGGTATAAATTTGAATTATATTTTCCCAGACTCTTACAATTTTCCCAGTTCCACTGTACTGTCACATAAAAAGTATTGTATAAATCAGTGTTATTTCCTGAGTTTTCTGTTATTGCATTCATCTACATTTCTATTCTTGAATTTAATTGTAGCTTTTCAATTAATTATCTGATACCTGTTCTCTGTTCTCTCCCCTTTGCTGACACCTCCTCCTGTTGCAACCTTAAAACTTGTTGTTCCCCTAAGCTCTCCCCCTCTAGCCCTCTTATTCTTCCTGTGCCTTCTCATCCATTCCCATGGCTAGTCTTTGTACCCTGATGACACTATCTCTAGCCCAATTTTCCTCTGAGCTCTAGATTTATGGATCAAATGACCAACTGAGCATTCATTAAAGATGTCCTAGAGAGATCTCAAGAGTAACATGTTCAAACAAAAAATATTTTTCGTACCTTTCTTTCTCAAATTTCTTCCCCCATACTCCTTGTCTATAGAAGATAGTACTTTTGCCTCAGTTATTTAAGACTGAGTGATCAAGACCTGGGAGTAGACTCTTTCTTCTGCTTTATTACAACCATCGAGGCAATCACAAAGTTCTTCTATCTATTCTCTCTAAAATTATTTTTCAATAATAACAACTATAGCAAGGAATTAAGACTAAAGAATATGTCAATCCACGCCCCCAAGAAGCAGGCATCAGGACTGAATTAGCAAGAGGTTTGTTGGGGAAAACAGCTGTGAGGGGAAATGGGATGGAAGTCAGAGGAGGCCAGGAGAGGTACCAAACCAAGATTCAGGGTTAACCTACATGAAGGCGGGAGGGGAAGAAAGAAGGTTAAGTAGGAATCACATTGTAGGGCCCTAAGAGAGTTTTGAAAAGCAGTTGTGGAGTCCTCAGTGTAAACTCACTGTTCAGAGGAATTCATGCCTCCCAGAAAGGACCTCACCATGCTCAGTCACTCGCCAGCAGCAGCCCAGGCAAATGTGGCCTCAGTGAGAATGCCGTGATGTCTTTCAGAGCATGGCAGCTGTGACTCTTACTCTCCCTGCAGTTGAAGACCTGAGAGGCACATCTTCATAAGTGCCTCAGAACATCTAAGTAATTTGCCACAATTTCACAGATGAACAAATATGAAACCATTATTCAAATCCATACAGTGTGCCTTCACAACTCACACAACTGACACCATGCAATGCTTCCTCCTTCTACCAGCCCTGCTTCAAAGGATATTGGAACACATCTCTAACTGATCTCCTTCTAACCTGCTTCATCAATTCATCCAGAAGCCAAATAGGAGCTACCTGCCTTCTCAAAATTATGTAATGCTTTTCACACTTTCAGAATTAAATTTAAATTTTCTAACACAGCATTCAGCCCTAATTATCTTGTGTTAATTATCCACCTACCAAGTTTTATTTTTTAACTTTACAAAAACATTTATTCTTCACCCGTCCATTTGATGAGCATTTGTGGAGCACCTACCACATGTGACGATTCTGTTTTTACAGTAAGAAGTTTACTGAAGCTAGAATGATGTCCCTATTCTTGTGGTGCTTCTGTTCTCTTTAGTGATAGATAAGGGCCAAAATTAATAAATTAATAAATGCAATGAATAAAAGCAATTAAAAAGTATTATTGGAGTAACAAGACTGGAAAGGTAGTCAGGAAAAGCCTGAGTAATGCACCAACTTTTGAAAATCTGGAGGGAGTCCACTACAGGGGAGGGCAAGAGAGGTAAAGACTGAGGAGAAAGGAGAAGGGCAAGTTCAAAAAACAGACAGAAGGCATGTGTGTCTAAAGGGCTGTGGGCTTTGTGAGAGTAGACATGGAGAAATGAGAGATTTGGCAATGTTGGCCAAAAGATGGTACCAAGTAGGGGAGTAATATGGCCAGATTTTTATGTTTTAAAAGGAGCATTTTTGGCTTCTGGGTAAGAAGTGAATTACAGGAAACAAATTTAAGAACGGACTTTGTCGATTCCTGAGCATATCATATTTGCCTACGCCTCTCTATTTTACACCATCAGTAAACTTTTGTTCATCCTTTAGATCTTAGTCAAAATATTAGCAGGTCTGTGAAGCCTTCTCTTATTCACCCAGGAAGGTCTGAGTACTCTTCCCTTCAGATCTCATTGCATCAGTGGGAATCAAGGTAAATTGCCAGAGCCCACAATCCTTTGGAAGGATCAAAAAAAATAATGTGCATTTATAGTATCTGTGTCATTTTTCTTTATATACTAGAGAAAATACAAGTACTGTCACTCTGTCTCAATTTACTCCAGCTCCTCAAGTTTAAGCTGGATGAAAGAATCAGTTGCCATTTTAAAGAAGTCATAGTCATTTCTATAGAAAGCCAACATGCTAGTGCAAACTTATGCTAAAACTCGGCACATACAAGTTAAAAGGAGTGTTCTACAATAACAACTGCTAAAAGGAATGGCCATTTAATAAATGATTTTGTTTGTTTTCTTTTTGTTGCTTTTACCACTCATCTCAGCAGTATGTAGCAGATACTATCTTGGACAGCTACAGATCATATTAAACCCTGCCACTAGCCCTGAGAGAAAAGTATCCCCACTTTAGTCATTACCAAGTGGATTTCTTTCAAGTACCTCAGAATCTTGCATATTTATAAAGTTCACACTTCCTAACTTTCAAATTCAGTCTTCAGCAAGAAGTGAAGTATGTTTTTGATGGTTTCTTATAGTAGAAATATATTTTTTCTTTGACTTTCCTAACAAGTTTTTGATTTCTTTCTTTTGTGCTCAGAAAATTCCCTTGTGGATTTTCTCATCCTGTAGCCATTGTCAAACCCTAATCCTTCTTACAGGCATCAATATCTAGATGCCAAGCTCACAGAAGAAAACCAATTTCCTCCTGAAGTTTCTAACAGGAATCGCAGTGGACTCACAAGAACCCACAGTGGGAAGCATTGTGGAAACTTACAAGGCATCACAACTTTTCCCCCAAGCCTCCAGAATACCTGAAAACAAATCAACGCATGTTTTCTGCCTAAGTCCTTTCTGGCAGCCAGTTACAGTGGACTTAAAGGAATCCTCCACCCCTGTCCCTTAAAAAAAAAAAGTGAAAAGCTTTATTGAAAGTCTGAAACTCTAATTTAGAAATGCATTACAGTGGAAACTCAGGTTCCTTGATGCTTCCTCTTCACCTTCTTGAATGGGCATCCATTGCCTCATTGTCTGATCATTGCAACTCTTGAGTTGACACAAATGAGAAGGTTTTTGAGCGAACACAGTTCTCTACAGGGGAACAACAGCACAGACTTGCTAAGTTGTTCAGGGCCAGCTGTCAAATCAGAGATGAAAGAAATGATTTTTAGTTCTCAGAGCAGATGAGGAAAACACTTTTAAAGTGTTGTCAAGGTGTAGCTGTCCTTGAAGAAATGGCTTCCTGACAGATGCTGGCACCTTCTTTCCTGCCAGTGTTTAATTTTTTTCAGAGAGGCAAGGCTTTAATTAGGTTCCTAGGGCAGCTAGCTCTGTATCTTTGACCTTATCAAGAATGCCAGATTTCAAAGCACAGGCTGAGATAGGTCTCCCTTCATTACTGTTCAAAAGTGTCCCCAGGAATACTCCTGAACTCAAGTTTCAGTTCCTCAGAAACCAAAGATGCCTTTTCTTCTTCCTTCTATGGGTGGTCTCATATCAGCATCTGAAGAGGCAGCAATTAGATTCAATTCACATAAGAAACTTTTCATGTCTGAAGCTACTTGCTTACATCACTATGAAGACCTAACATTGGAAGAGGTTTGCTTCTGGTTTACTGACTTCGTTTTCAAATGTATAATATTATGAGTCAAAAAAATTCCTATCATTGAATATTAGCACTTATTTTCAACCTGGTTAAGAGTGAGTAATTCCTCTAAAAAAAAAAAAACAGATGTTAATTTAAATAATGGAATTTTTTCAGCATGTAAAAGTAAGCATAGAGCATCTGCTTCTACAATGCCAACATCTGTTTCTTTGACATCCCTGCCTTCCTTCTGTCAGAGCCAACTGTGAATTTGCTTTAGAATCTGATATGAAAAACAGATAAAATTGTTTTTTACATGATGAATTGTACAGGCCCAGCATACACTAGGCCATCAGGATTAAAATCCCATTTCAAAAGAAGAAAAATATAACAATACTCAGATTTCCAATTAAAATCAAGACGTGCAGTATTTTTCAAGGAAAGGGTGACATCACTTATAAATGACATGTGTTCTGTGGCTTTCTTTTAGAAAAAGCTTTTTTGAAAAAATATTGAAAAGGCAACTATTTAAGACTGTCATTAATAGTATCACTCAATCTATGTCAGTGTCATAACATCAATAAAATACACCCAAGAAAAGAAATTCCCTTGATTATCACCTTTAAAAGGGGTATTCAGAGACACTAGAATCTCTAGAAATGCAATACAGTTTTATAGTAAGAAGAAAATTGTCATATTAGGTAACTGTAATGATCTTGTATTGAAGGAAAGCAAACACTTGGTTCAATAATAGACTGCCCAGCTTCTTACTCATACATCACTTTAATTCCCACATATTTACCTATTGATTTGTCAGATGTTATTAAAGTCTAATTCTGTGCCAGCAGGGTTAGGTGTTAGGGTATAGACATTACTCAGGCAAACATAGGCCCTGCCCTTATGAAGTGGAAGATCTAGTGGCAGAAACGTATCTTTAGCATATAAACATGAGAGCAAATATATAATTGCAAATTTTGTAAAGGGCTCTGATAAAAAGCTGCAAATTGTTCTGAGATAAAATAGAGTGGTCGTTTATTTTGGAATTATTAGTCAAGGACAGCATTCAGAGACAGGGATGTTTAACCCAAAACCTGAAGACTGAGTAGACACTAATGAGGAGAAAATAAGGTCTTCAGGAGAAAAAGTTAGAGCAACACTTAAACTGAAACAGGCCAATGTGGCTAGAAAGCATAATGAATAAGGACAGAGAAGAAGATGAAACTAGAAAAATACAATTAGATCCATATGGACCCTAACCACTGCCTCAATCTTGCCCAAGATTCAGTAGCCAGTGTTGTTCTTGACCTGGAAGAATAAAGAGGCCCCAGAGTAGAGACTCACTGGTCAATTGACTGACGGTATAACCTTCCTTTTGCACTCTCACTACTCACATGCCAATGATCACAAGTACAACCTTATATCCAAGTTTGAATAATGGGTCAGCTACCATTTTACAACTTGCCTTTACTCAGTTCTGCTGGACTTGGAGTCAGCCTGATACTGGCAATACCCCTGAGATGTTCATCCAACCAGAGTACCATAATTGAGCTTTTTTCTGCTACACCCTAGGGTTACAAAAAAAAAAAAACAGCAATTCATTCAAGTTCCTGCAGATGTTAGGAATGACATGTGAAAACCTGGACATCCAGGACTAAAGACCAGCAGAAACTGGAGACTTGTTTTCAGTACATGGCAGTTCTAAGGACCTCATGCCTCTTCCCTCATATGTTCATCCATGTATATGATTCAGCTGTTCTTTCTCTACCTACATTTCCGTGCTTCTCCACCAGCTTCGCCTCCAATCTTGTGTCTATTACCCCTGGTTTCTGTTCCCTAATAACTTTAACTATACATGACTCTGCCATTTTCTCTCCATATTCTCCAGAGATGAGCTCAATATGTCTTATTGCATCATATCAGCTTATTGATTGGTTGACTTTGGATCAGTGTCATCTCTTAATCCCATTGGTTATTTCCAAAGGGCATAGAGTCTGATATAAAATATATATATATATATATGCCTTCCTGATTTCAAACTATACTACAAAACTATAATAATCAAACCTGTATGATACTGGCATAAAAATAGAGACATAGACCAATAGAACAGAATCAAGAGCCCAGAAATAAATCACTCTATGTATGGTCAACTAATAATTTACAAGGGAGCCATGAACACTCTGGAAGGAGAATATCTTCAATAAATAGAGCTGGGAAAACTGGATAATCACATGCAGAATGAAATCAGACCTCTGCCTTACACCACTCACAAGAATTAGCTCAAAATGAATTAAAGGCTTAAAAACAACACCTAAAACAATAAAACTCCTAGAAGAAAACATAGAGAAAAGCTCCTCAATGTTGGTCTTAGCAGCAAATTTTCTGGGTATGACACCAAAAGCACAAACAACAAAAGGAAAAATTAATAAGTGGGACTACATCAAACTAAAAAGCTCTGCACAGCAAATGAAACAAGCAACAAAATGAAAAGGCAACTTACAGAATGGAAGAAAATATTTTTTGTACGGTTGTGAAATCATTTAAAGAAGTTAAAAGTCACTCTGGTTCAGGTATTACTATACCTAAAATATTATTATTATTATTATTATTATTATTATTATTATTATCATAATCAAATTTAAGATATAACAGAATTCTACCATATTTCTATAATCTGTAAGGACTTTGATCTCTACTTTCAGCATCATCTCACCTTCTTGTTCCTGTATCATTTATTATAGTATATGTTTATGTCTCTATCTCCTCTACTAGACTGTTGACTCAGCAAATATTTTTGAGCCAGACACTACACTATGACTTTGATATTCATCACTAGACAATACAGAATGGCATCTAAACTCAAGGAGCTTATTGTCTAACTCAAAAGACAACTAAAAAGCCATATCTATAAACAGTGATAAGCACATGATAGCTTTGTATGTCCTACTTAATATACACCACCTCAGTAAATAGTTGTGAAAGGCAGTGGTCATGTGTCATTAGGTTCTGAGACCTAATTTTACTGTATGGGGAGGGGGTCCCCACACCAACAAGTAATTCGCTGGATACCAACTGGGTGTCCTAAATTCAACTATGCTCTGACACTATCTACTTGGAGACAAGGTCAAGTTCCACAGGTTAAGGGGTCAGTACCACAGGACTCCCCGCCTGCCTGCCCCCTCCAGTTCAGACACCAGTCACACGCCCAGGTTATTACCCATGCCTCTAAAAGACCAGCTATAAGTTGAAAGTTCCCAGAGCCCGCCTCCTTGGATTTTCAGACACCATTCACAAGTCCATGTACTTCTGACCAACTGGCTATAAATAAGAGGGTCCCATGACCCTCTCCTTCCTTGGTTCAATTAATTTGCTAGTGCGGCTCACAGAACTCAAAGAAACATTTTACTTACTGGATAGCCAATTTATTATAAAAAGATACAACTCAGGAACAGCCACATGGAAGAGATGCCTACGACAAGACATGGAGAAAAGGCACAGAGCTTCCACGTCATTTTCAGGCATACCACTCTCCCAGCACCTCCATGTGTCCACTGACCTAGAAGTTCTCCAAACTCTGCCCTTTTGAGTTTTTGTGGAGGTTTCATTACCTAGCCAAGATTGATTTAATCAATGGCCACTGTTGAACAATTTAAGTTTCAAACTCTCTTCACTGGAGGTCAGGGTAGTGGGACTGAAAGTTATAACCCTCCAATCACAGGGTTGGTTCTCCTGGTTACCAGCTCCCATCCTTAGGAAGGTTCTTAAAGTCTCCTTATTAATATAGCAAAAGACACCTTTCACTCTCATAATTTAGGAAATTCCAAGAGTTTTAGGAGCTCTGTACCAGAAAAAAAGGGAGAAGGAATAAATATGTATTTCTTATTATAAATCACAATGAGTAATGCCTCTCAGTAGATAACATAAGTGCCTGGCACCTACCAGATGATGAGCACACATTTAATAAGCTCAACCTTCTGCGACCTAGTCAGGAAAAGGATATAGTCAAGTCTAGAATTAAGAGAGGAATTCTCATGAAGAAAGCCTTTGCCAGCTGAGAGAGGCCAGCACCAGTCAGTTACTGATATAGAATATATATGTATGTATGGAAGTAACAGGCATATAGTATACAATCCATAAATGTTAGCTGTTCTTATTGTTATGATTTCATTATTATTATCTCTGGGCCGCAAATAAGCCATTACAGTGAACCAAACCAAGCATTTAGAGCCTTTTCACATTATATTAAGAAAGGTGCACACAAACTATGTACAAAGAGCAAATTATTTGACTTGCTTTATAATTGAATTAGGGCTAAAATGAGGTAGCTCATGGGGGAGACTACAAAATCATTTTTATTCCCCTGACTGTCTTTGAGAATGATCCTGTAAATGTGTAATAGAAACTATAAGGACAAAGAGGAAATGATCAAACAAGTTATATTTTGTGAGAACAATGAATGTTCATTGCGTTCAGATTTCTAGGAATGTGATTCATTGCATAACTGTTGTTTCGCTCTCATTGCATTCCATTAAATTTGGAAGATTGTTGGTTGGTTATGCTGGGTGCTTCTTTTCATTATCCTTAGAGCACAAATAATAACTTGATTTTCAAATTGCAAGAGTTTTTCTTTTTAATCAAGCTTTGCCAGAGGAGAGCTTAAGTTCAAGAGTTGTTATTACTTTAAAAATCTGTTTTAACACCACAAATCATTATGGTTTGTAAGCACTCTACTGCCTCCAAATCATGTTAACATGTGCACTCAGAGATTTGGGTGTTGGGCCAAATCTCAGAAATCTAAATGAGAAAGAATACAAAGTTTAGTGTTTGTAGATAGAAAAACAGATATTGTGACTGTCCTGGTTTAAAACACTTTGGCTTATTTTAAAGATTATACAGACAAATTATGTGAAGATGTTTTCTATATTTTTTTTTCTCAAATTCCTGATCTGAAAAGTACTAAGAATGTCTAGTACTAAGAAAGTCTAGTACCATGGCCACACCCAGTCTGGGAAATCCATGTGGGTCATTTAGCAGAATTAGGTCACTTGAGCAACTATGTCCCATGTTCCTGTTTTTCACTTACCATCATGTTTCTTGTTTTCTTCATCTGTTTTCTGACATCACTCTCACAGTATTTACAGCTTTTTTCCCCCATGAAATTTCTAGCCTGTGGCCTTGGAAGCACAACTCACATTATCCCTACTTTGCCTCTTGGACAGGGGCCCAAAGTGTAATGGTTGCTTCTCACATAGTAACCACCATTGATGAGGTCACTGGAATATCTGAAATCCAAGGGTTAAGATAATTGGCTTCCAAGGTGAGCTACCTGGGTAAAAGGAAAAAAGTAAAGCCAAGGTTTAGAGGGCAGAGGTAGGCTTCAGTAATGGGCAAGTGAGTAATACAGATGAGAACAGTAGGGCTTGGGGCTTGGGAAATTCTAATGCTTGTGGTATGTGATTGTTGCTACCCACCCCCATCATATAAGCATTTAAGTCCACTTTGTTACTTAATCTTTTATTAATCTGTCTTTTTTATTAATCTGCCTTTATCAGAGAATAGCCTCACCTGAGTAGATAGAAAAGAATCCAAGAATAGCCCTATTCTGAAGTCCTCTTTAAAAATGCAAATACAACCAGGAGGAATAGCATGGAAAACATAAACTCTATAAAAAGACATATACTTAGTTGATGTTTTGAGAATGTACACACAGAAAGAAAGCCATGAATGTCTTTGTGAGTGTACATATAAAAGCTGCAAACAGTAATGTCTCCACTTTCCAGATGCTTTCCTCAAGATAGCTGCTACTCTGGTTTATTTGCTTATGGCACATATGTCCATAAGAGGTATGTAACTTTGTGGAGTTTTTATTTAGGTTAACTGATAACTTTACTTTTCTAAAAGTTTCTTTTTTGTATAATAATATATCTTGGAGCTTTTCAACTTTCTGTACATACATATTTGCCTGACTTTTTTGAAACTGCTACATACATGGTGTTCTGTGAAAGCAGGCACCACAATTCATTCAATTGATTGCCAATTTATGGATTTTGTTCTTACCAGTAATGCTGTGGTATACAACCTTCTACTCACTATGTCCACATATGAATAATTCTCTAAAATAGATACTTAGAAGTGGGATTGCTACCTTGAAGGTTACATATATTTAAGTCTTTATAAGATGCTGCAAATCGTCATCCAAAAAGGCTATGCCAATCTTACACATCCAGCAGCAGAGCATAAATGAGACTTTCCACAACTTTGTGATTAGCATGATTAAGAGTTTGCCAATGTGGTATGTGAAAATGTTTTATTATTTTTATTTGCATTTTCCCGGTTATTAGTAAAGTTGGGCATTTTTTTCTATGTTTATGGAGCAGTCATATTTCTTCTGAGTCATGTTACTTTTTACTGTACATCCTCTGTTAGGATTGCTTTTCTCCTGATCAGACAATTCAAAAAAACTGGGTTTCAGGGGAAAGAATGGTACTTCAGTGGGGAAATTATGAACATCACAGACAAACATATCTTACATGGTTCATGACTATTGTAACTCAGAACCTCCTGGGGATAAACAGAGACACTACTGTCAGATTGAGTAGATATACTGTACTAACGTAAGATAGTTAGAATGCTGTATAACTTTCACTTAGTCATGTTTCAGGTAACCTTTGACAAATTACTTCTCTGCAGCTCAGTTATCTCATCTCTAAAATGGAGATAATATTACCCACCTGATAGAGTTCTTTTGACGATTAAATGAGTTCAATATGTACAAAGTATTTGGAAAAGTGCCTAGCATACAGCAAGTTCTATATGAGTATTAATTATTATTGTAATTTCCTGGAGGAAGATTGTGCTCATGTTCAATTGGCAGAGTTTATAAAAAAAAAAAATAGTGATTTAAGGAACAATTCAAGAATTATAGATATATGAATTTATCATGTGACTTGGGGAATGAGGTAGTAATAAATATGAAATCCCGCAAGAGCGTAGTAGGTATGTGAGAAGTCTACCTGATGCTACCAACTAGCCATATTTATCTCCTCACAGACCAGGTGGGTAAGTTGGTGAAGGGCAGGAAAACCAACCAAGGCAGGTTATCTTACCAGAGGACGTTCAAAGAAGGAAGTGTCAGTAAAACTTCTAAGCTAAACTATTTTTAGGTGACATGAAAGTCAGGAGCTCCTTAGTCACCATGTAAAGAGTAGAAAAGAGCCTAGTGCCAAGCATTGAACAGGAGTTGAGTCAGAATGAAAACAGAGCAATAGAAGAAGAGGAAGTAGGATAATGGCAGCAATCTTGTTGCAACTATATGTCTCACTTTTATGAGCCAGTGATATTAGTCAGGCTTAAAGGCAAAGGAGAGAAGAATTCAATACTCAAAGCAAATGGAAACTGACCACGATCCAGATTGAATTGACAAAAACCAACACAGCCTTGAATTTGTACATTGTTCCTTTGTGCCATAAACATGATGCAACAAGCACTCTGAATTCAGGACTCTAGTGACTCTGAATATGACATTAGATTTCCAGTGTTCAAAGACATAGATCGATTTTATCAGGTATTGAGCCAGTAGACATCAACATTAACTTGTTTCTTCTGTTCAAAGAAATAGTCCACCCCTAGTTGATAAATGTAAACATTGAAATGGATTTCGAAGGTGTAAACCTTAAGAGCCTTCTGTAACTAGAAAAAAAATGACATTAATGAGAGAACAAGAGATTGTATTTTTTTTCTAAACCATAAAGTGTAATCATTGGGAATTCTTCCTGAACTAAGATAAACACGAAGATAAATGAAAAGTTTACTTCTGTGCCCTTCTTCTACCACTTCTAGTCTATGCTTTGTATTTGCAGAAAAGTACCTTTCACTTTCTTTTTAAACTTCTGTCTGAACATTTAATCTGAACATATCCTCTGAATTATTTAGAGATTTATTGTTATTGTGACCTTTCATAGTTTGACATATTTGCATGTTATTGAAACCCTTACAGGGATTTTCAATAACTCCATTGAGTGAATTTTAGTTGTAGGATTAATTTTGAGTATCAGGTCTGTGCTATTATAAAATTACATCAGCAGCATAAATTGTAACTGTCTACATTTTCTTGGGGAGAGTAAGGCAAGCTGCTGGGGGATGGGGAGATGGGGGGTATGGGGAGGGACAGGAAGCAAGATGTGGAAAAGGCCCTAGAGTCAAAAGATCCATGTCTAAGACAGTTATCAACACTTATCAGACAGAAAAGTTACTGACCTTCTTTTCTTTTATTTGTAAAATAAATAACTGTAGGAGTTAAAAAGCTGATGTGTGTGAATTTTTCCTGTAATACCAGCTAACATTTTTGAGTGCATACTAAATGCCAGGAACTCAGCTAGGTGTATTATATGGATCATTTCATTTAATCCTCACAACACCCTGTGAATTAGGAATTATTAATTGCCTCATTTTACAGACGAACAGCTTAGAGAAGCAAAATAACTTGTTCAAAGTTACAAAGCTTTTAAGCGTAGTAGGTGGGGTTTCAAGCTCAGCACTAATTCCAAAATTAAACTTAATCACTGTTTTATATGCTATTTTTTTCTGTTTTATTGGCTCCTAATACATATATCAGCACAAAATAAATTTTAGCTGCTGTGCCCACTCTGACTCTCTAAGACTTCTTTCTGACAAAGATTTTTCTTAATAGACCACTTATTGTTCAATAAAATATTGTGCTAAGTGTTTTATATATGTTTTCATTTGATCCTCATGACAACCTTATGCTATAGACTTATCTCCATATTATAGAGGAGGAAAATGATCCCTGAGAAGTTAATTGAAGTCCCCAATATCACATGTTATATGGGATATGTGATTTGAACCCAAGTTTACCTAGCTTCAGTGTCCATTTATTTAATGACAATACTGTATGAAGTCACATCATGTTCAGAGGTTAAGTTCTAACTTCAGTATATAGGGCAAATGTCCATATAGTCAAAACTACCACTAAAAATCCCTTTGATCACAGACAACTACCATACCTGGGCTATTCTATGCTACACTGGAGATCAATAATTTCAACACCAGAAATTGTTCTTGCTGAATGGGAACAGATAGCTGTTTCTTCAATTTAGCACAGATGAAACAGCTTATGTTTAGAGGCCATGTTTTTGAAAAGTGACCTTCTTTAACATAAAAACCATGCCCAGTTTGGTAAAGTGTTTATATTATAAGTAAATGGAAACTGAAGCTGACTGACTAAACAGCAAAGAAATGTTTCCCATTTCGTGTTCTCTCCGAGGCATAAAGCCATCGAATGAAATGGCTCACCTGTACCACTAAATTTTTACTTATTCTATTTTCCTTCTGAGCACACGTAATGTGCTTCTACTACACGCCGCAAGGCCACATCTAGGGTCAGGGGAAATAGGGTGATCGTTATTGATTTATGTAGGTTATGAGTATGAGTGGCAGCTTTTGCCATAACTGTAGTAGGCACTTAAGTATTAACTAAATCTGAGGCTCTCTCTTCCTCTCATGTCCACATAGCTTACACTTCTCTTTTATAAAATTTAACACCCTTTCCTTATTTGACCATAAATCCTCAAGCACAGGAACAATGATGGTCCTGCTAACCACTTAATCTCAGAATCTAGAATAAGAACTGGAACACAGTGGCCCAACTCCAAAATTTTTTGTTGAATAATGAATACATAAACAAATAAATGATTATGTTCCCTTTAAACTTAGAATTTTGCTGCATTGTCAGAAGAAACCATGTTATTTTATGGAATTAATCTTTTCTCAATTTAACCCTGTCATCCAGAAGGCATGAAAAAGACAATCTATTAGATTTCCTGGATCTCTACCTATCAAATATGCTTAATACTGAATGACAGAAAGTTTTCAATAAAGGTAAGAGAAGAGATTCAGTAGTCAGATGGCTTGAGTTCATGTGCCTTGGCATTTACCTAACCTCTCCAAGCCTCAGTTTTCTCATCAGTAAAATGGGTAAAAACAATAATTATAACTAATATTTCTTAAGTATCGATTATATGACAGCCACTATTCTAAATGTTTTATACAATCAAGTTCACTGAACATTCCCAGGTGTCCCATGGGATCATGTCTAAGTTTAAGGATCTTGTTCTGGGTTGCACAGCTAGGAAGCAGGAAGCCGAGCACTTTGACTCCAAAGCCTGTGTTTGTAACCAGTGCTCTATGTTGCCTCACAGAGTGATCATGCTTCAAGTGGCCAGCCTCATAAAGCATTAGAAACAGTGTCCAATGCATAAAAAAGCCTCAGTAAACATTATCGCTAATCATTAATAATAAATAATGTAAAAATTGCATCCCTACATCCAGCAGGTGATGGTAACCACAGGATATGCTATGGTCAGGCCACCCTCATCTTCCTTCAGAACAAAGACCTCACTATCCCAGCTACCAGAAGGGCTGATGACCGATAACCGTGACCTACTCACTCTTTGGGAGATGCTTTCTGATGAAGGAAGCAACCTCGCCCAAGATTCACACCCTCTCAAGGCAGCCTTCTTCCAATGTCTAGTTGATAAGGGAAGATTAGGGGAGTCAGAACATAGGCCCTGTTCCCCTTACCTTAATCTGGAACAACTCTGAAAGGTCAGCCCTGTTTCAGAGCTCACTGTAGGATCTGTTGAGGACTCTGTTACAAGTGTATCACCTTCTCCCTCTGCCCAATCACCCTCAAGTCACACCAGCACTGTTCCCAAGTATATTCATTCTCCAGTAAACTTCTTCCCTTCAAATCTTCATGTCAGAGTCTGTTTCTAGAGCACCTGACATAAGACCATGAAAGAAGACTCCACAGTACCTCACAGCCCTTGAAGCTGCAAGTGCTTGGTTCTTCACAGAGAATTGTATCCCACATCTCTTACAGACCATAGAGAGTGGGACTCTCCCATGATGGGCCCTCTTTGTTTCTGGCGTGGTCATTCTTACCCAAACACCTTGCTTGATACACTCCTTTCTGTACCCCCCTCTTCTCATACTGAATCTGCCGTAAACTCTTTCATTGAAATGCTGTTGGTAAAAGTATATAAGATCACTTAATGAGTATGGAGCCAATTTATCTATAACGAAAATAAATGAAAACATTAAAACATGCCAAAATTTTAGAGTTTTTAAGGAAATCTAAAATTGGCTCCAGTATAAAATGACCTTCCATTTGTTCCTTAATTTTGATGCCTAAATTGGAACATTGTCCTCAAAGTAATTTTTATTTGACTTATGCACAAATGTCACCTCTCCTCACATTTATAACTTGAGAATTCAAGTTATTGACAGAAAGTTGGTAATAATCGTGCAGCTTCCCTAACTTGTACTGTGAAAATGGAATCTCCATCTCAGAGCACTATTTAATGGAGCCCAAGTGAGGCTATAATTTTACGTATTTTGGGTTAGCTGAGTTAAGCTTCTCTGACCAGAGCTTTGCTATGCCGTGTCACATACATGTTAATGAAACTAACCAGAAAAAAAAGAAAAAGAAAAAGAAAAGACATGTCCATTATTCTTCAATTCCTGAGTGTGACAACATAATGATTCACTCTTAATTCTGGCAGGAGAATTACGTGGGTCACTTGCCATGCTCTGGCAAGGGATACTGTCTGACCTGCCAATTGATCAAGTCTGGTTAGACTATTAATATTTGAGTGACCTTGTATTAGAATTATTTTGAAAATAAAAAGACTATTTTTATCTACATCCAAACACTTCTACATATGACAATAAAGTAATTGTACACTAATTGGCTAACGGCACATGTGATATGCTGAAGTGATACTAACAAAGCACAAACACAAGAAAAAGAAAAGAGCAAACACCAGCTGTCATCCCATGACTACAATTCTTGGAGAAAATGCACCAGACATTTGCCCAGGAAGAAACATCTATTTGGGGGTAGCTCTCAGTCTATTTTTCTTACTGGTATAATTTTAAATTGAGGGACACAAGAAACGTTTCACAGAGGGTTCACTATAGTCTGAATGTTTGTGTCCCATGCGCCACATTCACCTGTTGAAATCTCAATTCCCAAAGGATTGCAGTAGGCGGGGTTTTGGGTGGTGAATAGGCGGTGAGAGTGGAATCCTCATGAATGGTGTTAGCTCTTTTAAAAAGGATCCCACAGAGCTCCCTAGCCCCTTCTGCCATATGAGAACATATGGAGTCTGAAATCCGGAATAGGGTCCTCGCTCGACCATGCTGGCACCCTGAAATTAAACTTCCGGCTTCCAGAACTGTGAGAAATAAATTTCTGTTAATTACAAGCTACAGTCTGTGGTATTGTGTTATAGCAGCCCAAACGGACCAAGACAGGGTTTTCACATCTAAAGATGTCTTCTCGAAACACCCACAGAAGCTCTCCACCACAGGAGTACCTCAAGTCTACCCAAAATGCACATGTGATGCTTTTCTCCCTTTCTTTATCAGCAAAAGGGAATATCACAACCATTTACACCTGATTCAACTTTTCTTAAAAGGAAGTGTTTCCACAAGGCAATGCCTCTGAAGAGGCTCACTGAACCAGGAGAGTAGATGACTCACAGGGCAGTATTTTCCCACAGACACTAACGGATCCTCTTCCCTCACACAGTCCAGTAACCCCAGCTGTGATGACTGCCCATTCCTACACAGAACCAACCATAACCTGCAGTTTTATTTTCATTGGCAGCTACTTTTATGATTCAGATGTCTCCAGTTCCTCAGTTAGGTTTTCCAGAGCTGCTACACAATCTTTCCATATTGTCTGCAACTTGACAGGGTGTTGGGAGAGGTAGGAGGTAGGTAACTAACTGAAACTGAATGTGCTTTTGTTGTTCTTTACATCTAAGGGCATATAGGTCTCTGTGCTTGGAACGAACTGTTTACCAAGTTTCTGAGTTTTTTAAACTTACTACTTACTAAATTTTGAGCTTAGGTCCAAATTTAAATAGTGATGAAGTAATTTATTTTTCCTTTTTCAGGTATTAGAAAAGTTTATGAAAGCAAAAATTATATGTAATTTTTAGAAAGCAGATAACTCTTACCTACCAGCATTCAGATGAATATAAGTAATTTAGAAATAAGTGGTTTGAATGAGCCTTAGCCTTAGGATATATTTGAATGTATAAATAAAATACATTTACATAAGTAAAATAAAAAAGATCAAAATACTTTCACTTTTAGACAAAATTATTTGATATGCTGTGATGTATATTATAATTATTGAGCATTCTTACCTTAACAGCATGCTTTTAAAATGTTTATTTGTCACAAGATTTAAAAATGGAAGAATTATACACCAAGATTTACAAAATCTGCAGAAAATATATCAACAAGATTGCAAAGCTAAGAGATTTAAGATCCAATAGGATGACCTCCAAAGTTCCTTCAGGTCTAAGGGTCTAACATCTAGTTCTTTGTTTCTATTCAGTTGAGTATTTCTCTTACCAAATTTAATAAAATTATATAAATGCATAATATACAATTTTTAAATACATAATGTGTCATTTGCATACTTTTCTTTTAATGCAAACAGAATACACAGAACTTGGTGGAATTGATTGATTGAATGCATGGCTGCATTTTGATCTATTATTTTCCATAAAAGATTTGAGACAACTGCCAAAAAAACAAAGAAGCATGAAATGCAACAAGGAATATAAATTATGTAAAACACAAAATCAAGAAGTTAATATAAAAAAGGAAAAAGAAAGTCAGGATACTCACTTTACCTAAATTTTAAGACAGCAAAGATGGGTAATTAAAACCAATTGTATTTCTTATTTCTAGAAAAGAGGGAGTATCATACTTCTTAAAGGGAATCAAGCTTTTTCTATAAGTTATTTCTAAAATAAGTACAGAGAATTTCATATAAGCACAACTAAGTTAGATAGTAGAGAAAATCTTCAACTTTGTCTCCATCAAATGCTTTAGCAAATTTTGTTGTAGCAATTAAAATAAATGACAAGTGCATAATGTTAAATATAATTTATTATGTGCAGTTCTTCAAGGAATGAACTAATGCAATCCAAGTGTACAGGTTGATAGTGATTCAATTTAATTGAAAGGGAGAATAAACTGATTCTTTCCCTTCTGTTGCACTCTATTAAAATGCAGATATGCTTTCAAAGACTTTTGAGTTAGGTAATACTGCTTACCTATATACTGAAGCCCTATACTTTGCAGTTCTTTTTTTTTTTATGATACATAGAGTTTGTTTTTAGTCAATAATAAAAATATTTAATATGAGTGCCTGTTATGTATCAATACGACAATTCAGAAGTTCAGAAAGATTCTTTATTTAAAACTTGAGCCTTCTTTCTTACTCATGCTAATAATGGATCAAATACCAAACAGATCAACAAGATATGTGATCTGTCTGGTATTTGATCCATTACTTCCCTTCTACATACCACTTAGGTTAACTGTCTCTTTATGAATTTTCCAAAATCACCAGTAACATTCCCCATCACTTGTACCTAACATAAAGAAAAACATATTATTACATTCCAGTCTAAGGTTAATTAGGTCCCAGATGTAGCTGAGTCCACTTGGCCACAGTCATAAGCTCAAATGTATCATAAAAGGGAAGACAAGGAGTGGTATTTCGGAAAGAATGTTTCCATCTGTAGGCCCTGACCTCAGCAGCTTTTAGCAGGTGCTTCTTTGTCTTGTTTGCTTATTTATGGGAGAGGATTTTCATTTTGTTGTCATTCTATTGTTTTGTTTTTGCTTTGAAAAAGTGTTGGCGAATCACATATTTTTATATGCTTGCAGACCAGGGGGAAGAGGTAGGAAGGAGGGCCAGAGATGAAATCTCTAGTGGCCCCTGCCACTTACTCATTCATCTCTCCAAGTATGTGATACATCTCTTCTTCTAATTGCTAGAAAACAAGTAAAATATAGTTAATTCAGCTAGTACCTCATCTGCTGGAAATAAGAAAGTCTGAATTTGTCAATAATTATTGCACATCAAATTGGTATCCTAAGCAAGTTTAGGGAGGTATTGAAGTGTTAAGTGGATCCCATTATCTCTTTATACACACAATCAGACCTGTTTGCCTGGGTTCAAAGTTTCACTTATTGAAACAAAAACATGACAGAAGTGCAATGCAATGCAGTCAAGACAGTAATTATCAAGGATGTATGTGGTATGTTAGTGTGTATGCTCCTGTGTGTATTGAAAAACTACCAGCACCAAAAACACTTCCCTAAAAAGTCCTTTTATGGGTCCAAGCTAATCTAGAAAATACCAATTAATCTGGCCAGAAGGGCTTTAGAAATTATTAAATACTTTATTAAATCAAAAGACAACATGAGAAAGAGTAACATAATGCCTCAAGCTCATTTCAAAGGAGCATCATTTGACTCAGATTTCTATAGATCACAGAAGTCTTTGCTCATGATGGAAGCTTTTGATGTCAATTTTTTTCAGGCCCTGTCTTCCTTCTAAAAGCCATGATATAAAGCAACATCAAGTAGAAGTCTACATATTTCCATTCATTAAGATGTTTCGGAATAAAAATTGGCACCTGTGTTGCTAATTTTTTATTCTGTGATTAGAATGAAAACCACGGAGGCTAAGAGAAGTGTGAAAATTCAGACTGCTAAGGATGAGCTAAAAAAACTAAACCATCTACACAATATGACCATTTAAGCTATTTTGCCTTAAAATAATAACAAATTCCAATGTGAGTAGATAGTACAGTAATCTGTTCAGTTTCTTCCACATTCTGTTTTAGCCTTAAATACACATATACTGTAAACGTTTAAATTTTTCTTTACTGCTAGCTAGACACTATGCCAAGCACCTTACCTACATTTTCTCATTTAATTATCGAAAGAGCTCTATAAATGTTTTCCCCATTTTATAAATGAAGAAACTGAGGCTTTGACTTGTCACATAGCAGATAAGCCAGAAGCCAAGAACAATCCTGACTGATCTGTAACCTGCTATGCTCATGTTCCAAATTGTCAGACAATCAGATGTCAGTTTCCACAAGTGCAAGACAGAGGGTACAGTGAAGGTAAAGACCTTAAGGGACTGGAATTTAGAACACCTAAATTTCAGTTACACAATCTTGAGCAAAGGTGCTTTAACCAGTTTACATCTCAAGTTTCTCTTCTGTAAAATGGGCACAATGAAAAAAATCATATCTCCAAATTTTTGTATGAATCAAATGAAATAGTGCATGTGAATACACTTTGTAAATAGCAAGAGATACAGTATGGGTCTTATTATCATTAATTTTCTGAGGATTATTCCCTCTCTTCTGATTATCCCTTCAAATCTGCTATGATATCAGAAGCAGGCTCATTAGAATGCTCTGACTGAAAGTTGGATGTGTTTTTCTGTAAACAAAATGTGTGAACTTCAGAATATTGGCACTCCGGTGGTTTTTTTTCTTTCTTGTTCCTTGGATATGTATTTGCTTATTTTCTGATTCCTAATATGTTTTAAATATGAGGGGGAACCAAGTAATTACTTACTAGATTAGTTATCATTTTAATTTGCATATTACTTTTTCACATTAAAATGTGTAAATGAGGTGTCACTCATTTAAAAGACATAATAACCATTATTTTATATTAATAGCTCTCTGATCTCTAATTTCTATCAATGTGTAAATGAAGATTTCATATACAGAATTATAATCAAAGTGTATGCAATCCATACTTGATTTTTTTTTCATATTTGTAGGTAATTTACCAAAAGCTAAAATTTCCATTTTTGTTTTTACTGTATGAAATAACATAGAATTAATATACCACAAATAACTTATTCATTCCCCTACTACTAAATATTTATGTTGTTTTCTCAGTTTCTACAATGTTTCAATTGGGCTGCAAAATACCTTATAACATACACTTTTCAGTTTTTCTTCCTTCCTTCATTCTTTCCTTCCTACCTTTTTCCTTCCCTTCTTCCCTTCTGCCTTCCCTCTTTCCATCTTTTCTTGCTTCCTTGCTTCCTTCCTTCCCTCCCTCTCTCCCTCTTTCCTTCTTTCCTTCCTTCCTTCCTCCTTTTCTTCCTTTCTTCTTTGTTTTCTGGTATTAATTTTCATGAAGCAGATTATTTTATCAAAAAAAATGAACAGTTGTGTGGCCCTCCATATGTGTTGATAGCTTGATTTTATAATTGGTATAGGAATATCCCTTTGTTTTTCAAAGCAACAACAATGCCATCTTAAGTAGTAATTTGAAATATCATCTTATATATTTTTTCTTCTTGGTAATTAATTTGTTTTTAATTTTGAATCCATCCCATTATTGAAGCTGGATAGAGAGGATGAGTTTTATTGCATAATTTAAGAGAAAGCAGAGAAGATAGAGTCTTATTTTGGCTTTTCAGCTCCCCAGTAGATTTGTAAGTGATGATTATTCTTGAAGGCCACATTTTCAACAGCCAGACCTGAGAGAGAAAATTTGGGTTTTGCTGTTGTTGTTGTTGTTGTTGTTGTTGTTGTTGTTGTTGTTGAATTCTAAAACCTTGAAAGATGTAAGGACCAAGTCTTGGAGAAGTCACAAATTTTATTCATAGATGGATTGAAAAAAATGTACGTGATAATATAAGAGTTAGTTGAGGGAATTAAAATGTTACCAGCTGACAGGAAAAGGAGAAGCAGGAGAATGTGACTAAGGTTTTCTGTAGTGGGCCTCTGGAAGAGGTGACCAGCTCTTCACCTCATTTAGGGGTTTGTGAAGAACAGACTTCAGGGTGGCCAACATAATCCCCACCTCCTCGTGTCTCTACCCTTGAATAATCCCTCCCCTTGAGAGAAGTCAGGTCTGTGACTTGATTCTAACAAATAGACTTTAGTGAACAGGATATCACTCCCCCAATTAGATTCGTTTTACGGTAAAGGTAATAATGGGATGTCACTCCTATGATTATGTTTTACATAATACTCTGTTTTAGCATCTGTCATTACGCACTTGATGAAATAACTTGCCATGCTGGAGAAGCCCCTGTGGAAAGTAACTGTAAGCATCTTCTAGGAACTACTGGTGATTTCTAGGGTCTGAGGGCAGCCAACAGCCAAGCCAACCAAAAGTCAGGGCTCTCAGTTCTGTAGCACCAAAGAATAGAATTCTGCCAACAGTCTGAATGAGCCTGGAACTTAGCTGAACCAAGCCTGATTGCAGCCTAGTGAGACCCTCAGAAGGGGATCCAGCTAAACCATGCCTGGTCTCTTGACCCACAGAAAGTGTAAGATATCAAGTGTGTGTTAAATTAAGTGACTAAATGTATGATAATTTATTACTACAAACAAAAAATAATACAGGGTTGAAATCCTCAAGAAGAAAAAAGATGAAGTATTTAAACCCCCAATAATTAGGAGGATAACACAGCAGAAGAAACTATTCTCTGGCAACTTGGAGCAACACCTATGAGACTGGAAACCTTGTAGAGAAGCCCCTAGGCATTAGAACAGCAGCTGAAGGAAGCCTTAGGCAGAGGCCTGAGAGTGGCCTCCTCAAATTCCACACTCCTTAGTGTTGCACCGACAAGTCTCAGAAAATTCTCAGAGCTGCCTAAGGGGGGCTGTGAAAGTGGCTGAAAAAGCCAATAGCCCAAAGAAGCCTAGAGCTGGAAGAAAAGCATAGAAGTCATGGCCCTGCAGGCCCATACCAAGATACGGCAGTGGGAGCTGGAACAGACAAACAAGTACCCATGGAGAGACTTCGCTCCTCTAAAACCAGGACAGGTCATAAATCTACTTCCACCCCAGGAAAGGGAAGAAAGGGAATGGGAGAGAAAGAACCCTAACAGATTATATTAAATCCAAACAGACCGAATTTCCTTAAATTAGCCTGTTTAAATTTTCATCTTCAGTAAAAATGGACATTTGAAAGCTAAATTAAATTTTATTTATAGAGAAGTAAAGTGACATTTTTACAACCCAAATGCCACCTATTTGGACCCATGATATTTAGAAATTCTTCTATTTATTATGACAAATATATAAAACAAATATTTGTGTGCAGACATATATTGATATTTGAGCTTTGTTTTAACCTATTGGCCTTACTTTCTAATTTCTGGAATATATTTTCTGTGATCTAATGTTTTCTATCAATTTCCTTATGTTTTAATATTCTTGGAAAGAACCCATTTGCAATTCAGGGAGTATTTTCCACTTCAAACTTTACTCCTCATATCTTTAATGCTTTGTTGAAATAACAAAATTCTCCAACACTGTTGAGATATCAAAGCAGGGACCTTTTTATTGTGTCTGCATTCTACACCAAACATCTATCATGTCCCTAACACAGAAGCAATTTAGTTTCCACAAGTGATGTGTCAACAGTTATTAAATTATGAGTACTCCCTGCCTTTATCCTAACTCTGGCCACTAAAGAGGATTCTGGCTTGAAGTCCTCAGTATCCGGACAATGGGAGTTTGTTATGCACAACTAGGAAGGAAGCTAGAGGCAGAGAAAGACAGAGAAAACAGGCTGTGGCTGAGGAAATGTTCACACGGGGAGGTTTAAAGATTCGGGAACAATTTAGTATGAAAGAAATGTGGAAGCAGTTGCAAATACTAAAGGAAATAAATAGAAAGATTAAAAAAAATTTTAAATGTTACTGCAGTATGGATCTCTCTTCACGCTATCTGAAAAGTGCAAATACGGTATTTGTTATTTTAAGATTATTTTGTGACTGATGTGTTTATCTTCACCTTGATATCACTTATTCTAGGTACTGTATGAATGTATGGTATTGTTTTCCATAAGTCCATGCTGAGTATGTTCAATTCCATGATGGTTTAAGATCTTCATTGTGTCAGACCAATGCAAGGAATGTGAAACCTACCGTGTGAGGTTGTAGAACTAATGTGAGTGTTTGGACTGTGTGGGCTTTCCCAATATATACTATGGAGACATTTGAGGGTTTTTGTCCTAATCGATAAATCTCGGGTTTATCTTTGGAATAGTTCTAAAAGTGACAATGCATCTAATTAAAAATTTCCCACAGATTTATACATGTGTATCAGTCACTTTGCACAACAGATAACAATAACAACAAAAAAATCTCAGTGACATAAAACATAGCATTTCCTTCTCACTCACCAGACTGTTGCTTATTGGGGTTCAGCTGATCTAGGCTGAGGTCAGTTGGACTTGGCTCCCAGCTGCAGTTAGATTCAGGTCTGTTTTATGTACTTCTCCTGGTCTTTGGACCAACAGGTATCCAAAGAATGTTCTTCTTTGGGTGAAAGGTGAGAGCTCAAGAAAATAAGCCTGTGCAAGCACATTTTAAAATTTTGTTTGCATCATGTCCACTAAAGTCCCATTGGTCAAAGAAATGGGTTAGCCATGGCTTAAGTCAAGGACTAGAGTTACACCCTCCACCCAGCATGAAGTCATACTACAGAAGAATGGAAGATAGAAACTAATAATTTAACTTGTACATATTGCTAAATTATATTTTAACCATATATTTTACATTATTATATACAAATGCATTGCTAAGGCCACTGGTAAACTCATAGGGTTCAGTATAATCTCATTATGATCTTGTAAAAAGTATAATCAAAGATCACATTTACTAGAGTTGTTTCTTTAAATTATCCCCTGACTATGTAGACAAATAAGACTTGCTGGCATGAGCAGAATCAGAATGAAAACTGAATGCCAAAGCAAATCACTGTAGGCAATCTCCCCTGTCCATCCCACACACATACAAATGCCTGTACCACTAACCGCGGATGTTGCCAAGAATAGGCTCCTAGCCACCCACTTCCGGAGTGAAGATGATGTATTTTGTCACTGGAGATGATACCAATGGGGGTGGGGGTGGGGGGATCTGTAATAGCAAGTTTAAACCCTGTGATGGAGAGGCTGATAAGCCAGGAAGATCACGGCTTGATTTAGAAAGCAGCAGGGAGCTAATAGGGAGACTTAAAGAGGAAGATTGAATAGCTGGTACAATAGGAAAGGAAGATTGCTTTTGCTGAAGACCATTTTAGAAACTACATAGAAACTGTGCTGCTAACCAGAAGAACTTCAGGAAGAAGCCATGATAAGGCGGAAAGACATTCCAAACCTCCCAGTTAGAAAACATGAATGAAGATTATGGTATTTATGGCCATTATAAATAAATGGGCTGCAAGTGCTTTTGGTACTAGGAAAGCTCAGCTCACACCTTAGTGGCATCAAATGTCAGAACCAAACTTTGCCTTGGAGAAGATCAGAGTTGAAACACCAGCCTACACAGTACCAGCTCCCACATCCATGGTCATAAGTGGTAAATGTTCCTTCCTCATCTTGACTACTATAAAAAAACAGGATTTTAGTTCTGCATCTTCCATAGGCTGTGGAACCTCGAGCTATCCATTTATTGACTGTCTGCCTCAGGCATCAGTTATTCATAATTAATTTAAAACTATATAAATATATTAATATGTCTACCCTCTTCTTAGAGAGCATTTTTTTATTTCTGCAAAAGTGCATTAAGCTCTTCAAAAAAAAGAAGTGTCATCTTATTCCAGAATACAGTAAATGCTATTTTCATCCTGCTTCATCCCAATCAGTTTCATTATCCCAGCATTTTTAATGGATGAAATGTTTTCCCATTGAGTTCTTGATAGAATTCCATGCGATCATAAGCTAATCACCATGGCTCTTGTCTCAGTGTTGCTCAGTCAGCCCTCCACAGAGTGATAGTGCTGTTGGGGAAGGAAGCAATTGATTTTCTTAACCCAATACTGACACCTCAAAAAAAAAAAAGAAGGTACAGTGCTGAGGCAATTTCAGATTCAGGAAGAAGAGAGCGTTCCTCCTTCAATAACAATTTCTAGATGACTAGCAATCATTTCAATGAGAGGTTTGGTTCTCAGAAGACTCTTCTTTAACATAAGCATGAGGTTTTTTCCTGCCTGTATCAATTGGAAATAGCGTAGAGAACAACTCTGTTTAGCAAAAGCTCATGCATCACAATATGAAGTATATCCAAACTCATTCTTGAGTGAGCTGGCTCACATCATGCAAACTCTGAAAGCCTTTGATCAAGATGGAAATCTTGTCAATTAGCGTTTGTGAAAAAGCAGCTCCTGTTTGCCTTACAGACAATAAACGTTCCCCTCAGAACTGAAATTTTCCCAGTGAGAAAACATTCCAGAAGCACTATCCTAAATCACACAGATTTTTCACATATTGATATATTCCTTGAGATCCTGAGTATGAGAGTGTTGAACAGAGGCCCACAGGAAGATATCGAGTCATAATATTTCCATTAATATTTAGAACTACAGCTAAGGTTGAAGTCTTTTCACATGAAGTAGACAAAATTCATGCTGGATATTTTATGGCCCAAAAAGAGAATAGAAAGTCATAATAATTCATGCCTATTTATGTATAATATTAAACAGCAAGAAAGCAACTTTCTAAGATCTCTTTATATATTAAAACTTTTAGAGTTTTCATTTGTGTACTCTGACAAATGCTAAATAACCAAACAATTTTGTGATTATGTTCATCCCTGTACATTAGTTAGAAAACAGTTCTAGAGTCAGCCAGGCCTGATCCTAATGCTTCCATTCACCTGGAGACAGAAATGAAAAGAGTATGGATTTTGGAATCAGAGGATCAAATCTGGGTTTGCTTCCCTGTTTTTAGCAAATGACTCAATTTCACCAAGCATCAGTTGCATCATCTATAAAATAAGGATAAACACAGTCTATTCATGAAATTAGGAGCTCACCTATGCAAGGTATGTAGGAATCACTCAAGCTAATAAGCTCCAGAATAATGAAGATTTTATAATTCTTGTACATGGCCTGAAAATCTTCCTGGAAGTCTTTCTTAAAAAACAAAACTATTTTTCTTAAATAAATGTTTTTACAAATATAAGGCATGAGATCTATGAAGGCATATATCCTTTAGGCAATTCCCAAGTTTTTTGGCTACTATTATAAAATTTATGCTACAAACTGGGCACAAGAAAGTTATTTAAAAATGTCACAGTCCGTGATGGTCCAGCTTTTATTTCATAACTCATTTGGATAAACAGTAAATTAAAATGATCATCACCAAAAGACAAAGACAGAGGGGGAGAGGGAGAAAGATTGAGAGAGATAGAGGTTGAGAGACACTGCCATGTTGGCTTCTCCAGGTCTATCTGAGATCCCTGTAGTGCATGGTTCAGGAGACAAAATCAGGAAATCTAAACACTCAACTAATAATCCTGGTGGATGTTGAAAAGGCCACACACTTGTCACAACTGATAACTGTTGGCAAATCCTAATTTATTGATACGCAATAGCCCTGGCTTGAATTTGTTTACCTGCCAAAATGGTAGTCTATTTGAAATAGACTAAAGGGACTAATTTTTTGCTTCTTTTCTTCACATCATTGTCTCAGAATTTAGTGCTCCTTTTTTCCTATTTCTAGTTTCTCAGATTGCCCAAAACTCCTGTAATGAGATCCCACCTGGTCCTTTCATATGTCCCCAAATTCCAATGTAATGCAAAATGAACTCCTTCTCCCCCCTAAAATTCCCAACAAGATATTAATTTTATAACAATCAGGGTAAAATAATTTATACTGTGTGATAGATAGTCCCATAATTATATTTTCATTTTTTAAAAGAGATGACTATTGTCAAAATTAAAGTCTAATAGTTGAATACAGGTATGTGTACAGTTATCGAGTCAATATACGTGTTTTGTTTTGTTTTGTTTTGTTTTGTTTTTTAATTGGGGAACAAGAAAAGAATCATTAGGCTTTGGATAGATGAGTCCTCAGGGTCTGCTCCTCCAAACTGACCCATTTTTTTTCTAGACTCATTCCCTCCTCAAGTTCTGCTACCATAGCTTCAATACTAACTCTACATATTTTTTTGTTTGTTTTTACCCAGTAAGATTCTCATAACAAAAGAGTCTCTAGCAACAGACACAACGTTGATGTGGGAGAGAGTGCAGTTTGAGTTTATGAGAACTATCAGCGAGAAGTGAGTGCCTTTTTCATCTGAATACTTATTTAAAAAAATAAATAAATAACTACATTGCTTTCATTGCACAAAAAGCCTGACCCAGAGTTAGAAACAAGCCTCTTAATGTTATTCTCATCTACAAAAACAAAGCTAGTTGTGGATATAATTTGAAACATGTCAAGGTATAGGCCAGAAAAATTTAAAAAGTTGTCCAAACTTTTATAAATATGTAACTCCAATTCCCATGGAACTTGAAGGGGTCCACGGGAGTCTATACTATGCCATGTACACAACTGGCAAGAGCTGTCACCACAAGCCTACTATAAGAGGAAGCTTGAGCTTTGGGAAGTTAAATGTCACATCCACAGGGAAACAGTGTTGAGAATAGAATCAAAGTTCTGACTCCCAAAGCATCCTTCACTGCAGCCCTTCCTGGGCTACTTCCAGAAAACCTCAGCTTTTAGTCTACCCGTTGCTGGTACCAGGAAGCACAGATGTGCACAAAAAGCACATTTTAAATTGCCAGCATTTGGATTTGTTTTTGTTTATTTGACTCTCCAACATGGGTTCTGAGATTAGTAGTTCTCATTTCAAATCTGGTAATAAAAAGAGCTTCATCTTCTCTGAGTAAGCCAATTTTGAAATTTGGCTGATTCTTGCTACCAACAGAGCAGCTGGGATGAACTAAGAATTTCAAATCTATAGTGCCACTCACTAACTATGTGATGACTTTGTGCAAATAACAACTTTCTACAAATCTGGTTTCCTATTGACAGAATGAGAATCATAACACCAACTTCTCATGTGGATTATTGCAACAACCTCATGTCTGGAGATCAGAGGACTTCCACCCTTGCCATCTTTCATCTATTATCAACAGAGCAGCTAAAGTGACCCTGTTAAAACATAAATTCTGTCCCTTTTCTGCTTAACAGCTTTTCGCAATGCCTTCTCATTCTTTTCAGAGTAGAAGCCAGTTATTCATTGCCTTACATTATCTGCCACCTCCAATTGCCTGTTCTTACCTGCCACAACTCTTGTCATTTTGCTCCAGCAACTCTGGACCTCTGGCTATTCCTCAAACATACCAGAAACACTCCTACCTCAGGGCCTTTATACTTGCTGTTTCTTCAGCTTGTTTAAGTATCCAAATGAAGCACTCCCCTCACCTTTTTTTAGGTCTTTATTCAAAAGTTATCTTCTCAGAGAGGTTTTCCCTGGCTCCTCCACCTAAAATTACATCCCACTCTCCCTCTTGTACTTCCTCTTTGTGCTTTATTTTTCTCCTTAGCATCACCTACTATGTCCTGCATTTATTTATTTTGTATTTTATCTGTCTCTCCCACTAGATTCAATGCTAGCATTTTGTTCACTTTTTAGCTATGCGACTTCGTGTAGGAGGAAAAAAACTCAACTTCTCTGAACCAGAGTTTATTCATCTATCCCCAAGACAGTTTTATAGTAACACCTGGCACACAATGGGAGTTTAGTAAATTGTTGTTGAACTGATGCCTGAATCTAAAAGAGTTTTCAAAATTATGACCATTGAAACATGGAAGAGGAGAAGAAGAGGAAAAGGAAGATGTGGGGAAAGGAGAGACAAGAATCATGCCAGAAACACTCAGGTTACAGTGATATGGAAAAAGAATGAAGCAGCAAAAGAAACAGGAAATTGGTGTATCATAACTGAAAAGCCCAGGAAAGAAACAAAAGGAATCATAAGAAGGAAGGCTGTTCTTCACTGTTCACACACTACTCTCAAGATTCAGCTATAGTTTTATCATGAGCTGGGACAGCTCTACCCTCAGAACCATGGGAATCATCTCTTTCATGAACCACCAGTTCAGTCTTTCTTCCCTCAAGGTAGTTGTGGACTTGTGAGGGGCCTAAAGAACATACATACAGTGACTGACTCTAGGATGCCAATACCCAATAGACCCATTTATTCATCACCAGCTATTTTCTTGGGAACCTGATTTGAACATATATATGTCATGCCAAGAACTAGGTCATGGTCACAAGCTGGCACATTAAACTCCTCAGAGCACACATACACAGACAAACATACCTCCTTACTACATAATTCATAGATTCCCAATCTTCCCACAATTCAAGGACCAGGGAATTCTGCACATTCTCACTCAGATTCCAAACAGTGGAATCCTCTGGAATGATGAGGAATTTCCGGTATCCATGCATGGGATGCACGCTACTGCCTCAGCTGGTAACTTTTCCCTTTTGGTTCAGCTTCTATTATGATTTCCACTTTTCCCTCATGGGGTCCTTTTTTTTTCTCTGGCACCCCAGCCTTGCAAAGGCTTCTTTGGGTGTTCAGATAAGTTTTGCCCTGAGATGCCTTTAAAGGTCTTTGCTGAGGAAAACAGCATTCACTTTTGCAACCTTCTCGGGAATTTTTTGTAACTAGAGCCTCTTCATCCCAAAGATTTAAAGCAGGATGGAAACTTTAGCTCACGAACCAAAACAACTCTCCAGAGCTCAAAGCTAACTGCATTTGCATGACAATTTAACAGATCCAACAACAGGGCAAGGTCAGGTGAAATAAATAGCCAAGGTCATGGTTCTCTTGAAGTGGTATTGAATTCAGAATTGCTTATTCTCAGGGCTTGCTCTGCCCCAAGGGCAACTCTCCCACTCTCCCAAATGATACTGTGACATAAAATAAATTTATATGTGGAAACCACAGACCTACCCTTAACCCTCGCCTTTCCTTCTAATTCCAGATCATTCAGATCATGGAAGGCAAGATCATATCATAACCCACTGAGCTCACTGTATTACCTACCATACAAATGAAAGAATTTACTGGAACAGTGACCTGGAGGACTCATGGTCTAAACTAGGAAACGCAGTTGACTGTGCTTGAAACTCTAAAAGTATTTTGAATCTCTTGAATGTCTTGATCAAATGATTGCTTCGAATTCACGGTTTTAATTCTGACAACCCCAAAACGTGGGGATCCTTAAAAAAAACAAAAACCGCAAAGGCCCACGTGCCAAAGAGAAGGCGGCTGAGATGAAATGTGTAAACGATTCTTGCTTTAATTACCCTTAGGTCGAAATACCTTGAAAGCGACACGTATTGGAGAAGAGACCCGTTCAAGTCTCAGCCTCTTTGAATTGATCCTAGAGAACTACTGGATTTTAGATTCCTCAGGAGGCACAGCTCCGAATTCGGGATTATCCGCGGCTCTCGGAGGTCGCAGGGAAGATTTTAAACGACGACTCCCTAGCCTAGGAGCGGAGAGGACTTTCCAGGAGGCGAGGAAAGTGCCGTCCGAGAGCCTCACCACCAGTGGGCGTTTAGCGCAGCCAAGCGACAGGCTCGTGCCAGGCGCGGCGACAGGGAGGCGCGGCCGAGGCGGGAGGAGGAGGACTCTGCGCTCCGAGCCCAACCACCCTTTGCTGGCCAGTCGCGTCGCTCCTCCGAGGGAGCGAGTGACGGCGGCGACTGGGCGCAAAGAGGACGCGAGGAAGAGAGAGCAAGCAGCGAGGGAAGCGGAGAAATGAGGCCGGCGCTGGGCCAGCCCGCGAGGGGGTCGCCCAGCCCCGGGGAGCCAGACGGCTGGGGCGGCCTCTCCGCGCCCCGGGCGTGAACGCCTTCCCCTGCTCGACCCCAAGGACAGAAGTGGGTCTCGCCCGAGTGGAGAAAAGGAAAGAATCTCTAAGTGAGCGGTTCCCCCTGGGAACTCCGGTTGCCGCTGCTGCCGCCGCTGCTGCTCGTCAGCCCAGCCCGGACGCAGCGCCCGAGCCGCCCTGCAGAGGGATGGGCTGGGCGGGCAGCGCGCGCCCCAGCCGCGGGTGAGCGGCGCCGGCCCGCCCGGCTCGGCGCAGAGGATGCGCGGCGCAGGGCCCCCAGAGTGGGATCGGAGACTGGCACGGGCGCGCGAGGCTCCCACTTGGATGGCCCGGACACCGCTCCAGCTCCCGGGAGCGCTTCGCCGCGTCGAGTGAGCCGCGCGCGCCGGACCTGGGGGCGGACACCTGAGGCGGCGACTGCAAGGGGCGGGAGGGGGGCGAGCCGGGAGCAGGAGGGGGCGCGCTTTCTCCCTGCGGGTCTCAGTAATGAGGAGACTGAGTTTCTGGTGGCTGCTGAGCAGGGTCTGTCTACTACTGCCGCCGCCCTGCGCGCTGGTGCTGGCCGGGGTGCCCGGTTCCGCCTCGCACCCACAGCCCTGCCAGATCCTCAAGCGCATCGGGCACGCGGTGAGGGTGGGTGCGGTGCACTTGCAGCCCTGGACCACGGCCCCCCGCGCGGCCAGCCGCGCCCAGCGGGATGAGCCCAAGCCAGGGACTTGGAGGCCCCCGGCGTCCTCGCCCGGCGCTCGCTGGCTGGGGAGCGCCCTGCATGGCCGGGGGCCGCCGGGCGCCCGCAAGCCCGGAGAGGGCGCAGGGGCCGAGACCCTTTGGCCTCGGGACGCCCTCCTCCTCGCCGTGGACAACCTGAACCGCGTAGAAGGGCTGCTGCCCTACAACCTGTCTTTGGAAGTGGTGATGGCCATCGAGGCGGGCCTGGGCGACCTGCCGCTCTTGCCCTTCTCCTCCCCCAGCTCGCCGTGGAGCAGTGACCCTTTCTCCTTTCTGCAGAGCGTGTGCCACACTGTGGTGGTGCAAGGGGTATCGGCGCTGCTCGCCTTCCCCCAGAGCCAGGGCGAGATGATGGAGCTTGACTTGGTCAGCTCCGTCCTGCACATCCCAGTGATCAGCATCGTGCGCCAGGAGTTTCTGCGGGAGAGTCAGGTGAGAGGACGCGGGAGCGTGGAGTGGAGACGAGCGCCGTTGGGGGCTGGGACCCTTGCCCGGGAGGAGGGGGCCGGAGAGAAAGGGGACCGGGCTTTACAACTTTGAGACTGTTGAAGTATAGGACCATATCTGTAGGTGGTAGGTAGAAGGACCTCAGTAGAAGTAAAATACAACGTTTAAACGCGAATGGAAATAAAATGAGAGGGAGAGGTAGCCGATGGAAGGAAGTGGAGATAATAAGTGAAAAAAAGAGAAATATTCATCTTTTGACCTGCTGGAAAAAACCTAGTGGATGCACCGCAGAAGTAGAAGTCGAAGTTCAGGATGTTGGAGCGCGATCGAGGTTCTAATGACTAGCGCAAGGGGTGGAGATGGAGGGTTCCTGACTGCGAGTTTTTCGCTCCGATGAAGAACTCTGAGAGCATGTGGTGGAAAGAGCAGCATCTGCTCTCTGAGTAAATAGGAAATCGCAATTAGTACGGAAGCAATAGGTAAAGAAGAGTGCTTAATTAGGCTTGGGTATTGCAATGCATTAGCAATAATATGTGATAGCATGGATGGGATGACTCATTTGGGATTGTTTCTTTGTCCCTACCTTCTATGTGATGTTGGCTCAAAGGCTGCCTGTATGCAGTTGCTCTTATCATCTCGTTTCTGCTCCAGTTATCTAGAAAGAAAGGAAGGATATAATGATTTAATTTCCTATGGGCTAAAAATTAAATATATTTTCAATCAAAAAAGCTATTTATGAACATAACTGTTGACAATAATGGTGAGATAAATATTTAAGGAGAGGGCGGGGTCCTTTAAGCAATAGGAGTTTTCTGCATTTTGTGCATTACTTTTATTAAAATGTAGAGTTTCATTAAGCCTGCACAAAGTATTTTGAAACAAATAGGTAATTAGTATTGGCCCTATTTTAAAGCTTGAGAAACTAAAGGAAAGTTCTGTGGCTTGACCAACTTTGGTCAATATACTAGTAAAAGAGTCCAGACACTGGAGAGTTTTTAATTTTTACTCTATCCCTTTAGCTGAAAAACTATTTTTAATCTTCTTTCACTATATATATGTGTGTGTGTGTATACACACATACATACATATATACACACATACACTCATATGTATGTATATATTTATGTATGTATATATGTATATATCTATATATCTGTATATATATATGAAAATGAGTAAAGGCAAATATCAAAAGTTCAATAGAATCTATGCATAAAACATCAAGAGTACTAAAGATTTATTTTTCTAGAAAAAATGAACCTTACATTTTTAATCTTAGGAAGGGCAGATGCAAACTACTTTCAGCAGTTGCCCAGAAGATTCCTGTTTAATGCTAAACCATAGAGCTTTGATCTGCAGAGTGCAGGGTAATTAACTTTTATCTAAAATATTTCCATCACCTGAATCTGAATGACTATAGGAAGCAGATGGGAAAGCAAAGAAAACACAGGTGCACAATGCTGCCAATAGCCAAAGTGTTATAAACATGAAATTGCATCCATAGGGTGCATCATTATTAATATATATGCAGAATCAGATCTAATGAAATTCAAGAGTCAGCATCACTTGATTCTCATTATTGCTTCTTTATTATCTAATACTTCATAAGTTGTCAATAGTGTTCACAGTCTCCAGACTCCTATTTGTAGATTATTTGGCAAGAGTCTTAAATAGCAAGAATTTTCCCTAAAAATTAGTGTTCCTTAGTTGGTAGGAAAATTGTCTGTGTGGCATGATGTATTAGTGCAGTATATAGCACTTTACAGCAAGGGGATGAAGGAAACCATGAAGCAGCATCTAGCATCAATGAACTCCAAAGCTTTAGGAGCACTGAGGGAACAGAGTCCTCCAGGGACAAACTTTACAGGCAGGCAATATAATAAATACTCTGCTTAATACATTACTTTCATATTTCAATTCAGAAATTTATTTTAAATCACTATTGTCGCTGTTATTTTCATGGCTCACATCTTGAAAGGGAGATATTATTATATTAACTCAGATCTAGTTTACCCAACTAGGACATTTTCTTTCATATATCTTTGTATTTTAAATTCAAACATATTTAACTTGTCTTACGTCTACTATATCATTTAAATGTCATTATATAATGTTCTATATTAAGAATGTCCATCTCAATGCCAGGTTATTGTAATAGGTAATTTTAGAATATGACCATAATCGGCTTTCAGCCAAAATAACTAATCTTTCCTTTGCTTCTCCTGAAAAGTAGACCTTTCTGTAATACACTAATGTGATTTTTTAAAAAACTGTCTAAATATAAAAGAATGTCAAAGTCATTTTATACATTAAGTAAAATTGACTTAATTTAGCCACTATCCTCTTTAGAATCTACTGCCCAGTGACTCAAGTTGTTGATTGTGCAAGTGCCTGAAGAAAGGATTCTAGAAGAAAGTAGGCTTGTACACACAACCAAATAAAATAAGATTGTATCTCTTATTCAGACAAATCAAAATTGCTTTTAGAGCAGGAACAGCAACAGTGTAGTCTCTCTCATTTGAGATGCTGGTTTCTTTCACATGAAGCCTTTAATTAATAAATAATGGTTTTGATAGTAGCCTGCCACAACTCCTGAATTGAAGGAGATGCACAAATGAGCAAACCCCAGAGAAAAGCATACTAGTTTTATTTTAATATAATGTTTATTCAAAACATAAACATGTGATACCATCAGCTTGGAAGGAAACAACCTCCTTCAAGCAGAGTAATCCATTAAAAGTGAGATATTTAACTACCCACTTTTGGAAACCATATGTGTATCATCACTACATAATAAAAGTTTAATGTGACATTACACATAGGATAGGGTCAAAGCACTTTTCCATCCCCAAAATTCTAACTTTACTACTACCTTCAAACCTCTCCTTAAAATTAATTCATTTTATTAGGATGACCACTTCTTAGTTCTAAATTCTATTCCCATGACTTTCAAATAATGAAATTGCATATGGATCTAGTTATATTTACAAATAAGTCACATTAAGTTCCTACAGTTCTTTCTTTCTCTTCCCTCCCCATAATGCTTTTTCTTCTAGGAGTTTTGTAATGTTTCTCCGAAGTTAATTCCTTAACATTTAACTGCTGAGGTAGTGATGCATTTACATTTCTTTCTAAAATGTATATTTCATGTTAATTCTATAGTGGTTCCATTAGGCAAAGCTAATGAAGTAATATAATTGGCTTAGATCCAAACTCGTGCAATTAAAAAGTAACTGCACAACTATTTTCAACTCTTGTTGAATGTACCAACCACAATTTGCCTGTCTCATGAGCCATATATACCAATTAATACGTTAATTCCCATAGAAATATAAGTATTTTAGATGGTCTTTTTTTTTTTTTTTTGGATAATACAAGGCTAAGTGCTGTAACCTCTTTATTAGCAGTTGGCTAGCACAGCACCATTTTTTTGTGTGGTACAAGGGACCGTACAATGATGCCACTCCATAACTTAGTGCCTCATGAGGGGACAGGTGAAAGACATTTATTTTAAAAACATCTGTTCTCAACTATGTTGGTTATCCTTGACTTGTTCATGCTAATCACTGCTCTCCTCTGGAGGAAATGCATTCTTTTACAATTCATGATGAATAGCTGATAGCAGTGCCTAATTGTTGCTGACTTGAAGATAAATGATTTCAAATTAAATGTCAAGTGATGCAAAACTTTCCTTATCAGTGATGTTTTAAGGTTCCTCTTGAAGAACTGAGACTTGGAATTGATTTGGAAGTTTTTATTTTAAATTTGCTCAGTCTGTCTCACTCCCTTTTCTTGGTGCCTGCACAGTGTAGTCATAGAAAGTATTTGGTCTTGATCTTCTCTATTACATCTTGGAGTTAGCTTACGTTCAAATCAGTTGAACTAAGTTTCTGAATCATCTGAAAACCAATTGCAATGTCTACTTCTTTAATGTTTTATCTTATGCTGTTGCAGAAGGCACCAGGGATTTTGTGCCATAGGATTTTATTTTATGAATACATCCAGTCAAATTGCAATCATGTTGGTTAGAAGAGCACAGTATAATGGCTGATATATTAAATATTAGTCAAAAGAGTCTCTGTCTACCTTTCTCTCTTACTGATCACGTAATCTTGGGCAAGTGTCTCTATATCAGTCAAAAGAAGGTAACTTACCAATCTGACAGGGTTGTTTTGTGAAACATGTTTCAAGTAAGAAAGTAAAGGACTTTGTAAACATTTGCACTGTTAGCAGAAGACCTAGGAGAGAGGTGTTGGTTATGATTTGGTATGAATCATTCGAGTCTTAGTTCTCCACTAATTCTCCATAGTAGTTACTAATCAAAATGCAATGTGATTCATAGTGTAACATGTCTTCATCCTCTACCTTACTCTCTACCCACTCCTTCATTTTCTTTCTTTAAAAAAAAAAGTGTAAGTAGATTTACCTCCCCCACCCTCAAAAGAAAAAAAGAGAAGAGAAAAAAGGAAAGGAAAGGAAAGGAAAGGAAAGGAAAGGAAAGGAAAGGAAAGGAAAGAGAAAAAAGGAAAAGAAGAACTAGGCTCCTCAGTAGATTGCATACTTGCCTAGAAATAGAAAACATGCCTTAGGTACTGCTTCTGTACCAATGGCAACATTTTACCAGTGATACCAACTAACAGTTTCTAGAGCCTTAGAATAAGTTTCAATAAGGATTTTCAGAAGTGTTGGTCTCTTACACTGGTCTTAAATTTCTCCTATAGTTAAATTTTAATAGATCATTCACTAGATATAGCCACATAGTCTAATGTCTCCAACTATGTTCTACCTACTATACCACTAAGTTCACTGTTTGGCTCATCTGACATTATTTTCACAGCATGTCTTTCTTGATGAAGAAAGCAGTGTGTTGGTTCATACTGGCATAAACTTCTTATCTCATCATGAAGAAGTAACAGTTTGCAAAGCAGCTACTTTGAGTACCATTATCCTAGACAATTATATGGGGCCCTCATAGCAAGGTATTGTTCTTTTCAGTGGCACAACTAAATGTAGAGATGAGAATCACATTGCCTTTTCTCTTGCCTATGCTATCTAGTCCCATTCACATACACAAAAGAGCAGAGGAACTGTACAGCACCAGAAATGTGATGTCAAATCTATAAAACTAGACAAAGAAGAAAGGACATCTCAGCACCTGCCACATTGCTTTTTGACAATATGAATAATAATCTAATGGAAATCTTTAAGCCACTCATTTCTCTTTCTCAGATCTTTCCTTTATGGGATGGTAGGGGAAAAGAGCAATGGGGAGAAAGTGAGTAAGGAGTCCAGCTTCCTGCCCTCCTCCCACCTCTCCCCAAAACCTAACATTTCCGCCAAATTTTCAGATCTCTTTCTGAATGTGAAATATTCAGACACTTTCAGGGAACACTGTGTTTGATTTCCTGCATTGAGGGAGTAGATGGAGCATACTGACCCAGGCTGGTAATGTGTCAGCTGCAGTAAACCCTGACACCGAAAGGCTGGTATCTGGTTGGCGTGGATGGTCTACTGATGCAGATGAGCCTTCAAGGGTTTGAGTGTTAAAGAATTAATCAGGATGACTTCTTTTTTAGTCAGGCTGAAATATGCCTCATTATTATTCATTTGAGACATTAATTTAGAAGAAAAATTTTTAATTAAATGTGTGTGTGTGTGTGTGTATTTACATTATTCAAGGCTTCTTCACAAACGTGCTCCTATAATCCCCCTAACAGTCCTGTGAGGCAGATAACAATGTATAGATAACACATAGAGTACTAGAAAGAGCTATGCATTGTCAGAAGTAAGAAGTCAACAAGGAGATAAAAACAAAATCTTAACTATGTATCTTCAAAATGAAAATATTTTCATTGACAGACCTAAAAAACATATAAAATATATGTAAAATATGACCTTATATAAAGTTTAGTGTTTTATTTATAAAAATGTTAATGGAGATTGTAACTTGTGGGTTCTGAATGACTGGTCTCTGGAACAGTTCACATCAGAGGTTAAGAATAACATTTTATTTCTATTAGTTGGTATTAGTGAGGAATTTACAAATCCTGCCTTATCTACTACTCTAATTTCTCATAGGAGCCCCCAGGCTCTAAACTTAAGGATAATGGAATGGAAATGACAGTCTTGCTTCATTAATAAATTCTTTAATGTACAGGGCCCAGGCGTGTGGCTCTTTAGAAAAATATTGGGTTGGAGCATATGGTTTGGATTTCAGGTTTTTGTAGCATTATCTAATTCTAATTCTTGATATCTTCTACCTTATATCTGGGTAAATAAAAGAAGGAGGCAGTGAAAAAGATGAGAGACAAGAGGTATGGGTCCCTGGAAGAAGAGGAGATGGCTTATTCTACTGTGGTAGGCTGAATGATGATCCCACAAAGATCTTTATATCCAAATCCTCAACACCTGTGGCTGTGTTACCTTCTGTGGTCAAAGGGACATTACAGCTACGATTACATTAAATATCATGAGATGGGGAACTTATCCTGGAACATTCAGGAAGACCCAGTATGATCACAGTCTCCTTATAAAAATGATGTAGTTAGTCTGAGAAGTCATTGTGATGAAGTGATGATGGAAGCAGAGACTGGGGTGGTGCACATTGAAGATGGTAGAATACAGGCAGCTACTAGGCACTAAAAAAAGGAAATGGATTATTTCCTCAGAAGCTCCATAAGGAATGCAGCCCAGCCTATACCTTGACTTTAGCCTAGTAAAACTGATTTCACACTTATGACCTCCAGTCATAAGTAATAAAAAAATAAACTTGAGTTCTTTTAGATCACTAAGTTTGTGGTAATTTTTTATAGCTGCAAGAAAGACTAAAACACTTTGTGACATAGACTTATGCATGGAGGAGGTAGAAAACAAAAAGAGTGTGACCTGGTCCAGCTTCTGGGGAGGCAGATTCTGGTTCAGCTTATATGTTTTGCCGCTGGACCAAAAAAAATATTCAAGAGAGATAGAGCTTGGATTTTTTAAGATGTAGTGACCTCACCCACTTGGATGACCCAATTGATGTGTTAGGCTTCTTGGGGAAGAAGGAGGTTGTTAGAAAGGGGAGAGTCTAACTCGATATGGATCAAAAGTTCAGAAGTTTTCTATTTTTCATACAGGCTTTATATGTACCAATGTAAGTGATTTGTGATTTGTTAACTCACAGTTTAAGGGACAGTAGCCCTATGGTATTAAGGCTCATAGAAAAGGGATACCCATAAAGCAAACTCTGAGTGTTATTGAACACTGAATATGTCAAAACTGTTTGCTGCATACAACTTTGAGGGAATTGTTAAATGCATATCGCTTCTATGATTATAAAAGCAAATGCATATGCACTGCTACCCTGTGGGTGTCCACAGATCACCTTGAATAAAATTTTGAAGCATTTAATCTTTCAAGCGTATAATGGTTAAAATTTTTTAGAAGCAGTTGGGGATAATTAATGAAAAGCCTTATTGTCACTCTAACTGGGCATTGACATCAAAGAATAGAAGAAAGGAAAACCTTTTACAAAAAGTTTTCAGAAAACTCAGAGTTGCCAGGGCTTTTTGAAGCTTGGGCACTCTGAGATGATGGTATTTCTGTGTTAAATGTTGGGCTCTTCTTTTATATTTCCAGTCTAGCTTTATGTTGTCATCACTCTGCAAAGTGGCTGACTTTGTAGAGTTCCAAACAATAGCTCTGTCTGAATCTTTCAGTAGCATTCTTTAAAATGACTTAGAAATGGGTTGCCAGTACTTTCCTCTCAATTAGGGGTGATCGTTAGCTGAACTTTCAATATAAAGCACTTTGATGGTTGTACACTCTGCCTTCAATCTATTCACGTATTTCGCATCAAGTATCAACTCAAAGTCAAACAAACACTGGGTTATATTCTCCAGGTTAAAATTTTTTTTAAATTATTTCCATAAACAAAGACACTCAGCATGTCTTTATCTAATAGAATCACAATCTGGCTCAGTTATGGAATTTTATTTGTTCATTTCCAACCAGAGGTATTTAAAAAGGGATTCCATTAAACAAAGTGTTTGCTTCTGTATATGGTGAATTTAATAGGTACAGACAGAGAGCTATTATTATGTTGGTGCTATGCAAGGAATTAATTTGAATCACATCACACACTGTGTTATACACATAAGGAAATGCTTTAGTCTATACTTGAAAATGAATGATATAAATCTATACCTGAACTAATCCAACCTGGTTGCAGGCACAGAGAGCCATCTAGTGGTCTCTAAAATATAGCTTTAATTTAAGGCATTTTAGGAATCCAACTCAGAAGACAGGAAAAGGACTCCAAGCAGCTTTAATCCAGGTTCTTCCCATTAAAAAAAATCAATAACACTTCTACTTATGGGACTTTACCAAACACATTTCCTTAACATTCTTGTCGTTTTTGGTGCTGTAGGACACTCTTTACTTGGGCTCTGTGACACCATCATAGATTCTCTTTTTTTTTTTTTTTTTTTGCTTTTATTATCTTTTACTAATTGTGCTTCTTTGGCCCCTTGTCATAATAAATATAATGCCGTTCTGTCCAATTTGATAGCAACTGGTCTTTTAAGTTTGAATTAATTAAAATAATATAAAATATAAAAGTCAACTTCTCAGGCACTCTCATGCCATTTCAAGTGCTCAGGTGTTCTGTTGGACACTTCTGTTGCTGTCTAAGGGCATGCAGTTTTAAGGAACAGAAACTCCCTCCACTGAGCTCAAAAACAAGTGGTTTGTGCTGAAATCCTACAGGAAAATGAAAAGGAGCAGAATTGCATGAGGTACAGCTAGGATGCACCACTGGAAAATGTTAGGGCAGCTGCTTTCATTTCTTCTTCTAGGGCCCAATAGCAATTCTCTTGGCTTCTCACTTCACATCTGCTTCATCCTCCTCTCTGAATACAAGCTTCTTCCTCTGCCCTGCCATAACTTTTGCATGGTTATGATTTACCATGACAGGATGGAGCCTGAATTCTGTATGACTTTACAGCTCTAACCAAATCATCTGACTATGTTCTTTATATCTCTTGGTTTACATTTTCCAGATGTCTAATTGGCTCAGTTCACAAAGTATTAGTTCCCTTTTCACCCTCCAATTGTACATCCTCCCTTAATCCAATTAACAATGACCAGATTCCTGAGTTACATGCTCAGTGTAAACCCTAGACTAGAGCAGGAAAGAAAATAGCAAAGCCTCTGCTCTCGAAGAACTTATATTCTAGTGGAGGAGACAGACAATAAGACATGCAAACAAACAAATATATAATACAATAAATGCAAGTACAATGGAGAAAAATAATGCAGGGTAAAGGATTAGAAAATGACTATGGTTAGTCAATAAGGCCTATCTGAAGAGGTAACATTTGAGCAGACAATGAAGTAAGGAGTAGGCCATGCAAAATTCTAAGAAAAGGACATTACAAGCAAAAAAAACAAAAGTGCAAAGTCCCTGAAGTAGGAATGAGTATAACAATAAATATTTATTGAATAAATAGATGGACTATCCTTAATACTACTATTCATTACAAGTTTTGTTTGTGGGCACAATTTCAAAGAAGGAGATATAAATGATGAGGTAATAACCTGACTTATACTCACATACAGGTACTTCCCAAGGTTTAGATACCTGAATTTGTCTCTTTGCTATGGCAACACCAGGACTTTCTAACTGGAATTTCCAATTACATCTCTCACTCTCACCTTAAACCAAAATATTTAAAGATATCCTAAAATAATGTCCCTTCTAACCCATGACAAGATTTCTCATGATATCTTTGACTTCTTCCTTTTCTTCTCATCTGTTGCCTTTCTCAGTATATTTCTCACCTCATCATCCTTTCTTGTTATTTTCGCAAGCCATTAATTCCTCCCACCAATATTCTTGAATAATAGCCTTTGTAGCTCTAGTATTTTTTTTTCATACCATTCTGCACACTAACACTAGGTAAATCTTCCTAAAGCAAAGCAACTTTCATTCATTTATTGATTCATTCATTCATTTAACAAACACTCATCAAGTATAATGCACTGAGCTTCATGCCACCCTCCTGCTCAAAAGGCATTTTCTTTTACTATGACAATGTTATCATTCTTTTGTCATACCCCTGAAACATGCACCTTATTATCAGTGATTCACTATCAGAGTAATTCACAAAATTAAAACAGGGCACACCACCCTTATGAGTATGTGTCAGATTGTCCAGGTTTTGTGAGGATAGTTCCCATCCCCAACTCAAGATTCTGACATGCCTCCCCTGAAGCCACTGGAACACAGGCTAATAATCATCAGGAAACTGGTCTTCAAGGCCTTCCACAAACAGGTATAATTAACTCTTTACAATTTGTGACATTCTGTGGAGATGCAGGTACCCAAAAAGCGTGAAAATATCTAGGAATAGAAATAAGTGTGTGCAATTTTTTTATTTGATAAATGTAAATTATGTTAAAACACATTTCTCTATTTTATGTCTATATAGAAAGAAAGCTATATATCCAAGTTGTAATGATTTGTAGATGAATTAAGCTCCAATTTAGAATTGGGTTCAATTTTCCGTTGAAACAATGTTATCTGTGGCTGTTAAGACCTCGGTCCAGGCCAAAAAGCCTGCTTGACCCATAATATAGCATAAGTGATATTAATAGTTCTCTAGACACTAAACACTATCTGTAACAGGATTTTTCTGTTTGAAACAGAAGGGATGTGGAGCGAGGAGGGAAAAACCAGAAGACCTACTTTCAAGTTATAGATCCAGACTCATCTGTATAGCCTTTTGAAAACCTCTCTGAGCATCAGTTTCCTCTGTGATAAATTATAAATAGTCATTAAACAGGTATTTATTAAGAGCCTACTCTGCAATTACAAAGAATTGACATGGGCCTCAGTGACTTAATATACACACACAAAAAAAACAGTTTGTAAATTCAAATTTAAAAAGTAGATGAGAATCACTTTCATCAAAACATCTTTTTCTTCAGGAAAACACTCCTAGGTCCAGTTTTGGAAATCCAGAGCATGTTTTTCTTGGTGCTAATTTGTCAGTAGGAACAGACAGCCCTGCCTGGTTCTGTCTGCTGGCATTAAACTAGAGTGGTCATACTGTGACTCCTAAATGGTCGGCAACAGCTGGGAAGGGAGAAAAGAGCAGGGTTTCACACTTTCCAAAGAGGGCCTAAAAAAATGTTTTCTCTGAATGCCCACATAGCCTGCTGCCTATCTGAGGCCTGAGGGGAAGAAGGGAATTTGACGAGCTGACAGGGTAGGAGGACCCCCACCAGGACACAAGTTGCAATGAGAGAGACATTTTGGAAACCAAATTTTAAAGCTAAGATTGCCTGCTTAACATTCATAAAAATACATCAATTAGGATTTTTGAGATTGCATCCATTTCCAAATAATACTCCATAATGGGTTGGAATATTGCAAAACAATTAAATCTCATTCTAATCTTTATTCCAAGTCTGCCTTTAACTCTCACTGGGCAGCAGCCATTAAAGATCTTTGCATCTGCATCAGGACTTAGCCACAGGCCAGGCCAGGCCAGGAGAATGCTTAGGATTCCGGTGCAAAATAACCCTAGGAAATGTCAGGAATAAACCAACACACTTCACTGTGGCCACACCATCTCTGCCTACAGTAGTATTTCAGTGACCTCCTAACTGGCTTCTCTGCCTCTGTTCTGGCTCTCCTTTATATTATCCCATCCACTGTTAGAAAGAAAACCGGTTCACTAAACGCCTTAAATTCCATCGCTGCTCACTCAGAATGACAGCCTTCTTTCCCAAACTTCACGTGTTCGTGTACCACCTCGTCATTTTGGCTGTATCTCTGTATCATCAATTGCCATTAATTTTTTTTAATTAACCTGCTGTTTTACTTAAATAATTTTTTTTAAATCTTCCATTATAACGTTATTGAAAAATGCTTGCCACAGATAGAAGTTAACTGTCAAAATAAATACACAATGAAATCAAAACAATTTTAGCTCAATACCCTTGCCCAAACCCTTTGTTGCAAGGAAAAACTCCCAGGTGTTAGAGAAGTGTTAAAGACATACTGACACCAAACTGAGGCTTTCTCCTTGATTTAACAGAAGAATTAAATGCTAACTGAAAAGGGATCAACTTTGTCACTTCGCGATTCAGTGTTATTTAATGTCAGGTCCCTGAACAACCTACATTCTCTTATGAAACCACCTACACTCTGCCAAACTCTAACCCATGGGATGAATTCTAAGCAGCATTTAAGACCTTTCATTACCTGAGCCTTGCTTAATTCTCATTTCTTCTAGATACTAACCCTCACCCTTTGTGCTTTGTGCTCAGCAGTGCCTGAATGTACAACGCTGTTCCAGGCATTGGTACCTGCCGTTCTCACTGCTTAGAATGACTTTCCCTCTTGTATCTGTCTGAAACTATTCAACCTTCAAACTTTTGCTCAAATATCACCTGTGCACAGTTCACTGCCCACCCTATCCCTACCACTCCCTACCCTCTCCCTTTTACTTCTGTGACTTTTCTACCTATACGTTCTGTTTTTCTATGCCTGTGGCACAATAGTGTAATTATTTGTTAACCTGCGTCCCACTCCTCCACTAAACTGAACCCTAAGCTCCTGGCACAGTGTGTGACTCATCATTGAAGCTTACTGACTAATGATTAAACTGAATTAATGGTCCATTTCCATCCCTTCTAGTGTAACAGAACTAAGTAACATCTGTGGAAAGCCCACCATCTGTCAGGGTGGGATTACATGAACCTAAAAAAATGTACCACTTTATGAAAAAGGGCCCTCATTCATTGTGGGGGATAGAGTTCATGACCATCCAGAATTTTCTGTCATATAGAACAAAGCGGGAAGAGTAAGGCCTTCCTTAAGGAAATTGATTTTGTAAGAAATAGAAAAACTGTTTTGACTACCCTATTTCATGCGTCTTTCATTTTCCCCCGATTTGTTTTCTATTTCCTGGAGACCACAAGTGGCAGAAAAGATACTTTGTTCTCATGTCTTTGAGCCACTTCTTTCCGTGATTCTCATCCCTTCTCCCCTTCAGCCAATTTCACTATATTGTGAAGCCAAAGATTCTTGACGTGTAAAATTAGACAAAGTTAGAGTTGACCAAATGTAAAGTTACTGGAAATAATCATCAGTGAAAAGAAGAAAAAAGTCTGGAATTGTATTTCATCATGTCATCTCTTATCAGAGAAAATATTGGGAAACCAGACAAGGACTCGGATCTGGCTGAGATTAGCCTGTTCTATTCCTACCTTTTCACTGTACTCACTGCCTTTCCTTCAAGTACAGTTCCTTAGGCCCTCAGTACCCTGGAGTGGTGGCCTCTGTATGTTAGCTCCATCCCGATAACTTTTCAAAATAAAGATGACTAAACCCCTGGGGCTGGAGCATTAAAAACAAACAGCTTCACAGGTGATTGTGTTCACAGGTGATTCTAAGTGTATTTGGGGGCCACATTATTCCTAAGTCTCCCCTAATGTGATTTTCAAACTGTGACCAGAAACCACCTAAAACAAAATTGTATTAAGTAATTTTTAAAGTGTAGACTCTCAGCCTCACTGAGTTCCACTGAATTATATGCTACGACCCATTATGTGCACACACACACACACAAAAATCCTCCCCAGGGGATTCATATATGCACAGTACAGTTTGAGAATCAATGACCTAGGGCAGAGATCTCAAACTGAGATGCCAGATAGGGGCCAGAAAGGGAATGAAAATGTGAAAAACAGTACCAAATAATACAGGAGCAAGCGGTAAAAATTATAGGTAACCGAAGAGTGCCTGACCTTTCTGAAGGAGGCAGCTAGCCACCACTCAGCTGCAACCAGCTATTACTCATCAGGCTATTGCCAGATATCCTGACTTTTCGAAGGAAGCCAGGCTGGATTTTTTTAGCGTGAAAATTTTCTAAAGTGTTGACAACTAACTCACTTTTTCTGAGCTTTATTGAAGTATGATAGATAAAATCGTAAGACATTTAAAGTGTACATATTATGACTTGATATACATATGCAGTTTACCCTTAACTAACATAGGGCACCAATGCCCCCATGAAGTCAAAAATTCTCATAGAACTTTTGACTCCCCAAAAACTTAACTCCTATTAACCTACTATTGACTGGAAGACTTAACTGAAAACATAAATTGTCAATTAACACATATTTTACATGTCATATGTATTATGTACTGTATTCTTACAATAAAGTGAGCTAGAGAAAATAAAATGTTAAGACAATCATAAAGAAGAGAATATACATTTACAGCATTTATTGAAATAATCCACATATCACATGCCAACTGTAATTTAAAAAATGAAAAAGGTATAAAAAACTTAATCTACATATAAGTAGACCTTTGCTGTTCAAGGGTCAAATGTACATTGTAAAAAGAATTCCCCCCCATCAAGTTAATTAGGCACTAAGAGATAATGAATGTAATTCATTCCAGATGTACTCATTCATAAAGGAATCTTGGAAACCTTTCTTGTAAAGCAGAGATAATGAAATGATGGTAACTACTTTTAGTGTTTGAGGTACTGATTAGGTAGAATAGTTCATATCAAGTGGATTGGCAACATCATCTGACAGTTGGTGCTCAATTTTTTTCTTAAATATGTTAATTTGCTTAGTTTCCCTTGTCTTAAGTCTCTGTTCCCTTACACTAAAATTTAACAGGTACCAAAGAAAAGCAAGCTAATAGCAAAAAGCTGACAAACTCCCTTGATATTCGTGTGTGTGTGTGTGTGTGTGTGTGTGTGTTTAAAGAAAACATAATATTGCTGTGATGAGATAATTAACAAGGTAGTGATGATAAAGTGATTCAAGTTTTCATGAGAAATGCCATTTCAAAATACAAAAATGTCCTTGCATCTTATCATTGGCTTTCTTTCCTCTACTGTGTGTTCAGTGATTCTAAATCCTGTGCAAAGGCAGTTACTAAACAAACAGTCTGGAGGATACTTGTGGATAATTCTGAAAAAGCTAATAATATTCTGGTCTAGGAAGGTTGCCTTTACTTTATTGCACTCTATTATTCACTGACTTTTTTTAAAAAAAAGTAATCATTTTAAAAAATAATAATTTTATATGAAAATATAATTGTGATGTGTAAAAATATATTTACAGTTTTAAAGACTAATAATTTTATCACTTTAGCATACATTCCTTTCCAATTTTTGTCTACTTGTATACATGTTTTTATCTTTGTGAGGTCATTATTTTTTGTTTTATTTGGCCATAATCAAAGGCCTATAACAGTTCTTTGCGCGGAGTAGTCAATCAAATATTTGTTTAAGGAATGAATGAACTTCTAAAGTAATAAATGTACAATCAATTTTGTATTCTGCTTTGCTTATTTCCATTATGTCATGAATCTTTTCTGTCTCTACAAACTTCAAACAAGTCATATTTCTCTACCTATTTCATTGATTTTTTTTCTAGTTACAAAATCAGAAAAATGAAAACATAGGAAAATTTAATTTCATCGCAGAAACAATCTCTCTTAACTTGCTGAGATATTTCTCCTACTATTTGTTACATGAAACTTTTTTTTTATGTGGAGAATTTCTATTCAAATTCTTTCATTTGATGGGACATAGCTCATTATTTTTCAATGATATGGGAAACCCATTATCACCATTATCTTATTAACTACACATTATCCCAAACTTTTGACTATATTTCATAATAAAGGTCTTTGTCCACTTTGTGGATTATTTCCTTCGCAAAGATTGCTGGAAGGGGAAAATAAATGCTAGTTGGTTGGAGTATTTCCACAGATCTTTCTCATGTATGGTATATTTTCTGCACCCTACATCTCAGCCTGTCTTTGTTATTTTTCTTACCAATAAAAGACAGACTGATGAAACATGAAATTCTTTCCCAAAGTTAAATTTCACTTTATTGTCCCTGAGCATTTACTGTAGCAGAAATGAGAAACACATGATATTTTTATCACTTGGACGTTTACTTTTTTTTCTTCCTAAATACTTGACAGTTTTTATGAAGACAATTTGCCAGATATTTCTAAGTATAGTTCATTGTTTTTATTGAGTTTGCCAAGAATGAGATAAGTCCATCAAACAGTTTTTCTCTAAACAGAAAATTTTTGCTCAGTTATGTCTTTGATTAGTCCTATCGTTCCTGTGGTTATTGTTTCTTTCTTAGGTATACCATAATTCTTAGGTTCATCCCCCATATTTAGGTGACCAAACAGTGTATATCCAAACCAGGACAATTTTGAAAGTGAGAGGGGGAACAGTTAATAATTACACAAGACAAGAGGCATAAAACGGGCATTGTCTGAGTACAAACTGAGACACAGCCAGCCTGCCCATCCTTTTTTGTCACTTACAGATCTTGATTCTCTTGTTCTGTATCCTGATTTTCTAAATTTGTCTTCCATAGCATTGTTTCAATGCTTGCCAATATTTATCATGCCTTTTATGCTTATTTGAAACCTACTGTTGGATTTTCAGATTTCCTGTTGCTTTCCATATAACGTTATTTTTTTTCATCCCATCCTATTATTGTTCATCTCAGCGTGTTCTCTTACAAATTACTCATGTCTAATAAAAGTCACGTTATCCTGCTTCTCGTTTAAATATCAGGGTTTTATGTGTTTGTTTTTCTAATTTTTCTTTGGCTTCTATAAAAATCGTTTTCAGAATATGTCCTTCCTTTTCTTTGCCTATTCTACAACATTTGTACAGGGCCCATGTCGTTTGGTTTTCTTTGGGGTGGGGAAAGGAGCTGTTATTTTATACCAATTAGAAATCTACGTAAACCCTCTGTTTGCCAACAAGCAGGCTGCTTAGATTGCTAGTTGCCTTACTTTGAATACACTTATGTTCTGGCTGAATCCCTTGCTAATAAACACAGCTGGACACAAGGTGCCATATTTATCGAGGTATACATCACCTAAACCAACTCTCAGCCTTAGCAGCCACCATGCATGTAGTGTGAGGGCCTAACCGAGCTGGAATCTGCTTCTTTCTGCTGGGTTGTTATTGGTAATGTGAACCAGGGGCTCTTAACTAGTTCCACAACCTAAGCAGCCTTTTCAAAATATACACGTAGGATTCATCCTAGACCTTCTGGCTCACCATTTTCGGAGACAAGGGCTTGTGTATATAAAAAATTTTCCAGGTGTTTCTAAAGTGGCTTCTCAGTTGAAAATTGCTGATCTGAACCAAAAGCTCAGTATACTTACTAATCTGTACTGAATGAAGTGCATGAAAAACAAAAACACAGCTGTTGGTTTGCATTGTCTACTAGAGTGATTTCTGATTTCACTACCTTCAGCTATGCTTTTCTTGTAAAAATTAAACCTCTCACATACTCATCCTCTTAGAGATGCAGTTTTTATCTAGATTTAGGAATTACAAAACTAATCCAGGAGGGAGGTGATTGAATGTTATTCTGACTGCCTCAAAAAGCAGAAGCCTTGCAGTAGAGGGGCCATGGTGACTCTGCTGAGCTAATTGATGGAAGGAAAGAGAAGATAGTCATTATTAGAGTGAAGAGCCAGAGGAATCAGATTACCCGAGTTTTAATCTCATCCCTGACACTTACTAGCTAAATACCACTACGTAAGTTACTTAACCTCTCTATGCCTTAGTTTCCTCATCTATATGACAGAGATAATAGGATCTTTTCATTGAGTTTTAAGGAAGATTTAATTAAATAACATAGAAAGTGTTAGGAAATGCCTGCTGTATATTAAGTATTCAAGTAATTTTAGTTACTGTTATTTTCAGACACAATATCAATTTCATATTTTTTTTTCTCCTGGTTCCACAAGCTTGTAGTTTGTGCAACATCCTTCTATTCCAGCAATAAGTTGATTGTGAATAAAAGTTTTGAGGTGTGGATTTCTATTTTTATGTCTTATTTTGATACTTTAGTAGGAAGTTGAGGGATGCTACATCAGATCAGTTTCTGCATTTTATTGGAATTTTATGGGTAAATTCTAGAATGGTGATTCATCACTGTAGTTTTAGTTTGAACAGGTAGTCAATCATTTCATTTCTATTCATGCCTTTATGCTGTTTCCCGCTGGCTGTCTCGTCTCCCTCATCCCCTCCTCCACCTACTTCTGTGACTTTGGAGCAATAACCTCGTTTGAAACATGTCAATACTGGATAGGCTAGTGAAGTCCAGGAAGAAAGTTGCTTTGTGTGCTTCAAAAGGCCTCTGTGGATGATAGTCACCAGGAAGGAAGTTTAGCTCAAATATGAGATTTTTCTAAGCTGTCTAAGTGATTAAATAAACTGTCAGATATTAAGTGTATCAGTGAGTGTCACTCAGGAAATAGAAACCACAGCAGATATTTGAGGAGAGAAATTTTAATCTAATGGATAATTAACTAGGTATAAAGTTGTTAGTAGGGTAACTGGAAGGATCATAAAAGAACTCTATAGTGTGAAGTTAGCAAATCCTGGAAGCAATTACCATCCCTGGAGCTGAGGAATCAACAGAAAGAAGCTGAAATATTAACACTTAGAAGCTTAGAGGGAAAGTGCCATGAAACTGAAACTCAGACATCTGAGAAAAAGGAGTGCTGTTCAGCTGGCACGATGTCTCTGAGCCTCAAGGAGGGACCCTTAGGGGCTGAGATCCAGACTTCTAACTAGCAGGATGGAGTGGTTCTGCAAGTGCTGGAAACACCATGCTAGATTCAGCTGCTGTCCTAGAAAGGGACCACTGAAGGGATAAAAAAGTATTGCTAGAGTGATGCTTAAAGATACCACAAGCAGACAGAAAACTCACAGGAAGCAAATAGCTGACTAGGAAAAAAAGCAAGTCCCTTTTCTTCCTTCAGCCTTGCAGTATTCCCTTAATGACCTCTAATGACAGAGCCTACTAGGATGTGCCTGGCAAAGCAGAAATGTAGTTTGTAGAGTACTAGCTCCAGCATCCCAAAGCAGAGAAGAGGAAGGTGAGTTTGGTGCAGAGAAACAAGAGCCACATCTGACACATTGAGTCACTCAAAATATCAGGGAAATAGTAGTAATGATTGCCAGCGTTCATTACACCATTACTGTATGCTAAGCATCATGCATTATCATATTTAAGTCTTACTAAATCTTCTCTCATAGCTAATATTTCTATCTTTACATTATTGTGAAGAGATTAGCGGTTACTTGCTTAAGGTCACATAAGGATTTTACTTGCTTAAGGCTACCCAACTAGTAAGAGGCACAGCCAGGAAGGAATCAAGTTCAGTGTTTGTAGCTCCAAAGCCTCTATGCAGCTTGCCTCCTAGAGTGGATGGCACTGATGCCCTGGTTTCTTCTAACTCCGAGATGCATTTATGGGTAATTAATGTCTCTTTGCTCAACATTGTTTGATTTCATTTTATTATCAATGAAATTATTATTTCACAACAATTAACTCCATATGTGAGGCACGTGTGCCAAACTGCTGAGAGCTGTGGAGACTAGGCAATTTTCCAATTCGTCTGAACTAAAACAGATAGTTGAATCAGACAGCACTAAGTTTAGAAAAAATATATTAATGTAAATTATTTGCTTTGGTCAACTACTTTGTCTTTCAGATTGCTTGGAACAATGCCTTGTTGCCAATTGACTTTATGCTACATAATGTCACTATAATTGTTTGGTGATACTCCTCTCTCAAGTACCTCATCACCAGGGGTTGACTCTCCTCAGTCGCCTCGCCATTAGAAAAGCAACTTGGGCAAACTGATTATACAATTTTGCCATAAATAGAAATCTCAGAGTTACAGCATGGATCTATGGAACAGGGTAAAAATGGAAAAGTATCAACCTCATGCAGATCTCTAGACTAGAGAGCTCTATTTAGATAATAAATTATTGCTTTTGGGAATAGACTTAGTACACCAATCATTGCCAATCATATATCTACTGCTATCTGCAAAAAGAAAAAAATGCTAATATTTACACATATTTTGGCATTCTCCATGCAACAATAAATTTTTGTCTTAATTTATGTTTATGCTTGAGACTCAAAAACTAATAAGAATTCTCTGACATAGAGAATTTGGTTAGAATACAAAATCACTATTATCTATCATTTGAGATTTTTTTTTTTGATAGTTGAGACCTAGATCCTGAAATCTTAGCTCCCTAGGCTCCACTTACCCACCCCTACTTTGCCCAGACTCCCAATTATCATTTATCTATAAATACTAATCCAGTTTTTAAAGACTGGATTGATACTGCTAATACATCAAATCTAATCTTTTTATAGTTCCTTCTTCCAGCCTCCTAAATTACTGGAATTTACCCAGAGTCCTCTAAAACAAAAGATTTTCATGAAAAACAATTTAAAAGAATAGTAGTAAAACAGACACTGTATATAGAATAAGTTTAAATTTGAAATATTCAAATAGTGCTTTTTGAAAAGCCCTTTACATCATCATATCATAGATAATGATAGATCACAAAATACCTTTCTTGCATTTTCTAACAGACTCTTTCATAACTAAAAGAGGAATAAGTGCAGTGTGAGTTACAGTAGAATGTCTCATTTCCTTTGGATCTTGGGTACAGGGCATGGGCTTTTTTTTTTTTTTTTTTTTTTGGTTTGTAAAATAAAAACAATCACTCATTTGATGAAGATTTTACAATTTTCAAAGTAATTTTAGTTCACATAACCTCACATATTGATAGCTACCTATAGCAACTCTAGAAAGAAGGTGTTATCTCCCTAAATTACAAATGAAGTTATAGAGAAACTGAGCCTCAGGTAGACTATTTTACCAAGCAAGAATTAAAATGAAGTTTTCCAATTTTAAGCCCAGCCTTCTGTTCTCTACATCACTGCAGATTCAGAGACTCTTCTTGTGAGAGCTTAGACAGTAAATATGTGAGCTTCTTGGCACCACCTTGAGAATCCAAAGATCCTGATACCTCTTTTAAGACTTTAATCACCAGGTTCTGCATCTCAGTAAAACCAGGGATATTCTACAAAAGCAGGAAGTTGTACTCTGTTTCAGTAAATAATGTATTCTTTAAAACTACCTGTAGATTACCCCTTTGGCATCTTAAAATATTATTTATTGTCATCAGAAGTGGCTGAGGTAGATAAACAATAAATCTTGCTTCTTTCTGGAAAAGGTGGTTTGAATTTTCTGAAACCTATTTGACCTTGAGTACATATTAACATATTACCATTAATTTCCCTTACTTACATTTAATGTCTAGAAATCAAAAGCAACTCATCTTCCTTGGAAAATATCAGTTTCAAAAGAGGAAAAAAAATATTTAAAGAATTGCGACATAGTATATGCCTGGGAAAATATAAAATTGCTGTTAAAAAAGTGAGTTCATTGCCAAAGGTCATTAGAGTATTTTAAAATTGCCTATGTGTTATGATCATTTTGAATTCTTTTGGAAGGTTTTTTGAAAGCATTTACAACAATTAAAAATTCAGTCTTGAGCTTCCTACTATTATGTGGGATTCATAAAATATGTCCTATATTCATGTTGGGGATTTACTGCAAAATTTTATGTGAGAGCCCGCAAGTTACATTGAGGACTTTTAATAAACATCTGGAGACATTAGTGTAGGCCTTACAATTTTGGAGCTAGAAGCTCACTCATCTCCTATAAAAATGCCAGCATAGCCATAGAAATGCATAAGACAAATTTTTTTCCCATTATTTCTGAAGATCTATGCCTTGAACAGATAATAAATTTAATTCTAGATCTCTCAACCAAAATGACTCATTCATTATTAATTATAATCACATAACTAGAACCTTATCATGGTAGGTGTCCTATAGATAATTCCCAGGTCACATTAATATCTAGGACCTTGAGCTCATGGGGAAGAGCTAAACCAGAACACCCCATCTCCTTTCATGCAGAGCATTCTACTCCTACTATGGCTTAGCAATACTGTCACATAGTACCCTAGTGCCTATGGAGCAAAATATGTTTTAATTGGCTTTATGTATAAATCATCACAGAAATCACATGATCTTTTTTGAAAATATATTGAAAAGGCATATGATGCTAGTCTCACCACCATTGGATAACACATTCCCCATAATGTATAATACTAAATCTCTGAAAGATTATAAAATTCAATTAGCTATTCATGTCCTAAAATGGGATTGCATTTGTCACTTAGTGGTCTGTGGACTACTGTTAGCACTCAAACACATGGCCCCAGAACCCTTTAGAATAAAAAATACTTCATTCTCATCAGCTAACTCATTTTAGACCTTTCATACAAATGGTAAGACTGTTCTCATTGTCTTTTTATCTAAGTCTGCTACAAATAGGGTACCTCCAAGGACTGCTCCCCTCCCACTTTTTGCATTGAGGATCTCCCTCTTTTCCTCACCTGTAAAAATTCACTATCTACTAATCCCAAATCTTTAGGATTAGTAATCTGACAAAGTTAAAGAGGAAAACAATTGCCTTGATATTACCTTAAACTAGAAAGATAAGTGTATTAGTAATTAGTTTACTTCTTAAATAATGATTCCCACCTATATCCATTTCTCATTTCTGAGAAGCTGCCAATCTGAGATATTTTTAAAGACATACAAAGAAGTTATCACTAGGACAACTAAAAAGGAGGCCTTTTTTTACTGTGCCAAAGATATGTAGGATCAAGACAATAAATGAGCCATAAAAAGAGGAAAGAGGTGTATATAGGATTTGAGTTTGAATTCCATCATAACCTTATTAGATTTAAACAATTATTGGTGATAATAAATTAAGCTAGCCAGTGTGTCCCCAGTACATTAATGATTACCATGGACAGAGAAGTAAAGACATTTTTGCTGATGTAGCTACAACCCTAGGGCTACTGTGGACTGCCGTGCATAATGCTACACTCCATAAGACAAAATATACTGCTGGGAAATTTTGCACTGCATTTTTAACATACTATTTCCACAGTTGACATTTTAAAATCATGATTGTTTACCCTCCTGGGAAATACTGGCATCTTTTGCAAATTTCAGTGGCTGTTGAATAATCGCTGCTGGGATGTTTCTTATCATTTGCTGATTTAGTCTCACCACCTCATTATGAGTCTGCGATTTCTTTTCTGAAATCTGTTTCATCTGCAAGTTAAAAAAAGAAAAAGGAGATCAATCCTCTTGGACTTGGTCATTTGGCAATGCAATCATTCCCCTTCTTTCTCTTGGTCTCCCTTGTGTGCAACATTCTATATTTTTAAATAAACATTGGGGTAAAGAGTGAAGTCTGTGTCCAAGGAACAAAATTAAGCTTCCTGGTCTATCTGGGAATTAAATGAGCTGTTGCTTCAAAAGAAGCCATGATGATCCCCTCCGGCAGCACTTTCTAGGGCAGGGAAAACTGTTTTCCCAATGACCTGCATTATGAAGGAGAGGCACCATTTCTCTGAAATGATTTCTTATCTAATGTGTCATAAATTAAATGCAATAGTGTCAGTCCCTCCAGTGCCCTGATTGTATAATCTGATGATGATATTCTAATATACTTTCCCTACAAGTGCCTAGAATGAGTCACAGAAGAATGGAAATTATTGTTCACTTTTTAGTGAATTCGCATTCATCCTGAGACAGACCATGGCTGCCCAGGGAGTTTTTTACATGCATCTGACCCATATTTATTTGTTCTGACTTTGCATAACATTAAACAATAGCAGAAATGATTATATCGTAGGATGCAGTAAAGTCAGAAAAATGAATTAATTACCAAATTGTCAATGAGGAGCCTCTGCATGCCTTTGAAAAGAAGGTTCTAGTATTACGTGGGGCAGAACATGGTTGGAGAGAATTAAATATTAATTAATTAAATCCTTCCCATCTCAGTTTGAACACCTTTCCTAAGAAATTCTTCCCTGAGTCCCCAGACCAGGTCACTCTAGAATGTACTCTTTATACTTTTTACCTTAGGTCATAGAACTTATCATTACAATTACAAACTTACTTGAAATGATTCTTGCTTCTCCTTTTTTTTTTTTTTTTTTTTTTTTTTTGGGGCAAGTTTCACCACATAGTAAAATATAGTGATTAAATGTATGGCTTCTCAAGCCTGATTTTGAATCTCATCTTGGCTTTATACTAGTTGTGTAATCTTCCTTTGTAAAATGTTAGTAATTCCTACATCATAGAGAGATGTTGTAAGGATTAAATGAGTTAATAGTTATAAAACAGAACACTGCCTGGCACACAGTGAGCATTTATCCAGTAATCATTACCCATTATTATTTTTTATTTTATTAATATCTACCTCCCCGTAAGACCCTAAGGTCCATGAAGACAGATGACATGTCTGTTTTGTTCATTCCCACCACATTCTCAATATATATTATGGTGCCTGGCACAAAGGAGCAATTCAACAAATATTTTCTTAATGAAAATATATCTAAAATATATTGCCTAGAAACATGAGTTATTCTGGAAGTGAATATGACCTCAAACACCATAAGATTAAATTGGGCCTTTCTATAACATTATGTTAAGGTATTAAATGGAGTAGCCTAGTTCTATTGAGAAATACTGTATGAGAATTTTTAGAAAACGTGATTTGATCCACAGATATCCAATTTTGCAGTAAAGAGCTGCATCACAATTTTTTTTTATAGTAGCTAAAATGTCGTCTCTTTTTAAAACAATAGCCAAAGCAGCAAACTATTTAGATATGATGATAATGGTTTCTAATACTCAGTAAATACAGTCACTTGTCATTATTGTTCTCCCTTTAAAGGAAGTCTTTTGCTTTAAAAAAAAAAGAGAGAGAGAGAGAGAGAAAACTGGAGACAGATCCACAAAGTAGGTACATGTTTAGTTAAAGAAATGTAGAGACTAAGGTAGATCAAGATTAAGAGACAGAGACAGGTGGAAGTGGAAGCAAAGGAAGCAGCAGACAAGCTTGGATGGAGTTAGAGTTAGCAAAGGACAGATTTCTATGGGTCAACTACTCCAAAATAATTCCTCTCAGATGTGTCCTATCAGTCAAAAAAATGAACTTTTAAAGTTTTCAGTAGAAAGATGAATTTTAATGTGATACAGAAGCATCCTGAGTCAGTGAGTCAGTCAGCCAACAAATGCCATTGAACATTAATCTACGCCCCGAGGACATAGTGAAGATCAAGTGTGTAGACCCCCTAGAAACTTTCATTTGAGTAGTCAGAAAATAGTCAACAAACAAGTAAGATAATTTCCATATTGGCCAGCATTCTGAAGAAGATAAAATTGTGTTCTATGAAGAAAATGATAGATTTGGTGGTGGGTGGTAGGTACAGTGAGGAGGCTGCCAATGTTAGATAGAAAGCCCAGAAATTTGAGCAGAGGCCTCAGGGGTGAGAAAGAATTTTTCCTCTGGGGATAGAGTATTTCCACTTTGCATAAGAAGGGGCTTCAAGTACAAATTTGGAGCAGATTGGCTTTGAGACCACACAGGTAGACAGAGTGAGCTCAGCAGGGCCAGATCACTTCAGGGATCTGATAAAGAAATTACATTTTGCTCTTGCTGCAGTGGGAAGCTTATTATTGGTTTAAGCAAAGGAATGTCATGGATTTAGATTTTTTAAAAGATCACTCTGCCGGCTATGCATAGAACTGAATGCCAGACATAAAGTGGTGGAGGCAGGGAGATTAGTGAGGGGCTGTCACATTAGTCCAGATGACAGATGGAGGCTTGCTCTAGAAGCAGTAAGATGATGAACGGATTGAATTCAGGATATATTTTGGAGTGAATGAAACTTACTGATGGATTAATGAGTGCTGTGAAGAGAAAAAGAGATTAAAGGCCTATGCCTTAGTTTTTGGCCTGAGCAGTTGTTGTACTTGATGGTACAATCTTGATGCCTTGGAGAGGGCGTTAAGGGAAGTGGATCTGGCAGGAGTATCGGGAGTAGGGGTAAGAGGAAAGAACACAGTGAAACTCTCTGGACTTGTTAAGCTTCCTAAAGGAGATATCAAAAAGACATTTGAATATACAAGGTCCAGGTTGGGGAATAAAGAGTATAGGTAGTACTTAAAGTTACTAGTCTAGGCTATGGCCATGTCACCCCAAACAAGCATGATCCCATCTGATCTTGGAAGCTAAGCAGGGTCAGGCTTGGTTAGTACTTGGTTGGGAGGCTACCTAGGAAGACCAGGTGCCATAGGTGAAAAATAAAAAATAAGGGATTGTAAACTGACAAAGTTCTTGTAATCTGTGAGGTGGATCAAGTGTTGCCTCACCTAAAAAAAAAAAAAATTAGTACAGAGTGTATATAAGAAAAGGAGATGCAGGGACAGAGCCCTGGAGCACCTCAAAGTTAGAAAATGTTCCCCTGAGAAGAATCAACTGGTAAGATAGAAAGAAAACAAGACCCATGGTATTGAAAAGCCTAGAGGTGAAGTGTTTCAAGAGGGAGTGAACAACTGTGTCAAATGTTATTTAGAGATGAGTCACAGGTAGAATTAAAATCAGGCTTGGCTTCAGCAGCGTTTGGTCATCGATTGTTTTAATAAAAGTCGTATGGTGAATTTGAAAGCCTGACGAGAAAAGTGGAAAATGAGGAAGTAGAAATTTAAAGTATCAGTAAATCTTCAGACTTGTGATGAAGAAAAGTAAAACGAGGAATAGTAGATGCAGGGAGAAAGTGATGGTATTGGGGAAATTTATAAGCTGATTGGAGATCCCAAGGGAGGGAGAGAAACTGCTAAAGCTAATAATAGAACAAGGTCATCAGGGAGGCGAGAAAAAGGTATGAAAAATCTCTCCATCTTTTCTGTAATTGAAAGTTGCCAGACACAGAAAGTTGCCAGGAACTAATTCTGAGCCCACTGCACTTCAATTCATAGCAATCCACATTTTTATTTCCTGGAGAAAAAGTAAGCATCTTCACTCTTCTGCCATATACATTACGTGCCAAACTAATTCAGGGCAAGGACAGGTTTATACTGTAGTTTGGGTGTCCATATTTTACTCTTCCCATCCTCCATGCCAGTATAGCTGTCTCTGAATTCAAGTAAGCCAAAGTCTGATTACTTTCTTTTTATGCAAAATGCAAGATACTTTCTTAGTAAGATAGATATGTTATTTTGTTTTAAAATCCTGGTAAAACTGTCATCCTCCTTTATCTGTCCTCTTCATAATCCATATGTCCTTAACATAGACTTTTATTTACTGCCATTTCTGCTTACTTTGTTAGAATACCATTCTAGGTTGCTCACTGAGATTTCAGTTGTTTCTCCAGTTATATAGTGGTACTGCGCTTCAGATAACAGATAAATAACTGAAAGACTGCCTCAATATTGATAGCTTTGTATATTGAATCGTATTTCAAATGCATCTCTGTTGAGCATTTAAACAAATGGAATTGTGAATAATTTATAAAGCACAATAAATATTTCCCCACAACCATCTTGAGTGTAAAAAAAATGACTGACATGCACTGAGTTTGTGCATTTCATGACTCACTTGTATTTCTAAACAGTGCCTCAGGTGCATATGCACTTGAGCAGTTCTGTCAATCTGCTCAGCATCAGATGCCACTTTTTGATTGACATCAGAGAAGATTTGTGTCTTCTTGGAAGGATAAGATTTTATGGGAATGCAGATAATAATCTCTCTCGCCTCTGGAGAGAAACTGTATTAGTCAAATAGGAAGGAAAATGACTCATAAAAAATAGACATACATCTCAGTTAAAGGTCAGGCTTCTCTGTCTAAATCTAAACTATACATCACCCTTTATTCATTCAACCCACAAACTTTAGCTGTGGTTCTCTAATTTTCTGGGCACCCGTTACTTGGAATTTTACTATAAAAGACAACATCTCTAGCCCCGAAAGAGTCCAAAGAAAGAGAGAGATGAGTAAACGAATAATGATTATGCCATGTAATAAATGATTGGAGGGTGTACAGAGTGTGATGAGGCAGCAGATAAAAGCGAGGCAAGAAATCCAACCTGAGGGTAAGGCAAGTCAGGAATATTTACATGGAGTAAAGAAAAAAATGCCTGAGCACAGCCGTGAAAGATGACTGGAAGTTAGTGATGCAAAAAGGGAGGTAAAGAGTGTGCTGGGCAAAGAAAACGGCCTAGTCGTGGTTGTAGAAAGGAGAGCTAGAGCACTTGTGTAATTCCAAGTGTTTTGGAATGGCTTCCAAGATGAAAAGAAACTAAGATATACTTAGACAATTTAATAAAAAAGACAAGATGACACCACAGTTGTGTTTCAAAGGAGAAAAGCACCAATGCTGGAGAATGTAGAGATGTTAACAGTCTGCACTGATGGATCTTGCATAATCTGGAAAGGGGGACAAGAGATAGGATATCAGAACTCTCCAGGATAATCCAGGTCACAGACAGAAAGGAGAGATACAGTCAACATTGTAAACCTAGCATTTGGGGATGCTGGACTATGTTATAAAGCCTAGATTATCAATTCCCTCTCTCTCTGTCTCTCTCTCTCTCTCTCTCTCTCTCTCTCGGAATAATAAAGACTTCTCATTGTCCCCGTTCTCTGTGGGTCTATGCCTCCTGAACTGACTTAGAAAACACTTTGGTGGGCTTTGGAAGTTCTTCTCATTTTAAAACCTAAGAGCTTTTGGTGTGATATGCAGAAGTTTCAAAGAAAATAATGCCAAGAGAGGTTAAATAATGCTAATAGAATGAATATACAGGGACAGTAACAAATTCCAGAAAAAGGCAGTTCCAGTGCTCATACTGAAAATCAGATGGAAACCAGAAAATTGATTTGATTAGATTTGATTCTTTTTAGTACTAAATATATTAGCAATTAATGTTTTTGTGCTCTCATGATATCACGTGATTGTCACAGTAGAGAAGAAAAATTAGTGAATTCATAAATCAGTGCACCCTATACATCCCTTATAAAGGGCAATTACTTGTGGCTTAAGGACTACAGAGAGAAATTAGAGTGTGCAAACAGGGCTGAGCCTGAATCCTTCCTTTAAAATTCAAGAGATAAAATTAAACACAAGTAGATATTCATAAATGTTAAAATTTAGTGACATTCACTAAATACTATAGTAAAGACAGACCACCTCAGTTAAACAAATTATTAACCTTTTTAATAGAAACAGAAATGTCTTTAACTCACTCTTACTCCTTAATTCACAGCGTTCCGTAAACTGTGCAGGAGTTTGGAGTGGGTGAGCTTTAAAAACCAAGGAATAAAATCCTAAGTGCACTAATTGGCTTTTGGTGAATCATTCAAACTTAATGATTATGATCTGATTATTGAATGAATATAGGCAAAGATTTGACAAGTGAGTCCACAACAGGGCCAGATGCAATCCAGATTTTAGGTCTTTATTTCCTAATTAATGACAATGCTTACACAGACTATCCTGAAAGAACATAGACCTGTTCACTCAAATTGTATTGTTCTGGATCTTTGGTCACCAGAACTGCTTAAACCTTTGAATTTAACCTTTGAATTTGATCATAATTCATGAGAATATTACCTTTGTGACCAGAGACTTTAAGAACTAAATTCAACATTGCCAGCTTACTTTGAACCAGAATTCGAAAAATACGAAGAATTAATTATGCTAATGTGTACCTAGTAATGGAAGTGAAATAAAATATCACAACATCAAAGTTTAATCATAGTTAGTAGATCACAAGTTTTGCTAAAATGAAAATTTACTGAGGTATTGTTTAATGGCATGCTAATACCATTTCTGGTGTTAAACTGGTCAATGGCGGATAGATAACAAGTAATGAATGTGAGTCAATAAAATTTTTTTAAATTTCCAAATTAAATAAGAAAATATTACACTGATTCTATAATTATGAAATTAATCTGAGGTACTAAACCAGTATATATTAAAGCCATACTACATCACAATTAATTGAACCATGGTTTAAATGTATAAAATATATACTTGTATCAATTTTAAAAATGGCTTATGGACTTGAGAAAAAAGTTTATGTCAACTATGGTGTTAGTCCTAGAGGTTATTTAAAAAAGATAGAATCAACATTTAGCTGAGTTTTCATTCTTAGTGCAATAAAGCAAATTAGCATGTGATATAAGCCATCTCTTAATAATGGTTTTAAGCTGCATTACCATAATCAAATTTCCGGAGGAAATTTAACTTACATACTAGACAGCTTCATTATCTGGTGCACATTTCAATCATCCCTGACCATGTTCTGAACTCACTTGTCAAAAATGCAAAAATATTTTTATAGGAAAATATGCCAGCATTTGTCACCAAGAGTGTCTATAACAACAATTTGAATACTTTGATAGTTTTAATTATTATGATACATTTAAATGTGTAAGCTCATTCAAATCTTACTTAATTTGACCAAAACCTTGGTGGTGATGTAGAAACTGAAATCTCTCTTAAGCTAACATTTTTATTCCAGAGTTCTTTTTTCTAATAATATGTTTTATATGGTTTGTACAACATAGTGATTAGACATCTGTATAACTCACAGCTGATCACCCACTAAACTAGTGCCCCTTGGACGCCATACATAGTTATTACAATATTGCTTGCTATATTCCTTATGCTATACCTTACATATTCGTGACGTTTGTAACTAGCAATTTGTATTTCTTAATCCTTTTCCCCTTTTCATCCACCCCCTCCCAATCCCCCTTCCATCTGGTAACCCTCAAATAGTTCTCTGTATCTATGAGTTTCTTTCTGTTTTGTTTGTTTATTTTTGTTCTTTAGATTCCACATACATGTGCAATCACACGGCATTTGTCTTCTTCTATCTGACTTACTCCACTCACCACAATACCCGCTAGGTCCATCATTAAATATCTTTTTCCATCCCTATACTTTTAGTCTGTGTGTGTCTTTTAATCCTAAGTGAGTCTCTTGTAGGCAGCCCACGTAAGGGTCTTGTTTTCTTATCCATGCAGCCAGTCTCTCTTTTGATTGGAGCATTTAATTATTTTTCATTTGAAGTAGTTGTTAATAGATATGTAGTTATTGCCATTCTTTATTCATATTTTTGATAAATATTTTTTCTTTGTAAAGAAAGCCCTCCAACATTTCTTGTAATATTAGCTTAGTGGTGATGAACTCCTTTAGCTTTTTCTTGTCTGGGAAGCTCTTTATCTGTCCTTCGATTATAAATGATAGCCTTGCTGGGTAGATTAATCTTGGTTGTAGTTCCTTGCTTTTCATCACTTTGAATGTTTTGTGCCAAGCCTTTCCGGCCTATAAAGTTTCTATTGAGAAATTGGCTGACAGTCTTATGGGAGCTCCCTTGTAGGTAACTAATTGCTTTGCTCTTGCTGCTTTTAAGATTCTCTCTTTGTATTTAACCTTTGGCATTTTAATGATGATATGCTTTGGTGTGGGCCTTTTGGGATTCATTTTGTTTGAGACTCTGAGCTTCCTGGAGTTGTGTGTCTATTGCCTTCGCCAAGATAGTGAAGTTTTCCATTCCTCCTAATGTGCTCTTCATTTCAGATATTGTATTCTTCATTTCTGACAGTTCCTTATTGTGGTGGCACCTGCATCTGCAGGCTGGGAGCGGGGAGGGCTCAACAAAGGAACAACGAGTACTGCCAATACTTCTGTCTAGGAGACGGCTGCCCCTCCAGCCCTCACCTTGGAGCCTGACAACTCACTACCCGCCCCCATATGTCCCTGGTGCCTCTCAAGCAAGCTGCCCCAGCATCAGAGCTCAGAGCAAGCATGTCTATCAGGAGGAAGTCCGGGCGTGGGTTCTTTAAGAGGAACAGCTGAGCCTTCGCAGCTGCAACCACAAGTTAAAGAAATGGAAGTCAAGTTTTCCAGAACAGGGCCAATTTCAAATCTAGCCCACAGCCTCCTCAATACTGCTAAAGCTCACCCATTTTGCTTATAGGATGGTCTTGATGTATTTTGCTCTTGTTTAGACAAAATTGTGATGTGAGCGTTAAGCTCTTTATTTTAGCTCAAAGTATATTAAAAAGGGCTGCGAGCAGTTGTTGAAGATAGGCATACTGACACAATAAAAAGAGGCAGTAGGTAACCTGACACCATAGAAGGAAAGAGAGAAAATGCTTTTTCCAAAGAAGCTTGAGAGCTCCAGTTTCACTGTAAGCTCAGTTCCACTTGGTTCAGTCGACGTGAAAATCAGCCAGTTCCACAAGCCCTGAACACATCATTGTTCTACAGCTAGGCACAATGACTGGTGTTGACATCAGAATGCTGAGAGTCATCAGGGATATATCAATTATGCCAGCCCAAGGAAGTATTATTAATGGTAATAATAACACCAATAATAAAAATAATAAGGCTAATATTTACCAAGTATTTACTACATGTCAGACATGTGATGAAACCTCCCTGATTGTCAGATTCTACCTTCTCCTAGACAACTCCTCCTCCCCTCCCAATCATCCATGGTCCCTTGACCTCCACTTGCTGACTTGGTCCTGCCCTAGAGCCAAGGGCTCATCCAAAATGTAGGCGAGAAGACTGTGAAGATATTTGCCCTATCATTTAAAAACTCAAAAACCAAATCACCGTTCCTTTTAGTTTGGCTCAAATTTATGCCCTATTTCTTGTTATGACCTACTGCCTTATTTCTAAACTATTTATCAATATGTGTTTTGGTTCCAGTAATCGTACCTTCTAGATTTTAAAAGTCCATGAAAGATAGGATCATATTGGTCTTATTACTACTGTAGCCTCAGCAGTCAGTATCCAATGCCTGGCTCAAAATAGGAACCCAACAGTTTATTAAATAAACTGCATGTACCAGGCTAGCCCTCATTCTTCATTTCTCTAACATTCCTAATATCATCAGCATTGTCATCATCATTATAAACTACCTCTTACTATTTACTGTATGCTTTATATACATTATGTTATTTAGTCCTCACAAACCTTGCAAGGTAGGTTGTATCATTTTCATTGCACAGAAGAGGAAAGTGAAGCTCCATGAAGCTAAATGATTTTCAGAGTCTGTCACACACCACTGGTAAATGGCAGAACCACAATTCAAACAAAGATCTGAGTTACTCCACAAAGATCCACCATATTCTTTCCTTTGGACTCTCCTGGGAATTACAATGACCTTCAGAACCCCAGACTGAGGTTTTGGACCTTGTTGCTTGCTGATAGTCTTTCCTGATGTCAAACGCCCAGATTTGCAGTGACTACCTATCCGTGCTTCACCCTTTCCTGTGTTGCAACATTTTGCCTAAGCTCTCTGAAGCACCATGTGACTTCTTATCTTCTGTAGCCACATGCTCTTGATCAATGCCCTCCCTTCCCCAAGTAGGTGACAATATTAAGCCCCAGAGGTTGAACCTGTAGGTATATCTTATATGAGTGAGCTGGGAGAACAGAGCTCAGAGAGTGAGTGGAAGCCAAAGGCTTTCAGGATTACCAGGGGTTAGGTGAGAGAAACAAAATATAACCATCCAGAACAAAAGGAACAGTGGGGTGGGGTATAGATGAACTAGTTAAGTATTAATAATTAGATGGAACTAGAATGGGGGTGGTGGGGAGGAATGTATGATTGAAAGCCCAGTGCAGGAAGCTTGAGTGATTACCACAAACTGACCTGCTATGCCCCTGACTTCCCTTGTTGGAAATTGGCCTGGGAAGAAAGATTAAGTTGTTTCAAAAGGAACCGCAGGCATGCTTCTGCTGCTACTTCTGCCTGAAGACATTCATCTCTGTATCCATGGCCTGGCAGATAATAGGCCTTCTACGCATGTTTTGCAGGATGAATAAATCAGCCAGTTTGGTTTTCTTTATGACAGTGTTATGCGTGCCAGCACTTCCTCCTAAGACTGGGCCAGTCTACCATTGTCTACTTTTTTCCAGGAGACCAGCCTTCTCCACATTGCTGCAGTGAAATAGACCACATATGGCATGACTAGCAAAGTTATGCCACTGTTCCATGCATCCACAGTCCTGCCTACTGAAGCATTAGCTGTATTTACTACTTTGTTATGTATTGTCTGATATATATCACTCACATCCTAAGGGATACATGCTAGGATCTTTGTTGACAACCCCATACATATCATTTGAACACCATTATGGATTATAGTTTTAATCATGAAATCCAGTAGAATTTAAGAAAAAAACAAGTGAATTTTTTCAAATTTTCATATTCTACCAAACACAAAAATGATATCATTATATAACTGGCTTTCTTTGTTAAATCGCCATTCATGAAGAAACGCAAGTCTTTTCTTTTGGTTTCCAGTAGGTGACATCTAAGCCTCTTGGATTCCTGCTTTATATAAAGTCTTAATAGTGCTTTTTAAATTTTCTTGTAGATATTTAGTCACGCTTGCTACCCTCAGTTTCAGTCCCTGTTAATATCAGTGACAGTCTCGGCAGTATTTGTTCAGATTCCCCTGGGGCTCCATGGTGATCGGTCTCGGAGGGTATGGGGAGAGGGACCCTCTGGATTGAGGGTTGGGGCTGTGGCTCAGCCTCAGTTTTGCTGTTGTTTCTCTGCAGTCCTGTCCCACTTCTCTGCTTTCTGCCCTGCTGACTGTGCCCTATAGCCACAGCTATCCCAGAAAGGAATGTTCAGGGAACTCACAACATGAATTCACCACTCCTTCTCCCCTGTCCCTCCTCCTGAAGGGAGCTCCAGTGGCAACTGCGAGAGGCAACTTCTTTATTACTCCCAGTCCACTGCCCGACTCCCGGGATTCTGACCTGTGGTAGCTCTTACGTACAGATCCCATGCTTAGACATGCTGGTGTGCAGTTTGTTTTTTGTTGAGTTTTAGATGTTCAGCTTATTGTTGTTTCAAGGGAAAAGATCTGGGGAAATCTCTCACTCTGCCATGTTTTCTACCTTTGAAGAAATGCGAGTCTTATCATTTCACAATAGTTACTACAAATGGGGTCAGGGGAGGTGAATGAAGAAAATGGCTGGGAAGCCAGGTGCATACTGAGCAGCAGGCTGGGCCCCCTCACTGGCTCCCATGTGCCAGCCACACAGGGCCTGTCATTCTAACCCACGCCATAACACATCTTACAAGTGACTTGATTTCATGGGCCTTTAGGACTACTCGCAAATAATTGAAACTATAAATATTAAATCTACAAATATCAAGGTTCTACCTCACATGTTACTCTTCTCAAGTGGAGAGAGCAGACTAGAGTACTGGCCAAAAGCACAGGCTTTCAAGTTCTAGGAGTTTGGGTTTGGGATCCAGGCTTTCTTTCTTAGTAGCTACGCAACCTTGAGAAAATTACTCTCTTTCTGAGCCTCATTTTTGCCATATGTTAAAGGAGGCTAATCATATTAGTCACCTCATGAGGCCACTGTGAGGATAAAATAAGACAATGTGCATAAAGTACTAGGGACATCAGTAGGTATTATTAGCTCTTCATTTGTTTTATTTTATTAGATTACAATTTCTGGGCATTATGTTTGCCTGAATCCTTAATGGAACAATAAAAACAGTTAATTTATGTAAAAGCCTGGGATTCTAAAAGACCACGATTTAATTTTCAGGGAAAAAAAAGATTTCTATATAATATGGGTCAAATGAGGTGTGAGATAATGAGAAACAGAAAACCCCCTGCAGCCTGTTTGGCTGAGCAGAGGTGATAGCAGCACAGAAAGCCGGTTCTGAGCCCTTTGAACACCTTTAGTAATCAGCAGACTTATGGAAGGAAGGGGATTTCATCTCTGTTAAAAGAAGAGGAAATATGCTCACTTGAGCTTTCTGAGCTTTTGGCCTAGAAGGCACAGCTAAATGGGTTTGCTTGCCAAGAAAGAGCTGCAAGAATTTCATCTTTTCTCCACTCTTAAAGCAAACCCGGCTTCCTTACCTCTTTCCTCTGTCAAGGGAATATCTCAAAGCTCTCTGCAAGCTTTTTACTGCAGCCAATACTGTTTTTGAAACTTTTACTGATTCAGAAAATAGCTGAATCTGTGCTTTCAGGGAGAACAGAGATCGACAGGGTATCTTCAACATTTGGCGCCCAAAATGCCTTAATTTGTGAAGTGACACTAGAACTAGTTACCAAAGAAAGGATTGGCTGGGGAAGGGAACAGGTCTCTGCTGTAAACATAGTATCTCGCCCATAAAAAGCTTCTTCCAGCCTGAGACAGACTTGCTGTTTTCCTACTAAGGAGCTGGTATAATTGGTATTTGTAAAAGATATCTATTTCAGGGATCATTGTGTGACAATAGACAAGAGAAAGGAAAAAGGACAGTAGCAAAGAAAAACGTCCTGCAGTCACTTTAGCGAGCACTTCTGACACAATGACTTTAAGCAGATTGTAAAGGCTACCACTTGCTGACCTTCACATGGTGCCAGACGCTTTCTACGCATAGTTCTTTCTCACATTCAGTTCTCCAAATGAATCTGTAAGGTAGGAGGTAGTATTAACCTCGTTTTGGAGATGAGGGATTTGTGACTCAGAAATGCTAACTGGCTTTACACAAGTAGGTCACAAGTAGAGCCAGAATTGAAGCATTAGGTAGCCCTAACTCCTCAGCCCTAACAATTACACATGCAGCCTCTCAGAAGAAGGGAAAAAACTTAGGTTGCTGACTTTACCACCAGCAAGGGACTTAACACTGAAGACACTATGAAAGAGGACAATGCAGAATCAAACAGAGGGACAACAGAAGCAGGTGGTGACTCCAGCCATTTATCTGGGACTAGGAAGATAGTACCTCATCGAAGAAGAATGAATGGTCAAAATGAGACCACATTCTTAGTTAAATATGTGTGATGTTTTTATAAATCCTTATATATGTTTACCTATACATAGTGAATAGTCATCTTTGTATACATCCTTTATTTTTGTTCTAAATCCTAATTAGAGAATGCTTATATAACCCAAATACTTGTATCCACCTACCACTATTAATCATAATTATTAAAATTTTCTTGGAACATTCTTTCCCCTTCTCCAGTTTTGCCACATCCTATTACATTTACAGTAATTTTTATAATTTATAATTATATTAAGTCCTATTTATCTACTACTGTAATCATGTCTTTTATTTTCAGATATTTAAAATGGGTTCAGAAATGCATCCTTCACTGTTTACAGAGGGTCCAGCTGACAGCAGCAATTTGTAGGATGGGATCAAAGGGTCACTGGTATTTTCTGACTTTTACAAAGTAACTTGTTTCTGTTCATTCAGAAAGAAAAGGAAATAAATTCTACTTCTTTCAGCAATTAAGTTAAATACAAACTGAAAAAAAAAAGATATTGTCTATCTCTTACCCACTTTATGAGCAATAGGAAGTTTGCAGAGGACAAGGCTCACAATAAGAGCTTAAAATTATTTTTGGTTGATTGAGAGCTCAGTCAAGAATTCTACTTCTTGATTGATTAGTAAATGTTCTTTATATTTTGCAAATATAGCTCTTCATTTATTAATTCCATTGCAAATATTCCCATGTGTCTCATGTTCCTTTATTTTTTATTTATGACAGGTGTTTAATGGTAGAAATAAAGTATATTGTAATATTTAGTTTAAAGTATTTCTCTTTGTCATTTGTGATTTCTGAAGCATATTACCACCTATTTGGTCTTTTAGTGTTATGACATGGTATTTTTACTTTTAAACGGCCTGGAATTTATTTTTAATATATGGTAGAATTAGGAATTTAAATGATGTTGTTTTTTCAAATAATTATATTCTCAACTCTTAATCTAATCTAATATATATTTCTTCTTTACTCCTTTATAACTTTCCATGTATATTAATAGAGTACATTGAATCAAAATCAATGTACTTTTTTATATGCACTAACATTTGTTTTGTTAGTACTTCCCTGTTTTAATAATGTTTTATAAAAATTTTATGTTCTCATACATCCTAATACCTTTTAAGGCAAGGCCCTGCTATCATTTTTCCAAATTTTCTTACCATTCTTGACTGACTTCTCTGTGTGTGGAACTTAAATATTTTATAAATCCACTCTGACCCATAGCAAGTGAAGGAATCTTCCCTTATACCATTGAAAGATCCTCTGACACTTCTGAGTCCTCCGACACAGCCAACTGCGCTGCCACATTGGTGACTCCTCTCTTCCTCTGGTCGGCACTCAACCTGAGGTTTCAATGCATTTCAGCATAAGCATTCTCCATCCACACTTCTTGCCCTAGACTTTTGGAAATTTCAACCTCTAAAGCAATGTAGAAGCAGATAGTGATGGGAATAAAACCCTAAAAGTCAATGAAGGGAAGTGGTGTATAATCTTAAGTAGACATAAATATTCAATTCAAAGTGTAGGAGAATTACATTTGAAAATTCCTTAAATTACTTATTTAGTGAGGTATATATGGTTTTATATGTACAATTCTGTGCAATAATATGTATATAATACATAAAATATATATAATAAACAGATTCATTTAAGTAAATGAGAATTATCAGTACTCTTTAACTTCATATTTTCTCTTCCTCTACCTCCTTCTACTGAGCCTATTTATTTTAACTTACATAAATTGAATTTACTTATGAGGCAGTTTTACTCTATTGCATGGTTGAAAGAGGCTTCTGATTCTTGGGTTGTTCTGTTACTGGATCTCTGATTTAGGAGGTAAACAATGTAAAAATTATTTTAAAAAATTATACCTTCTCTCAGGATATGGGTTTACAGCAGACTGTATGTAAAACGTGTTTTATTTCTCAACTTGGTTTGATAGCTCTGACTTAATTTTGTCCCAGATTTTAATAAACTTACTATTAGGATTGAATTTCAGTGTCATAGATTTTCATATCTTTGTGTGTGTGCATACGTGTATGTATGCCTGTACCTTTATCATCATATGAAGAGAAACTGGGAGATGATGCATCTGAGGCTGCTAGATAAATATAACTAAATTTTTCTAGAATATTATTGAATATTCATTTGAAGATTTGTGTTTCTTGAGTCTGTAGAAAGATTAAATTCAACATTTGAAATTTAATAGGATCACTTGTAGGGATGAGTGTGATCATCTGAATTAATCATTATCCATGAGAGTGGTGGGTAATCTTCAAGGTCTTCATTTTACTGCCATGTCACTCTTTCATGCCAGTTGCATTCATTTCTCTGTCTGGTGCTAAGTACTCAATATGAATAGCTAATTTTGCTTTTCTATTTAGCAAGAGGAAAACATTTTCATCCCTGTCTCCATTATAGCTTGCTCCTCACATACTGATTTAACGAATCTCTCTATAGGAAGTATATGATGAGCCTGTGTTCCAAATGGGGCCAAAAATTTGGGTCTTGAAGCTCTGCTCAGTCTTCCATTGAAGAGATTATGATCATAGCCCAGGACTTGAAGCAAACAACAACCAAAAGAAAGCTGATAAATACTCTGATTATCTAAGAACTGTGCTAGAAGAAATGGTTGAGATATGGTTCTTGTCCTAAAGAAACTTCCAATTTAGTGTGGGAGGTAAATACATAACCTCATGTATGAAAAGTTCTGTAATAAAAGGATGAACGAAATGACCCCATGATATAAACAAAAGATGATGAATTCTGCTTGGTCAGCAGTCAGAAAAACACTCAAAACAAAGAAAAACCAAATTGACCACTGCAGGAAATCAACAGGGCAAAAATACTGTGGAAAAAAAAAAAAAAAGGTCATCAGCAGCAGCAGCAGAAACAGTAGTAAATGCTACATAGACTAGTTTCTGGAAATCTCCATGGAAGAGCTGAGTTTTGAAGGGTGAATATGAATACAGGCAAATGCATTTCCAGGTGGAGAGATCAGCATATCGAATTTCTGTAGGCATGAAAAAACTCTTTCTGATACAAGAAAAATAAATGACTTGTCTTGGTGTGCATGTTTGAAGTATTAGAGATTAAAGACTAGGAACGGCCTCTTAAGCCATACTCCTGATATTGAAAATTATCCTAGGAGTGATTCAGAGGTTATGGTGCAGAAGAATAATATAGTCATATTTATGTTTTAGAAATAAAACTGGCAACAGAATAGGTAGCTGAGGCCAAGAAAACAGTTGGAAATAATTTGTTCCTGCCAGCTAAATGTAGAGCTTACCTTCCATTGCTCTCTGCTTCTGGAAGAGGGTAAGGCAGAGGAGGAAATAAAGAGGAAGAAGGAAAGGAAGAAAGCTAAAAGAGGAGGACAGAAAGAACTGTTTGGAGCAATTTATATAAGTCAATAGTAGAAGGAGTGAGGAAGTGAAGCTTTCATTCCTCTTACCTCAAAATCTTGTGTGGCTTCTCAAGCCTGGAAACCAGGAACTGACTACTGGATATTGTCCCCTGGTTTTTGACTCTCTCTTTTTTCTTTCTTTCTTTTTTTTTTCCTCTCATATCAGATCTTGTCATTACATTTTAATAAAAAATAAATTTAAAAAAACACTTTCTCATCACCCTTTCTACTAGTGAACACTGGCTTCCAGTTTACAAATTTAGCACCTAGTCAAGATCCTAGAGGTCATATCTCCCTGTTGAATGCAGCCTATAGATGATTCCCCAAAAACTGTTTTTATCATTATAAGCCCTGTTCAAAGCTTAATTTTGAAAGACAAAAATCAAATTCTTAGAGTAGATTTTAAGACTCCAGGCTGCCTACCACCATGATTGCTCTCATTTACTGCCTTTGGTCATTGTTTTTCTTCCATAAATCCCTTTGGAATTCCCACTCCTTACTCTACACATATTAAATCCCTTTCAGTCCTTCAAAGAATTCAAAGTTCAGTTCAAGTTCTATTTCTTGTTACATATTTTTGATGGGAAGGGAAGGCTACACTTCTTTCCTTTTGTACAAGGGTTTAAAACTTTACTGAGATGGTCCTCCTCATTTCTCTACTTATGTTATTGACCTGAATATTTAGCACTTTCCCCCAAATAGTCTAATAATAAAAGCAATAGTTAGAAATGGGATGCATAAAGGGGACTGTCTGTAAGGAAGTAGACAAGCCTGATAAAAATTTAAGACCAAATGTATATATGGTGTGTCACCTCTGACATTTATACCAAGAACGATCTGCTGTCTGATACTCTTAGGAAAAATTATGAAGAAGTTAAGCTGTAAGGAATCAATAATTCCATTAGACAGGAAACACAGTTTCCAAAATGTGGCAGTTTTATTCCAGAAGTGTTTGACTATCACGGGGGAAAATAGAAGATTAAGCCTCATAAGAAAGCAAAATACCTTATGTTACAATCTTCGGCCAATGCCTTCTAATTCTTCTTTTTCATATCTTTAAATACAGAATCCCCTTCACCTACAACTGAGTTTAGAAAATTCATTAAGTTCTGATGCTGATGTCACTGTCTCAATCCTGACCATGAACAACTGGTACAATTTTAGCTTGTTGCTGTGCCAGGAAGACTGGAATATCACTGACTTCCTCCTCCTCACCCAGAATAATTCCAAGTTCCACCTCGGGTCTATCATCAACATCACTGCCAACCTCTTCTCCACCGAGAACCTCTTCAGCTTCCTGCGGGTCCAGATTGACAGCGTTAAGAACAGCACACCCACAATGGTGATGTTTGGCTGCGACATGGGAAGTATCCAGAGGATTTTCCAGATTATCACCCAGTTTGGGGTGATGCCCCCTGAGCTTCATTGGGTGCTGGGGGATTCCCAGAATGTCAAGGAACTGAGGACAGAAGGTCTGCCCTTAGGGCTCGTTGCTCATGGAAAAACAATGCAGTCAGTCTTTGAGTACTATGTACAAGATGCCATGGAACTGGTCGCCAGAGCTGTAGCCACAGCCACCATGATCCAGCCAGAGCTTGCTCTTATTCCCAGCACCATGAACTGTATGGATGTGGATACTACAAATCTCACTTCAGGACAATATCTATCAAGGTAGGATGCAGAGGTGTGGGTCACATCTCCATTCTTAGGGCTGTGAAAGGAAGTAAAATTTCACTACCTGTTTCTTTTGCAAAAGTCTTGACTCTGAGTAACTTCAAACTAATATTCCTGAGAGGTTTTCTGGTTACATAAGGCTAGAATTTCATGAACTGTCATCTGGAATTTTATCTATAGACTTTTAGCATATGGTATATAGTGGGGAACACCCAGTCCTGCTTTAAATCTTGGTTTAGTCCTTTACTAACTGTGTGTTCTTGGCAAGTCATTTAACAGCTCTGAGCCTCAGTTTTCTAATTAGTAAGCTAGGATAATGTTGACTAACCTGATATATTATAATAAAGATACCATGAAATTATATATGAAAAGTATCTAATACTATGCTTGGCTCATAGTAGATACACAACAAATGTTTCTATCCCTGGCCATTCTTTTCCATATTAATGGACTAGAACAAATCTCTCTAAACCTATACAAAGAAAAAAATTAATAAAGCAGGAAACTCTTTTCTGTCTCCTTCTAGGCATTGATGCTTAAGGCAGTACAGAGTAGTAGTTAAAGACCCTGGAGCCAGACTCTGAACCTGAATTTTAGCTCTGCCACTTACTACTTGCATGACTTAGTCAAGTTTTACTTAACTTCTCTGAGCTTTAGTTTCCTGTGTTCTATATTCACTTATGTAATTAGTAGATCCTATTTTTCATGGAGTCATTTTAACAGATAGATGAGATAGATAATAGATAGATGATGATGATACATACATACATACATACATACATACATACAACACATACATAGAGCATAGAATGAACTAAGAGCTCACAGATAAGTATTATGTACATATATATATTATTTTTTAAATTTCAGTACTTTTCCTCTCCAGTTTCTCAATCAGGCTCAGAAACAAGAATGAGAAAGCCCATTTACATTAAAGAAAAATTTATTTTATAGAAATGGTTTTCATGATTCCCCCCCCCCCACCGAAAAAAAGAAGAATACCCTTAAAAATGTTTTATTGAGGCCTAGGTTTTTTCTGACTAACTATGGTCAGAGAGGCCACATCAGAGAATTATTGTTCTTTTAGAGATTAAGGTCAAGCTCTAGGCTAGGTTCCATCTTTAGGCAGTCCTTTTAGAACAGGACATCTGATTGTATTGAGTAACACAAGGTCATTGTGTAGTATCTTGCCTCTTTAAAAGACATGATCATTTGTCAAAAGTTCAGGAGGTCCTAAGCATTTTACATTTAATTTTATACACCTAGATTGAGTACCTACTATGTTCAACGCCACATGCTAAATGCCATGCATCTAATAGTTTAAGCACGGTTTATACACTCCCTAAAGAAGGTTGTTAAGAAAATAAAATAATTAAAAATTTCTTTATTAGTGGTTTATTAGTGGTAAAATTAGATGTTCTTTCATAATCTGACCTTTCCATTTTTTTTCACATTGCATTTGAATCTCCACAAGATTTAATTCTATGCATTTTTTTATTTTACAGCCACTGTCCAGATTTAATCTACTGCTTTTGAACTAACACATAATTGAGACTCAGGATTTTATCTAAGAAACATTCTCCTTCATAACAAATATATAAACAAAGTTTTTTTATAATTTAAAATAGTCATTATTTTGAAAGGACAATCATAAAAAGCAGACAGGAAAAACCACTTGTGAAAACTACATTGTTTTTTAGTATTTTTCTGTCTCACTCATGTAAAATGGAGAGCACAAGAAAAATAGTTCTGTTGGATCCTAAAAATGTTTAGAAACTACAGGAGGAAATATTCATTGATTTGGTTTGTATATACCTCAGGGATCCATTTTATCAAGATCAAACCAATCTTTCTGGCTCCTCAAGATTTAATTTATATTAAAGTTATATGCCTCCTTCCACAAGGATCCTATGGCACTTTGTTCATGAAATTATATGGTGGCACTTAGCCTGTTCCATCATCATTATTTTCCTGTGTCTGACTTCTAGCTAAAATATAAATTCTATTAAATGGAAATATTATTATGCATCCCAGTCACTTAATAGACATTTATTGAAAATGACATAGAAAGAAAGGAAATTTTCTATTATATTTATATCCTATCCAAATGTAGGCATAGAAAAAAAAAAGTGGTTGATAGGTAAATAAAATTTTGTCTAAATTAAAAACATAGTTGTTTCTTTTTTTTTTTACTTACCTAGATACCATCTAGTTTTCTTCTGTGTGCGTGTGTGTGTATGTGTGTGTGTGCGTGTGTGCGTGTGTGTGTGTGTGTGTGTGTGTGTGTGTGTGTGTGTGTGTTTTAATGAAATGTTAGTTTAATGGATAACCTTTGCCCTTGTGGCCATTTCCACAAGTTTATTCCACAAACTTTAAAAGCCATAAAAGAAAAGTGTGAGGTTTAGAGCCTGGCCACAATTCACAATGTACAAGGGTCAATGGCAATATTTCCTTCTTCATAGATATGTTTGAGAATGAACTCAAAGAACTTCAGGAAATATGCCCAGGACTTCTTAAACACCCTGAGGAATACAGTCAAAGAGAAAGTTTCAAAGTGGTTCAGGAAAGGGTCAAGGGAAGTAGGCAAAAACCTGAACGAAGTCTTTATAATGAATAACTGAAAAGCTGCCTTAAGCTATAAAACATCTGTGAATTTTTCACCATCCTTATTTATTTTGTTGAATATAGTCTTTTGGAAAGTTCGTTATTCTCAGTCCATAAGTTACATCTGCATATCGTAATTTCTTAATTGTTCCTGAATTTTGTGAGGCTGACCCCACTTCCTTACTGCATAATCAAAGTCTTGAGGATAATGAGCCATGAATAGCGAGTGTCGAAGTTATGCAAGCTTTCATTTCTCACACAGTCATTTTCAGTTTGGGCTGACAGAATTGTTAACATTTTTAAATGTTAATGAAATCACCAAAAGCATGGCTTTTCCAGTATGGGCTTTTAGACTAGAAAAAATCATTTTTCATGGCAGACTAGATAGACATAATTATAGATATAAAGGATTTTATTCTTCTCAGGTCCTGCACACCAGAGCAAACGTCCATCATGACTAAAAAGAAAAGTTGTGTAGACAAAACCACTTGGGGGGCAAGTTCATAGTATGATCTTTAACAATTTATTTGCAAGATTTGCAAGTTGTTTATTAAATGTTAATTATTTGAAGCAATAAAATCCGATATATTATTGAGTAATAAATTCATAAACATGTATGTACAGCCAAGGACTATTTGTTCAACAAGGGTGAGGTAGACAAAATTAAGATTTGCATTCTACCATTTTGAATCTGACAGCCTAGTGTGAGGTTGAAAAATAAGTGAATAATTACAAAACAAAGGGATACATGATTTTTAAAATAGAGAGATGTTCAGATACATGTAAGAGGAAATAATGAACTCTCCTTGGAGATTTGGTGATGACTGAAAAACACAGGAATGGGATCTCGATAAATGAATAGGAGTTTTCTGGTTTGGAGTAAATTTACAGGCAATGCAAATTCTCCAAGACCCAAAAGAGAAATTGAGTACAATTGGAGCATATGTTGCATGTGAAGAAGATTTTGGCATGATTCTGGAAAAGTAGTTAACTTGATAACAGGTCTTTTATACCAAACTAAAAGAGTTTGTACTGGATATCACTTGAATGCAGAACATTAGCCATGGCATAGTATAAAATCAATCCTGTAACAAATTGATCAAATATAGTAATGCAGCATAAAAGCCTTACAAGTCATTTTTTAAAAATTAGTATATAAATTTTTTTTATTTCTGACCGTTGGTTTTAACCTTGCCCACATTTTCTCCTTTATTGCATTCTAAACACTAGATTCTGGTAAAAATGAATAGTAGTTTCAGGACTTACCTCATGCTGATCCTCGGGTTAGGATTGCCCATGCTTATCTGAAGGCCTTGGATGTTAATGAATCTCTTATTCCTGGGGAAAGAGCTCCCTGAGTAACTCATAGCCTAGTCAAAGGCAATTATCCTTTAAGAATTCCAAGAGTCTAGACACTGATGGACATCTTGTTCTCCTTAGCCTAAGAAGTCACTGATACTTTGGCTAATTAATCATAGTCCTTGTAGTTATTCTAGCTTCTAAGTAGGATATGGAATCTTGCCTTTCTTTTTTGAACAGCTTCTGAAGTTCTATTCTGCATCAAGCAGGCAGTGATTAATTCATTTATTCATTCACAAACATTTGTTGAATCTTACTAATATTAAGCTAGGTCATTGGCTAATGTTAGAAACACAAGGAAGACAGAAGCCCTGCTCTTCGGAAGCTTACAATCCCATTTTTCTGTTCTCCACCTGGAAGAGGATATGCTCCTCTTATTATCTATATTTTTTATACATTTTCTTTGACTTAATAACTGTTTGGTTATTATTCTTCATTGGGATACCACCCACTCGACTAGCGATTGTCCTCTGGCATTAGCTGGCATTTTTAGGCCCCCTCTTCAGTTGTCTTTGGAGAAGGGTCCAACAAGCTAGAGACTCTTTTTCTTCCAAACTATGTTCATTTTTATGCTTACATGGCTAAACAATACCAAGATTCACTGGCCTTTTATTAATATTAGATATTGCATTTTTTTATTGATTCTGGACATAATGTTCAGAACCCATTTTGTGTCAGGTAAATTTAGGCACTAGAAAGCTTCAGAAAAAAGACTCAAACAAATATCCATTCAGATATTCCATAGTATAAATTGATGATGGTCCCCATTTCCTCCCTGGATATTAGAAGGGCTCCAGAAGAACTTGAAGCTGCATAATGTAATTCTAATTTAGTATATATTTCCATCCACTTTTACAATAATTTACTGACATTGTTGCCCTGGAAAATTATTAATCTCTAGAAACTTTAATTTCCTGAACTATAAGGGTTCTTACTTTGAAATGTTAAATGGTATACCTACAGTCACCCAGCTAGTAGTTTATAAGAGAAGATTTAAACCAGTTCATCTAAATTCAAGTTCCAGGCTCTTTCAGCATTAATATTAATTTTCCTTAATTGGGATCCCATTCCTTTGAAATTAATATTCTTTCAGCCAAAAGGTATATAAACTGGGAGGCATGATTACCCATACATAAGCATTCTTGTTCTAAGGACCTCTGTCAAGCCAAACTAGTTAGCCTATATGTTTCCACAAGTGCTGAAAAGAAACACAGTTGCATTAAACATGGAAGCCAGGGTTTGGATACTGATAACCTAGCATCCACCAGGTATTAAACTGTGGAATTTTTCCAAGTTAGGAGAGTTTCCAAGTTTTTATTCACCTGAGAGGCAATTATGTTCTTTGTCGACACTTTTATTTTGTATGCACCTACTATAAACTTTTGAAATACATCAAAAAGAGGTTTGGAGATAGAGAGGGCAATACTGCATCTTTACTCTGAATTTCAGACCTATCTCTTGGGCCCACTTCAGTCTCCAGACACTGTAACTTTTTGTATGGACGCTTGACTGGTAAGTCCTGCACAATGTCCCATGGCCAGGGCCATCAACACCTGGGCTTGTGCTGGGGCCACATGAATTACATTGGAGTGTTACACAAAGCAACGAGGAAGAGCCCAAGGGATGGGCAAGGGTCAGGGTTCATACCAAAAAGCAAAGGGAAAGAAAAACAACCCAAGGGTATGGAACAGATCTAACTATCATGTGGGAGAAAAACAAAGGAAAAAAGTCCCAGCTTGACAGTCGTGCCCCATGAAAGCAAGAAAAAGAGAATGCGATATCCATGTGTCTGATTTTTTAGCATAGTGGCCCCCTCACACACACCAATAGTAACACAGTCTAAAATTTATATTAAAATAGGACTCAGTCACCTAGATTAGTATTTTTTTTATTCGTGGGGGAAAAAAATCAAGAACATCAGGAGCTCTTCTTCCATTCTACAGTTTCACTTATAATAACTGAATTTTGCAGATATTGGCAAAACAGATCCAAATGTTTCATATGTATGTACATATGTACATTTAATATGTCATTAAACTGCTATTATCCATTAACTAATTGAAATCCATTTTAAAAGGTGTTTTGTAAGTTGTTTTTAAAAATGGTGCAATCGATAATTACAATGTGTGGGGCCCTTTGCTCTGAAGATTGAGATTTAGCAGTTTTTAATTCTTATGAACTCCCTTATCATCAGCAAGGTTTCTCATTAAACTAATTTCTGTTATTGATATTATCCATTATTCAGGGAGAAATGTGCTGGAATTTTAATGCTTTGAACAACCTATAAATTGCAAATGCAAATACTTCCTGGCTGATGGAGCCCTGTTCTTCTGGCAAACTGATGAAGAGTTCTCTTTCAGAGATACATGTCTGATTTGAGCAGATGCATTTGATTGCAATTCCCTCACAAAAATTACTGAGGAGTTACTCTGGCCAGGCACTGTGTTTTGCCTAAGATCCAAAGACTACTCAGTGAGATAGGTGCTAAGATGAATGTTGATGTCCCTTCCAGTTTCACAGCTGCAGTGCTATGAAGCAGAGCAGTGGGAAAGAGAGAATTTGTTCCTTCCTAATAGGAACTCTGGGAGAGACCACTCTCAAACTGTGGAGAATGTCAAAATCCAGGCTTCTGAGGGTCCTACCTTCTAAAAAGTCAAAGATGGGGTTAATCAGCTGCCAAATAATTATATGTTGGTGGACCAAGGAGGATTCATTTTACATGTAGAAATCATCCACAGTTAATGTTTAATTTGGAGAGCCGTCACATATATGGAGAACAAAATCAAAGCAATGTTCTCTGACTGGAATGGACCATGGGAAAGCTCTGTGGCTAAGAGGGCAAATTCATGTTCTCATAAAAGAGAGGCATATACCACAGGGGTCTGCTTCAGTAAAAAAGGCCACAGAGTAAAAGCTAAACTAGTAACAACGTGCTATAAAAATAGACAAAGAGCCATAAAAAGGGAAAGACAGCAACAGAGACATTGGAAAAAAAATGAAAAGAAGTAAATAGATTTCAGAGGGTTGTGTGAGAGGGTGTCAAGGGTACAACAAAAACAAAATGGTTAACTAGGGATAGTCAATAACTAATTTAAGATAAGATCTCTCCCTAACAGGACATTACATTGGTATTTCTTTTGTACAAAGTCCACCAAAAGGAAGAGAGGGAAGGAGAGGAAGAGAGAAGATAAAATTTAGAGAAAATATGAGAAAGAGCATTGAAGAAATAATGAGCTAATCAAAGATTAACCTGCATGCAGAAACTGTAAGAGTGCTAGAGAAAGGGGAAATAATCTAGAACTTGAGGAAGAGAAACAAACTGAGAATCGTTTAGGGAATAAGAGGGTTTAGGGGGAAAGTCTTGAAGAATTAAGAAAAAGTTGTACAAATGTATTTAAATATAAACCTAAAATATAAACAGCTAATAATTCAGACAACTAGAGGTCTGTGCAGATTGTGAAAGAATTTGGTGTAAGTTTCCTAAAAGCCATGAGACTATCCAAAAAGAAAATAGTTAGAGGCTCCTCAACGAAAACAGGAAATATATATATATGAGCTGATACAAAGAAAGTTCCCAACAGGAAAAAAATTTTAAGGCTTTACAGAGTAAAGTAGATATTCTCATGTTCAGATATGATTAATGGGAGGCAGCTTTATAGAAAAAGTGCAAAGATAAGAAGGCAGTTTAATAAGAAATAAAAAGTAAATGCAAAAGTGTAGAACTATGGAGGATGTGAGGTTTTTATTGGGAGATTCATTACAGGATTGTAGATATGAATCACATGAAGAAAAGATGGGATTTCTTTCTAAACATCACTGGATCTCTTCCCAACTTTCCTCCTCTCCTCCCAGAAAAAGAAGAATGGAAAACCTTGGGAATATTCCTTAGTCTTATACTAAAAGGGCTTTATTGAGGTTTTCTACTGCAGCCAGTAGATCTGAGCTAAAGTAAACATGCCCAAGGAATTACTATTATTTAGATTCAGTGCGTAGTAACAAGTAAACCTGACAAGAATTGGGTGATGCTGATGGGAAAAGAGTTGGGGAGAATGTCACTAGCAATAACGTAACCAAAGATTTCTAATCAGTCAAAGGCAAAAAAGAAATCACAATTAAGTTCTCCAAGGCTAAAATGTTTTATAGAGCTTTACGGAAGATGAACAAATCTCTTATTCCTCAGGGGGAAAATATTAAATACGATAAGATGATTATGGGAAAAAAATTCAGCTCATTTTTCAAGATATAAAAGAATGAGGATACAGATTTTTGTTTTAATGAGACAAAGAAAGCTCCCAAAGGGAAAAATAAATGTTAAGGCTTTACAGAGCAAAATAGATATTCCCATGTACAGATATGATTAATGGAAAGCAACAATATGGGGGGGAAAGCAAAGATAAGAAGGCAATTTAATAACAAAACAAATGAGAGACACAGATATACAAAGAGACAAGTTGGTGAGTGAAAAACGAGCAAAGTAGAAATAAATATACAACCTATAAACCAGTAGGCATGGAAGAAGACACATGAAGATGATGATGCATGTAAACAATACATAAATAGATTCATGTCTCCAAACTGAAGACTGGAACCAATGGCGTTATTGTAAAACTAGTTCAAAAGCAAGAAAAGATACAAACTTATAATAAATATAAAAGCATAATATTAGTAAAACTTTATATGCTGAATAAAACAGACAAAAAGTCAGGAAGAAACAGGCCTTAAAATCTTTAAGAATATGACATTATTTGTAGTGTGAAAATTATTTAACTTTAGTAAATTTTAGTAAATTTAGAATTGGGAAGAGTTCCATAGATGTTCAGATTTTAGCAAATTATGGTAAATTTAGTAATATTAATAAATTTTAGCAAGTTTTAAATAAGTAAAAGTAGTGCATGAGTAATATAATTAGATTAATGAAGGTTAACAGTTAACATTCTGTTATTAAAGAAGAATATATGAACACAAATATATCCTCAGCCAAGAAAACCAGAAGAAAAGTGAGAGACCTAGAAAGAAGGAATTAACAGGACAAAAATCAAAATTAACTGAAAAAAATCCTTAAATTAGTATAAATGATGTGTGGTTCTATAGCAATAAATTCCTACAAAAATATCAGTTGCCAAAACTGACCCAGAGAAATGGAAAGCTTAATAGAAGAGATTGAAAAACGTAATTAAAGAATTACAATTCTTTTAAATACCAGACCCAGGTAGTTTTACAACTGATTGCTGCAAACTCAGTGGGAAAACAAAACACTAAACATTTCAGTGGAGGTTGATCTAAAACATATCTTATGAAATGTTCTTTGCTTTCTATACTTTTAAGAGTAACTTTGGTCCCACTTTGAAAATAGTACAATAAAACTGCTCCCAAATGAATTATAAGAAGAGAATATAATGAGATCTATAATTTACTTTTTAACTGCACTTAAATGAGTTAAAGCAATCAGAAGTTCCACAAACTCTCTTGTCCGCATTCATATCTACTTGCCTCTGGACTTTATATTCTCTCTGCCTTCTCTGTGTCTACAATCCTGTTTGGTCACAGCGAAGAATATCACCTCCTCTTGCACGTTAGTCCCTTTGACTCTCAAGGGCATTGTCCCAGGAATCCCCCCTCTTCTCTGCAACAACAATTTTTCTGTCTTTACTGGCTCATTCCCATCAGTATAAAAGCCTGTTTATATACATTATACACATATGTTTGTGTTTACACTCATACACACGCTTACTTGATTTTTCCTCTCTACCACTATTTTATTTTTCTCCTCTTACAGCACACTCTTCTAAAGAGTGACCTCTAGTTTCTCCCTTCCCATTCTTCCTTGAAGCTCTAGGCTCCAACACTTCACTGAGATTATTCTAATGAAGTCACCAGTGGCTGTCACATTTCTAAAACAAATGGCAAATTCTCAGCAGTCATTGTATTTGATGGGTTAGAAGCATTTGACACGGTTGATCACTGTCCCCTCTTTGAAACATGTTTTTCACTTGGCTTCTAGAACACAGCCTGCTTTTCTCCTACTTTTCTCTGTCTCTGGTTATTTCTCACTTCCCTTGGGTAGTTCTTCCTCACCTCCACCACCTCCAGATGATGGAGTGCCCTGGACTTTATCCATGGACTTTTTCTCACCTACAAATACCCACATTGTGATCTCATTTGGTCTCTTTAAATACCATGTATAGAGCAATGACTCCCAAGTTTGAATCTCCAGTCCAGACCTCTTTCCTGAACTCCAGATGATCTCCAGCTACCTACTTGACTTCTCCGTTTGGATGTCTGTAAGTCATCACATGCTTAACATTAGCAAAATTGAACTCATGGTAGTTCTCACCACCTCATGTCTGGTTCTCTTACTGTTTTCTTTATCTTAATTAATGGTGACTCCATCTCTCCAGTTACTCAGGGTAAACATGTTGGTGTCATATGTGCCTCTCCTTTTTTCTAACAGGTATAACTAAACCTTTGGCAAACCCTATCAGTTCCAGCTTCAAAATATATAAAGATCCAACTAATTCTTCCTACTTCCACTAATACCACCTCAGTCCATATCACCATCACCTTTTTCCTGGGTGTTTGAAGCAGTTTCCCAACTGGTCTCTTGGCTTCTGCTCTTGTCTCTCTTTAGTCCACTCTCAACAGCACTGTGACAATCCTGTTAAAATACAAGTCATATCACATTGCTTTTCTGCTCAAAACTCACTAACAGCTTTCTATCTCATGTAGAGAAGAAACAAAAGTCTTACCAAATCCTATTTTCCCAACTCCATTCCCTATAAGTTTTCTCATCTTCAACTCTCCCATGTCCTTCACTCCTGAGCTTGTCCTCGAACATATCAGACAATTCCACTTCAAAGACACTGGTCTTGTTCTCTATATAGGGAATACCCTTTACCCCAATATTCTTCTGGTTGAAAAGGTAATAAAAAAGTGATTTAAGCTGAAAAAGGAATTTTCTTCAGCTCTTTACTCAAATATCACCTCTTCAGAGAACCAGTTTGGCACTCTCTCATCTAAATTTTCACCACTACCACCAGCCCTGGATGCATCTTATCTTCTAATTCTGCTTTATTTTTCTTCCTTCACATTTAGCAGTATCTAACATCCCATACAGAATACCTATTTATAATATTTATTTTGATCCTTCAATAAAATATAAGCTGCATAGATTTTTGTCTATTTTGTTCACTACTATGTCCCCCAGCACCCAGAGCAGTCCCTGGCACATAGCGAGTATTCTTAACTGAAGAAATGACTACTTGGCTGATGTGTTGTTTTGTCAACGTCTCTGTTCACTTTTTTAATGAATAAGAAAGGCCTTTAATTGGTACATCAAGTGTGCAAATGTGGCTTTTAAAATCTATCTTAAATATATTAAACACTGATCTTGCTTAACCTGCTAACTGTCTCAAAAAACATTTTTTACATAATTTGCAAAGAGCAAATTATTTTATCTTAGCTCCTGTAGAAATCAACACATTCTTAATTAATGACATAACTGGGAATTTTTACTAAGGTAATAAGTTACCTCACTGCAGATTAACTAATGAGCTCATTGTTTTAAGCAGAGTAGTATCTTGGGAAGTCAGTTGATACAAAATAAAAATTAAAAAATGTATACCTGAACTGCTTTGCTACACACTCACCATATCAAGGCATAGTGCTAAAACAGGTTCTCAATCAGAGTGAGCTCCAGGCCCAATCATACCACGATAAAGCTATTGTAATTTTCTAAGTGGTCTCCTTGTCACTATCTCTTCCTTCCTATATATGCATTTTACCTGTTTCCGGGTCAGTACTACTCATGCAGACTTCTTGTTATCTTTCTTTGTCTCAGAAATCTTCACAGCTCCTTTTTCTTGTTAAATAGTAAAATCTAATCCCATCAAATGGACATGTGAAGCTTCTAGGGCCTAGTTGCACTTTGCTTTTCCTATGTTGTTTTCTCATACTTTCCTACCCTGCTCGCCAATCAGATGTCGTGCTTTCCACCCCTGTTTTATTTTCCACCACCTTACCTTTCCTCATAACGTTCCTGAATCTGGAAGATTTATTAAGAATTCATATCTAGGCTAAAGCAGCAGTGGGATCAGCCCAGAATATGGTGGTTATTATAGGTTCCTGTGACCCAGGCTCTAAATTTCTACTTAAAAAATTTACGATTACTTCACCTGCTTTATACCCACATTGCTCTATGGGCCTACACAGAGCTGATATTCAACTAAAAACTCCAGATCTTATTTACCTGAACATCCATCAAGCCAAGTTTTATACATTCTTAGTATGATTTGTGAACTAAATGCAACCCTGTGCATTTGGCTCTCTTAAAATCACTGCTTTTCTTTTTGAAACTATGTACCTCTTGATTATGCCACCTTCTCTCCACTTCTGCTATTATTTTAGCCCTCATTACCCTAAAACCCTTGTGAAACAAGAAGAGAGGAAGCAAAGGTGGGAAAGGAGCATCACTCTTCACATACTCTGCGCCTTCCTCCTTCCAAACTATTTTCTATATAGCTAAGTGGTAAGAAAAAAAAAATCTATCTAAAATCAAATCTGATAATCATGTGTCTCCACAGATAAAATTCCCTCAATGGCTCTCCATTACTTTCATCATAGCCTCAGACTGTTCATTGTTCCTTTTCTACCTTTATCTCCAGCCTTATTTTTCACTGCTTATCATCACAGGTTTTGCCCTCTCTGTCTCTGGCTTTTGCACCAGTATCTGTCTCTCTGGGTTGACAGCATTAGTCCCTAGCTTTTCTTCCTGGCTCACTGTTGTTCCTTCTTCAAGACAGCTCCGGCACTTCTTCCTCTAAGATGACTTCCTCCTCTTCCCCAGAATAAAACAGGCAGGTGCATTCCTCTCTGTTCCCATGGTACCCAGGTTTACCACTATTACGAAGCTCATTACTCTGGTTTAGAATTGCCTATTCACTTTGCTTTCTCTCCTTCCTAGACTCCGAGCTCTTTGAAAACAATGAGTGTGTTTCATCTCTGTAACTCTAGTGCTAAGAACAGTGCTTGGTGTTTGTATCAGTTTATGTTGCCAATGAAATAATTTCTGATTTTTCTTGTTCATCCAAAAAGAGATCTGGGCAAGATAAAAATGAACAGGGTAGAATTTGACTTCAGCAAAACCAGGATTTCAACCTTTTAATCTTTTAATTAACATATCATCGAAACTTTGCTATTGTCATTGCATTACAAAGAATGTGAAGTACAACTATAAAAGCTATCAATGAGATCATTCTAATTTATGCTCACCATAAAACTGAAAATAAAATAGACAAAAATAATCTATCATAAGTGGAAATTCTCTGAGACCCAGTTTCTTGGTGCCAGTTGCATAGTGAAACAAGCACTGGATTTTTTTTTTGGTCTGGGGAAATAGAAAACATTTAGATCCTTCATAGATTTGCCTTTCTGTCACAAATTAATGCTTCAAACACAATCAAGCATTGTCCTTTGGTCAGGGCCATCTCCAACATCATTTAACAACCCCTATAACAAGGAATGGTTTTACTGGAATGAGGGAGTTATGTAATCTCTGAAAGATTTCCAATGACTTCTAGTGCCTTCTTCCCTGAGATAATTTAAGTATATATTCATTGGTAGTCTTTCAAGGATCTATCCAGTTAAAAATCTATAATCATGAAGCCCCAGTTATTTTTAAAATAATGAAGAGTTCTTCATTCTATAACTTTAACTTTCCTTTCCCAATCACTAAATGAACTAAATGAAATTAACCTATTTATTATTAACCATTTTATTCCCTAGGCTGTCAGCAAGTGCGTATTTGTCTTGTATATTTCTTAACAGATCTGAAAGTAGGTTGCTTATCAGAAACACAATCATCATCACCTTTTCCTTATAGTACCTGTGTATTTTAATGATTTGGATCTCTACTTCTTCAAAGAAACAGAAAACTGCTTTAAAGTTCAAGATAACTGAGACTTCATTACTTGTAAAATTGAATTCATTTTAAGTGGTAGATTCCCATTGAGAAGTGCTAATGTGAATAATTACCTTTATATGCAATCTACCAAAATGAGGAGTTTCATTTGCATTTAGTGATAGCAGCATCTTCAAATGTGATTTACATTTACATCTCTAATAAAAATAAATGCATTCTTTATACTTTCTGATTTTCCTCTCTCCCTTCTGTGACAGCATCACTGCTTACTGCTTGTATTTACATTTGTAAATTACTGAGTAATGCTCGTGGCAGGCAGTAGATGAATGTATTTCGCTGAAAGCCTAGACTTATGTCATTTGATGCCTCAAAAAAATCTTTTATGGTACATTCCACATTTCGATTTAATTTCTTTTAATCGGAAACGTGTCTTGAGTACCCTCTATGAGTTTATCATAATGTAGTTTTTGTGTCTCCAACTAGGAATGTTCTACTAAAAGACGGGAAAGTGATCTGGGGACAGCCTTGATTGAAAAAAACTTGAGTGACATTAAATAATAGCTGGAATATTTGTTCTATGTCAGAAGGTGTGGTATATGCTTTATGTTCATTTTTTCCAACACGTAAAATGGAAGAAGTATTATCTTCTTCATTTGCTGATTATGAAACTGAAGCTTAGAGTTTAGTAAATTGTCCAAGGACAATACTAGAAGGTGGCTGAACCAATATTCAAACACAGGTGTCTCTGGTGTCAAATCTGGGCTTTTATTCTGACAAAAGGCCATAATTAAGAATACAAAAGTCCCACAAAATTACATGGTGCCTTTTACTGTCTTATCTTCCCAGGTTCATGGAAGACAGAGGCTCTAACCCAGCATTTTTCTGTCTTGCTCATGTCAAAACATACATACACTGACAGTGCTCAGGTTCACATGGTTAGGAATCTGTATATCACTCAGTTGGTAATTTTCCTTTCTTTGACTTCTGGCAGATACTCTCCCTGAAGCCAAAGCCAAAAGTTTTTCTCTAATGATTTAGAAAGAGGGTAGCCTGAGGCTATGAGAGCGCTACAAATCTATTTATCATCCTTTTCTTTGTTGTATGGATTATAGCCAACATGCAGTTATTACTGGCCTCATAGGGACAGATGTGTGATTGTTTCCACTCTACCAAGAGAAACACTGGTAACAAGATTTGATTATTTTCTAGAATTATGAATGCAATTTTTAGCAATTGTAAAAGTATATGAATACCACAAAACTCATGCCTCACACCAAAAAAAAAAATATTGATTGAGCTAATTTAGTTGCAATCAGATGTAATGAACAGTAGAAATGAGACATGTTGAAGATGCTGAGAACTTCCATAGCTTGCAAAGTTGTGAAAATACATAACTCACAGTTTATAACAGAAAACAATTAACACATCCCTTAACTAGGAATAAAGAGATTTGGAATAAGACCAAGAGCCAAGCACCAAACACAGGTGTTAGGACTTGAGGATGACATCTTATCCTCTCAATAAAAAGGACTCTTCTAGAAAGAGTCCAGCTTATCAATTCCTGAAAGAATTGTAGAAAATACCTTTTTTTAAAAAATCAGTTTCTTTTTACTAAGACAGAGAAGCAAAAATGAGCACTGTTCCCTGTCTTTGGCTTCACCTCTCTTCCTTACTGTTTGCTTTTGCTTCTCTTTGCCAGGTTTCTAGCCAACACCACTTTTAGAGGCCTCAGTGGTTCCATCAAAGTAAAAGGTTCCTCTATCATCAGCTCAGAAAACAACTTTTTCATCTGGAATCTGCAACATGACCCCATGGGAAAGCCAATGTGGACCCGCTTGGGCAGCTGGCAAGGTGGAAAGGTTGTCATGGACTATGGAATACGGCCAGAGCAGGCCCAGAGGCACAAAACCCACTTCCCACAGCCACGTAAACTGCACCTGAGAGTGGTTACCCTGATTGAACATCCGTTCGTCTTCACACGAGAGGTAGATAATGAAGGCTTGTGCCCTGCTGGCCAACTCTGCCTAGATCCCATGACTAATGACTCTTCTATACTGGACAGCCTTTTTAGTAGTCTCCATAGCAGTAATGATACAGTGCCCATCAAACTCAAAAAGTGCTGCTATGGATATTGCATTGATCTGCTGGAAAAGCTAGCAGAAGACATGAACTTTGATTTTGACCTCTATATTGTTGGGGATGGAAAGTATGGAGCCTGGAAAAATGGGCACTGGACTGGACTGGTGGGTGATCTCCTGAGTGGGTCAGCCCACATGGCAGTCACTTCCTTCAGCATCAATACCGCACGAAGCCAGGTGATAGATTTCACTGGTCCTTTCTTCTCCACCAGCTTGGGCATCTTAGTGAGGACCCGGGACACAGCAGCTCCCATTGGAGCCTTCATGTGGCCACTCCACTGGACATTGTGGCTGGGGATTTTCGTGGCTCTGCACATCACTGCCATCTTCCTCACTCTGTATGAATGGAAGAGCCCCTTTGGTATGACTCCCAAGGGGCGGAATAGAAGTAGAGTCTTCTCCTTCTCTTCAGCCTTGAATGTGTGTTATGCCCTCTTGTTTGGTAGAACAGCAGCCATCAAACCCCCAAAATGTTGGACTGGAAGGCTTCTGATGAATCTTTGGGCCATTTTTTGTATGTTTTGCCTTTCTACATATACGGCAAATTTGGCTGCTGTCATGGTAGGTGAGAAGATCTATGAAGAGCTTTCTGGAATACATGACCCTAAGGTAATACTTCTTTTTTATTCTGGTTTTCTTTATTTTCTGTTATAACTCCACATATTATGTCTTACGCTGTAGTACATCTATTTTCTTTAACTCAAAATATTCTCTCAGCCATCTATAGAGGTTAGTCCTAAATCTTTTGCTTGGTGGAATTAAATATTTTATTGTTGTATTAAATGAAACAAAAAGTGTGAGGAGTCCTAGGGGATGTTTGTTCTGAAGAAAGTCTTTCTGGTAGAAACATGTATTAGTTCAGTTTTTTTCCTGTGTTATTTGACTGTCTCACAAAATGGCTATCAGAGAATAATCTTACAAAGTATTTTCACCCAAAACAGACTTCAAAAACTGATTGATTACTTTTCTTAGGAATTAATAGAAGTAAACATCAATATTTTAAATACTAAAGAATTATTCTCACCATTAAAAAATAGTAAAATGGAAAGAACTAACATTTTATCATAAGCTCCCAAAGTCAGATGCTAGAGAAATCGATGAGTATAGAACAGGGAACACTGAACTGAGGTGGCAGGATTAGCTTAGAATGGGGTGTCTTTACAGAGTAATGAAACCTGTATAGCTGATCACCTTGGGTTGAATGCAAGTTGCCAACAGTTACATTACAATGTCCAAGGATATTTAAGAAAATGGTGTCTACTCTAGGCTGCCTTTGATAGACATTTGATCCTAAGAGTAGAAGGGAAGTGGAGGGTGGAGTTCAGGTAAATGGATAAAGCAGTACTGAGTCTCTTAAATCAGAACCAAGGATGGCCAAAATTAACTCACGATGCTATGCATGAGAAATCTGAAGCCATGATTATTTTAGGGGATTAAAAAGAAAATCATAAAGATAAACTATACACAGCAGTAACACAGTTTTTCAATAAACAATCATTCCATTCCCCACTCTACTAGAGTAAAAGTAAAAGTTTTATAAGGCTAACCTAGCCCACAGGACAAAGTGAGCAAAACTGGACAAAGTCAACTTTCTGCCACAGCTAGTATGTTGTTAATGAAGTGAGTGAGGCAAGCCTCAATCTAAACTGTTTTTAATTTGAGATAATAAATGAAATTCTGCTAAGATTCCCCATTTCCCAAAAAAGTTTATATCTTTTCTACTGTCGTTTCTATATTAAAGTCTCTCGTTTATAATTTTGGGTGGGGTTTTTTTATATATATTTAAGACACTCAGTACTCAATATCTGAACCTTTGGGGAATAATGTTGGTGACAGACTTGTTCAGTTTTCATTCAGATATGTGATATTATGACAGATGACATCATGTCCTCACTTTCCCACAGAAAGACGTGATCAAAATAATTTCCATAACCTTTCAGTCACTCTACATTCATTTTTAAATATGTTGCAGTTATTCACATGCATGAGCACTTTTCTCTCCTACCAATGCTAACTTCTTTGAGAGACTGAATCTCTTTCTTATACTAACTAATGTGGAGAAATTCAGAAGTAAATAAGTTAAGCAGGAGAAAAAAGATATAAACATGAGGAGAAACAACTTAGACAGTTATACACATGCCAAAGTTAGAAAAAAATGAAATACTGTCAAAGTTCAAAGAAAGGACATCAAAGAAAGGATGCACCTTAGTGCATCAAGGCAAAGCTTAATTAATAAGATAAAATGTGTGCTTAACCTTGAAAAATACTCAGAATCTGGTCATGCATGTCAAGGGAGGAGGAATGGACATTCCGAGCAAAAGAAAACAAACTGCTTGGAGGTGGAAAGTATAAGGCACAGTCAGGATATCTTGAGGAGTTTGGTTTAGCCACAGCATGCTACATGAAGGGAAGGAGAAGAGCCAAGTCTAAAAAATACATTTGGTTGAGATAAAAGAGGCTCTTTGACATCAAACTAAGAAAAGAGAACACGTGACAATACAGATCTCTAGACATTTTTGAACATGGAATAGCACAGAGGAGCAGTCTTCATTTAGGACAGTTGCTTCAGCAGTATCATGTAACCAAGATTAGAAGAGAAAGACAGTGAATGGAATTGAAGTTGTAGCTATAGTCACTGATAGAAGAAAAGTCGTAAGAAATATGTTGGTGATCAAATCAGTAGGACTTGGCAATTAATTGGGTGTGAGAGGCAACGAAGAAACATTCTCAGTTGCAAGCCCGAGTGCCTGAGATGATGGTGCCATTCAAAGAAGCAGAAAAGGCAGTTTATGAGCTAGAAAACATAGTGGCCAGTCCAGTTTCATACATAACATTTAAAATCTGTCTTGAACATCCACGTGAGATCCAGCAGGCATTTGAAAACATGGAGCCTGAGTTCAGGAGTGAGATAGAAGCAGGTGGGAATCCTGGGCAGAGAAGTGCTGCTGTGTGTTAAAGCCCTTGGGGAGTATGAGATCACCAAAGGAAGTAGGGAGAAAACTGTTGTTTGAAGAAAAACAGCAGGCATAAAGAAGTGCCAGGATGTTAGAGTGTAGATCTGTGGAATGATGAGGTAAGAGGCAAGGAAATAAAGGTGTCTTGTGGCAAAGTTGTTCAGGCCATTAAACAGCTCTCCACAGACTGAATTTTGACTTTTTGAGACAAAGAGTGATATTATTCTATCTGCCACGTCTAACTTCTTGCCGGTGGTTATCAGAGAGGTCAAAGGCTGATCAATGTCCAGTCCAAACCATGAGAATTAGCCACTGTGTGTGTTAATATCTGAAGAAACTGGACTTGTGTTTTTAGTATTTCTCAAAATTTTGTTTTCATTTTTCAATTTCGCTTGATAGCTTTTTAGCTCTGATGAGTGAAAACATGCCACTTACATAAAAATCACAGGTCTTCTGTGGTACTCTTAGGACATTTGTTTTTCTGCTATAAAGTGAAACTCTCCTAAATCTTAATAAGAGATGATAACATAGAGTATTGGTAACACTCTGATTCTTTCACCCCTTACTCACAGTCTGTCTCATTCTTTTTCCTATCATTTCATCCTCTTCATATTAGGACGGTTCCCATTATACTACGCTGCTATTTCCATCCTGCTTTTACTACTCACGGCTTAATTAGCTCACCTCAGGCAGGTTTCCCTGTGCCCCCATAGTGTGAACTTGAACACCTGCCCTCTTCTCTTCTCTAACTCTTCTTCAGTCATCTCAGAAAAATCTTTCCATGTCTCCCTGTTATTACTTTGAGAATAACAACTCTCAGACTTCCCTAGAAGGATTTTATTAAAATCTATGCTCCTGGAATTGATGTCTTCCATTCCTTAGATGCCATCTAAGCACCCAAATCTCACCCAAATCTGAAAATGAGAAGACTCTGTAAAACTGTTTTTCCATTGCATACAATATTTCAAATGATAATTATAGTGTTTTCTTATTTTGTGTAAATAGTTTATATTTCTAGCCCAAAATTTTGACTATGGCTTTTGTGTGTGTGTGTGTGTGTGTGTGTGTGTGTGTGTGTGTGTGTGTAACTGGAACACCGCTTTTAAAATATTTTGATGGGAAAATGTATTTGGATGAAAACCTCACATAAAAAGTAATATTTTTGATCTGTATTTATACACAGTTTGTCAGTGAATTGAGTCCTGCTGCATAAGAATTTGTAATCCCTGATATCTATGAACGTAATAGCTCCATTTTTCTTCTTGACCATAATTGTTTAGCATGCTGGTGATACATTTAACACAATTAATAAAACTGTTAAAAGTTAAGAATGTGAACATTTATCACTATTTCAGAGTTAAGATTCACTTGCTTCAACCAACTTCTTTGAATCAGAAATAAAATTAAAAGCAAAAGGCTGTGCAGGACATGCCTATTTATGATTCACTACATGATGCAGCATCCAAGGCAGGCTGAATTTTTTTTTCTGACAAGGGGTCAGAGAGAAGAAATAACCTTGATGTTGGCTGCTCCTACAGATAACCCCAAGGAACAGAGACTGGCCTGCTCTGCAAATGAAATCCAAGAGGATGGTTCTATCCTCACTTAACTATTTTTGCCAGAATAATTTATTTTGCTCTCAAAGTAATATATGTAGCTTCTCATGGCCTCCCATCAGGTCTATTGGGAAATAAGCTCCATGCTTCAAAGGGGGTTTCTGCTCTTAAAGCATGAGACCATGAAAGAAAGAATTTATGAATTATATATTTAATAGAGATTATATGGGTATTTCTCTGAAATAAAACTAACACTGTTCATCAGAGGCAATGCAGAAAACAGAGCAAAGTAGACAGATGAAAACAAGCCCCTATTGCCTCATCATCCACAGTCATTTTCTCTTAGCATTATGGGATGATTGACAGGTAGATAGGAACTGTAATATTATTTTTATCCATCGAGGTCTTCATCTGGGTCTATGACCTAAGGTATAGACCTGGACATTTGTAGAACCTTCCAGCCATCCAACCTGATGATGTATAAGACAATCATGACATCCAACCTGCTGAGGTATAAGACAAAATGAGAAAATCACTTCCTAAATTGTAAAGTACAATGGAAAATGAAACCTCCCCTCACAGAGTTGAAAGGATACACGAACATTCAAAATGAGCTATTTGCTGATTTCAGTAGGGCTTCTAGTTCTTCTTTTCCAGCTTCTCATATAAAATGCCCCCTTTAACCCTGTTTCTCTATTATATTTTTTTAATGTCAGCTCCTTAGAGAGAATAGGATGCTAGTGTCATTTTTATATAGGCAAATTATGGTGCTACTTTAGAAAAACAACCCTTGTGAACATTCTAGTAAATATTAAAAATTAAATAGACCTGCTGTTAAGGCAGGGGCAAACTTTAACCAGAAGTATTAAAGAAAATGATAAGCATTTCCCAAAATAATAAAAACTACCTTTATTGATCTTCATATAACAACATGTCACTGCCCCATAAAACGTATGGATTTATATAATAAAAGCTGGCCTTGAAAAAGGGAGGGATGCCAAAACTCCAAGGCAAACAAGATACTGAAAATGGAGTTTGAAGTGAGGGAAAAAAACTGAACTACACCAAACCATTCATTTATTCTTTCTTTAGTTCATCCAGTAACGACAACTTTTGTTCCAGGCACCAGGCTAGGTAGGTGATGAGAACTTAGTAGTGAGCAAAACAAACACTGTCATTACAACATGGAGTTTAGTAGGAAAGGAAGACATTAATCAAGGGAGCACATAAAGCAGCTAAAGATTTAAACTGTGGTAACTTACTGTAAAGGAAAATTACAACAGAATCTGAGAGCCTCACAGGAGAACTGATATGAATGAAGAATCAGAGAAACGGCCCCACCCTCACCTCTTCTCATGAGGAGAATAAGATCTGGCTGAGATCTGAAGGTTGTAAATGAGCTAAAGGGGAGTTCAGGGTGTTAGGACAAGAGCATCACAGGGGGGCCCGGCAGCATGTTCAGATACCCCTAGACTAGAGAGAGAGGGGTGCATTTGTGACCACCCCATCATGAGCTGAGATGTTAGAAAGTCAGAAGGAGGGCACATGCCTAAGACAAGTAAGGTAGTAGTGGGTTTTGATTACCAGACATTCTAGAGAGAAATTTTCTCAAAAGAAGAAAAATCCAAGAAATGTGACCGTCTGGGGAGAACTGCATGTCCCATGGGCTCCATGTACTTCCAGATGGAAAGCAGAACGGGAGAAACATTCCACTCACTCTGGCAACAAAAATTCACAGAAGATCAGGGAAATATCCTCTATAGGAATCGTGTTTAAGAAAAAAAAAACTCTTAATGTACAAACATATAAGATGGCTTATATAAAATGCTGAATGTGCTGATCATTGCACACATCTTGTCACTACTAAACTACACTTAAATGGATGAATTGTATGGTATGTGAATTGTATCTCAACAAAACTAGTATAATAATAAACAAACAAACTGCCATAGAACCAAAGTGGAAGACCGAATATTTGAAGATGTCGAATTTTCTCTTAATTTGTAGGTCTAACGCAATTCCAGTCAAAATCCCAAAAGACTTTTGTTTATTGTTGTTTAGTCTTCTAAAAATAATATATCAGCTTTAATATAAAAATAGAATATTCAAGAGATTTGATATTGAAAAAGTTAATCTTAGTAAAAATAACAGTAACAAAATGATATTTTTATCTATCAAATTAGGACTCTTTTTACTGATAGTTGTCAATCTTGGTGGAAGCATAGTAAGACAGGAGCCAGTGCACCTTTTGTTGAAAGGGTGAGTTGGTACAGTATGTACATAAATCAATTTGGCCATTTGTATCAAGGGCCTTCAAAGGGTTCATGCCCTGTCGGCCTTGACTTGTACTTCTAGGAATCTATCCTAAGGAAATAATATATGAACAACTATTTATTGTGAAGATTTCCAACAGTCTTACTCAAATAGCAAAAACTTGAAAACTGCGTAAATGTCCAACAGTAGCAAAATTAATACACAATAATATTCCTATGTGCTATAAAAAATGTAGCCAGTAGAGATGATTTTGAAGTTTTAAAATGTCAGAAAATCAAAATATTATATTAAGTAAAAAGTTAAGATACAAAGCCATATACTATGATTCTAATTTTGTAATATGCATATGTACACTCTATAAAGAGAAGTGGCTAGAAGAAAACATAACACAATGTTAACAGCATTGATATCTGAGCAGCGTAATTATAGGAAATACGTATTTTATTATTTTCACTCCATGTTTTCTACAGCGTTCATGTATGATTTATGTAATGAGAAAGTGCGTCATAATTCAAGTAAGTATGAGAATAGTTCAGACCTGAGACAGTAATCCCAATGAGTGTTTGCTCCACTTGCACTGCTGCTGTCTGCAGCCTTTCAAGTTCAGGAAGGGTGCGCTCCTCAATGAGCAGCACTTCCATAGTAAAATGTTTTCATCTTAAAGATGCTGTGCTGTCCAAAGAGCCCTTTCGAAGCAAATTTTTATTCCCACCCAGTTTATCCTCTTCATAGGATTTAACACAATCTGAAGTTGTCATGGTATCTATTCGTCAACTTTGTAATTATCCCATTGTGTCTTGCTCATCACTAGATCTACACAGTGTTGAGTGAACAGTAAATATTCTGTCAACGTTGTTCATTAATAAATGGATGAAAATTGGCAGTATTGTTGAAATAGGGGTATAACCTTCTGCAGGGATTGCTTTGAAGTCAGTTCATTTGGTAAGACCATTCATAACCATTCTCATATGAGATGCTATGGAAGGAATAGAAAGAAAGCTCCAGTAAGGGACAAGATACTATGCTACAAGGGGCAAAGTCCCAGTGTTGGACAAATCTCAGTTTAATGTGTGCCCCAATTACAGGTTAGTTGTGTGAGTGTAGCAAGTTACTTGCCATAGCTCTGTGTCCTTATTTGAGAGCTTTACAGAAGAAAATAGATGTGAACCAGCTAGCTGAAGTTCTGATTTCATAACTAGTGATTTTCACCACTAGATTATAAACCTCACGAGAGTGGAGACCAAATCTGTCACATGCACCCGTGTCCCTAAATCCTAAGCATATGGCAATCACTCACTTAGATAAGCGTTGGGTAAATAATGGACTTGGCCATGAAGCCATGCACAGGATAGAGACAGAGTGCAGGAGCACCTCTCATTTAAATTGAAGAGTGGAACCCAACTGAGTTTCAAATTATATTTAAGAGTGACCCAAACTGTCTGAGCCATGAGACTAATATAATCAGATCATCAAAGTAAAGAAAACCTAAGACCATAATGCCCATCTCTGAGCCAAAGAAAGGTAGGATCCTTGAATGGGAACATGAGACAGATAATGCTGTCACAGCCTGGGTGGTTCTGGGTCCCCAGGAGTAGACTGTGGAGTTAGGTCAGAAATATTTAGTGGTTCGGTAAGGATGAGACACAATACACGACACTTATTAGCAATTGAAAAATGTGTATTTCCCTTCCCTTCCTAAATGTTCTTCAGTTCAAGGAACTTTAGGAAAACCATCAAGACTTCACTAATTAAGGCTGATAAATGGAAAACTGAACAAATGAGCATGTGATCTGTTTATTTCCTTATTTTCTTCCAAAATAATTTTGAGATGGTGTCTTTATAGAATTTTTTAAATAACTATAGCTTTATTACTTTCAGATAGATACAGTAATTCATACTAACTGCAGCAAAGAGTTTTCTTTAGACACCCTGCTGGGTTTGCTTTAATGAATGCTTAAGATCACTTCCTGCATTTGAATACAAATAGAAAATATGTCAAATTTTTGCAAAGCCTTCTCTTAAAGTAGGGGAAATTTGGCTCTTAAACTTTGTTTACATTATTAACCTGCTTAGCAAGCACTATCTTTATACATAGATAATTTATATACCAATGAATGTGTAATAGGATACCTATAAATATTCACATATATCTATATAATTATAAACAATTATCCATATATATGTCTATGTACTGTGTATTCGCATACATACATTTGTATTATTTTAAAAGTTAATGCAAGATAATAGACACACTCATTTGTAATTTAAGAAAATTAAGTTACTCCAGGTCAGTCTTGGACATAATATGGTTTCAGCCCCCAACTGCAAGTAAACCATGCTCCCACCCTCTGCCTCCATCCTACTGGACTCACAACCATTCAAACCATTCAAAACCATTCTTACACTAGCTGATATGGAAAGAGAGCCCCAGTAAGGGGCAGTGAACTGTGATACAAAGGGCAAAGTCCTGGTGTTGGACAGACAGAAATTTGATGCAGTTTAGGTTTAATGGTTTCCCTGTGAAGAATCTCATTTTCATGCTCAATAAATGTCTATGTGTGTCTGAAGAACTTGCCGGCAACCCCCAAAGGGGCTCTTTTTCTGTCTAAAATACAAATTTTAGCTCCATGCACAGTACTGATTAAGGTGAATGTTGGATTTTTGTGATTTAGCCTCAACTTGGCATTTTGATCCTTAATCAGGTCAGGAGCTAGCATGATCTAATCACCAGTGTATCTGTTGGCAAGTCAGGAAGCCGAACTCTGAGTTCAGCTCTATTGTTAACCCAGTATGGGAAATTCGGCCAGTTAGGGCCTTGTTTTCCTAGTTGCTATTAGCCTGCTCCAGTCAACTGCACAACTGTGTGTGTGTGTGTGTGTGTGTGTGTGTGTGTGTGTGTGTGTGTGTGTTATTCATAACCTGAGTTCAGAAAGACATTTTGTCAGAATCCATTAATATTTTTCAAACTCAAGAAATGCACTTAATGGCCATGGCATTTTATCAGAAAGCTGCTGCCTGGAAAATGCCAAATTACAGAATTTTGTAACAATGTCAATCAAAACAAGACCTATCAGTGCTTTTTTTTTTAATTATATTTGAGTTAGAGTTTTTTCCCACACATGAACTGAAGACATAGAATTAATGGAGGTGAATCTACTAGCAAATAAGAATGTTGTTTATGTGTTTAAAATGATGATTAATCAACTTCCTGAGGGTCAAACATAAACTGCTTAGCTTCATAATACGACCATAGATATGATTTCAATAATAGGAACTGAAAATGTCAAAGTCAATACATAATAATAATATTTATTGGATACCTTCTGTATTTAAGGAACTATGCTAACTGCTTCACATGGATTTTTCTCATTTAAACTTTACTGCATCCATCCAGATGAGGTAACAAGCCTAAAAGAAATTAGATAATTTGACTAAGGCTGTATAGCTAATCAATGGTATAGACAGGAGGCATACCTAACAATATCTTACTGAATTATTCCTTTCCTGTATTCTAGTTATACATGCAGTAAGAATGTCCTCCGCAGCTTGATTTATTTCAACCAGGCCTTTCCACACCCCTGGACTTTTAGTCCGCAAAGACTGCTCACACAAAGAGATGATTCAAGGGCAAGGACTGCTGCTGAGGCCATGACATTTGAATTTGTTCACATACACTGTATGGTAGAGTATGGCATGGAGAAATGAGAGAGACACAGATTAATTCCCACCCCACCCTCATTGTCATCATCATCACTACTACCCTACTAGGGAAGTGTTACAGCAAGAATACACCTTTCCAGTTACTTCATAAAACTAATAAAAAGGAGTGGTTTATCATCACAATGTCTTTCACCCACCTCCATTGTGGCACACTGTCACAGCCTCAGATGATGCCCTGCTCCCTTGCCACCACTCCCTATGAAATGGCAGCTTCTCCGGGCTTGCATTTAGAAATCTTCAAATGAAGCTGTAGTGTCTGAGTATGAACTGGTGCTGATTCACCTCCCCAGTGCTAAATCCTCATTCCACCTTCATCACCACTCATCCAACATATACTTTGTTCAGAGAAGACAGAGACAAAATCAGCCTCTGTTCATCAAGATATTGTTTGTACTATGGAAAAGCTAAAAATAATCTATAGTCATTAAGAGGAGATTGGAACATACTGTTGCTATTAAGAAAAAAAATTTGAGCTAGATATAGTCAAGTAAAAAAAGTAGATTATACAAAGCATGCATATAAAATAGTCTTTAAAAACATCCTACTAACATTTTGTTTTACTGAACTGACAATCATGGAAAAGGGTTGCTAACTATTAGAATACAGTGATATGAGGGACACCTCAAATCTTTCTTCTTCCACAGGTCCTGAAATTCTCCCAACAGCCATTTCTTTGTGTTAAGAAATTTCCTTGCAGAAGGTCCCTATGTAAACTGCATATGTTTCAAAATAAGACAAATGTTTCCTGAAAAAAAAATATTCTGTTTCCTATGTGGATTATTGAGACTAGATGATTCTGCTTACATAGAGATCACTAGACTGTTCCATGAATTTTAGGGGGAAGATACCAACCATCAGATTTGTAGAAGAGATCAAAGAAGTGGCAGCCAGCACAGCTTCCTGCCAAGATTCAGCCCCCTCCACTTTCTACTCCTCATTGCTGAGGCCACTTCTCCCTCACATTCAGGCACAGCCTTCTTCTTAACCTTTCCTTCAGCCAGGTTCAGGAAGTAATCCCATTCTTATTCAGGGATAATTTAAGATGCCCTATCCAGATCCTTTCTTCCCACAAGTATAGGCCAAGAACCAGAAGTTTTAACATCTCCAGGAGCTTGTTAGAAATGCAGAACTTTAGGCCCAACTCCAGACCTGTTGAATCAAAATCTGCCTTTTAGCAAGATTTCTGTATGTTTCATTTGTACAACACAATTGGAGAATCAGTGCTTTAGGTTAGTTCTCACATGGCCCAGCATCAAGCCACTTTGCTGCTGGCCCCATTCTTACCTTAACTCTTGAATCAGTGACTTATTCCAGGATTAAACTTTACTTCCATCTCGTAATTGTTATCATGCTCTATTAACAGCTTCAAGGTCCCAGTGACTTCCATATTGTGATTCTGCTTAGTTCTGGTCCCCTCCCAGCATCTGGGAGATGTTTTGACTCAAAGTCCTAGCCTGGCAGCTACCATTTTAACCCAGCTAATAAACATCTAAGATAATGAACCTTTATGATTTTGCTCATTTTTCACCCAGAATTCTCCCTACCCCACTATCAAATTGATCTATATTACTTCCATTCCTTCTAAACAAAACCAGCAATACACCAGTCTATCTTCTAAAGAACTTCAGAAAAGCATCCCTGGTCTTTATCACTGGTCCACCATTACTGAAGAGAAGTTTTCCTCTGTCTTGCTTTGTAAGCCTTTTTAATCTTTTTTGCGTGTGTGTGGGGATCATTACCAGCTTACAAGTTTCTTTTTCGAACTATTATTAACCCATTTCTCAACCTGCTCGTCACATCTTATAACAAATCATTGCATCCAGCTTGCCCAAAGGAATGAAAGGTGCTGCCCCTGTACTCACCAAGTGTTTCCATCAGCTCGCTCCTGCACGGATTCTTATCTACAACTGAATGCTGAAAGAAAACAAAAATGTTTCACCTATAGTAAATCAAGCTTTGAACCTGATCCAGCGATTTTCTTTTCATTTTTACATGCTTTTAGAAAATGATCATTTAGCTTCACTAATATGACAAATAATGACACAAACCAATTGTAAAGCACTCTATTACTTCCCAAAAGCTTTTAATTTAGCACCTCAGTTTATCCCCTACATTTGGTGGCAGAAAAAGCATTTAATAGAAGACCGAGGCTCAGAGAAGTTAAGTGATTTTTCCAAAGTTCAGGCTGATACCTAAACTCAAGCTTCCTAATTTCAGATCCATCACAATTTTTGGTACAATGGGCTGCCTCATATTAAACTATGCTAAAAATGCTTACTCAGCATTCAAGGATAAGAATGCTGATGGCTCCCAAAGTTTTGCTCAGCATTTCAGGAAGATAATTTGAGAAAAAGAATTATCAGAACAAAATAAGAAATTCGGAATATGTCCATTTAATTACTGCTTGGCATACATCTAGCACTCGTGAATTACTTTAGGTTTTTAGATGGTTTAAACTTTCAGGGAGCTGACCATTTTGCAGGTCAAATATCAAACCAAGCTGCCAATATACTGAGAGCCAAACTCAAGTCCAAAAATGAAAAATATATTTTGCTTTGTGTCATGTAACAAATGACTAATAGGCAGCAAGGGCTTTCAGGGTTATAATTTTAGTCCAAGGTCCTGATAACTACATGAAATCTTTGAGTGGTTTATGATATCATAAGGTGAAATTATAGCTCCCTATGGGCAAAAGTTGTTGAAAATACTTTTGACCGTTGAGTACTATAACTAGCCTGTCCTTTATAGCAGGCAAGTGATTTATTAATCCATTCTATTCCATAAATATATATAAGTTACCATATGTCCACCACTAAGATAAGGGCTGGAGTTACAACAGATAAATCAGATTCCTAACCCTGCCCTCAAAGAACTTTCATTTTAGTAGGAGAAATAGACAACAAATGACCATAACCATAGTGTGTGTGTGTGTGTGTGTGTTGTGATGATGAACAGAATGCTATGCCAATGTATTAACAGGAACCTGACCAACTTGGAAGGGTGGGATAGACCCACAACCAGAGAAGGCCTCCTTGAAGATGTAATCATAGAGCTGAACTCTGAATGATGAATCAGAATTATAAAGGGTAGGAGGAAGAGAAAGCTCATTATTAAAAAATGGATAATTAAAGCGGGAGGAAAAAAAGAGACTTTGGAAAAACACAGAGATGTAACTTCCCTTCAAACAACAGGAACAGCTATATGGATATGCTAGAGGAAAAAGCAGAAAAGAATCAGAAAATAATGTAACCTAGACATTAACAAGAAATATACATTCACACATACATATGTAGGCATATTTTATATGTATATGTGATGTGTATTTCTCATATACATATTTATAACATGCATATATTATATGTAAAATATATGTATATATCATAATAGATGTGTATATATCATAATATATGCATACAATGTATGTTTACACATAATACAGTATATAATATACACATATAGTACATATGTAGACCAGATCAGAATTTGAAATGAGAAAACACCAAGCCATTTTCTATAAAATGCCTTATCTCCAGTGACAAAAGAAAAGAACAAATTAAGATTCAAAGACTCATAAAGATAACACTGAAAGAATACCTAATTAGGATGACAAAATTAGATAAAATCACAAAATATTGTGTTGAATGAAACTATAGGTACAAGATTCGAAAAGATACTAAGGTTATTTAATTACATTAAATGAAACATTTACCTAGTGAAAATATCATTCATTTTGGAGGAGAATATGAAGGTCACCACCAAATGGAAAAGATCAGAAGGAGTTACTGATCACACAAATCATCTCAACAATACTTCAATATTATTTCAAACAAATTATATTATTATTTTCAGTGATATTACAATTTTCAGTATATCACACTTTACAACATACGTAATCTCATCTTAGTGACTAGGTACACTGACAATAGAGTTTTAGCATAGTTAAATACAAAGAAATCATCTAAAATTATGCACATAAAATAAAAACAGACACAAGAAAGATTATGTTTCAGAATATTAAACTACACTAATAATAGGTACAAGAAAAAAACAAATTGAAAATACAAACCAATAGAACAAAGCAGTGACATACATACCCCACATTCTAAATAAAGATCCTTAGACATAAGAAGAATTGTTTTTAGTTTATAAGTACTTCTGCTCCCCAAAAATAGGTTTCACTAAGAAAATAACATTTTTAGGAAAAGTCTCAATAATGTGCCATGTACAACAGACTCACATAAAAGAGATCTAAGCTAAAAAATTAAAAGTTTGATTAATATAATTCAAAAAGTATAGAAATTTTTTTAAATGTATTTTGCTACTTTAGAGTTCACCATAAATTCAAAAATCATAAAAGTAACCTAAATATTTATTTCCTCTCTGAAAGCTGTGTGCTAGCCAAACATTGCAATCAAACTCTAAAAATAATGAAATATTTTAACTATTTTTGCATTAAATACTATAATATGGTCACATAAAAAAGAATCTAGCCTTTGGGATGAATTATAATTCTTTTAAAATCTTACTCAGATGCCATTCCTGAGACAAGTGGCATATAATGACAAAAGTTTTAATAGCTATTCATACTTGAAATTTTTTATGCATTAATAATACTTGGAATAAAAATGAACGGCATTTTCCAAATATAATAACTCAAAAATAAATTGAGACATTTGTGCAAATGTTTCATTTTTGAAAAACACCTTGGGCTGAGTCAAATCATGGAGAATTTTAGCTTAAAGGAAAATTCTTTCTCTTCCCTCACCCCAAAAAAGTCAGAAGGATGAGAAAACGGGATTATAATGGAAGCTGTCTTGCAACATTAACTGCAGTGTTCATTCCCCTAAAAGCCATAATTCATGGCTGTTCTACAGCCTCTTCCTTTCAGAATTATGCATATTAGAGCAGTATGAATACATAAAAACTAAATGCTGATAGGAAACCAAACCTTATAAGAGACAAGTTTACTTGACCAGTTTGCAATAAAGTAAAATATGAAAGCTCACAAGCCTGTCGAGGTCCAAGGAGGTCAGGAAAAGCATGAAAATTTCAATTTTAGAGCTCTGCACAGGGCTTACTGCCTGAGATCCTTGCTCGACCTGTGGTGATCAAGTCCATCACTAGGGGACAGTGCCTTCAGTGAGTGGGAAGAGGATCTGAGAACTACTGGCTCTCCAGGGAATTCAGTGCGGGAGTTGGCCTTCTAAATAGACAAACTGCTACATAGAATATTCAAACTCACTCTTCTTTCCTTCATTTTTCTCTTTTCTCTCTCTTCTTCTGAGGTTCATGAAAAGCATCTCATGAAAATTGTCTCAGGCCATTTCAATCATCTTTAAATTTCCCAGAACCTAGTACAGAGCCTGGCACTGGGTAAACATTTGCTGGAGGGAAAAAATGAAAGATCTTTAAATCCTGTTTCAAGTCAGAAAACTTGTGTTTGATCTTGTCTGGGCTTTGTGATCCTGGACAAGGTACTTATATGCCAAACCTTGGATTCCTTACTTGGAAAATAGAAGTGAAAATAATAACTACTCATATACCACTATCCTTAGGCAATTATGAGATACTATATATAAATACCTGAGCGCAGTGTCTGGCCCGTATCAGTGTTATGTAATTATTTGTTAAATCTCGATTCTCCAGAGTTGCAGATGACCAGATGAGTGAAGAAAAACAGATTATAATTAATATAAGGGCTAAGGATCCACTCTAGTTGTTTTTCTCATACTTCTGACAATAGGCCGACACCAAATGCATCCTTGACTTCTCCAGGAAGAATTACAGCCAATGTTCTTGACATTCAAGATTTATGCTTTGACATACATCTTTAAAATAAAGCCTGTGACCATTTTTAAATGGGAAATCTCTGAAGGAGCCCAGAAGTATTACCAAGGAATATGAAATTTATTTGTATAATTTACAGACTTATAATAACCTTTCAAGTAGCATAAATTTTAAAATCTGAAAAGACACTACACACACACACACACACACACACACACACACACACACACACACACTGAACCTATTGTGCCCTTCATTAGCAGAATAAGAAATCAGCCAGCAAGTTATGCTCTGTGCCTAAAGTCTATGGAAGACATAAAGAACAATGAATACAATTTTGTCCTCAAAAACTGTATAATCAAGTGAAGATTAAAACACTGCAGTAAAACTAAGAAACGGAATATGTTTACCACCAAGTACCCCATATCTCAACGGCCCTATCAAAAGTGGCCTCCCCACCTTTCTGTCTCTTTTGTACCCTTTTTTCTTTTCCTTTTTCTCATTTTTTTTCACTTATTTTCTTTAATTTATCACTATCTGTATATGATTATCTGATTTGCCTTTTGTTAATTGTTTTTCTCTGTAGGAGTAGAAACCTTTTCTCTATAATTCATAGGGATTATCAACTGGTGCAGAGTGTGTGTGTGTGGTGTGATGTGGTGCGGTGCGGTGCGGTGCGGTGCGGTGCGGTGCGATGCGGTGTGGTGTGTGTGATTTAATGGATTCTTTGTCCTTAAACCTATCAATCAGCTGACCCAAAGATCCTAACTAGGTGACAGACAAGACCAAATCAGAAATATGCTTGAAATCTTTCAGCAAGAAATCATTCATTTTTCCTTCCATGTTCTTCTTTTACCAGTTAATTTGATTCCGGAAATATTAATGAGGCACTGTGATTGTTTATAGGAGTTCAAAAGAGCTCATATTCCCTTCAGAAATACATTCAAGTAAACAGCTAATTATACTACACTGTGATTAGTGAAATAATAAAAATATATAAAAAGGAGAGGTGGCACCCACGAGGATAGTTATCCTTTTCTTGAGAAGATCAGAAAAGGTTTCTAAAAGGAAAATAGTACTTAATCTGGATTTTTTAAAAAGAATAAGAAGGACCAACAAAAGTGAGAATCCAGGCAAAGGTAATAACATGTGCAAGTGCAAAAAAGGCAAAATTAGGTCAAATGACGTGAATGCTGGGCTTAGAGACAGAAGATCTTTGTTAAATTTCTGGATTCTCATTTGTAGTTGTTACCACTGTACTAGTTACATGTGACTATAATAGTGCCACATAACTAACAACCACAGACATCAATGGTATACAACAAAAAGCATTTATGTAGCTCAAAAACTTGCCAAGTTCAGCTGACCCAGTCTGAGCTCATTTATATATTTGGGGCTCTGCTACTATTGGCTGACCTGGGGTGGTGTCAATAATTTCTGGGGTGACGTGGCTGTGCTCCACACAGCTCATCTTCCTGCAGGCTAACCCAGTCATACCCCTTCTCATGGTGATAGCAGAGGGCAATAGCACAAGCAGAAATGTGCAAACACTTTCCTAAGACTATGCTTACTTGCATCATGTCTGCTAACATTCCAGTAACAAGAGTAAGTCGCCTGGCTAGAACCAGAGTTGGAGAGGGAGGGCACTCTCCATGACTTGGCAACGGGTATGAATCAAGGAGGGAAGAAGAATTGGACCCATTAATATAATCAATCGCTGCGCCTGCTTCATCTCTCTAGGGTTTGGTATCCTATTCCATAAAAAGAGAACACGACAATTTCTTCATCTTGATATCCCAGAGTTATTGGGAGATGTATAGAAGGTGTTTTTGAAGTTCTTTAGCAGAGAAAAAAAAAAAAACAGATAAAAAGTTGTTATGGAAATCTAAGAGATTGGCATCACTGTTTGTGGTTTGCATACCAGCTAGCCACACCTTTAAACTTAAACTCCAGTTTCACGTTTCTCAGAGAAAACAATAGTCTCAAACAAGGCTAGTACATTTTCCTGGCTCTAACCAAAAAGGGACATCTAAATACCAAATTTGGTACCTGAGATAGTGAGGTCAGCTCAATAATACTCATGAAAACCACTGAAATATCATCAATGGCTACTTCTAGAATCAGGGAAGAAAAATAGGTATGCCATAAAACTTGTTTATATTTTACAGTAAGGATAGATTCATGTGTTACTTACATTAAATAAATGTTTTGAAAATTTTTTATAAAGTTAAACTAGTTAAATTTTTTTATAATTTCCTTTTCAAACATTTAAACAATGATCCGGATCTTCAGGGTGGCTTCTGTTCAATTTTCACCCTTAAATAACTATGTATTCATAGGCTTTTCAATTTTGCTTTGTTTTTATTTACATGACCTAAGTAATTTCAACGGTCTAGAAAACTAGGTTCTGGTTCCAACTTTGCCATACTCAAGTCTTTGGCCATGGACAAGTCACTTAACCGTGGTCACCTCTAGTTTATCTGAAAATTGAAGGTTATGAATTAAATAGTTCTAGCATAACCAGGTCTAACATTCTGTAATTCCAGAAAGAAATGCTCCTTTTGAGCCAGCTTCTCTGAAAATTATCAATCTGAATATGAACAAAGAAAAGAGGAAGGAATTAATTTAGGGTTTAATAAGTAAAATTTTTAAATCAATTTTTAGTTAAAACTATTTCATTATTTTTAATGTACACTGATAGAACAAATGATTTAAAATAATAGCTTCTACTTACAATTTTTTTATACCAATAAGATACACTTAACTTTTAAAAAATGCAAACTTTTAAACTTGGTGTAAATTAATTAAAATAAGTTTTTAGGCTCTGAATCAATTTTTATTTTTTTTCTCTACATTGTAGGTGTATTCATTCATCAAACAACACTAAGTTAGGATTTACTGCTACTCTCTAGTCACTAGAGACAGTTCATAGATCTGCTCTTCCAGATTGCACCAAGCCAGTTTCTGCATATGTATTATAAACTCATTTCATGCTCCTAGTTCGTTTGCCATGAGGATTACTCAAAATAGTGGAATCAGAACTTACATTCAGGTTAAGTTCCAGAGGCAGCACGCAAGTTCAATATGTTAAATGTGTGTATGGCATAGCTCCACTCAGCCGCCTAATCTTGGCCAAATTGCTTTATCTTGCTGATCTCGTTTTTCTCAACTACAGTCTTTATGAATCATTGCATGTTTTTTTATCGCTGCATGAATATTTTCTCAAATTTGCAAAAGAAGTAGAAAGAAAATGCCTTTTTAACTCAGCTGACTGCTGCCCTTAGATGCTTGGCTCACAAAGCAAAATGCTACGTTAGTTGTGCTGCTCTTGTGAATCATTTAACACATGCTGAACGGAAAAGAAAGATAAGCAAACACGAGTTCAGTCATAAACTGGGAGATGGTCTCAAGTGGAAAAACTAGGAGCAATGCTACAGACACCCCCTCAGGGAGGAGTAAAGGGAGGCATCTTCTCCTTCCGGGCACATTGATTCAGAACAGATGCTTGAATCTTTGATTCCCTCTCCCCTGAAAAATGGCTCTATCACTGATTTCCTGAGCATGCCAAGGCAAGGGCAGACTGACTGTTCATCCATGGCAAATAAAACACACAGCCCAAGGGTTAGCTTTAGCCTAAGAGGAAAGCAAAGCAAGAAGAAAGGATTTCTCTTCTTACTGTTATTCAGTTGGTTGTCTGTCTTTCTGTCTGTCTGATGTTTTCCTTTAGCGGCTTCACTAAGAGGCTGGCTTCCTGAGGTCCATGCTGTGAGATTATTGATCTTTAGACTAAACTTCCTATTGTATTTTGTACCCAACCCACCCTGAATGAAAGCCACATTGGACTTGCTTTGATATTTAATTCTTCTGAGTTACATAATTAAATAAAAACTGGCATTAAAACAAGTTCCTCTGCCACAAGGATTTTAGTAGTTGTGCCAAAAAGCTTACATCACTAGACTTGAGGTAAATTTATAACTGTTTTCATTCATTTGCATTTAATCAGCCCAGAATTGCTGACTCTAGCTTAGACAAGGACCTTACTGCCGGCTTAGTCTTCAGGGGACACTACTGCTGGTGATGGGCAATGATTCAAATAAAAAGTTTGAGTTCCACAGTCCACAGATCATTTTTTATCTTGAAGTTTGACTGGATGGCAAGTCAATTATATAACCAGAAACCCAGGGTTATTCTGATGCCATGGGCTTAAAGTAATCCTCTCTTTTTCCATAAAAGGCATTGCTCCTGGCCTCAACTGACCAAATTCAGGCCCAAGTTCTGCTGCTTATAGTAAATCACATTCTTAGAGGGATCACAGTTCTAATATATTTATGTTATGATCATAAACACCCTTGAAAAACCCAGTCATGTGTTCTAGAGTCAGCTGGTAGGTGTAGAACAACTGAATCCAACAGTGTAGGATGAAGAACCTGAGGAAAGTTATTTCATGTCTTCGAACTTTATTTCCCTTACCTATGAAGAAGTTATTAACAGAATCTACCTCACAGGGGTATAGGAACGCTGAAATGAAATGATGAATTTAGAGGGCTATTCCTATCATTAGCATAATAAATGATAGCTACTAGTATTAGCAGATCATTAAGGGTTAATTAAGCTCCCACAATTGGCTGTTGGGCAACACATACAATGGCCGAACTCTTTCAATTGGCCATTTTACTGATAAGGAAACTGAGTTAGTCTCACAGCAGTTAAGGGAATAACTGGTAAAAACAAAACACTTTTGTACTGTCTACTATCGTGGTCAAGAGCATAAATAATAGAGCCATACAGTCTGTCCAATTCTGTCATTTACTGGCTCCATAAATGACATAACTTAGACTAGTTAGTCCTTTATACCTCAGAGTGCTCATCTAAAAAGAATGAATATAATGATAGAATCAACCTCATAGAATTGTTGTAAGGATTTAAAAAGTTAATGTCTAAAGCATTTAAACAAAGCCTGGCACACGGTGAGCTACATCATCACCGTCATCACCACTAAGTCCACTCTTGCAATTACTCTTGTTCTATGCTTCTTTATTTGGAAACACCAATAGCATTGGTAATATGAGGAGTGAAATACTTAGTCTGACATATAAGCGAAATGGATTTAGCACCATGAAATTATTCAATGTAAAATGGGATTTGAAGGGGATTTTTGAATAAATCAGTTGGAAGAGTCTCAGTGAACTAAAAAGGATAGGCTGCTTCAGATGAATGGAAAAAGACACTGAGACCAGGGTCAGAGAAGAAGCAAAAAAAAAAAAATTTATGTGAGTGTGTGTCTGTGTGTGTGTGCGTGTGTACACATTACATATGTGACTTACTTAGGGGAAAAAAGGAGAGGAAGAAACAAAGACATAGAACATTTGTAAAAGAGTAGCAGTAATCCCCCTATAAAATTTTAAAATTCTTTGGTTTGTTCTATTCTATAGTGTCTAAAGGCTGGACACTATAAGACCATAGTAACAAGGCCCTACCCTTGTATTACCATGTATGAGACAGAAATATACCAAGGACTTTCAGAGGCCAGGTAAACGAGTACTGCAGGGCCATTTCATGGACGAGATGTTGCTGAGCAAATTTAATTCAGAAAATTATTTTTAAAGAAGGAAATAAAAACTGGAAACTTATGGTTTCATAAATGGGGAAGTAAATGGGAAAGTGTTGTTAAACATAGCATACTAAAAAAGAAATAAAGAACAATGGTTTCTATCAGCCTTATTCATTTGAGGAGGAGATTATACATTCAACAGGATTATATTTGAGCCTGAGTGAGGGTTTTTTAAGCTCACCCTCTCATTATTTGTGTGACCTGGACAAGTCCCTTCTTTACTTTTTGATCATGGGCCTAAAAACCTGGACTCTAAGTTTAGAAACTTCCTACATGCTTATTGGCTGAGTGCTCTAGGGAAAATTATTTAAACGCAAGCCTTGGTTTCTTGTGTGAAAATTAGAGATGATAATAAATACCTCACAGGGAAGCTTAAATTATACAATTCATATTAAAGTTTTAGCACAATGCCGGACACATGGGGAGCACTTAATGAATAGAAGCTACCTCTATTAGCATCTATAAAAATAAACAAATGGATGAAATGGTTGCTAGCATCTTTTCTAGCTACTCATCTTTCCTTTAGCCTGGACTCCCTAGTTTTATAGCCTCCCCAGCTTTGACATCTCTCTTCAGGTTCAGTCCCTAGCCCCCACCTGTAAGCCGAGTAGAGTGGGAAAAAAAGAAACATTAAGATGACCATTGTGCCAACAGAGGTGTGTGTGTGAAGATGTAATGAGGCTGGCAAGGAAGGAGGGAGCAGGGCTCAGTCCTCCTACAGCCACTCCCAAGACTGTTGGATTTTGAAAACAAGAATTTGACCCCCATGGGTTACAAGATGAATGTGCTTGTTTTAGGGAGCTTAGCTAATCCATCTAGCTTGCTTTTTTTACCTTTAATAAATAGAACACAGAAACTATCAGACTGCTAGTGCTTGGTGAATGGAATAAAATGCATGAATGAGTTTTGTAAACAGCACAGTTCATATGTTGCTGTTTTTACTGCTATTGCTATAACTGATAAATACCTTGTTTAAAAACCCAAAGGATATGGATGGATTCTTTGTCTTATTTCTTTAAGCTGGCACTAGTTGTTTGGATTAAATTGACCCTTAGGCCTGAGGAATGCCTATTTTATGTGTAGCTTCTTAAAGAAAAAAAATCTTTCCCTAAGGCAAAAATTAATAGTACAAATTCTCAGGTTTCTGGATTCGGTTCCTTGATCTGCCCCTTTCTGATTGTGTGGCCTTGGGCAAGAAGATGCTTAACCACTTCAAGCTTCAGTTCCCTCATCTTTAAAATTAGGCTGATGATTCTGTATGCCTCAAAAGGATGCTGTGAGAATTAAATAAAGTGAGGAATTTAAGATCTTGTCACAGGTGCCTGGAATGAATAGCTCCTACTATTATTAAAATAATACCTACTACTATTATTAAAATAACAGGGAAAATATTATGGAAGAAATAATATAGAAAATAATAAATAACTCTGGCTTTGATGAGATGGCAGATACACAAAGTCTACATCAAAATGAAGAGGAATGGAAGAAAGTAGTAAGGAAAAGGAGATGAGAAAGAAATAACTCAGCCAGAATGAGTATGTCTATCACCGGCCAACTCTTATAACCTCAGGCTTGTGGTTTAAAATTAACATGCCCCTGAGATTTAAAATTAAATTTTAACTTAGTCCAAGCATCACACTAATGTTTCATTTTGAAATTTTATAACTGAGTTTTCCTATTACTCTTTCTAGAAAGAAACAAAGAATTATAATAGTCAGGAACTTCTGTTGGGGGGCTGCATATTCCATGTTGCTAGAAATGTGTCATACTAGAGCCTACATCCAGGCAGTGGCAGGAAGCTTGCTGAGATTTATCAAACCTTCCTCTGCTCATTTACCTGCATCTCTTAAGTGACCAATGGTGTTTTACAATAGAGAGGAAAATTTGAAATATGGGAGTCAAGGACATGTTCGATCAATATTGTCTATACTCAAGGCCAGCAAACATTTTCTGTTTGGACCAGATAGTAAATATTTTAGGCTCCGTGAAACCAGATACACCTACTCAACTCTCCTGTTGTATAATAAAAGCAGCAGTAGATAATATATAAATGAATGGGCATGACTGTGTTCCAGTAAAACTTGATTTACAAAAACAGATGGTAGGCTGGACTTGGCCCATGGCACATACATAATTTGCTGAGCCTTAACCTATGCAAGGGATTTAATACAGTGACTCAAGTTGTCAGAGTGACCTGAGCTAAAGCTCATATGAATCAAACACAATGTGAAAGAATGTTGTTGTCTAGAGATTAGCTGACTTAACATACAGGGCTTCAGGCTGAAAAAGAAGAATCATTAAAATGCTTAAATGTAAATAGAGAACCTAGCTTCTGTAGAAGAAAATAGGACTAACATGGAGAAAAGAACTGCAGCATAAACAACTCTGTAATTCACATTAGAAACTGGATAGGGCCCAGAAACATTACTTACAGCCTCATTTTTCTGTATTCTCATGTTCAGAATATGAGTAATAACTCGGTGAACATACATTTCTGTTTGTTAAGGACTGCCCTAGTGGGCCTATTGTCTTTGTTATTTTCAATAGCAACTCCTTTTAAAGAAGTGTCCTAGTTTGCAGTATAAATTATATTGCCACACCAACAATGACCAAAATGATTTTTTGAAATTGTAGTGCGAACAGGTGTATGTTACTTAAAGTTATGAAAACTTGGACAACGCACACCTATAAAGGCCAAAAGTAGCACTAGATAAGAGAAAGAGCTTCAAGTCAGACAGAGTCAGATTCAGATCTTAATTTTTCAGTTCCTGCTGGTCATAAACAACGTGCTGAACATCCCTGAATTTCAATTCTTTACATGCAATAAATAATAATAATAATAATAATAATAATAATAATAATAGCAAACTTGTTAGATTTAAATGTGTTAGCATATAGTAAATATTGGAAAATATTAGCTGTTATTTTATTATTGTTATTGTTATTATTATGTATTCAAGTAGGTTGGTTGGGATGGAACAAAAAGTCATTTTTCATATATAGAAGCTATGCCTCAAGAGGAGTGATTGCCTTATCACTGGAGACATTCAAGCAGAGACTTGATTGGCACTTTATAGTGATACTATAGATAAAGCTTTGCTACTCAAGTCTGGTCCATGAACCACGGTATCAGCATCAACTGGGAGCTTGATAGAAGTGCAGACTTTCAGGCTCCAACCTAGACCTAATAATCAATCAGAATCTACATTTTGAAGAAACTCCAGGTGGTATTTTTAGCTTTGCTCTAACGGTCTGAGGCATAAGTGTACAATTTGAGCAGATGCCTTTGAAAGCCCCTCCAAACTCTGAGGCCACCTCATATTATAAAATACATAGGTTTCAAGTGGGTAAGTAATGGATAGGGAGAAACTATGGTCTTGACACTGAATATACCCCATTCAATTGGGCAAGTTAAGAACGGCCTTCCCCATCCTTTTTCAAATGACATTATACCAGGTCCAGTGACTACATTCCATTTAGTATTTAAGTACTGAACTCAGATAAAAACAAATGTAGACCTTAAATGAACATATTCAACATTGAGGTTGCTTTTTAATCTAAAACATCACATTTACCTTGGACTTAGCAGTTTGGTTATTTCTTAAATTTGCTTTCATTTTGTTTTGAGTCTTTTCTCTGCTTCCAGCGAAATGTCTGATTCTCTGTGTAGGTGCTCTGGGTAGAGATCAGTATTCTATTAATACTGAACAATTCACATACAAGGAGATAGCTTAACCTTACATATTTTCTCCAAGGCCTAAAGAGGTTGACACAGACATAAACAGAATTGGAAGAGCTGGTGAAATATTTAGCTGAGATTTTAAAGAAATTTTTTCTCTCTGGGGCTTCCTGGTGATAGCTATAATCCAGCTTAAATGCTTTAGCTCTTTGTGTACTTTTAGACTCCCTCCTTGAGTCAGGCTTTCTGACATCCCTGGCTGTTTGAATTACACACCATGTGGACACACAGGAGAGACTATGCCAATCCATCAGGATGCATCAACTGTTTCTTAGATCTCTTTTTCTGATTCTATTATTCTGTGACTGCTGAATAGCTCATTGTCTTTTTTCCATTAGACTCTCACATGCAGAAATATTATTCTAAATTAATTATGATAAGAATTAAAGAAAAATTTTAACTTTTGACCAGAAAGACAACATGAAGTATGACAAAAATATCAAATTAGTAAAGTGTCTAACCTAAGAGAGCTTTGTGTTAATAATGGTGACTTATTTATTAAACAAATATTTATCAAGACTCTACTATGCACCAAGCACTGTATTTGTTGCATGATGATGATGATGATGATGATGACAATGACGATGACAACGATGATCACAATGATGACAATAATAGCAACTTATATTTGTTGGGAACTTATGGCCACACAAATGAGGTAGGCATGGGCCCTGTTCTCATGGAAACTTATGAGCTAGCAGGTAAAGCAGACATTCAACAACTATTGCCAAGTATGATCAATATTATGTGAAATTTCAGGGTACAGTGGAGTCACTGAAGGCTTCTCTGAAGAAGTAACATTTAAGAATTAGCTACACAAAGGAAAAGTAAGGTTGAAGAGAAAGCATTCCAAGCAGAATGAAGACTATAGGGGAACAGCTCTGATCAGGCAAAAAATATTCATTGGAAGTACTGAAAGAACTAGCTAAAAATTAGAGGTCCAGAGGGAGAGTGGGGAGATGAGGCTGAAGGGAAGGAGACAGGAGCAAAGTCATGCTGAAACTTTAGAGGCCACATGAAGAGTTTTAACTTTATCCCAAGAGCAGCGTGTAGCCAGGTGACATGATCGGATTTCGGCTTTAAGATTTTGATTGGATTGGAAGGGAAGAAAGGGCATGTACGGAAAGCAGACATGATGGTGGCTTGGATGAGAGAGGTGACAGTGTTGTAAAATATCTCCAAGTTAGAGTGGGGTTCCAGTCGGGCTTAACAAAGTGCTTCCTCCCATGGAGTCTGGTTACTTATGTTAGTACTTGAAGAATTTTTCATTCTCAAAACTGTTTCCTTCACAGGCTTTAGAGCCATGTGAGGCAGATATGGGAGCCCATGAGCAGGCAGCCATGGAAAGCACAAAGGGTCAGCCCCGCACTGGGATTCTGAGCCTGGGCCTGCTGGTGCCTGGCTCCTTCCAGTATCTGGGGAGGGAGTGATGTACTGATACACTCAGCAGGGAAAAGAGGCCCAGAGTGTCTACATATAGTTCATAGTCCATAAAAGTATTGCCATAGCATAATGTGAGGAAATAGACCTCTGAAAGAAATTATTCTCATATATGACACAGAAGCGTCTAAAACCCTTTTACCTTAAAAGGAGAGTCCATTTCAAAAACTTGAGTTATAAGCTAAATTTTTAGCTCCATCTGTGCTAAGTAGAATGTCAAAGCTCGCATCTCCCTCTGGGTTCAAAGAATAGTTATGTCAATTATTTATCAAGTACTTTATTGAACAACTACATGATGAAAGTAATTGGAATGGTTAAATAGTTTACATTGAGCTTCTGGTCCACCAAATAAACTGAAAGTCTAGACATTAAACGATTACACAATTAACATTTTAAAATGCAGCTGTGCTAAGTTTTACAAAAGAAAGGTATCTGTGATCTGAGGGCATTATGAGGGGAGGATCTGGCTTAAACAGCAAGTTAGGGATGGGATGACTAAACTGAGAGTAAAGAGGTAAATAGAAATTAAACAGATGAAGAGAGGATGGAAGAATAGCAGTATAATTCATTAATCTGATAAACATATATAGATAGAGCACCTGTCAGGCGTCAAGTGTCAGAATAGGTAACTGACAGACACACACAAATGAAACTCGGTCTGCTCAGGGCAAAGGACAGTGGGCTGAATCTTGCTGATCACTAGCTGTGAACATTTGATTGTTACTTTACTCAACCCTCAGCATCTTAATCTGTAAAAGAGAAAATAACATCTATTTTGCAGGACTATTGTGAGAACTGAAAATGTTTCAAATGCCTAGTTCACTGCCTGGCCCATAAATAACAAATTTTGTGATGACTAGACCAAAAGTCAGTATAACATAGTATCAGAAGCAGTGTTCACAGTGGTCAAAAATTCACTATTTTTAGTCAGATTATCTGAGTTCAAATCCCAGGTCTAAAGCTTACTAGTCTTGTAAACTTGGACAAATGAAAAACACTCTAATCTTTAGTTTTTCTTCTAGAAAAGGAAGATAATAGAAATACTTCACAGTTTCTTAGAAGAATCGAAGGAGATAATACATGAGAAGTATGAGAGATTGTTAAATAAATCCCTAGACTATATATTATGTGTGTACAAGATTCTGTATCAGGACATATACATAAGTAGCAAGTTATTTTTGTTTCTGTTTATCTGGAGAGGAGGGTGGAGCTAGATAAGTCCAAAGATTTCATATAGAAAGTCTTGATCTAGGCCTTAATAAATGAGTAGGTGTTGGGCAGACAGAATGCTGATTAATTTGCCTTGCTCAAGCCATAGTGTTGCCAATTGCTATTGTGAGAATTGCAAGGCTTAAGGAGAATGTTTTAAGAGTCTAGTGAGTTTCTTCTGATAAACCTCTCTCCAGTTGCTGCCATGAGCTACAAGGCAGCATGATGTGTTCAATGATAGCAGTGGCTTTGAAATCAGACAATCTTGGGTCCTGATCCAATCTCTACTACTACCAGCTGTGTGATTTTATGCCAGTTATTTCACTTCTCTGATCTTCAGTTTACTAATCTTTAAAAAGGGAAGTAATTATAGTGCCCTCTTCATGAAGGTATTATGAGAATTAAACAAGATAATGCATGTAAAACACTAAGCACCATATTTGGGGCATATAATAAGTATTTAATAAATGGTTAGCTATCGTTATTGTTGAGGCCTGATTAAGGTTATGCTGGCATAAAATACTCGAATGTGTTCAGTGAATGGAATGATTACCTTAAATGCAAGGTATGTCATATCACACACTCAACACTAGAGGTATCCAAAGAAATATCAGGAACGACCAGGTGGTGTGTATCTATGGGGCAGTGATTGCAAGTATTTACCTTTGTGACCCCAGTAACTCTGAGAGCTATATACAGTAGGTCCTCAATAAATTGTGAATAAGTTAATGAGTGATTTATTTTGCTGAATGTAAAATAAACTATTTTTCTACTTAAAACATGAGGCATGTTTCTGTAGACAATATGTAAATAAATAAATTCACCTATAATTTCAACACTGATGAGACAAACATTGCAGATATTTTGATATATTTTCTTCCAAGGTGTGTGGCTGTCTACATATATGCTACATATATGTGGGGGATCACAGCATTTATAATAACCATACATATTTAATTTTGATTATATCACACAAAAGCTTTTTCTCCACTTGTCATATGAGCATTTGCCTTGTTTTATTAAATATATTTCACATATTTAAATGTGTTAAATATGTTTCACAAACATATTTATACATTGCATAACATTTTATAAGGGTGTAAACTACTGCCATATTGTTGGACCTTTAATGTGTGTCAAAACTAATTCATCTTCAAATATAAGTTGCTACCATATTCTGTGAGTTCTTAACCTTTTGGGGTTGTAAACAACTTGAAAGCCTAATTTTTAAAAAAAATTCTGTGCTCTCTCCCTCATAAAAGAATATTACTAACACCTATTTACATAAAATGTTGCCTACAATTTCAGGAGCTTTATTAACTCCATGAAGCCCATTCATGGATTCCTGTCCCCAGGGCTTCAGGTCAGAACCAGTGATGTCAAATATGTTAACATGAGATAGAACAAAAAAAATGCAAAAACTTTACTGTAATAATTGTGGAGAAGTATAATCTTAAAAGTACTGCTGTCTACAGAATATTTGACTATTTTCAGAATATGGCCTAATCCCAGTTTAATACTATACTTGAAATAACCTAAACCTAGATTCCACATTTACACTTCTCTACAACTTTTATGAATAACATTTCATGTGCTCTATCTTGACTGTTCTTAGTGATGGAAAGCCTCTGCAGGACTTGCAGTGTACCCCCTCTCCTCACTGTGAGGTTTTGTACCTGGAGAGCTATGACATTCTGGGTCTACTGCTATCCTTCCTCTCTGTTGTTTTTAATTGTCTTACATGCTATTTCATTTGAACAAATATACAGCATGACTCAGCATCAGGTAACACAGTTACTTAAATGAAACAGATTCATTTTCTAATAACATCAAAAATAAATACAACAGACTTAAAATATGATGCTATAAGTCCTCATATAATGTCATCTATAGGTTCTTGGAACTGCAACACAACAATGTATAACAAAACCAATTTTACAAAGGCTAGTTTGATATAGATAAGAGTCAAGTTCCTAGGGCATCTCATCAATGTTATAACTAAATGATGTTGAAACAACATTATTCAAGGACTTCTGTATAGTGTAAAGACAGAGAAACATAAAAGACATGTATTCACTGCTTTGTGTCCAGTGTATTCGAATCTCAGGATGCAAGGTTTTAGGTCAGCTCTTGTATATTTCTAACCAAGGAAGAACAAAATCTTTAATTTTTTATCTTAACTGTATATACTTGGTCTGACATGCAATTTATAATAACAAGGCTTATTCTACATGCCAATTTATACAGTTTCTAAAGGATTCTGATAGGTTCTTTATATATGCAGAAAACTGTTTTGTTTTGTTTTGTTTTGTTTTGCTTGTTGGTTTGCTTGTAATTTTTATCTGTTTGCTTCTGAAAATGGAACAATTCACGATGTGAAAGCTGGGATATGAAAGAGCACCTACCTACACCTATACATTTCCGTGTGCACATTTACACATGTAGCATAAAATTCTACGTTACTAGCTACCAAAACGTGGTACAATGAAGAAAATTTTGAAAACACTTCTAAGACTAATTTACATTAAAGACATTTCTTTTTCTGCCTCCTAGCTACATCATCCCTCCCAAGGCTTCCGCTTTGGAACTGTCCGGGAAAGCAGTGCTGAAGATTATGTGAGGCAAAGCTTCCCAGAGATGCATGAGTATATGAGAAGGTACAATGTACCAGCCACACCCGATGGAGTGCAGTATCTGAAGTGAGTGTCAACCTCTGGGGTCAAGTTCTCTCTGAAATAAGTCATTTATCTACTGACATAGTGTTCGTGGTTGTTTTTCGAAAACGACAGCTAAATATACCCACCGTGTTCAGTAGTACCTCACACTGTGTGAGATCCAGGAGGCAGTATGGAATAATGTGCATTTAATTATGTGATCTAGATTACTGGTTTCCTGCATAGTCCCAACTTAGCAGTAGCTTTGCTCAAAGTGTCAGTGGGATCATTAGTGTAGCAGACACTGGGGAAAATAAATGTTGGCTTGACAATGCTTGAGAAAACAAAGGTGCAGAAACAATCAAACATTTAGGAAATGTGGCCAGAGGATAGTGTTCCAAAGCAACCCCTTTCTTCACAGTGAATCTCTAATCCCATGGACTGTCTTCCCTTGCCACGAGGAAGTAGGATTTATCTTAGAGATTTCCTGTAGAAAGGAAATAAGATAAAAGGCAATGATCCCATGCTTGCATCCTTCTTATCAGAATTTATGAGAAACAGTCAAGAGCAATCACATTGCCATGGCAGATTATAAGGCCCCATAATTCATTGAGGCTGAATGCAAAGGAAGATGGTACAGTTATGGATCAGCTCACCTACTGGCATGGGAGAAAGAAAGGAATGTCTCCTAATAAGCACCACAGCATGAGAGTGAGTAGCCCTCTCCCTCCTGCCTAATGGTCTCAGGGCAATGACATGTATTCAAACCTTGAATCCCTGGAATTGTGCAGCATCAGGAAACTGGTGTTTCTATGGTCAACCAGATAATCTTCCCAATGCACAGCAGGACTTGCCACCTCAAACTCTTCTTTAAGAAAGAAAGGAAGATAAGTAATTTCATGAGACATAAGGGCTCTGTGTTTCTTAAGAGCTTTCATAATAGCCCCCTAAAACAACTTTGGAGAATTTTAAGTAGAGGCCAGAGAGAAAGCCTTGTGCTCTTAAAGTTATATATGGTGTTTAAGTACTAAGAAATGGCACTTTTAATTTTGCAAGAACATTTAAACATTAGAGTGTCTCTCAGACACAGAGTTTAGGCTCCCTTGCCTCTAAGCTCCTCTATTTTGCTTCCCATCTCTTCTTCAGGCAAATTCATGGCTGAGAGAGAGAATAAGATGGCTCCAGATAGTAAAAGCTCATAAACTAGGCTCTTCTGGCAAAGGAAGAGGAGCCACTGCTACAGTCCCAGGCTCCACTTAACTTGGGGTATTAATTTATTCTGGAGGCTTTACCTGAGAAGGCCCCAGTGCTCAGAGCTGGTTCTCCTCTAACCTGGAGAGAAGAAATAGAAAAGCAGGCTCAGAAGAAACTGAGGCCCAAAAGAAGCAGCGTGTCCATGGTAATACAGCTAGCAAGTGGCAGAGTCAGGATTAGAATCAGGTCTCCAACCCCTGCTTTTGGCTAGTCTATAACAAAAAAGTAGGTCCTTGATATCCTTGATGTTCAGTGGCAGAGTCAAGTAGAATAGTCCATGTTCCAGCAGCATTCCGATTCCGGTTAGCACCTGGGAAGGTTATGAGGAATGCACCATCCCAGAATCTGCATTTTAACAAGCGACCTGGGTGATTCACTGATCGAAGTGAAATTGGAATATAGGCAGAGCTTATCATTAATGCATTCTCACTTCTTATCTCTGGGCTCTCTCCACTTTTGACCTAGTTACTGCCTAAGCTCTTAGCCACCACTATAAGCAACCACAGTCCTCATGTTAGCTTCCTGACATCCCAGAACCCAGACCTGCAGAACACAACCCCTGTAGTCATCTGTATGAGACAAGATTCTCCCCTCTCCTATTGAAATTCCTCTGGGCTTGGTCCTACTCACTTTGGGCCCTGCTTTCTGAGGTGATGGTTTTCCACTAAATTAATCTCAATTAAAGTATTAATTTATTTTAGTGTGTGTATATATGACTGTGTTTTTGTATTTTATGTATTATGAAATGAGTGCTCAAAAAGACAGCATGAGTCTGTAATGAGAGAAACAACTGGAGGCTCTGCCAACTATAAGGATGACTCAGCCAGTCCAGAATCTACTTATACCTGGATCACACCCAGCCATTTCCTCACACAGGGCCCCATTAAAGTCTGTGAGCTGATTGCTTCTTGCCTTCCTATGCAGTGCAGACCTGTCATAGCTAGCTGCACTTTGTAGTACAAAATCAGGAGTAGTTCTTTAAGGATACCACTGAGACTAGACTTCAGGAATTACTTGTTAGAAAAACTGAACCCCAATTTTTTCTATTGTTATTGTAACCACAAATATTTGCAGCATATTAGAAAACAGTAACTTGTTGCTATGTAGCTCCCAAGGTATTCTGCTACTGTGGCAGTAAGACTTCGATCAAATGAACATCTTGCAGTTTGATTTTTATTTTATTGCCAAGAATCTGTTAAGGTTCCTCATCATCAGCTCCCAGGAGACAATTTATATCCCCGTACTTTCTGAAGCTTCCCACAGCCGTGGAGCTAGGCGATGTTTTTCATTTTGGTTAAAGTTAAACATAGGTCTCTTTATAACTTAAATTCAATATGCCATGAAGAAAAGAATGTATTTTGAAGTGGCTATTTTACTTTCTGAAAAAGTAGAAGGAGGAAGCAATGGTCATTGGCATGGAGAAGCGGTACACAAGGCATCTGTTGACATCTTGAGCCCAGCCCACAGCCAATTCACTGATACCATCCAGGGACACCTCCTTAAGTGATTCTTGCCTGAAGTGCCTCCTGGGATGAAAGCGAAACATAAATGTCTAGAGATAAATTAATAAATCAAATCACCAAAATCTATTACATATGCTTCCTATTCCATTTATTGAATGTTAGCCTATGGACTTTAAAGAGACCTTAACTCTCTTTGCTCCAGGAGTCCTAGATCTCTTATTTTCATTGTCGTATATCTAGTGATCATGACAGAAAGAAATAAGAATTTCCACATACTGATTAATGAGCCCTCCTGGCTCCAACACTTAGCTGTTTATCCTGGATCAAGTTACTTCAATTCTCTGAGCTTCCATTTTCTCATCTGTTAAAGCTGTAAATACTACCCACCTCACAGTTATTATGAGTGATAACATGCATGACAAACAATAAATACGATGCGTAGCACAAAGAAGTCACTCAGTTAATGTAAGAGAAATGAACCTTCCCATGCAATTCAGAGCCAGTCTGGCTTTGTTGTTAGATTTAGCAGTAATGAAGGAACTGATAGACAAACCCATTAGAAAGAGGTCATGCTCTCTCATAAGAGTAGCTGTTTCCCCTGCTCTGTTCTCTACAGGTCAGTGAGATGTCAACAAGGCTGAGTCAGCAGCTAGCTAGCTTGTGTTGCCCTTCATGTCCAGGTTTCTGTCCCCTAAACAAAAGCCAGCTGTCAGGCTTAGTGCTCCCTGTCCATTAATGAATCATTTTTTGCTTTTCTTCTCTTGGTCTTAAATATAGGAATGATCCAGAGAAACTAGATGCCTTCATCATGGACAAAGCACTTCTGGATTATGAAGTGTCAATAGATGCTGACTGCAAACTTCTTACCGTGGGGAAGCCGTTTGCCATCGAAGGTATTAATCAGTCATTTTTAATTCACTTTTACTCAGGATGTGCTCATTTTGCCAACCTAGCAAGTCACAGATGCCAAAGTCAGAGGCAAAATACTATTCATCTTCCCTTGTTTTCATTTTCAACACATAAGCATTTAGCTATTAAGTTGCTGAAGTTAGGAATTTATTTTTCACCTACTCTACAAACATTTATTTACCCAACTGTTGGGCGGGGGAGGGAAGACAACAACAAAAAATACTGTTACCCAAATGATGATGCTTCAGATATCTGGGAGGGTTGGCATAATGTAATAAATGCGGAGCCCGATTTTAAATTAATCTGTATTTTCTAATAACAAAGTCCTATAATGAATCTGATTCAAAAATGCAAAAACTAGAATGACTGAATTTTACAACTGGAAGAAATGTTGATCTAATTGAATCTACTTGCTTTATACACAAGAAAGCCCAGGGTCATTACTTCACTTTTCCATAATCACACAATCAGATGATAACACTGGAATTAGAATCCAACTCTCATGATTCTTAAATAAATGTGTTTCACTAGTTGGAAAATAAGTAGGAAAAAAATATCTCATTCTATATCCTAGTAAACTTTAAGAGTCCTAAACAATACCTTGTTTGGGACCTCAGGTTTGCCTTTCTCCCCACTAGCAGCAGATTTTTGCTTCCAACTTGATCAACCAATCGATCGAACTTCAGGACCAGAGAAAGATTGCTTTGTCTATAGCTGCTTTCATTCTGGACAACAGTTGATATATAGAGCTGGTAGCATGAACCAACAAATTTCATGTCTCCCAGTTCCCAGCTTCCCTTCTCTGACGGTATATGTTGGCTCTCGAGACAACCATGTTCATCTGTCAGAAAACACTGACGTGAAACCATCCCATGGGCGTGCCCAAGTCCTCTTTCCAGAAAATTATACTTTCCTGCATGTTAAGTAGTGTATCAAGACTACTCTGATTCTAATTTTCCAACCACAGTTGGTCTCTGTCTCCCCTAAACATGTTGGCAAATTCTGCACTTAAGTCTTTGCTTTTGTGATGAACGAGGTTGTAGCAGCTGATGCTGTTTCTTTTCACCTTCTCCTAAGAGAAATCAATCTCCTCTCCAGGCAAAGTGACCTCCACCTGAACCAGAGACAGAATTCAGGAAGAGAGGGATTTAGTAGTAGTGGTCTTCTATTTAAACTATAGTCTGAGCTAGCAAAGCACAAAAACAAAACCAAAAAAGCTTGAAAACCAAAAGAACATTTATTATATAACCCCATTTTGATGTAATGGTGGAAAAATTCCAGTTTTTGTTGTTGGGTTTTTGTTGTTGTTGTTTTGTTTTGTTTTTTTGAGGCATCTGGAGATATGGAAGAGATGTTACATTTTTTCTGTCCTAGATTCACTGGGTAATTGAGGTCCCTTCTGCCATTAGCAGCTACTAACAATGAATCACTGGTAGCGGGCATAAAAATGAGGGACTCCATTTTCCACCTTTGTCTTCAGGGGGCAACCCTATCTTGTCAAAAGACAGTGGTGAGATGGCTTATTTGCCTCTGCTAGACCCCAGTGCCAGATGCCACACAATTAACTTCCCACTGGTTTCCTGTTTACATTTCCATCTGTGCTCCTGAGACTTAGTGTCTAGCATTTCACATCATCTCCAGACACCACATTGTTTTCAAAGAGGATAAGCACAAAATGGCCCATGGAAGAACTATCCATGCAAGAGGGCAGAAAGAGAACATTCTCATCGTTATTGGTTTATTGTAAAACAACAACAACAACAACAAAACATTGCTATTTTAATCCGAGTGTGGTGCAAATCAGAAAATTTACTTTAATACTTCCCTTGACAACAAGTTCACAGCCTGAAAACAGAATTTGGTAAAACATAAAGAAAGGTTACTTATAAGTTACAAATAACAATGTAATAGAAATACTAGAAAAGGTTTTGATTGCTGTTTTTAAAAAAAAAAATGTTAGCCTCATAAATTTTTAGGGAATATTTCTCTCTTAATGAAATTTTTAAAAATATTACATGCTTTTCTTTAATAATGCTTAGGTTTCTCAAACTTATGTGGACTTTATTATGCATTAATTAGACTTTATAGGCATAAAAATATCATCAAAGCAATTTCTTAACACTTTCTACTTACAGGAATGCTTCATATGTCTATCTATATCCTTTCACAAGATTTAGTGTAATGTGAGGCACATAACAGTTATGTAAAATGATGTATTACCTATTAATGTAACTCATTAGGTTAGATTTGAAATAAGTACTTCATTCACTTACTAATGTAGTCAATCAAAAGCACCCTGATAGTCTGCATACACTCTACCAAGTCCTTAAATGACTTCAGGAGCTTCGGAGGGAAAATGGAGTCCATTGATTCCTTCGTGCTCAAAATACATTCGCTCTATACAGTATTGATATCCCACCAACTCAGTGTGACTACTGAATACCTCTCCCAACTTCATCATTCTGCATTTATTTAGCCTTAAGAGATAAAAGGTGAGGCAAATGAGAGACAATGGCTCCACGATGAGTTTGAAACCTTTTCATAAGTACTTGGCACAGCAAACCAAAACTATTAAGAACTCATAGCATGTGGAAAGTCTTTGGCCATTAAATACTATATACGCCAGGGACACGAAGACATATTGCACGCTCTGGAAAAAAAGAAAGTGTTGAGATAAATGAATACATGTCCAAAATTTATGCATTGGAGTTAGCTGACAATAAAGGTCAAATGAGAAGGAAGAGTAATGGAACTGCACATAATTTGTGACCTTTCTGCCAAAGACCTTTGCCTGTTTTTGTGTTTGTTCTTTTACTTGCTTTTCACTAATCATTTAATACAGTGCTTGGAGAATGAGCTGTGGAGCTTGAGCATTTGGGTTAGAATAGAATTGATGTTACTAATTGCTACATTAGGCGAGTCACTTAATCTGTTCTTCAGGTTCCTCATCTGCCTAATGGGTTTATGAATAATACATCTGTAATAGAGTTGTTGTACAGATTAAGTAAAATAATACATGTAAAGCATATACAAGCACATAGTAAGTGCCTAATAAATTATTATTAAGCATATTGAATTAATAGAGACCCATTCACCATAAAACTATCCCAGCATACATAGCCTTCATATATCTCAGTTTCTCCCACATACTTCTCTCTCCATTTTGAGGTTCTGAAAGTAAACACATTTTTAACGTCTCCTTTATAGTTTGGACTATTACAATATGTTCTTAACCATTACTCCAGCGTAGCTAAATACAGTATGCCAAGGACAGACTGCAAAACTGAATTCGTCTGTCTTCCTGATGCATTTTTAATGCTGAGATCTTATTTTCAAAATATCTATTTTCCAACCACATTTCAGGAAGTTCTTTTAGCCTATGAATTTCTAACTAATACATTTCTGGCCAAAATACATTTCTACCACTCTTAGCTGAGTAAAGCTGATTTATCCATGGAGAAAAGATCAGAAGTCTCTTCTGAAAATTGTTCTCTTGGGCTATTAAGCTGTATCCAATTTCCAGGGTGCCTTCATCTTTAGGGCTGAAGGATTCCATTTTGCTTCATCTATCAACTACAAAATAGTCAACCTCGTCTTTATTGCACAGCCATGTTTCTAATGATAATGAAAGCAACTCGGGCTGCTAAGTTGAGTCAGCAATTTAAAAATAAGAATTCTTTGACCAATAAACACAATCAAATTTGAAAAGCAACCAATAAAGAGAAGGTAGAGATGAAAACTTCAAGGCCTTACTATTTTATGTTCCTGAGTAAAATGGATTTGTATTTTTTTTTAACAAGTACCTCTTATCTCCACATAATGTTTTTCTTCTTTCTCCCCTTGTTCTGCATGCCGAGCTTGTTTTAGTTAGCAAAAATGTTTATTAAAGCTAAAAATCATTAAAATGTCGATACTCAATATATGTATTAAAATAGAAAATTAAAAAGGACAGCAATCTATTTTTAGCAGTCAATTGCAAATGAAACTTGACATGATGGAGTGGAATGATTTAATATTTATTATTTTCTATGTAGCAATCTTTCATAAATGTCTGCAACTTCAACATAGCTTTTTCCCTAAGGCATTTTTTCTACTTTTTTTGTAGTGCCAAAATTCTATTCTTAGAATGCGTAGATTTATTATAAGTATTAATTTCAAATTTTTAAACTTTCTTATTATGTATTTTTGTCTCACCTGCCCAAAATACCACTATCAAGAATCAATCTAAGATGTCTTCTCTCACCCTCTCAAGGGGTAGCAATCTGTTATTCCTCTGAACTCCACAGAGTTTTATCCATCTTCCTCATTGCATCCTAGTCATTATTCTTTTACCTTTCCTGAATTTATGCCTTCCTATCTTTTTTCCCTAGAAAAGTCCTGTACCTTCCCACCACTTTGTGTAGTTATTTATGTATGCTTCATCTCCCTTGTGCTACCATAAACTCTCTGCGTGCGTGTTCTCTTTTCTTTATCTGTTTTCTATTAAATTTATTAGGGTGACAGTAATAAAATTATATAGGTCTCAAGAGTACAATTCACCACCCAAAGTCAAATCTTTTTCTGTCACCATACATTTGACCCCCTTTATTCTTTACGTCCCCCCACCCCTCTTTCCATCTGGTAACCTAAACTGTTTGTGTCTATGAGGTTTTTTTGTAATTAGCCATGTTGAGTAAACTGGCATTTGGGTTTTTTTAATTTTTATTTTATATTAGTTTCAGGTATACTGTACTTGGTTAGACATTTATATAAGTTATGAAGTGATTCCCCTCAATTACTCTAGCACCCATCTGTCTCTACATGTAGCCATTTTGATGCTATTGACTATATTCCCTGTGCTATACTCTCCATCCCAGTGACTATTTTGTAACTACTAATTTGTACTTCATCCCTTCACCTTTTTCACCTTGCTTCCCAACCTTGCTTTCCTCTGGCCATCACCAGATTGTCCTCTGTATCTTTGAGTCTGTTATCATTTAGTTTGTTTCTTTTGTTCCTTAAATTCCATATATAAGTGAAATCATATGGTATTTATCTTTCTCTGACTTATTTCACTCAGCATAATACCCTCTAGGTCCATCCATGTCATTGCAAGTGGGAAGAATTTTTTTTTATGGCTGAGTAATATTACATTGTATATATGAACCATAACATCTTTATCCAGTCATCTATCGGTGGGCATTTAGGTTGCTTCCATATCTTGGCTATGGTGAATAGCACTGCCATGAACATAGGGGTACATAGGTCTTTATGAAGATATAGAGTCCAAGTGGAATATAGAGTCAAAACTCATTAGTGTTGTATTTCATTTTGTTTTGTTTGTTGGATAAATACTCAGAAGTACAATTGCTGGGTCAAAAGGTAGTTAGTTCTACATTTAATTTTTTGAGGAACCTCCAAACTGTTTTCCTTAGAGGCCATGCCAATTTACAATCCCACCAACAGTGTATAAGGGTTCCCTTTTCTCAACGTTTTCACCAATATTTGTTGTTTTATTGATGATAGCCATTCTGAGAGGTATGAGGTGATATCTCAATGTAGTTTTAATTTGCATTTTTATGATAATTAGTGATCTTGAGCATCTTTTCATATGTCTATTGGCCATCTGTATTTCTCCTTGGAGAAATACCTATTAAGGTTCTTCTGCCCATTGTTTAATTAGGTTGTTTGTTTTTTATTGTTGAGTTGTGTGAGTTCTTTATAAATTTTGGATATCAACCTCTTATCAGATGTATCACAATCGACTATCTTCTCCCATTCAGTAAGTTTTCTTTTTGTTTTGTTGCTCTGAGTTTTGTTTGCTTGTCTTGTTCATTTGTTGCTTTCAGTTTTATATCTCACATGAGTGAAATCGTGTGGTTCTGAATCCTTTCTGTCTGACTTATTTCACTTAGCATGATTATCTAAAGATCATCCATGTTGTCAAAATCCATGAGCTTCTTATGATTAGACTCAATGTCTGATTTCACTTCATAACCTCCATAGCACTTGGCAGAGTGTCTGGAACAGAATGAGTATTCAATACACATCTGTGAGATTAATGAATAGGTGAATAGGTGTGCAACAAATGCTCATCAATTGAAAAATCAAAACAAGTCTGCCATTACTACACTCCTGTGAGCTGAAATCATTTAAGAGGACTTTTTGGAGGAACAATATAATCAAGGAGCATCCTTGCTAGTTAATTTTCTCATATATGTATGTATGGTGTTATGTGTATGTGTACAGATATATACCAGTTAGGGCTGTACTTACTCTATATTTATAAAATTTAATGAAATGACTTATAAACAAAATCTGCCCATGTATGTTATATATTTGTGTCTGCTAGTGAAAACAAACCACCAGTTTAGATGATTGTGATTTTTTTACTGAACTGTCTAGTTGGGGGTGATTATATCAATAGGATTGTAGTGATAGGGCCTGCACTGAAGGGGCGAAAATAAGTCAAGTATTACTTTGTCTTGGTCTCATGCTATACTAGATACAGTGGAAATAGCACCAGTTTTAGACTCAAGTGTATCTACTTTCAAGTACTAGCTTTGCCAACTATGAGCTGTGTGGTGACTGTGGCTGGTTTACTTATTCAGTTTTTAACACTGTAAATAATACATATTCATATGGGTTTATATGGGGATTAGACACATGTGGAATAGTGTCTGGCACATAGTAGGGCTCAGTATCTTCTAGTTATTAATAGAATCCCAGAGTGACTTAACTGAACTGTATGCCACACTCTACTACACAACCTTGGTCTAGTGGATGATCTACAAAATGGGGTAAGATATACAGAATCGGTTACATAGTAAGGACTTGGTATATAGTAAGCCCTTGATAACTGTTAGAAGTTACTGTTGGTGTTGTTGGTGTTGAAAACTATTATCTCGGGGGCTGAATATTATTGTATGTTTTACAATATTTTTATAATACAGAGTTTATTGTATTGTATTGTATTGTAAAAAATACAATATTATTTAACAAACCTAGCCTATTTATCCTAACCATCAACCCAGATAGTTCCAAGTCCTCCTGCAATACATTTGTATATGCCCCAGTTCTTCTCCCTCGTGGATTTATCTCACTTATAATAAAATAATCATTATGTGGTGCATTATTTAATATCTGTCTTTTTTATACAGTGAATGCACTGCAACAGCAGGGACAATATCTACCTTGCTCACTGCTAAATCCCGACCACTTAACACAGTGCCTATTCACTCAGTATATTTGCTGAATGAATTGAATGAATGAATGAATGAGTCCATAAGTTGGTGAATATTATTATATATGTGCCTAGGATTGTGCCTGGCATGTAAATAAGTACTGAATGAATGTATGTGCAACTGAACTGTCAATAGCATTCATTATAATAAACATTTCTAAAGAAAACTGCTTACTTCCTTATAGTTACTCATTATAAAAAATGTTATTTAATGATAACATCAGCAGCAGAACAGGCTGCCGGTGTAAAGCCTTTTATTGTCAGTCTTGCCTTTCAAACTCAAAAACTACTACGCACAAAACAGGCACTCAAAATAGCTTTTTGTACTGAAAATTCTAATCATACTCTTGACATTGTCATCATTTCCTTGACTTGTTATTGTTAAGGAACAAACAAAATTATGAGGGAACAGAAAACATACAGCTCTTTAAAACTCAAAATTTTTTTCTGCATTATTTATGTCTTTTATTGGTTATACACACATCTCAGGCAGGCCTCATCTTTGTTTAAAAAAGGATTTGTGTAATTTGTGCATCTGAAATAAAAAAGGAACAAAAACTAATTTCCTTGGAAATAAATTATAAAATACAATAATTATAGCAGGTATTTGTTTCCAGTAAATATCTTTGGAGTCATGACAGCCTTTTAGTTTTTGTCTGTGAAAAAAAGAGAGTAACTATAATTTTAATTTCTCTTCCTCAGTCATCTTGAGGGCAAAAACATGTGTTTTTCTTCTTTTTTTTTTTTTTTTGACTCTGCTATCCCATAGCTAAAGATAAAATGTAGGTAATTAGCTCTTTCACATGGCTCATCAAAGAGATTAACAGTGTAGGTACAGTTTGGAAAGCAAATAAAGCCGCACAGAGTGAGGATGGAGAGTCCAAGCTCATTAATAAAACTGGCAACAAATTACATCTACCTTTGTGTTTCTCTCTCCCTGACTCTCTTGCCTTGAGTAACTACTATCCCAGATTTTTGGTTTATCATATCCTTGATTTTATTCTAGCTATACTTTAGTCATATACATCTGAATTTCTAGACATATATTGTTTTGTCTTAAACGTTTTTACATTTACACAATGAATTCGTGCTGTAATCTTCAGGGACTGACCTTTTTCACGCAATGTCATACTGCTAAGAGTCATCCATATTATTGCACATAGTTCTAGCTCATATATTTCACATCATGTAATATTCCAATTGTGTGATTATTCCGCAATTTATTTTCCTGTTCTCTTGTCAAGGAACATTTGGGTTGTTTCCAATTTTTTGCTCTTAAGAACAGTGGCTATAAGAACATTCTTATACATATCTCTTAGTGTGCTGTGGAAGAGTTCTTTGGGGATGTACTTAGAATTGCTGGTCTCAGAGTTTATAAATGTTCAGCTGTACAAAATAATAACAAGCTGTTTTCTAAAGTGGTAATATCAATTTCACAACCACAGCAACGTGTAAGTAATTTTACTGATCTTCTCCAAATGGTATTATCATTTTTTTAATAATTAAAGTTAATTATTACAAGCTCTTGTTGATTTTTTAGTTCTCATGCTCTGTCATATGTTCAGATGGTCTTTTATTATTTAAAAATAAAATGAAAGCAAAGTGGGTCATGCATGACCAATGTTGACAGTATGTCATAAATCAAAGATTATGATTAACCCACTTTTGTGTATATAAGGTTAAGAGAAAGGGTTCTAGGAGAGGTGGATAGGGAATCCTAACCCTGGTAAAGACCTCAAAGACAGCTTCTAAGAAATATCTTGAAAGGAAAAGCAGAAAGCCTTAGAATACAACGTGCCACCTGGATACTGTTCACAGCCCATTCCTCTAAATTCCAGATTCATCTCATCTACTCAGAGAGGCAGCAGATCTAAGGTAATCATACATTGGATATCTTTGAGTCCTTTGAAGGCAAAATGGTGATAATTCACCATACTTTTGTTACCAGGCCTGCTGCCAATATCACACAAGTGTAGCAGCAACCCCTTAAAAACCCTCAGGTGAAAAACTCATCTGAGATTATTATTTTTTTTTTTGTAGGATACGGCATTGGTCTCCCACCCAACTCTCCATTGACCTCCAATATATCAGAACTAATCAGTCAATACAAGTCACATGGGTTTATGGATGTGCTGCATGACAAGTGGTACAAGGTGGTTCCCTGTGGCAAGAGAAGTTTTGCTGTCACCGAGGTAAGACAAAACTGATAAAATTGACACTTTGTATAGCTTTACTTTGAAGAATGTGAGGAAGTGCTGTTCCTGTGCCTTGTCAATAATCCAGGTTATTATATCCTCTAGGAATTAAACATGATATTTGGATTACTCTCTTCACCTGAAGAGTGTTCATTCCTATAGAAATTTGCAATGAGACTTGTCTTCCTTAGATTTAAATGTGATGCAATTTTGATAAGTAAATGTCTGAATTTTGACTTTTCTCCTACATGCTATATCCACAAGTCCAAAAGAAATGCTGTGAATTACAGCAATAACATCTGAAAATGACAATAACAGTGTTTGGTTTAACCATTAGTTGCTGGTCATGATGTGGACTTCAAAAAATGCTTCAAGATCCAATCAGAGCTAACTTCCCAGGGCTCCAATGATGACTCCTTTGTGAGTTTAGAAAAACAGACATACTTTGACCTGTAATTCTTAGATTACAGAATCATAGTTTTCATTTTTAAGTGAAAACAACTGGTTCTCTTCTTTTACAGATGGGAAACTAATACCCAGAGATTCTAAGTGATTTGCCCAAGGCACACAAATAGTCAGAATCTACTTCTTTTTATTGAAATGCTCTGCTTTTACGATGTAATTATAAAGAAACCTGCAAAGTGAGCCAGAAATTGGATGACTAAGATAAGAGACTAAAAGGTTTAATAAGAGCCACAGGAGCTCGGGTATTTAAAATTTAAAAGAGAAGCCAAATAAAACAGTACAAGGTCAGCCTGACATTTAAAAGGAAAAAATCTAAAGCTAACAATAATGGCTTTCATATAGCTTGTATGAAACAACTTGTATATAGCCAACAACTCCCAAATATGTATTTCAACAGAGACCTTTCTTTTGAGTTCCAGAACCATATATCCAATTTCCTATTTGATATCTCAATCGAATATCCCACAGACATCTCACATTTACCTTTCAAAAATGAACCCTTGATCTTCCCTCTTAAATCAGACCTTCCTCCTGTGCTTCATGTCTTGGCAATGGAACCTCTGTCCATGCAGTTACTCATTCCAAAACCAACAGGGACCCTTAATGCCTACCCCATCTCACCTTCTATATCTATCAACAGGCTGTAACTTCCCACACTATAAAATGTGTCTCAAGTATGTCCATTTATTGCCATTTCCACAGTCATCACTTTAATCCAAGCCATTATCCCTCACCAGGACCACTGTAAAAATATCCTAACTGGGTCTCTTTCTCTCTCTGTTTTCATTCCTGCTTTTCTTCAGTTTGTTCTTCATATGGTAGAGCACTTTTCTGCTTAGAAGCCCACAACAGCCTCTCACGTTAATTGGGAAACAATCTGAAATACTGAACATGGCTTACAGCACCTTAAGGCACATGACCCTGCCTGCTTCTTCAGCCTCATCTCATGCCACTTTCTTCCTGACTCATTACAGCCCCGCCACAACGGTCTTTTTAGGTAGAGATACCCAGTGATTTCCCTACCTTGGGGTATTTGCACATGCTATTCCCTCCTCCTCCTCAGATACTCTTTCCCCTGATACTTTTTCAGCTAACACTTTCTCATTGTAAACTCCAAGCTGAAATCTTCTTTTTTTCTGAGCGTGCCATTGTCTGATTCAACCTGAATCATATCTCCCTTTAAAATCTTATATCTCACATTGTTCCATAGCAGTTATCATAATTTATAAATTTTACCATTTGTTAATATCTATTTCATCAGATTTTACTATTTGTTAGTATATTTCTCCATTAGTCTGTAAGGCCTCTGGGGGCAAAAACTTTGTTTACTATTTTATTCTCTATGCCTGGTACATAGTAAGCATCTAGTAAATAATTGTGGTATAAATGAATCAGAGAAACTGATCAGAAAACATACCTGAGAAGAACTTGGGGAGCAGAAAGTAAGAACATAAAGCAAGAGCAATATTGATAGTGTACTGGTTTGAACATTGTTGACCCCAAAGTTCATGTCTACCCAGAACTTCAGAATGTAACCGTATTTGGAAATAGAGTCTTTTCAGAGATAATTATTTAAGATAAAATGAGACCACACTAGATTAGGATAGGCCCTAAACCTAATCGGCCATGTGTAGAGAAATACAGAGAAGAAGCCCATGTGATGACAGAGGCAGTGGATGGAGTAATACAGCTACAAGCCAAGAAATGCCAAAGATTGGCAACAGCAACCAGAAGCTAAAAGAGACGCATGGAACGTATTCTGCCTCCGAGTCTTCAGAAGGACCAACTCTGCTGATTCCCTGATTTCAGACTTTCAGCTTTCTGAAATGTGAGAGAAAAAATTTCTGTTTTTTTAAGCCACCCAGTTGGTGTAATTCATTATAGCAGCTATAGGAATCTAGTATAAGTAGATGATAGATAGATGATGGGAGACAGTGAGATGAGATGAGATGAGATGAGATGAGATGAGATGAGATGAGATGAGATGAGATGAATAGATAGATAGATAGATGATTGATTTTACTTAAATAACAGAAGTGTGTTTTTTTTCTAAGTCAGATATCAAAAACCTAGAAGAGTAAATAACTATAACTATAAACAGAGGCAAGCCGGTCAATGCCCTTGACAATTAAATTGTCAGTTTTCCTGGCAGCCATGTCAAAAAGGAATATAAAATGAATTATAAAGATTTTTAACCAGAAAAAGAAAAAGAAGTTAGTCTGTCTTTAGTACTAAATTCTAAAATAATTCTTTTTTTTTTTAATGACATTGAATAACAGAATTGGCAACATTTGCAAGATGTAAATACTTCTCCTCTGGCTCATTCTTGTATGGATGTTCCATAGACGTTGCATGAATGATGTTAGGTATGACTCACAGAAAGCCTTTTGGGCGGCACTAAACATGTATTTCATATTCTTTGCTTCTTTATGACCTATCCAACCTGCTTTCAAGAACTTAGTTCACCTGGAAGAATGAACTTGTCTTGTCTAACAATATTTATCAAGCACCCACTATGGTGCCAGACACAGTTCTAGATTCTTTGGATAGATATATCCTTGAACAGAAGAGACAAAGGTGTCTGCCTTTGATGAGTTTTCATTGTAGCAGGAGGAGACAATACACAACAGACTTACTACATGAGCAAATTAGATACCATGTACAAGATAATCATTGAGCAAAGATTTGAAGGAAACAAAGAGGAAAATGGAGCATTAGAGAACTAGCATGTTCTATTTCTTACCATATGACAGAAAAAATGCACTAGCGACATTAACTCATTGGTTCTCACTATAACCCTATAAGGCAGGCATTTTTATCTTTATTTGGAGAGAATAACATGGGTTTTCATAAAAGAAATACTCAAACTTACACTGGTCAGCTGAGTCAATTCACCCAAGAAAGAAACCAACCAATTGCTGGAATTGTGCAAAGCAACAATCACTTGATGTTTTCTACCATTTGACTCAAGTCAAAATCTCCAAGTGATTCAAAATTGACAGCAAGACATTAGGCAAGACAAAAGGAGACTCCCAGCATTATAGAATGATTTGCATCTCCCCTGACCACAGGCACACTTCTAGGCTGCTGCCATTTCAGAGGACAATTAGACTAAGATGTCAGCAGAAGGGACCATCTGACTCCTGGGGCTAGCCTCTGAGGGTGCAGGGATCTGCAGACTCAGAATCTAACTCCACTTGGGAACACAGAGGGGAGCAGACTTTTGGAGATGAACATAACCACTAACATAAATCTCTTTATTCAAATGTGAAAATATGTAACACAAAGCACAGTGCAGCAAAAGCAGGTATGTTCTAGAGGATACCCCACCCAACCAGTGCTCTCCAGGAAGATGTTCTTCTCTTTATTTCTGACCTTACTTCCCAACTGCCAGGTCAAGTCCAAGTATGTGTCTATTAACACAGAGAAATCAACACTATTTCACTCCAAAACTATATTCGAGTTCAGCTAAAGAATTATATGGTCACCTAGTAATAAGACATGAAAGACGCCTTTTCACCTCTATTTTTGACAGTTGGACTTTAATACTTGGTCCTCTGTGAGAACCTTGATCTATTCACCTCTCATCTCTTGGCAACCCTAAAACTGTCTAGCTGCAGTTTTTCTGGAGATAAACTCATTTTTTTTAATTCCAAGGTTTTATCTGCTCCCCAGAGTCACCTCAGAAATTGCAGGTCCAATTCTGCTGACCAAACTCCAGCAATTTTCAGAAAGGAATTTTAAATTGACCTCAGATGTTTTCCATGATCCTCCTAACACACCTGTGCCTCTGCCCACCGTAGACTCGTTGTAGATCAATTCCCATGGGAAAAACATATGGCAGGCTTTAAATTTTCTTCATTTTCTTTGACTCAGAAAAAAAAAGTGGGTTTTTTTTTCACGTCACTGAATTTAAGAGCTCTAGGACAACAATATTGTGCAATCTGTTATTTACAAATCAGGAAAAGGAAGGCAATGGATCACAGGTTAGCAAACTTAAAATTCTTTAAGGAATTATTAAGATATATGATGATAACTCCCTTTGAAAATCTACTCTAAAATAATGGCTTGAATAAGGTGCCTTTTAACCAACAGAGAATAGTCAAAATGGAAAAGCAAACAGTGATCTTGGCAGGGAATAGAGAGCACACTCAAACAGTCTGAAGAAGGTTTTCAAGAAATTATTTACAAAGTAAACTAATAGAAGTCGTACAGTCTCCCAGGGCAGTTAAAGTGAAGGAGCCATTACCATGCCTAGGTTCGAGAATAAAAATCAGAGAGAACCATTCCTAGAACTCACCTGGGAATAGAAGAGGCTTTCTAACAGGAGCTGTAGCCTGTGGTTAGGGACAACCCACAGCAACCTGGCTGAGAGAGAACCAGGGAATGAAAACCTAACCTCAGTCTCCTCCCACCTTCCCAGTTTCCACCACTGCCTTAGGTCAAGGAAGCCAGTGATGGGGTCCACAGAGGAACTTTCTAGGGCACAAAGCAGGATGGAGAAAGGTGGAGGGTGTATCTGGAAGGGCAAACAAATGTTCTGCACAGCCCCTCATGGCAGATGAAAGTAGGGCTGGGGGCCAGCTAGAGAAAGTACCCACAGCCTGACCATCTGCGAATGTGCATCTTATGCACACACAGACAGAGGTCCAGCGTGCAGGGAGAGAGATCATGCCATGTGCTGGTCAAGAAGGAGAGAGGACTACAGCCAGCGCCACTAAACAACCGTGGTCTTGGGAGTCAGACCATCCTGGCTCTACCATTACTGTGAGGACGCAGCCTATGTCCTTGGAGAAATTACTTAACCCCTCTGAGCCCAGGTCTAGTTCCTACCCTGCTAGGTTGTTACAGGTTTTCTGTCTACGAATCTAAGGGTCTCAGGATGTTATTGAGTGCCGAGGAAAACAAATACTCAGTAAACAAGAGGTCAAATGTCTTTGTGAAAGGAGCTCTCTCTCAGGAGTCTAGAGAGCTCGATTACATGAGTAGGAAAAAAAGAGAAGTAAATTTTGAAACAGTCTAAAAGTAAATCATTACATTTTCAGTGTTTTTTTTTTTTATCATCAAGGAAAGTGCACAATAGGAAATTTTGCCTCATTCCATCCCTGACCTCACCCTCAACTTGACTTTCACCCCATCCTTGAACTTACTCTATCCTTGACCTCATCCCATTCCTAACCACCAACCCCAACCTGGCCTTTAACCCACTCTTGACCCTTCCCATCCTTGGCTTCCCCAATCCTGAACTTCATCCAATAAGGGATAGGGCTACAGGGAAGGGATGGAATGAAGATGTCTGTTAAGCTTATTATTAGGTAAATTTTTAAAGATGAAGTTTAAACAGTTTGTTTTTAGGAGCACTGTGGAGGTACAAATGTAAAAATAGCCATAGTGTCAAAATATCCACATCTAAAAACACCATGAACGCAAATTACCTAACCTTTCTGAGTTTCCTCCTCTGAAAAATGGAAATAGCAATATTTGAGGTTTCTGACATGGTGTAAGGAACAGAGATAATGTACATAAGAGTGCTGTACACCTAGTAGGTGCAAAATAGATGGTAGTTATATTCATCCTGACCCTGCCATGTACCAACTGAGTGCCCTTCAGCAAATCGCTCTCTTAAGCTTATATGCCCACCTTGAGATTAAGCCCTGCAGCACATCCAGCTTAGAGGGTGCTGTGGTTCTCAAGCAGGTTTATTCAAAGGAATCCTGACCTAACTAGCTGAAGATATTGATCCTGGGACTCAGAGAAGGACAGTGAACTTACCGGCCTCTAGTCTGGGCTCTTCATCCCCATCATAGGCCCAGTCAAGCAAAATGGGCATCTAGTATGAAACGTGTTAACATTTGTTCTCTGAGAAAATAGAGTTTTGTCATGGCAGATCCATTTTTGCCTCTATTAATTTTTTGGAGGGGGAGGGGAAGGGTTAGTTAACTATACATTGAAAGCCAAAGATGTCACACAAGCCACATCAAGAAGCTTCAATGCTGGTCAATTTTCTGTACAGTTTATTTTTTAAAACCCAAAAGAGGTGGGGGAAGGGTGAGTTTTAATGAAGTCTCTTCTGCTCTTGACAACTAGGTCTCATCTCAACAGCTTCCTACCCCCACCCCATCCCTGTCACTTCCTGTTTCAATTTAAAATGTCACTGCTATTTAATGTGATGAAACTTATGGTGAGGCAAAGAAAGTTAATGACTGTAGATTGCTTTAAATTGAAAACCTGTGTATATCAAAAGCCAGCTTGACAGCTGAGTGCTTCCCATGGATTAGCCTAAGTAATGAACTTTAATATTTAAGCCAAGCATAAGGTCAAATGGACCCTATCCAGGTAGCGCTTTCTGGAAACATGAAGAAGCGCAAAACTCTTCATGTGTCCTTTTATGACGTGGACTGAAATTGCACTGAAGAAAGAGAGACCAATCTCAAAAAGACCTCACCTTCTTTTACTCTGCTACCAGAACAAATTAATTCCTTCCTTCATTCATTCATTTATCATTCAGCGAATGTGTATTGAACTCCTACATGCCATCCCTGCATGGCAGCTGATGGAGAGATGAACACAGAGCTCACAGACAGGGAGAGACGGATTTGTGAACAAACCCCCTCCACCATGCCACCACAGGGGCAGCAGTAGAAGATAACAAGGTAGAAGAGTGACACGGGCTAGCCCATGATTCATTCATGGAAAAGCAAGAAGGACTCAGAGGAGGCTTCCTGGAGAAAGTAAGCCTTGTAGAGGAGAGAACCCTTCAGCTAGGGCATAAGCAAGACACTGAAGCATTATAGATTATAGAGGGCCACCCATCCCTGGCCCACTTTTTATGCAGCCACAGCTAGAACCGGGAGTAATTTATAGGCATTGTACTTTTCCTGTGTTCTGCCTGTAGCCTCCCCATTACCTCCACAAGAACAAGAACATCTTCCCTAGTCTCCATATGGAAGGCAGTCTGGAATACTGAAAGAATTTCAGCTCTGGAAGTGGACATACTAGGGTTTGACTCTTGTCTCCATCACTGTGTGACTATGCAAGTCATGCCACTTCTAAAATTTTAGATCCTCACCCCAAAACTGGAGATAATAAGAGTCTACTTTGTAGGTAGTGAAATATATTTAACGAGCCAGTTTATGGAGAGCACCTAGCTTAACAAGTGTTCCTCCTTCTTCCCTGAGTATAGAGTTATGTGTACAGAAGAAAAAAAAATGGTACATAATAAGGGTGTGCAAGAAATTAGAGTTGGTGTACCTTCTTTCATGGACCCATCTGCAAAAAAACAAGAGGATTTTATAATTACAATCATCTCAGATGCCAAATAAATGTTCTTTTATTTATTACTTATACAACTAAGACTTTTTTTTTTGCAGAAATATCTGATTCTGGAATTTCCTATTTTGCAAAGTGCTGGATTAACCAGTTTTTATAGTATCCTGTTATTCCTTTCTTCCAACTCGGCTTCAACATTTGAGTGGGAAAACATGAATATGGTTTATACAAACCACAGGCTGCTCTTAAAACATATCTTTAAAGAAACAACAGTTTACTACTTTCTTTAAATGTGGTCAACAGTATTTTGAGTCGGGTTGCTGGGTGGTAGGCAGAAGGTCAACAATTCTCCAGTCTTGTTTTCCCCTCACCCCATATCATCACAAAGCTCTGTTGCTCTCAGCTTACTATAAATGACAGAAGTTTGAATTCTGATACAAGAAAAACTAATTGCAGCAAGTGCCCCCATCACCCTTGCTAATGATCATATAAACAGATCTCATTGAATAAGGGTCTCCTCTTTTATGTACTGGAAATGCTTGGAGCATAAATTATACCTAAGACCACATACTGTTAATAGCTCTTGCTTTTCTTCTAGTTAAATTCAATGAACTTATGAATATTTATGAAAGTTATTTACTATGCAACGAAAGGTGTGAACAGTGCTCAAACTGATTAGGACTATTGTGAAAGAGTCTTCCATTTTTTTTAGATTTCCATACACTGAAATTTATGGGGGAATCACAAAAAAACAGGACTCCTCCCTAATTATTCTGTGCTAAGTAGTTGCCTCCCGGCTCTGGAGAGCCTGGCTGGAAGTAAAGTGTGGGAATGTGGGAAGATTGCCATCTAGTGGCTGTGGTGCGAGATGTCACAAAATAGCAGAAAAGCCGTCTTTTTTGTTCGTCACAAAGAACATCAACCAAGCCTAGGGATATGAGAAATTGCCTCGACGTTTTCTCTGTTGTGTCCAAGGCTTCTGAAGATACTTCCTCCTCAAACACCTGTGAGCGCTGATGGAATTTCAGCACATGGTTGAGGAGGCAGCATCGTAGGGGAGCCCTCAATGCCTTATGTGTCCTCGACCCTTCACATGGCAAAACACAATTGAATAAATTACATCCTGAATGGAGTGATTGAATAGACGCTGCCCTTTCTTCAGTGTCCAGGGCATGGTCAAATCATCCTTCTACTCTGTCTAATACCATGCTCTGCCTTGACCCCTCTGTTCCAGCCACAATGGCCTTCTTTAAGGTCTTCCTGCCTGATGTGCTCTTTCTGCTCCAGTGCCCTTACACATGGAGTTCCTTCTTTCTGAAACACTCACCCCTGCCCAGAACATCCTGTTAACCTCTCCTTGAGATTGCAGCTCAATTTTCACTTCCCCAATAAAGGTTTTGGGATTCTTTCTGACTAGATCAAATTCCTACTGTGCTCACCTGTGACACCCACCACCAGGGCTCTTTTAACATATATGGGCATGATAATGCAGTTTATGTGCATCTTCCCTAAAGCTCCATGAGAACAGACACAGCTGGGAAAGTATCTGCTTTAGATCCCTATTGTATCCCTCTCATACATTAGATGCTCAATAAATATTTGTGGAGAAAACGAATAGTTGAGTATATCTGCATATGAATTTCCTAGGCAAGCCTAAAGTAGGCAATGATGATGACATCTACCAGTTTTGTACCTACTATGTTCTAAGCATTGAGTCTAATGTTATATATTCTATCTTGTTTAATCCTGAAAATGAGTTAGCATTTGTGTCTTTATTTTACAGATGAGCAAACAGTGACTCAGACAAGTAACTCTGCCCAAGATCACAGTGTTATTAAATAGAAAACTGTGATTGAAAATCATACATTCCAAAGTGCATATTAAAAACCATCCCAGAATTACAAAAGAAATCAAATCAAGCACAATACTTTTGATCGTTTTGACTATACATGAAAAACATAAAAGTCTTAGCAAATAAGCCATACTGCTTATTAATGTATAGATTTTTCAGTGGCAAACTGTGTATTTGTCAAGGGACTCTGTCTTGTTCACCATAGAAAAACCCCATTACCCAGCAGAGGGCCTGGCACATAGTGGATGCTCAGGGTATTTTTGTTAATTGGTTTTAAACTTAAAACAAGATTGGTCGCGTCCAAAGAAGGTAAAACACATAACCAGAGTCAAATTTCTGCTTTGGAAAAAAAAAAAAAAAAACAAATAAAGGAGTAGGAAAGGGAAAGTAAAAGAGACAGGGTACGAAACATATAGAGCCATACTCTGTGCTGGCATGCTATTTTAGATACTTTTTTAAATTACTACTTTAGGTATTACCCTCACTTAAAACTATGATAACACAATGACATCATTATATTATTCCTGCTTTGCAAATGAGAAATCTGATGCTCATGAAAGGTTTTAAACTCAGAGCTACATGGTTCCAAAGCCTACATGGTGACTAACCTCAATTAAGATAGATGTTAAATGCAGCAAGTGGCAACATCATAAAAGGGGAGGACTTCCAGCTAAAGGTCAAGGGTTGCCTGTAAAGCTCCCAGAATGGCCTTACACGAGTCTTAAGTCTCACCACTTACATGTGCCAGTTATTTTTGCACATGACCATCTCATAGTTCTTCATCTGAAAACTCTTGAAGAAAAAAATGACTTATTGAAATCAAAGGGTCATCAGGCTCTTAATTTCTTCCAAAACAATCTGCCAACCCTTTTAATTTACTTACTACAGTGAATGTCCAACTCTTCAGATCCCTCCACAGTTTTAAATGGGAATAGTAGCAAATACCATTTTCCATAGAAATGACTAAGAATAAGGGCCAGAGAAAATGGAAACAATGGCATCAAGTCCCAAAACAAGGCTGAATTACATTGTTTATACAAAGGGGAACTCAACTTCACATTGACTAAAACTTCCAACCCATCATAACACTACATTCTCTACAAGGCTACTTAGGAGTAAAGAAATTCTGGTTGCACACTCGAATTATTTCAGTGGAGTTGTACCCTTTTCCCAGCGTTGTCTCTTCAACCATTAAGTAAGTTAACTCTTGTGACAATATTTCTCCTCTTATATAACATTTCTATATGCACTCCCCCATCTCACTCTTCAAATAACCACACACAGTAGATGAAGCAGGTATAATCATTCTCACCTTTTACCAATAAGGACACTGCACCAGGACAGGGACGGCTCCTCTAAGGTCTCACAGCTAACAGAGGCAGAGCAGGGCCTTGGAACCTGGTCTATTTAATTCCTATGCTCTCTCTGCTATCCCCTCGATACTACGTACATACTCCTATAGAAGAATACACTTACTAAGAGTTTTCACACTAGTGAGCCCTTTCTAAATGACGACCATCAAGGAGAAAGTCAGTGAGGATTCTGTAAAAGTGCCGATGGGCCAGTGAAGTCAGTCTATGGATTCCTCAAGCCTGAGATGGAAAGACTGCAGTCAGTCCCAAAGAATGCTGAACTGGAGGAGCCAGCACTAATACTGGTAAAGTGCATAGACAATGAGTGGCATACTGTAAACAGTATGTGAGGTGTGTTCATTAAATGGACATATATGCACCTGAGTGCCCAGGTTGCCAAGTATTCTTTCTTTATGAATTAATCTCCACCAGCAGGATAAATAATAATAAAATTAGCAATAATAGCAATAAGGATAATGATTTATCATATTGAGTAATATTGGCTTTAATCCTCCTATGACTGTGCAAGATATATTAGTACCCCGCTTTTACAGATGGGAAAACTGCCATTAAGCAACTAGTCCAAGGCCTTATTGTTCTAAGTGAACAGTTAAGATTCGATGCTGAGTCATCCTATTTTAAATTATTTTTTTCTATCCTATAATACTTCTTTAAGATCTAATTATTTCTTCAGTCAGAATAATAATTCAGCCAGCAAATATTTTAGACTTCAAACCTTTTCTTTTCCCTTTAACTGTCTAGATCTAGAGCTAAGGTATCCATGGCCTTGTGCCAGTTTTAGCTTGGCTACATTTAGACAGATATTTTGGCTAAACTAAAACACAGAGGATGTGCCAACATTTTTTTAAAATCAGAGTTTTTGCCTCCTTTGGTTTGACTTTGTGGCCTGGGGTTCCCCCAAGTTCCTTAGGACTGTATTGTTCTTGAACCCAATTTATTTCTTATGCATTTGGAATAACTAATGTGCTCCCAAAGGAAGAAGGAATATGGAGGCATGTGGAATTAAGCTGCAGAAAGAAAAAGGACAAATCCAGTGAAAGCAAAGGGGAAAAGAGTGAGCTAGGCTAGGAGCACCATCCTCTCCACACACTCAGAACGCTTCACTGGGCACATTGCATTTCCCCAAAGTGCCCTTCAGCACAGCCACCCATAAAGATAAGGACCGTGCATGAGATGATGGATTCGAAGTCGTGGGGGGGCAAAAGCTATCCTCTTGGAACCCATTTCTTCTTTAGAAAATGCCTCCAATCCAGCCAATCCAGCACTGTGAGTACTCCTCAGGAATGTTACTACTGGTAGGTGATGCATGTGAGAAATTCTGTGTGACATCTGGGCAGTCTCTTAGACCCTGAACCCCTCTACCAGAAGGACGCCAATCCTGGCTTCTCCTCCCAGAGAATTTAGGAAATATATAACATCGACACTTCGGTCTATGCTCTCTGTTAGCCCTTACACTAGGCCTGCATGCAAAGTAAGCATAAGGAGCCCTTGATCGCAGTCCACTGCGGCATCGACATGAGTTCATTAAGCAGGTGACTGCATTTCGGGCACCGTGCTGGGGATACCGTGATGACTAATATAAATGCCGCCCCTGCTCCCTTGGAGTTTATTGAATAAGCGGAGAACTGAGAGTGAGGACGTGAGAAGATAAAATAATAGCACAGGGGGTAGGGGTTATCATGGAAACCTACAAGGGCCTGAGAGAGAAGCAAGAGGGGAGTGGCCCAGGCCTCAGCCTTTTCCCCTCCTGTCTTCCTTCCTGCCTCTTCCTCCCTGCAAGCGACTCCCTATGACCCTGGCCCCTCTCCTTCTCACCCCACCCACGCTCCCAGCGCCTGGTACCTCCAGACTGGGGGTGGCGACCTAGGACCTAGCCCGCCCCCAGGGCCCCGCCCCCAGGGCCCCGCCCCCGCGCCCACGGAGCAACAGTCTCCGCGCGAGCCCGTGTCCGGCGTCCACGATGGGGAATGAGGCCAGCTACCCGGAGGCCATGTGCTCCCACTTCGACAACGATGAAATTAAGAGGCTGAGCAAGAGTTTTAAGAAGCTGGACTTGGACTCCTCGGGGACCCTGAGCGTGGACGAGTTCCTGTCCCTGGCCGAGCTGCGGCAGAACCCGCTGGTGCAGCGGGTCATCGAGGTCTTCGACACGGACGGCAACGGAGAAGTGGACTTCAAGGAGTTCATCCTGGGCGCCTCCCAGTTCAGCGTCAGGGGGGACCAGGAGCAGAAGCTGCGGTTCGCTTTCAACATTTACGACATGGACAGAGACGGCTACATCTCCAACGGGGAGCTCTTCCAGGTGCTGAAGATGATGGTGGGGGGCAACCTGACAGACTGGCAGCTGCAGCAGCTGGTGGACAAGACCATCATCATCCTGGACACGGATGGCGATGGGAAAATATCCTTCGAGGAATTCAGCGCTGTCGTCGGAGGCCTGGAGATCCACAAGAAGCTGGTGCTGATCGTGTGAGCCTCTCGGGAGAGCACCACCCAACAACAACTTCACTTTCTTTCTTCCCTCACCCCTTTCAAGATCAGCTGGAGATGCCCAGCAGCCGTCTTTCTGGCTAGAAAGCCGCGTGTCCTGACGCAAAATTTATGCTCAGCTCAGAGCGGTTCTTCTCTCAGTGATCCAGACTAACACCCAAAGGAGCCTGGTGCGGAAAGACAAGGAAATGGCTTTGATAAATGTCTCTTTCTTTGTTTGGATTGAGAGGCCAAACTGTGAAGAGTGAAGAACTTCTAAAGTTCAAAAATAAGAAAATATACACCTCTGCCTTACTTCTCACGGGTTTTATATATGGAGGGGAGGGGGTGTTCAATTCAAATCGGGTGCTGTTAGGTGAACAGTTTTCATTTACTTGCGTTCAGGTATATTTCGACAAATCGTTAACTTCCCATTATAGCAGCAGGGACAAATATATTCCTTTTGGCTGAGCACCTTTTAATCACCTCTCCCTGGGCAGCAAAAACCCGTCTTTCCCTTTTCCAGTCTACAGCCCACTGCCATGATGAACCCTGAAATCCCTCAAGAGGGTTAGGAATCCAGGCAGGCTCCTTCTGTCTCATTGCTCCAGGACCTGAACAGAAACTGGTCTCAGAGCTCTTGTAAGAAATGCTAAGACTGGACTAAGTGCCCAACCCAGCTGTCAGCCTCAGTGGCCAGTGGGTTTTCAGGGTTGGCTGCCCACCCTAGTGTTAAGTTCAGTTAAGGGAGCTTTTATCCAAACAGGGCAGGAACTTTCCAGAAAGCTCTCGCATCTCCAATGCTCAACCCGTCCCCAGCTAGAGAGAATGGAGCCGATTCAGAGTCTTTCCTCCCATGGGCAGAGGCAGTAAAGATTCTGGTGGCAGTGAACTCTCCACAGGATGCTGAAGTGGCTTTGCTCCTGGTAGTCTAAAGATGCAGAGATAGGTGAGCACATCACTTTGAGGAGGTGAACGCTGTCCATACTAAGCTTATTTTTGAAAATCGGACCTGGGGCCTGACAGGGAAGCTGAGAGCTCTCTCACTGCAGGAAGCTGTTTGTCGAATGCAACAAATTCAGCCCAGAGTTTCTCACATCCTAATAAACCTTCAGCCAAGGGGGAAGGCTGCATGACAGCCCATACACACTGGGTGAGGGCCGATGTGTGTGCAGCTCTCTTCAGCTCTGTGTTCAGTGACATCATGTCAATCGCTTGAAATCAGCTGTGGTGGGAGTTCATTATGGAGAAAAGGCAAAAGTTTTAGTTGGTTTGGTTTGGTTTGTTTGAGAGAGCCAGAGTAACAGTAAGTACACCGCTACCTGCACCCTAAATTTTACCAGCTCTCTGAGGTCCCACTTCACACCGGCACCTGCCATGTCACACCAGCCCTGTTTCTCCCAGTAGACAGTTCCCCATAGAATGTGCTGAAGGCTCTAAATCACCAGGACAGTCAAATATACTCTCCCTACACATTCTTAGCCAAGAGATAAAACAGGTGATTTTCCTCAGGACAAGAAAGATCCGTTTCAAGATTTATTACCCTTATATTTTGAAGAAGCTGGTAGCTACTCTACACACACACACACACACACACACACGCACGCGCGCGCCCCTCAAAAGTAGGAAAAATAACTCCACAGATTTAATTACTCTGAGGAGACACATCTATCAAGGCATCCTACTGTACTTGTTATTTAATAGATTACTTAGAAGCCAGAAAGGATAGGAGCCCCTGTCCTTTTAATTCTTGTGCAGTTTTCTAAAAAAATGTATTAATAATCACTAAAGGACCCTAACCCTGTAGCTATGATTCATACCCCCATTGCAGAGCAACATAGCTCTCAAGCTCAGAGACACCCAGGTTTGGATTCAGTTACAACTGGATTTTCATCATAGTTAATTTTTACTAGCTGTGTGAGCATGAGCAAGTTACTTAACCTCTCTGTGTCGTTACACCTATTTAAAATGAGAATCCATCCAAGGGTTATTTTAAGGATTCAAAAGGTAAAACCTGTAAAGTGCCTAGAGCACAGTCGATTCATTCTATTCATTTCCTTCCCCTCCCCCATCTTCCCCTTCTATTATATAAATATATTAAGGGAGACGGGAGGCCTATTGATTCTGTCTGAACCCTTACTACCCAGCCACCCTCACTCTAAACTTAACTGGACATTTGCATAATTCTAATCCAGAAAGAAGACAATGTCAAGGTCCTCCCACCTCTTCATTGCAGAGGGGACAACAGACTTCTTGACTGGAGAAAGTGTAAAAGAGAGAGAGACTCTCTCACTGTCGCCCCAGCTGGTTGACTTTACAGAGAAAACTTTGCATGAGAAAAGTGAGCATGTGTAATGCTAGCCAACATGACCTCTAAAAAAGAGACATTATTTGTATATGCTGCAATGTGCACAGTAAAATATGGAAATTTTAAAATTATGACCCAGGGTTTGAAGCATTTTGGATTGCTTCAAATTTTAAATGTTCAAATTTAACAAGAAATGGAAAAATATTTCAGCTTCTGGAGTGGCTGGAATTAACAAGCTAATTGCTCGATCCGTCTGCTTCCTATAGCTGTACCCAAGGCTATAGTAAGGCAATAACCTAGAACTAAGAGCCTGCTTCTAGCTTGAGCAACTGGAAAGATCTGATTATATGGCTTTTGGGGAAGAAAGATCACATTTACTGCCAAGTTAGAATGCTTTTATTTTTCTCTCTGTTGCTGGATGCCAATAAATCTAGTTCTGTACAACTATTGGGGGTGACAAATAATAGTTAACATTTCTTGAACAACTGTCCCAGACACTGCTACATTTGTTGTATCATTTGATCATCATAACAAGAGTGTGAGATGGGTGCTGTCATCTCAGTTTTGTAAATGATGCTGTGTAGGGGTCTAGAATCTTGTTCAAGGTCTCCTGTCTGGTAAGTGGCAAAGCAAGGACTTGAATCAAATTTTCTGACCCCAAATACTGAGCTTTTCCACCTCACTGCAAGGCCTCCTATTTTTATGGCTCTTATATTTACCTGCATAAAATTATTTCTGATAGTCTTATTAATGTAGTTAAATCAAGCCTTAATCTTTACAAAAGAAAATTAATTGTCGAGTGGCCTTACCTCTTTGGTTCTATGCACTACAAAAAAAAAAAAAACACTCATATTAAGTAAGGCAGTCTTAAATCATCTTCCACTCTTATCTCATCTTGAAAAATAAGTGACAGTATTTAGATTAAACTGATAACAGCAACCAATATCCTTTGAGGCTATAGAGATCAGTAACAACATGTTGTAGTGAATCCTTTGTTAATGGGTTGTGTCTGCTACCATATGTTGCAATCCCAAAACCACTAAACACCTCTTTTATTTTTTTTTTTTTTGAAACATAAAAGGAAATATGGCCTTAAAACAGTTGGTTTATACTCTACCATGCTTTAAGAAGAATTCTCAAAGAAAAACCTTCCAGAGATCTTTTTAAATTACAATTTCCATTCTTATGCTACTGATTCTCCCTGTTAAGATATAAAGTAGGTAGTTTTTCTGGATACAATGTTTATCTATTTTGCATGCCTTGGAGAGGCTTGGATGTTTTTTAAGACAAGGTAGCATTGTGATAGAGAAATGAGGCTATTAGGCTGAGAATCTGAACCGGACCCCTTTCCTTTTATATTGGCAACCATAGTTATCCCAGTGGCTGGTGACTGTGTGAATAACAGCAAATCGTATATCAGCTTTTAAAGGCACTGGCTGATTTTTAATGAAAAACCATAACACTGAAGGGATACTAGCAGCAATAAAGCTATGTAGATTAAAAGGGTACCGTCCGAAAGTTTATAAGCTGAATTTAATTCACAAATACTCTGTTTTGTTGTTAGTTTTACATGGTATTTATTCTCAATTTTTTTATTTGCCAATATTTTTAAAATCTGAAGTCTTTTTAAAAGTAAAAATTAGCATAAAGGAACACAGGCCGCCCCAGTAAGGGGTGGACTTTTATTGCTGAAGTACCTCTGAAGCATGGGGCTGAAATTAAGTCAGCGAAGAGAGACTAATGAGTTCCACTCCTTAGTACAAAAGCTCCAGATACACTCAAATGTTCATTATTTTTCAAAAATAAAGCCACTAGTCATAAAACATTGATCCCAATAAATGATATTTTCTAACGACTGAAACAACAGAAGTTTACAATAACACAAACACAGCTGTATAAAATTCCAAACTGCTGTATAAAAATATCTAACAAAACGAAGTTAACAGAAAAGTGAAAAACGAAGACACATGTAACACGTTAGGAAAGAGGTTAATAATTTTTTTCTAAACTTTTCTGAGATGTGTAATTGGGCAAAAGATATAAATATATGATTCATACAAAAGGAGATCGGGAAAATAAACATAAAACTAGCCTCACTAATTGAATAAATACAAATGAAAACATTTTAAAAAGAAAAAATGATTAATTATAAAATAAGGTTGCTGAGGATGTGAGCATCCTGCATCTCTGGGACCATTTGGCGTGGCTTTCACACTATTCAACAGCTGTTTTACACACCATGAGGTGTCACAACGATTATATCATCTAACCTGGTAATTCCAGGCCTTGCAATATATGTCTCAAAGAAAGACTCAAAAATTATTTTTTTAAAAAGTGCTATCCACACTTTTTTTTGTTGCAGCGATATTTATCACATGTATGTAAACAAATAATATTAAACAAAAACACCTGACAGTTTGGGAGTAGTTAAGTCAATTATGGTAAAAGAGTATGTGATAATATAAAGCCATTAAAATTAATAAATAAAATGTGTAAAACTATAAATTTTTAGAAAGTAAAGTGTATTTTAAAACATGATTTTTATATGTTTACAACTCTGGAAAACAGATAAGCATATGGTCATAATACAGAAGAGAAAATGAAGAATTTAAAGTAATTGTTTATATAGTAAAAAGGTTATGGTTCAAGACTAAAAGATGGTTGCCCAAGCCTAGCAGGGGCAAGGGATCAGGGAGCAAGAGGAACAGAAAGCGAAGCATCTCCTCACCAACAGGGACCGTGCCAAGCTGAGGAGTCATTAAGCTGATTTCAGGTTAGAGAACATGGAGGGGCCCCAGCCCCCAGGGCCTGGGATGCAATGGGCAGTTCCCTGATGGCAGACCCTGATCGCTGTCCGTCTGGATAATTTTGCTCACCCAGACAAATGTGTGAACACTCTTAACTTCAGCTGTGCAGTGTCTCCCTGAATTTTGCAAATCATCTATCTCCTCTTTTGTTTCTTTGGTTCAATGTGATCTTTCAATCTGTCTTCATTTCAGATTCTCTGAGTGACTATCTTTTTTCTCCCATTTTACAATTGTTGTTAATTTTTACCCCCACTCCCACCCCCCAGAAATCCCAAACGATTACACCACACTCTTACCTCACTCTTTCCAGCCAGACAGAGTCACTCTCCTTGGTACCGAGAAATCCCACACCTGATGCAGGTCTCTGTCTTCTATCCCTCCCCAGCAAAAGGCTCTGTGTATAGATACAATAATGAATCTGCAAATCTCATTGAGCTACTGCTCTTCTGGGCAGAATAGTGAGGTGGCAAAAAGAAAGTAGAAATCAGATCTTCAAAATTAGAAACAGCATTTGCTGCTGCTGCTGCTGCTGCTGCTGCTTCCTCCTCCTCTTCCTCCTCTTCCTCCTCCTCCTCCTCCTCCTTCTTTTCTTCTTCCTGCTGCTAAGTATTTAGGAGTTATTGAAAGGTTAAAAGCTCCATGGCCTTTCTTTTCTTTACCTCTCTCTCACTAAAAACATTATTCCTTCCCCACCCCATCTCTCTAATTAAAAAGAAAATTGTTTAGAACACCAGGATTTGGCTTTGCAGACTTAGAGAAGTCACAGAAAGTTTGAAACACACTAGATCACCGAAAAATGAAATGATTTCCCATGGCTCTTGTCGTCGTTTTGTTCTGGGGAGAAATACTTAAATAAGGGCTAGAAATCTTGAGAGTAATTGTAACTAAGTTTTTTTTTTCATTGTGCACTTCAATTAATAAGTATTTATTGAACACCTACTATGGGCCAAGAGTCTGGAAGCACACAAAGGCAGAGCCTCACCTGCCAGAGAAATCTTCCTAGAACATCACAAATATCCATTTCAGAGTTCTGCATGGGAAATGTAGTCTATCTCAAAAGCAGTTATATTCACACCTCAGCCCTAGAGGAGCTTAATCCTTTAAAGCAGTCTATCAGGCCAGCTTCTTTTGTTTCAAGCAACAGATTAATTTAAGCAAAAAAAAAGTGGGATTATCAAAAGAATAATGGAAAGCTCATCATTCTAATGTAAGAAGGCAAGTAACTGATGCCTCAGGAACCAGGGGACTCCAGGGATGTTAGTGGCAGGAAGAGACTATGTCCTTGAGACATTTACATTGGAAATGACTCAGCTCCAAGCATTTTCAATGCCAAATGTCTCTGATTCAAATGCAAACTGGCTTACCTTGGATCACGTGCTGGACCTGGTGTGACCTAGCAGTGTGGTCTGTGACTGATAGACACACCAAAGCCACATGAAACAGGGAAGGGCAGTTCCCCAATGAAAGGGCCCTAGTGGGTAAAATCAATACAATACTCTTCCAGCACAGGCCAACCAGAATTACTACATCCAATCTTCACATTATTACTTTATTAATTGTAAATATGTTTTCCCTCCCAGTTCCCACATTAAGTCCTCAGATTGATGATGTACATTTCCTGAGTTCTTTGAGCCTCAGCTTTCTCATCTATCAGTTGAGAATATCCACCTCTATCTTTCTCCCTCACAGAATTATTCTAAAAATCTCCCGACATGTACAAAAGTATTAGGAGAAAATGTAGATGTGTGCGTGTGTGTGTATCTGTTTTACGATTATTTTATACAAAATAGATTCCAGCTCTCATATGCTTTTATCCATTCATTCAAAAATTATTTACTGAAAATTTATTAAGTGCTAGGCGCTGTTTGAGGCAGTCAGGGTATGCACTGAACAAAATGGGTAAAATCTCTGGTTTCTCATAGCTTGCATTCTTCTTGAGGAAAGGGACAATAAACGAGCATGTAGTCTGTCAGGAGGAGAATAAAGCAAGATAAGAGGGATAGATTATATTCAAGAAAGGAGAGAAGATGGCAGGACTTGCCTTTTTAACCACAGTGGTTAGAGTAGATGTCACCGACCTGTGACATTTGAGCAGAGACCTGAAGGAAATGAAGGAAGGAGCAATGTTGACTCCTGGTAGAAGAGTTTACAGGCAGAGTGAACAGAAAAGGAAGACCCTTCAGCAGGCACCGCCTGCTCTGTAGATTTCAGGAAGAATGAAGACACCCACGTAGCTGACAGATTGAATAAGTGAGAAAAGGAAATGAAGTTAGGAAGTGTGAGACTCATCCATATAAGGCCATTATTCTGTATGGGACAGGAAACCATCGCTGAGCACTGAGCGCAGGAGTGACCTGATATTTTGAGTCATTCTGGCTGCTATGTAGATGACAGACTGATGAGACCAGGGAACCAGTTAGGAGGTGATTCCAGTAGTCTAGGTGAGAGATGATGGTGGCTTGGACCAGGGTGGATGAGGGAGGTAATAGGAAGTCATCCTATTCTGGAGATACTTTAAAGGTAAGGCTCCACCACATCTGCAGACACACTAAGGTTTTTGGCCTGAGCAATTGCAAGGATGGATTCATTGAGATGGGAAAGACTGTGTGAGGAGCAGTTGTCAGGGGGGAAATTAGGATTTTAATTGATGTGTTAAATTTGAAATATCTATTAGATATCCGTGTAGAGAGGCTGAGTCAGGAATTGGAGTAGATATAAATTTGGAAATCACTGGTACATAGGTGGTATTTAAAGTCATGAGTCTGTGTAAGGAAGTGGATCTAGCTAAGTGATTGAAGGCCTACCAATGTTTATGGTGAGAAAGATGGAGAGGAAGTATAACAAAGAGAGAGGTGAAGAAAATATATCAAAGAGGATTAAATAATCAACGAAGTTCAGGCTGACACATGAATAGGGTGAAAACCAACTCTTGGATTTGGCCATTCGGAGCTCATTGATGGCTTTGACAGGTGTTGTCTAGGTTATTGGTAGGGACAAAAGCCTGATTGGGTGGAGTGGGTTTGGAAGATAATTGGTAAAAAGTGAATTAAAATAAGTATAGACCACTCTTTAGAGGACAAGAGAAATCGAGTGGTTTCTGTGTGTTGGAGATGTGGCCTGAAGCCTGGGGAAGCTTAGTTCATAGGATGTAGCAAGTAACACCGAAGGCAAATGAGTGAAATACCTTAACTGCATTTCTTGCTGGAGATTTGAGAACTAGTTAGTTATCTAACCAGGTGTCAGATGTTTCAAGTGTCTAAATCTGAGCAAGATGCAAAGCAGAGTCTGGGTAGCAACAAAATTGGTGGTCTCGGCCTCTCCCTGTCACTGGATGCACTTATGATCTGGACAGAGACCACTCAGCACATTTGATAGTACAGGCATCTCCCTTTTTCTAAATCTAGTCTGTTCCTGGAATTGTTGGCTAGTGAATTTCCAGATGATGGAGTTCCTTTCATTATTTTAAATGGGAAAAACAATAAAGCATTCCCACTTCATCCAAAACCCCAACTAGTTTCCCTAGATATCAATAAAACACTCTTGGACACTTATAGGTGTTTAATATCTGATGCACAATACATAGATTTTGATATATGGCAATCTACCAAGAATTTCTGAATAACATAAAGCACTTAAAACACCATTTCTTTAATGCTTAATTAGTGGTATTCATGGGTGCAGTATATATACAGAATCTGCTTTCTCTGTACAGTGCAATGGACATAAACTAATGTAAATGAAGAATAAAAATGTTAAAAAAAACATAAGTGTAAATATTTAGCAAAATAAAAAAGCAAGCAAGGCCATTTTTTAATGGTGACTTATTGATTAAATAGTTAACTGAGATTGGGTAGGCTAAAGTGAGCTCACAAAGACTAAGGGAAGTAGTAAATGGCAGAGATTTGTCCCTGGCTATATCCTGGGACAGTCTTCTCTCCTTGGCACTTGAACCCCCAAAAGTGTGTGGCTGTGAGCCATCAGATAAAGCTGCAGGTGAAGCAACGGAATGAAGCAATGAAAAATGTAACGTTTGTTTGCATTTCTTTGCTTTCATTTATGCAGCTTTTGAAAACATGAGATGAGGCTGTGATCGCATTTCTGAACGTGATGTTTCTACTTATGTCACTTGCAAAAGCAATCATCATTTTTCTGCATCACTTAAATTTATTTTAAAGATTCAACATTGAATATTCATTGCTCCTCTTCTTCCTCTGACCAGTGATACATGTCAAGTTGAGCCAGTTCCACCTCATTAGAAAACAAGTCGTCACATGACAATGTGGGGCAGATGCACATATCCAATGCATAGCACATTGACTCTGTGTGGTCCTAGGGGACAAGCAGCCAAATTACAGCTGCAGCTGTACATCTTATCACTCAGGCTCAGACACAATTTAAACATTTCCATTGGAGCTCACAGGCGGATTAGAGTGGGTTTTCAATTCCAATGATGAGTTTTGAATAAAAATTTTTGCAAGTTGTTATAGGGAAGAGACGGTTAAGAGTTCAGATAACAAGTGATCTGTAAATGGTTTCGCTTGAAAAGCAATGCAGGCTTTGGCATCAGACACAACCTGGATCCAAAGCCTGGCTCCCCCATTTATTAGCTGTGTGATTTCAGGTAAGGTAATCTCTCTGAGCCTCAACTTCCTCAAATGTGAACTGAAGATAATAATATTTAACTTGCAGGGTTATTATAGGATCATACTATGCATGTATGGTGTCTGGTATACAGATGCCTAATTAAAAAAAAATAGTAATTACTTCTATTTGTCTATTAGTATGTGGGTGTAATCAGTAGAAAATTAAAGGAAGAGTTTCTTTCCTTGACAACTATTCAATGTTTTAATATATTAAATTGTTGCAATTCTTGGGCTCTATCTCTCAGTCTCTCTCCAGTGACTGTATTGTGGTCCAGACTGAGGGCCTCTGCACAAGTCCACGGACCATCCATCAATATGTGAGCAGCATCCCAGTAACTGCTCCACAGCAGCCCTCAATCCTGGCTGGATTCTTTTCACAGTGTAGTATACAGTGAAGTTTGCACAGCACACAAGGAGGGACATTCTCCCACTTTCTTTGGGTCCAGAAAGAAAAAGAATCTGCGCCTAAGGATGAATAAGTGTGGGGCCAGGTGGAGCATTGCATTCATGGGCATTCCTTTCCTGTTTTGTCACAGACATTACAAATGGGCATCAAACACTTCTCTGGACTCTTCGTGCTGCTGTGCATCGGATTTGGTCTGTCCATCCTGACAACCATCGGTGAGCACATAGTGTACAGGCTGCTGCTACCACGAATCAAGAACAAATCTAGGCTGCAGTACTGGCTCCACACCAGTCAGGTGCGTGCCGCAGGCATATTGCTCCAACATTCTCAAACATCAGAATTCCCAGTAATGGAAGAATCCAGAGACCCAGGTCACACTGGCAAATAACAAGTTACCAAAACTAGGGCTGTGTAGATGTGATCGATGTAGAGGTATAAACACTCTCACTGTTGAAGATGGAGTTCTCTCTATCCTAATAACTCACTTTCCCCTTAAATTAAGCTATCTTATAATGCCCTTTCTTTTCATATAACCCTCCAGGGCTGCTCACAACGGAGGCAATAGAATCATTTTTAACCTGGTTTCTCTTAATAGTAACAATCTGCAGAGGTAGTGTTCAAGATTTGTTTCCTGTAGATTCTTTTCTTGCAAAAATTGAAACCCATTAAAAGAGCTCGAAGCCCCCAGCGGCCCCCATTCTCTCTACATTGTCAATGGTCCAAAAAAGGGGGCCGTTTTTGCTCATTCATCTGTAATGCTGACCTCTTCTTTTGTTATCATAGTGCTTATTTTCTAAGTAGGTGGCTATCATTGATTTGGGTACACTTGATCCCTGTTTTTCTTACGTTGATCCTAGGAAGTATTTGGTCTCCTAAGGAGAACTCCGCAGACAACTGACCTTCTCCATTGTATGTTTTGGCCGCTAAGAAGTTCAGACTTAAGTTTTTGACCCCATTCGCAATTGTGCAAGGCCCTTCGCCACACATTCACCATGGTAGCTCCTCTTTATGTCACATACGTTTTTACAAGCCTGAGCATTTCTAAGTTTTCTGTCAAATTACTTGTTTTCTCTTTAGGGAGAGTAATAATTTATAATTAGAATTCTTGTTCTCTTGGAATTTGGGGCTGCATGTTGATCTGTTTTCAGGCACTCCTGGAAGTATGTTTATAGTGGACAAGGACTGCTGCGGCAAGATGCACTGTTAAATCTCAAGCGGTACTTTGTCCCCAGCTGCGTTTTCTAACAATCCCTATGTGTGAATCTGTTCCTTCCACCAGAGATTACACAGAGCACTAAACACATCATTCGTAGAGGAAAAGCAGCCACGTTTCAAGACTAAACGTGTGGAAAAAAGGTAAGAAGAGGCCGGTACCAAGCTTCTTCAGATGTGTTCATATAAGTTTAGAGATGTAACTGAGACTCTGCTCAAGAGGGAAATTATGTGTAAATAATTCAGATTGAATTAGAACCAAATTGCTGATAAACACAATCAGTAAAAAAAAATAGATGTGGTTTCAAATAGAAATAGAACAGACAAAAAAAAAAACATATCTGCACTTATATGAACACTGAAGTGCAGTCTAGGCAATCTACGCCATGGTCAAAAGTGCAGCTATGCTCTCCAGAGTCAAGCTGCTGGGTCCAAATCCTGTCTCTGACACTTACGCTGGGCGTGCCGGAGTGAGTTATTTACATAACCTCTCCATGCCTCGATTTCCTCATTTGTGAAATTAAGATAAAAAGAGTCCCTATTTCCTAGAGATGCTGTAAGGGTTAAAGGAGATAATACATGTAAAGCCCTGAAAACAAAGCTACTTTAGCAATTACTCTTGTGCACAAAATACAGGTAAGAACTGATGAATACTGCGGGTAATTAATTTCATGCGATATTGCGTTTTGGGCCTGTTTCCATTCCCCACTCTATTCCAGCACTCTTAGGAATAGTTGAAATATACAACAGACGTGTTCTGCTTAATCCATTGCCTGGCACTCTTACTACATCACACCTTCCCCACATCCAGACTGCGGATGACTTTGCATGTTCATTCATGGAGGCCAAAGATGTCAGAAGCACTTGGATCTGGTTCCTGGTTGGCCTCCACTGCACCCTGCCTAAGGCGGCCCTCCTGGTTCTTTCACATGCCTAGAAGCCTCGGTTTAAGGCATTTTCTCAAAGCAACTCTGTCACCTACGGCAGACCCTCAGCTCAAAGCTTGGTTTTCTGGGTAATTTTGAACCTGACACTCATACTTCTCATGCATAATAGAGGAAAAGGAAAAAGGAGTGAAAAACATGATTCGTTTTTAGTGTTTGAAACTCCCCTGGGACGGCTGCTGTCCCCTTCTCTCCAGTCTGCATCTGGCTTGTCAGAATCATTTCCTTTCTCTCTTTAAAGCCTCTCTCTCCAGGCAGTGAGCACACGCCCTCTCCCTCTCAGTCTGTGGTCTCCCTGTACTGCACTGCAGAGCTGTCAGCAACAAGCTATCGATTAATCAGGCCACAGCTGTTCTCTGTCATGTTGCATATATTTTTTTCTATAATTATTTTTGACATAAATTTTTAACCATTGGAACACAAGAAGACATAGCAGCAAAATCATGGTCCCATAATGACAAAGCACTTGTTTTCCAGCCTTAATAGAAACAGGAAGCCAAGTAATCCTGCTTCCTACTGTGATGTAATTCCTGTTCACATCTCTCCTGCCCAAATTGAGAACCAAATGTATCTTTCACTCAATTTACCCACTTCTCTCAGAGAATTTCTTTCTGGAAGCTCTTTCTTTGAGGAGGAGCTAAAGCAAAACATACCCTCGTGGCTTAACTCGGGCCCACATTTTCTGTGCCATTTCCCTACACTCAACACCCCCCTTTCAAACACAGCAAGTGTTTGTGGTCCCATAGCTGTCATGTCTCTTCTGAATGGTCTAGTGGAACACTGAAACTTAATGCTACATAACTGCTCTGGGGAAGCTTGTCTTGCTCATTTTTAGTGTTAAGTACGGTTCACACACTGGTCACATTACACTCTAAGCCTGAGGAAGGGTTTGATACAAAATGCAACCTAAATAAACACTGTCGAGGCCAGCAGCATAACACTCTCATTCCTTCCAATTAGACACCAAGTCTGACACTCAGCATCTGTCATCTTGCATTCATAGGTGGTCCAGAGCCACTTGTCAACTATCTGAATCAAGACTTTATTATTATCCCTCCTTTTCCCCCTCCCCCTACAAGCTCTCCCCTTCTCTTCCTGGCAAGTAAAACTCCAGGAATAAAGTCTTGACATAGTTATATGGATAGAAACAAAGGCATAAGAACTTAATAGAGTGTTTCTATTTTATTTTGCCCTGTGGTAGATTGCAAAAGTGGTCATAATCCTTCTCATCACCTTTCTCCTTCAACAAGGCTAGAAGAAATCAGTAGCTATGCTGCTTAGGGCTCTAATCTGTTCTTGTAGCAAGAAGCTCTTCTCATTGCATCCAGCTGTCAGAGAGTATTTCAGAAACCAGATGCCCCCCTTCCTGTGCCTGGCCAGCAATAACTCTGGCTGTCTGTAGCCATCTCTCTGAGATAGTGGTATCTGGCTCAATGCAAGCATGAAAGAGGATTATGAATCTATTTCTATTTGACTTTCATTATTCTGGCAAAACCTTGGTTTGTTGTTGTTCTTGTCGTCGATGTTGTTGTTAAGCTTCAGAACTGAGCTGTCTCAACCCACATAAAGTCATCCCTACAATGGGAAACGTTTTGCTGAAATCTGCAGCTTGTATGCTTTCATTCTCCTCAAAATCAAGTAGTACACATTGGGTGGTCCTGCAGAAGTCAGGATGAGCCATCTTATAGTATCTGCCATTGGGCTCATGCTTAGAGGTTAACAGCTAAATAAATGGATTCTCACTTTTACTAAAGCGCCATCTTTCTAGCCATAGGAAGTGCTGATTTCTGAGCCTCACCAGCAGGAAGGGAATAAAAAGGCATCTAACACTCTTCATAAAAGAATGGGCCACACTTTGGCCTGTCAGCCCTGCAGATGATACACCCATTCCAGTTTCAGGGCAGCATAAGATTTGATAAGACCTTGAACTTCAGTTAAAAAGAATTGTATTGGCTCTTTTTATCCCCATGATACTATCTAGCAGGCAGTCTGTCCATGGCTTTGTCACTCATCTCTGAATGCGTACCCAGATCCATATTATTCACAAGGGAAATGGTTTAACAGATTGGAAACAACATTTTGTGAGAGCTGCAGTGTGGAGGGCCGATCTAAAGTGCCTCTTTGTTTCCTAGGTCCACGGTGGGACCCCGTCAACTCGCCGTGTGGAATACTTCCAATCTGAGTCATGACAACCGACGAAAATACATCTTCAGTGATGAGGGAGGACAAAACCGGCTGAGCATGGTAACCCACCAGGACATCCCTCTCCCTCCAAGGAGAAGAGAGCTCCCTGCCTCACTGACCACCAACGGGAAAGCAGACTCCCTAAATGGAGCTCGGAACTCAGTGATGCAGGAGCTCTCGGAGCTTGAGAAGCAGATCCAGGTGATCCGGCAGGAGCTGCAGCTGGCCGTGAGCAGGAAAACGGAGCTGGAAGAGTATCAAAGGACAAACCGGACTTGTGAGTCCTAGGTGACAGTGCTGCTCCCCTTCCTCAGTTCCTGTCCTTCCTCCGACACTTCGTGATGCGTTTTTGTAACTACTGACAAAGCTGTGGGGGACCTGAGGTCTAGGTCTTCTTAGAGGTCAAGTTCGCTCTCCCTAGCCTAAAAAGCATCAGCAGCTCTTCCCAAGCTCACTCTCCAGGCCTCCAGGGTAGCAGTCTTTCTGAGAACCTTAGTCAGGAGTGAACTCCATGCAAGGGATCTGTGAATAACCACAACACAACCCCACTTCTTGTTAACCTTTTCACTAGGTGCCACAGTAATATTTCTGGGTTTTAGCCCTTTCTCTGCATTATCAACAAAAGATAAAAAAAATTGTTACTCGTACCTGGTTGTTGGTTTTATTCTTAGTACAGAACAGGATTATCCAGAGTTGTGGCTTTTGATACAACATGTCAATCTAGGTATCTTCCTGGGTTCTGAATGGGGAGCAGGGTCAGAGCTAGAGAAACTTAGAAACAAGAAGGGGTCCTTAAAACATTAACTAACCTCATTAGTGTCACAGCAGGCCAAGAATCGATTGGATCAGGCGAGAGCCATGTTTTTGAGAAGGTCCTTGGTTCTCCGACATTGTCCTGACCCACGTTTAGTAGGAACATGTTTACATGACACTATGAAAGGGGACAGGGATGTGGTGAGTGGGAACAGAGGACAGACTGAAGAGGCATGAAAAATATATGCAGTGTTTTAGAACAAAAGCTCTGGGGCCAGACAAAGAATTTAGCTAAGGAATAAATAGCACTATACTTCTAATCTAACTAAGCATCTCCACTCTAGTGTGTGCCTTTTGTAAAGGAGAAAGAGAGAAAAGCAGGCAAGGTCATGGCCTTAGGATGAAACTGGAATATCCCTACTTATTGCCTGTACAGGATATGTGAGCCGGGACTGTGAGTTAACTGAAAACATTGTGCAAATCACAGATGAGGCCATTTTCAAATTGGCAGTCACCTCTTAGCTCTGAGAGTCCCAAAGTGAATGTCAGGCTTGTGAACATCACGAGCTTCACTGTTCAGGAACGTGCCACCGCCCCCCATCCCCCCTCCACCCCACCACCCCCCACCTTCGCTTTTCATATCTGTATTGACAACTACCAAGTCAGTCTCTCAGATTCACGTCCACTCCCTTCTCAGGAGCTATGAACAGGTTTGGTCTCTCCAGTTCTCCCCTGGGCTCCATTAATGCCCCCATGAGGTTGATATCAATAACCTGGATTCCCTCTGCCTAGTGTACAACTTTCCCAGTGTGCCTCTGCACAGACATACAGAAAAGGAAGGGAATACGGCCACTATTGAACTTCAGTTCTCAGTGTCGATCAGAGTCATCAAGGAGCTTGTTAAAATGCTGGTAGTCAGGGTCCTTCCCCAGAGAGTGGGAAAGAGACCTCTTATTAACTAACACCCCCAGGTGACTGACACATGGGGTCCAGCCACTGCTCTGTAACTGTGACTGCCCCAAGCATGGGGAGAGTTTTTAGACTTGGGCACACAACTGCTGATTCAACTTCGTACAGCCCCTCCCACCCCTGAGCACCATTTAGGACTAGACTTCCTTGTTTATCAGTTATTTGCTTTATCTTCGCAGTACTCTCTGCGGCACCCCAATCCATGTGAATGCCTACAATGAGTTTGCGGCGCTGTGCCAAGCCCTGAAGCTCTGTCACAACCTTGGATCACCAGAAAGGCACAGCAGTACTTTTGGATGGAATTCCTGCATTTCCACCAAGAGCCACCCGGTCTCCTAGAGAAAGATAACACCCTAAGTTGTAATTAGGCCTCTGAGATACTAAACAGGGAGGTGGGAGGGTTCTAAAGTTAGACTTCACCAACCTCACAGGTAACACAGTTCCACAGTGAGGGAACAGGTGAGCTCTGGAAAGGGAAAGGACAGCTCTCCTTTGAAAAGCCCTCTCCTCCCACGTTCTCACCCTGGTCCCACAAGGAGGTTTGCAGCTGCCTGTGGGAGATCACATCCCTTAGCCATCCCCACCCACCTGCAGCAGCTAAGGATGCTGTACAGACTCTGCCATCATGCTCTGTGCACCCCTGAACCTCTGTGCAGCCGGGAAGGCCGATGTACAGGCGTACCTCAACTCACATGACAGCCATGCTCCCAATGTTGTACATGGATGTTTTTATAACTCATTTCCTGACTGTACTTGAGAAGCTGGCTATTTAAAGGAACCCAGAGGTGAATTCTTTTGTAAAGAATCCTTTTGTAATGCAGTTAATTATCCCTTAATGTATCTGTTTTGTAAGTTTGGATTTTTGTATATCGGGTTTACCTTAACTTAGGCTTCTCTACTGAGGCATTCCGAGCAGTGGTGGTAACAGGCCAGACTGCCCTGCCTCTTCACAAAGCAGATGACCAGTGCATAGCTCCTCACTTGGCCCAAACCACAGCCAGGATATGGCAAGCAGCTGCAGGGACTGAAAGCAGACTTACTGCCCTCAGCACTGCTTGAAATGCCTCCACGTTCTAAAGAAAAACAAAGCATAATTGCTTGTGGTTAAATGAAGCAGTCTTCATGTTAAGTAGTAATGGTTATTTTTATTGGTAGTGATTGAATAGTGTTTTACAATTTGTGAAAAAGTACATTGTATTTTGTAAAAAGGTTTCATGAAATGCTGGGTCCTTTGAAAATCCTCCTTCTGTTCTACTCCACCTCTGTTCTCTCAATTCCCCTCAGGCTCAAAAAATGCAAAGATCAAAGTCCTCAGGTGGATGGTGGTACTTTGGTAAAGAAGAAAAACTTAAGGGATGCTACCATACCTCCTTTTGTGGGTTCCCATTTCATGAGGTCAGGAAGGCCATTCTCTTCCAAGTTCTGGTGCTGGGAAACCTGGAATATGATGGCCTGATTATGTCGCCCACCTCCAACCCTGGGTAATTCTTAGGGGTAATTCCTGGCACAGGAAGCACACTATAAAGTATGACCAGATAAGTTAGAACAGATAGATCAGTTCATGTAAATAATAATGGCTCCAATGTATGGATGCCTCAAGGTAGAGTAGCCAAGGGGATTCCTCCAACAATTAAAGACAAGTTGGAAGAATGACTGGGACCCAATCAGTAGAGGTCTTTAATGTGCCTGGAGGTGACTGTCCATTACTCATGGATCTTGTTGCACAAGCCAACCAGAGAAGTGTAAGTGGAGCAAGTGCCGAGAAGAGCAGATCAGAGCAGTGTCATGGGGCAACAGGCTGCTCTGTGTTAGTGCTGGTGAGGACTTCCTTGGTGTGAATAGAGAAGGGGAAAGAAACTGCTTTAGAGCCTTTCTTCCTCCCAATTCAGATTTTTGATAAGAAAACCAGAAAATCCAACCAGTCTTCAGAAGAAACTGCTTTCTAGTCATCAAAAACACTTCACTATCTTCAGTTATTCCTTTCTTCACTCACCGACCCTATCCATCTATTCCAGGAGTCCCTCGCTCTTTAGTTTCTAATCGTTTTATGAAAATAATGTATTTAAAAGTATTTTCTTAAGGTTTGTAAAGAGTGTTTGTTTGCATTGTGTCTTCATTTTAATGTGTTTGCAATCGCTCCGCTCCAGGAAGAACTAAAATGCTGTCTTGTGAGCATGAAGTGAACAGGCTGTTTTGACCCAGCCACTTTTCTTGTACAACCACGCGGGTGGACTAGATGTCCCCAGGTCTTTTCCATCTTCAGTTTCTATGACTGTGGAATAAATGTTCAGATAGAAACTTCGCTTTCAGATGTACCGCTGCCATTGTCTTTGGGGATTCAAATGCTGACCTGGTACCAGCCCCTTCCTAACAGGTGACTCACTGATGCAGTGATTTATGCTTATTTCCTTGCTATAGTCCAAAGTGCCACAAAATATGCTGAGAAAACTCAGAACCCTGGCATCGTGAAGTAGACTGAAATGGTTGCATCTGAGAGAAACACTCAGGAAAAGACACAATATTAAGAGATCTCTGGAAAATCTCTGCCCTGACCACCCTTATTTAGTAATTCGACAAACAGCTTGTATTTACGTGCCAAGTGCTGGAGACATGATGGTGAATAAGATGGGCATGGTCTGGTCTCCAACCTCAGGAACCTTCTCACAATCTATCCTTTTCATCACCTATAGACAGACATTACTCTAAAAGCTAGCATTTATTGAGCACTTATTTTATAAACCATGACCTCATTTAATCTTCACTAAAACCTCATGACATATATACTCTAGAGTCTAGACCTAGAGTAGCTAAACTAGACCTCTAATTTATAGATAGAAAAACTAAGAGTCATGGAATGTGTAAGTTGCCCAAGGTCACACAGCTCCTAATAGCAGTAGCAGAGATTCTTATGTAGGAAGTGTAATTCCAGAACAGCCATACTATATTGTCAAGATTCTGATCAATACAACTTCCTCTTCTTCTTCTAACCTCCTTAAGTCTTCATGCCACGCCTCAGCCTGGTCCCTGGCTCCATAGAGAAGAAAGCTGATGTGGTAACTGCACCTGCATTGGTCCACTAAACTCAACACTGTAGCCCCAAACCTCACAGGAAGTTTTAGGCATCTGCTATCTTTCTGGTCCAACCAAGAACTGGTATAAACACAGCTGCAAATCACTCAGCAGCCCTGTAGCCTCAGGCATCTTACAGTTCTCTGACAACTCAGTTTTGCTGCTAGCAAACTTGCCTTCATAAATCTGCTAGCTGGATGCACTCTTCATATACATTCTTTTGAAATATACCCAAGTCAAATCTCATAAAAATACAAACGTACTGTAACCTAAGTCAACAGCCAACATACCCAAGCATGTTTTGTATCATTCATTCTTTTTTTTTGAATGATTTCGAGCCAGGCATTGGACTAGCTGCCAGAGATAGAAAGATTCTGATCCCACTGCCTAGTTGAGGAGACACAAACTGGCAAAACAACGTGATAAAGAAATGCACATCAGGTACTATGGAAACAAAGAAAATACTTTTTGTGCATGTGTGTCTGTGTGTGCGTGCATACGTGCGTGCGTGCGTGTGTGTGTGTGTGTGTGTGTGTGTGTGTGTGTGTGTTGGAGAAATCGAGTGGAGGGTAACAAGCATCCCAGGTAAAATGCCATATGCAAAATTTGAGTTGGGAAAATGTGGCAATAAGGCGACTTAGGAACATCAAATATTTCAATATGACAGAAACAAAAGCACAATGTGGGTGGCAAGCTATAAAGACTGGAAAGAGAAAAGCTAAATTGGATTTGTATCCTAAAGGCTATAGGAGCCACTAATGGATTTTAAGTGAAAGAGGGAAATATTTAAAAAATCAGGATCCTCATCACTAGGTGGAACCAGCTGTCACTCACATGCCTTTTGTCTGTAGGGCAGTGAGAAAATGAAGTTAACTTTCTGATGTTTTGGAATGACTCAACCATGACATCATTTAATCAGGACAGGTGGGCTTAGAGACAGACACAAACACACGTGACATAGATTCCATAAAAGAATGTCAGTCTTATTTTTTCCTAGAAACAGGAAGAAAATGTAGAAGAAAAACTGACCTCTCAATGTCTTTATTCACAGTAAGTTAATATTTTGAATATTTACCAGGTGCTAAGCACTGTGCTAAATGTTTCATATATTGATTCATTTCATCAATACAATCCTATAATATAGTTATTATTGCTTTATAGATTAAGAAACTGAAACAGAGAGCTAGTAAGTGGCAGGGCCATACTCATCCAAGTATAACTTCTTAAGAAATATGTTTAGCACAGTACCGGGAATCACAATAAGCACTCAATAAATGCATAAACAGAACAGGTGAGCAAGGTTCAACTCTACTCTAGAACAAAGTACTACAGGAACTCTCAATGAACAGGGGAACACGACACAGTCCTAATGTAGGGCCTGGTAAAGAGATCCTTCTCACATTAGAACTGTCACAGATAAATATACCAGGTTTACATAAGTCTTCAGAAAGACTTCAAAAAGACTTGTATTTTAATTATTATCTCTCTGATGACACGCACTTTACTGGTACAGAAATCCATTCAGGGTAGAAGAATAGTAGAAGTCTAATTGCCACATTTTGATTCTGCTACTCAAGTGAGTGACCCTAGAGTCTGTTTCCTCATCTCTAATGTAAGGACATGGTTTGAGGTCCCTTTGAACCCTCATATCCTAGCTTTTGAACCACTCTACTGCGTAGATTTCAGGAACATGAAATCCTCAGACCATATCAGTTCATATTAATGCGAATATGCTTGATTCCAGTTTTGTCTACAATTTGCCTCAAATAAAGGTCAAACTTACAATAAAAGAAGCTCTAGCTATCATGGGTTGCCTCTAACAGAGGTATTAGATTTAGAATTCATAATAATTCCTTTTGTTATTACAAGAGAAATTTACAATGTAGTCATCTATTGTAACATAATCCAAATTTGAAGTTACTCTGATACCTGATGAAGTTTCCACTTAGGGGGTGAATAAAATAGGCCTGAATTCACACATTGGTCCAAAAAAAAAAAAAAGCAGACTTCTTAAGATTTGTTAGCAGAAGCATTGAGCTAAATTAACTTAATCACGCAAACCTTTACTAAGTACTGTGTGCCAGGCCTTCTGGTGGATATTAAGGATTAGACTAAGACATTGTCCTTTCGATGTCCTAATTATAGAAACTGAAATATGGCATACATAAGGCTTTGATTTTTAATATTAGAAAGGGACCAAACTTGGGCAGAAATCCCCAGAGGTAAATTTCAATTTTTAGAGTAGGACAATTACAGATCTAGGAAATTTTAGTTATTTCTATCCCAGAGTGAACCCAATCCTACATACACACAACTCACCAACTTTCTACTTACTCTCAGTGGCTGTCTTAAGTCAGGCAGGTGGACTTTTGCAATAAGAACGAGTTGAAACTTTACTGCAGATCCACTTGGGTACTTGGATTTATCAATTGATAGTCTGCAGGAAAAATCTTAATGATCAAAATTTAAAGGCATTCCACACCAGCAAAAACCATGGAAATAGATGAGAGCAGCATGTAGCTTTAAGAACTGAGCCTCACCATCCCAGTAGGTCTAATAAAAGATGATCATTTTATTGTCCAGAATCTTTCCATGAATGCCTATGATATCAAATCACACTCATCACACACGTGGCATGCACACAGTACCTGCCTTTGAAGAACAAAGATGCATATGGTGATCTGGACAGAGAATAAAGAAAAGAAAAGGAATCCCAGTGGCAATTCATGAAAGAATGCGCTAGCTAGCAAAAACCACTGAACACCTTTCAGAAAGATCCCTATAGTAGGTAAGAAGGTAAGAGCCAAGCCATGTAGTCAAGATGCGTCCTGGGGCATATCAGCCCTGATTTTGGTCCAAATCACTGAGACAATTTCTAAGATAACAAGAAAAGAAAATAAAGAAAATGAAACTAGAGACCTCGAGAGTTGGGGGGGGGGGGGGGACTTCTACCATCTTTGAAATGGGAATTTATAGGCATTACTTTAAAGAAATTCTCTTTTCAAAATTCCGTATAGATCTAGAGAAGTGATTTTTAACTTTTTTTGGATTTTTGGTTTCAAAATTCCTTTAAGCATCTGAAAAAAAGCCGATCAACATACATACAACACAAAATTTGGTAGACAATTATGTATATTCCTGAAGTTCATTGGCTTCTTCTCTAGTGAGAAGCCAGACTGTCCAAAGAGGACCAGTTTGGGGTCTATATCTGAAAATGATGTTAAATAATGTTAAGAGCTCTCCCTGTGTTGCCTGTGACTCAAGCTAGTTGGGACTAGGGCTTTCTGCTCTTCTTAGAGGAACTTCCCCTAAATCCAGCTTCCCATGGGACTCATCATTTTCCTCTACAACTTTCCACAGGCTCCACTGTCCCATGCTGCTGGACAGCTAGCTTTCCTAGTCAAGAGTTATAAACAGTTACTATCCAAACCCACACCACCTGCTACCCAAGTAGTCTATCTGCCCCCGAGCCAACAAAGTTATGTCCAAGATTATCCTATAAGCACAAAGCAGCAAGAGGACTACTGACTGAAAATGCATTGTGCCCAGAATCAGGGCCTGACCCCATCATGGCTCTGTGTGTTGGGTAGGTTGGGGTGAGCCGATTGAGGGACTCGTGTCCTCTTTGGTGACACTGTAAGATTGCCCTGTTAAACTCGTTTCTTAACCCATACCCATGACTGTGAAATTCATTTAAGTCCATCACAAAAGGACATGGAATTTGTCCATACCCATCTCCTAGGACAGGTGGTGATCAAGAAGGGACCCATTTTGCACAACCCCTTACTAGATATGTAACACCTCTGCTTTGCTGGTTATGATAAAACTTGTAATTCAAGAACTCTAAACCTAAAGTGCCAGACAGCCTTATACTTCCTGACAAACAAATCACAATCTCTTACCCTCTATTGTACTATGGAAAAGAACTGAGAAGAGTCAAATAAACCATCATCTCTTAGGTATAATCTCTCCCCAAAACAGACTGAAAGAAAAGTGCTTCAATTAATCAAAGAAATAAATAATTTAAACACAGTCAGCCTCTTAGTCTGATTATTTCTGTTCAAGAGAATTCAGTTCTAGAACAGCAGGTATAAAAATCAACCAAAAATGACAAACAACAGAAGTTTCAAAGAAAAACACAAAACATCAAAGCAAACTGAATCCTGCTTTAATTGAAGGTAGTGGAGTATAAAGTCCTACAGAAACATTATAGAGAATCTTCTGGAAAAGAAGGATCACAACAACCCCTCGGGAGAGGCTGATGAGAGTAATTCATAGCTCACCAAGGCCTTCCTGTGTCAAGTTCCCAGAGTACCCAGAAGATCTCTTTATCCTCAGTCCTGTTCCCAATCCTCTCCAATCCTGACTTTTATTTTCACATAAAGGGGGCTATAGTATCTGAAATTATTCTGGCCTCAAGAAATTTAAAGATTTAAATGAGTAGAACATTCAAAACTGAAATAACTTCAACAAGGAAGCCAGCTGACCTTAACAAATTACTTTGCTAGTGAATAAAAAAATGGACTGACTCATCCTGGACATAATTTCATTAAGGCTTCAAACCATCCAAGGAAGAGTAGCAGTTATACCATTTTATAATCCAAGTTTACAAAAAATTTACTATGAAAATCAAGAAATGTTTGTGCCCATAGCTTATTTCTAAAAGATCAGACCCACCCTCTCCCCCGGTAACCATGTGTCTCTTCTCTTCTTTGTTCCCTTCTCCTTGTCAAAAATACTAACTTCACTTCTTCAGGAGGAACGGACAATGCAAGAAGAAGAAATGCAAGAAGGAGCCTGAAGAAGAAAACGTAGAAAGGTCTAAAAGCAGGAAATAAACAAGGCTGGTAAGGAAGACAAATAAGAATTATTTGTTTCTAATTCATTTTAAACTCGACTTGCATTTACCAACCAGTCCTTTCCCCTGAGGTCATCTAGCTATTAGAGAGGAGAACCTAGTTGGAAAGTCTGTGAAGGGAAGGTAGTTGACAAACTACCCCTGTAGGTGACAATCAAGGAGAGAAGAGGTAAAAGTTTGATGGTTAATGAACAGGCGCCTGTCTAGCCAGCCCCTCTTCTTCCCCTGGCTTGGATCAACCAATGTAGATGCGATGGAAATCGTTGGCACCAAAAGCAGCATTACACTTGGGACACTTGCGCTGGCGGGTGTCATAGCGTGTCTTCACACACTCAAAGCAGAAAACATGAAAACACTTTGTAAGTACAGCATCCTTTTTACGCATGTTGCAACACGGACACGTCAGGCGTGCCTAAAAAAAAAAAGAAAGTCAGAGTCTGAGCAACCATACAGATTTACGATCCAAATGGCTCTCATACATAACAAACAAGAAAATCCACTAAGCACTAAGACAAGAGTACCATTTTTCCTCCCCAAATTAAGCCATTCTCTGGTTACCTTCTTGTAAAGAAATTCAGTATTTATTCTCCCATTCTATTAGTAGGCCACTTCAGGCCTTGACAAAATAACACAAAGCAAACACAAAGGCAGTTTTTCTAACCTTGTAATCCTTAATTTCCTCCATCAGAATCTCATCACATTTGGGTACATTGTCTGGTTTCTTTGTGGTCTCCAGCTTCCTTCGAAGTCTAGAGATGTCCTCCTGTGATAGGACAACATACCCATTAGACTACACTCCCCCAGACCTGCCATTTTTGAGACAAATAATTGCTCCAACTTGAACATTCTGTCGTGGAAAAACAGAATTTTCTATCCTTTCGTGTATAATTATCTTCTAGGAATGTAAAGAATTGCAAATGGCAAGGTATTTTCTTTTGTTTCAGAACAGGCAACCATAATCATAACAACATACTAGAGGTGCACTGTCAATTCAGTTCTGTGAAAATACAGTCTAAGAGTTTAGAGGAACTAAATTAAAAAAAAAAGATAAAAAATTTGCTGAACCACTTTATTTTAAGGTAATTAGTTTTAAACTGGAGATAGATTAGATTAAAGTAATTTACAAGATAAGAACAGAAAACTATGAGAAACAGTTGGTATGATGAAAACTGAAACTTTAAAGCCTTCTAATTGTAGGTATGCTGCTATTTCATCACTGATTTATTCATTTAATAAGTATTTATTTCATGCCCACGAGGTTTTGGGCACCATCATAGACTTTAGAGATATGGCAGTGAAGAAAATAGACCCGGCCTCTTCACTCAAGGAACTTCAGTCAAGAAGGAAATGACATACATTAGACTAATGACTCCTTCATAAGAGGGTCATTTCAGAACTCAGAAAACTAGTGAAATGTAATAAAAAAAAAACTGCTCTTACCTGGGCTCGTTTGAAATTGAACATGTCCTTTTCTTTGGTGACACTATTCTCCACGATCTCATCCTGAAAATCATGCAGCTTCTTCTGAGCCAACTCCAACTGTGCTTTGAGGTCATCTGCAAGCTGGGCTGCCTCCATTGCCTATGTGGGATGTATGAATAATGTTCCCTTATCACTCCTTATTTCCAGTGAGGCAAGGTGTTAACCCAAGGCCAAGGAATAAGGTGAGCCTATGATTTCATCAGTGTCATACTTATTTGTTCCTCAGAGACTAATCATCACTTCAGATGACAGAGTAATCAATCAATCATACCTTGCGTTTATTCATCTCTAAGGCTTGGGTCCTAAGACCCAGCTCCTTCTCCCCTGTGCCAATGTTGCTCTGTAACAGATGCTCCTTCTCCTCCAGTTTCCTTACTACCTGTAATTGGGCATCAACCTTTAAAGAAGAAAATCAGATTTTAACACAAACAGGAAGGGAAAACAACAAACTGACTAGGTTCTGTTCAACCCCAGGCCCACAAAAGAGAATCTGTTAGAAATCTCAAACTATTACTTATCTTACCCGTGAAACCTTCAAAATACATGCAAGATTACAATAATTTAAAAAATAAGTCTGGGAAACCACTGAAAAGTTTCTTTTCCAAATTGCCAAGAACAGAGGAAACTACATTTGCAGATATTTATCTTTTCTGGCCACTCTAATCCTCAAAACCTGACAACTTATACATGTAAACTATAGCTCAAACAAAATCTTTCAGAATAGCTAGATGTTCTAATGTAGTCTTTTTCCTAAAATCTATTCACATAGTAGAATCAAACAATATTAAGGGATAAAATGTAAAATCACACACCCTCAAACTCATCCCAAACTCTAGAGGTAATTAGGTAACCATAATTTCTCATGCAACCTTTGAGAAATTTTTGAAATAAACAGCACATGCACACGAAGAATTTGTTTTTAACAAAAAAAAGATAATAAAACAAATCACTTAATGATATATTTTAGACATTTTTCCATGTCAGCAGATCCACGTTTAACAGCTACCTTGTACTACTTCATAGAGATGTATAATTTATCAATACCCTAAATGATGTACATTTAGTTTTATTTTTTTCCTATTATAAAAGAATGCTACAATAATCATTCTTTTATGTGTATTTTTATGTGCAAAGTACCCTACTTCAACAGAATTACGGAAAGCTCTATTCATTTAATTACCTGAGTCTTCAGAGTCAAAACCTGGTCAGCCAGCTCTTCCTTCTCTTCTTTAAGTAACTTATGGATCTGGTTAGACTTGATACGCTCTGACATGAGCTTGAAATTTGCATCATCCTTCTCCCGCAACTGCTGCATCAAACGGATATTTTGCTCCTGCATGTCTTCAAAGGCCTGGCCTGTGACATCCATCTCAGAGAGGAGAGCTTCTTCTTCCTAAAATAAAGAGGAAAAACCTTCATTTTAAAAGAATCTTCTAATTCCAAAAAAAAATGAGCACAGGAAACTAACCTTCCCACTGCTCATTCAGAAATATATTAACTTAGTGACAAAGAGAGACTAAGTTTTAAGCTTAGTTTTACCACTATTCTTAGGTTAGCCCTAGGAATATAGAAAAAGCCCTATTATCTGAAGCCACTGGTAGTGATTATTGGTCTGATGCTATTAGTTGATCTGTACTCAAAGTCAGTTTAAACAGACAAAAAGTTATACATATTGTAGTCTAGCACACTGATCAAGTAGGATTTAAGAGAACTCCTAACATAAAACTCCATATTTTCTCATACTTTTCCAAAATTACAATACCGAATTTAATCTACAAACTTTCCAACAGTATAACAATCTGATAGCTCAATAACCATATCTAAAATAGTTTTTTAAATATTTTTTTTCATTCACTGATAAAGCAAGAAGACAAAAGAATCAGTAGGCATAAAAATAACTGAAAAAATATGGTCAAAACATTTGACCAGATAGACATATTAGAGTATTGCACCAATAGCTACATATTATACTTTAAAAAGTCATGCAGAATATTTACAAAAACTACATTGTAAAGAAAGTCTTAACAATTTTAAAAGAACTTAAATCACATAGAATATGTTCTCTAACACAGTGTATTTATACTAGAAATCAATAACAAAAAGATAAAAATCCCATGTTTAGAATCAATATGCATCTAAGAAACTAACCCATAAGTCTAAGAAGACATGACAATGGAAATTAAAAGACATTTTTACCTACATAACAGAGAAAATGCTACAACTCAGTTTTAACCTACACATGTGTTATTAGAGATGAGCATCTTTGGATATGTTTATAAGTCATCTGTACTCATTTCTGTGAACTATCCACATCTTTTGCCTATTCTTTTATCAGGTTGTTGGGCTTTCTTCCCTATCATTTTCCAGAAGTTTTTTACTTATTAGAAAGATTAGCTCTTTTGCGGTAAGAGTTAGAAATAGTTTTTTCCTATTTGTCATTTATCTTTTGGCTTTGCTAACAGTGGTTATTGCCATGTAGAAGTTTTGTGGTTTTTTTCATTAAGTCTAAGTTACCAATCTTTTCTTTCATGTTTTTAGACTTTTGTTAATAGATAGGCATTATCCACTCTAAATCTATAACTACATTTACTTGTTTCTTTCTAGTTTTTTATTGGTTTAATTTCTTCAATATTATACCTATAACTCATTTGGAAATCATCCTAGTATACAATATTCAAGTATATATCCAACTTTTTCCCAATATCATTTTATTCTTGCCCTACCACATTTAATAGTTTTCCTTTTCCCCATTGATTTAAAACTATATCTTTATCACATATTAAATTCACATGTGTATTTTGGTCTATTTCTAACTTTCTGTTCAGTCCTAACCTGTTAGTTCCAAGCTATTTTAGCTATTCAAACTTTATGTTTTAATATCTGATAGAGAGAGAACTGCCACCCCTCAACCTCACTGCTCTTTTTTAGTTTTCCTGGCCATTCTTGTTTACTTGTCCATATGTACTATAAAATCAGCGTGTCTAGTACTAAAATAAAAACAAAATTAATATTTTTACTGGGATCACATTAAGTTTATACATTAACTTAGGAAGAATTAACATTTTAAATAATGAATTTTCCTGTGTAAGAACATATATGTCTTTCTACTTATACTAGAAACTACAGTACCACAAGTTCCTACTTATTAAAAAAAAAAAAGCAAGAGATAAAAGTGGCAATCAACAGATTTAAGAAAAGCCAAAACCTCAATGTTTATAAAAGAAAATGTGTAAGGTTTTAATATAGTTCTTTTTAAGGTACTTAATGATCACGTCACCATTAAAACTACTTCATTTCTTTGTCATTTTGCTATTTCTCAGAAATGGTGAAGGTGTTCCTCACAGTAAATATATACGGTTTTTCCAATCATTTTCAGTATCTTTATTATTAAATATCAATAAAATTCACTGGGACTTAAAGAAGACATGCTCATTAGGAGAAGGGGAAGAGTCTCTGTAGTTCTATGACTCACAAACAACCACAATTAACATACTGGTTATTTACTTACAACATTTAAGGTGCACGTCTTTCTTGGTTTCATATGTCTATAATCATAATGTATATAAAATTTTATATCTTTTTTCATTTTATATTCATTTTACCCCAATTCCAGATCAGCAAAGGACAGATCTCTCAATAAACAATGTCTAAACAATATGCTATCCAACTAAAAATAAAAGTAAATTTCCTGTCTCACAAATACATAAAACAAAATAACTAAAGGATCAAAGACTTAAATGTAAAAACAAACAAACATAGATAAAGGAGAAAATATTTTTTAGAGGGACTGGAATAAAAGAGCAAATTGTACTGTCGATAACTTACCTGTCAAGTAACATTTACATAAAAAGCTAATTTAAAAAGTGTGCCCACCTGCTTGGCCATGGCCAGCTTCTTCTGCAGATATTCTATCTGCTCTTCTACTGCCCGGATCTTCCTCAAAGCATCCTCGTCAGCCATTTTCTTGTTTTCTTTTTTCTCCTTATCTTCTAGATCCTTGAGTCTTTGCCTTAGATCTTCCAACTATAGGAGGAAAGGAATCACATGAAAACAAAGACAAAGGTATAATAAAATTTCAAAAATCAATCAATACTATGCACAACTGGAGGGCCCATAACATCAAAAGAACCTTTACAGAATTATGAAAGCAGATAGATGATACACTCATATAACACATCACAACACTGTTTTACCATCACTCCATTCCAACATTACATGCTTCTATAAGTGACATTTTTGAGGAGTGTACATGTACCTTTCACTAAAATAGTTCTCACCCTTTTTTCCTAGGCCTCTGAATATTAACATTCTTCCCAAAAGTAATCAGAAAAAGAATCATTAGAGCACTGATTTATATGGGGAAATGAAGACTAAAAAATTTGAAAAGACTACTGCCATTTCCAGTAATACTGATCTACACAGTGGAGAATCTGTAACTCTCTATTTTAGATGGTCTTTGAAAGGGAAGAAAATCTTGCTGAGTTTTAAACACTAACTTTAAAGAAATTACCCTTCATAAGTGTAAAGGAAAATCCCACAAATGAAGATTTTAACCCAAATGACAGGTAATGGCAGGCTAGATTACCTCTGCCTTGGACTTCTTCTCAGCTGCCATTAGCTGAACTTTGTCCCTCTGTTCCTTTGGGGCAGAGCGGTACATATCTAGCAGTAATTTCATCTCCTTTTGGCTCTCCTGTGCCTTTCTATGACAAGGGTGGCAGACAAAGGAGAATGACATAATGGGAAGAGAAAGGGCGTCAGAGCAAGGGAATTTCAAATTGAGCAAAATATTTTATAACAGTTCTATTTTACATTTTATATCCCACAGTTAAAAGATAAAACTATCAAGACTATCAAGAGACTATCAGATTATCAGACTATCAAGAGACTCTAGAAAGAATGAAAAAGTAAGCTGTATAAAGGAATCATTTCTCCCTTTAAATCAAGTTCCCTAACACAGAGTTAAAAAAAAAAATAAAACATTTGTGGCTCTCATTAAATAAGCAAATTTCTGAGATTCAGTAAGTCTGGGATGGGGTCCAAGAATGTATTTTAAATAAGTCACCTAGATAACTCTAACACTATACTTAAAAAATATTTGCCTTAAAGATATCAAGAAAAAAGGAGAAAATTGAAAGTTACAAGTATACTGCTAATCCTAGATTTGATAGTTAAGTAATTAACCACCTGTTAAAGACTAAAATTTCATCTCTTACCAAATTATCAAACCTCTTAAGTGTACTTTTATATATCAAAGAAATCCAAACATTTTGAGCGTTCTGGTCCCTCAAATCCCAACATCACTAAGGCTCAATGTTAATAACCAATAGATAACCAAGGGAGCAAGAAGTAATGAATTCTAACAGAGAAGATACTGTTTTTGCAGGAAGGGGCCAGGTGTGAGGTTATGACCTGGTTTTATTGACTTGAAGGTCTGTCTTAATGTTTTAATGCTTGTAGGAGTAAACCTCCTAAGAAATCTCTTGAAAAGATCTGATATATACACACACTAGTTAACTGCCAGGCAAACAGACCAAAATTGTTCCAATTACAGTGCTACATACTTTAACCTTCTATAATTTAAATTACAGAAAATGCCAGCAATCTGCCAGTAGTTAATTTCAATAATTCTTATATTACTTCGATCATGACACTGCTTCCCTTAATTTGGAATCATGAAAAATAAGGCCATAACCACAGGGTTTACTGAGACCAGACCACTGAAATGGAGTACATGACAGCCAAGCAGGCCATTCTGGCTGTACACCCATTCAAAAATTGAGACCGCAACAACTCTGCCTTCAGTTACACTCAAAATAATACAACTGTCAGATAAGTCGTGCCATTAACAAAACGTTTCATGCATGATGTCCTATCCTTAGCTTTTTCTTCCCCCTCTTTATTTCCCCCTACACCTCAGACCTATGAACATTGCCGTCTCCCCTTAAGAACTGGATCTGAAGGTGGGGCATCTCCTCCCAAACGCTTGCGGCCCACACCCAGGGCCCGGTCCATGGCTCCATTAGAGTGAACCCAGGATCTTCTACATGTAAAGCAGACGTGCTAACCACTACACTATGGAGACATAGCTAACCTTAGCTTTTTGAGTCAGTAAATTACTCTAAAACATTGCTCTTACTTGAGTTCAATCTTCAATTGTTTGATAATTTCTGCTTCCTTTTTCCTTCCATCATCATGCTTCCCTTTCTCTTTATCCTTAGCAGAATCTCTCTCTTTTTCTGACTCTTTTAGTTTTTGCTTCTCTCGTTCTCTCTCCTTTTCCTTCTCTCGCTCTCTTTCTCGCTCTTTCTCTTTCTCCCTCCTTTCTCGTTCTCGCTCTTCCTCATCCCGTTTGGACTTCATTTCGTTGGATTCCTCCTGAGGTGCCTTCGGTGCAGAGGACTGAGCAGGCAAGTCCTCGAGATCTTGTTTCACCTCTGCAGGCTCATCCTTAGCATCCTCAGTGCTGGACTGAGACTGCAGGAGAGCACTGCCACTGCGCAGACGTGTCTGGGAGGACAAGGGAAGGAAAGAAGCACATCACTTATGGCAACCACACTGCTTTCCTCAATTAAAAAACAGCTTTACAAACTGAATAGCAAATACTACTTATTCTACTCCTCCTAGTTACCTTGTTCAGGTCAGACTGGGCTTCTCGCAACTTCCGCTTATACCTTAGGACCTCCCCTTTCAGCTGGTGATTGTGATTCTGGAGGCTACTGATGAGGTGGCGCATCTCCCGGTTTATGGGGCCTTAAATACAGCAACAGCAATGTTATGAAGAACTGTGATAAGGGCAAAGGCACAAAGGGAAAAAGTGCAGAACATATCAGAGACCTCTGAGAAACAGGGAGAATTACCTAAAGAATGAGTCTTCAGAAGAGGAAAACGAAACTGACCAATTTAAGTTTAAAAAACGAGCATTTAGGCTGTGAACCAAAATGACTTACAGGATTTGACTTAAGTTTCTTCAGGACTTCTGAGCTCAAATTAGAACTAACATATCCTGGTGACTACGCTGTCTTTCAAAGAAGCCATTTGTAGCAAACAAACTGCAGGGAGGAGTGAGAATAATTATACCTGCTTGTTCATTGGCGGCAAGGGTCTGTTCAAATTCTATCCTTAGCATTTCATATTCCTTGCGGACCTGGGCCAGTGTATCTTCTAGCTGGATCACTTCAGTCCTCAGCTTCTTATGAAGACTAACCTCATCTCGCTGCACAAAGAAAAAGGATCAAATCAAAAATTCTTATAGAAATGTCGAAATATCATCATACTCTGCTTCCTATATTTGATCTTTCAAGTACATAAGAAGAAAAAAAGAAAATACCAAGAGAGATTACTCAGAAAAGTTCCAATTCATTAAAACTTATTGTGCACCAGACACCTACAAAATACTGATTTGAGAAATCAGCAGGATACTACAGAAATAAAAGAAATGGCTTTTAACTCTGCAAATTTTATAATTTAGTTGGAGGACTAAAAAATTTTAAAAAGCATATAAGCATATATAAAGTACGACTACTAAATCCATTTCTCAGACATATAAAAGACCAACTACTATAAACATTATCTTAAAAACTACTGACAATACAGAAGTGAACGCATGAATGTAAGTTTCTGCCTTTTAAAAAAATTATTTACATATGCAGTAGACACTACTATAGCTTGTAAGCATGGCTTCTACCCACTATTCTGCCCCACACAGATAAGGTTCCAGCCATACTAACCTATTTTTATATCTGTTGTTCTCACTGCTAGGAATGCCCTTCTCCTATTTCTATGTATCTGTAAACTTGCGTTTATCATTAAGAATCATATTTCACTTTGACAAGTGGAACCAGGAAGGTTCTACAGTCAAATTAAGATGCTCATCTCCTTAATCACTGCATCTCTGGAACATGCCCCTACTGCACCATACTGCATTCTAATGGATCCTAAGTCTCTCCACTAGCCCATTTGATCCTGGATGGCAGGGTGCCCATCATCTAACAGAGTAAAGACCTACAGCCATCATATAAATGTTTGCTGAATTAACAGGAGATTAACTGCACATGAGAGAATAAAATTATAAAATTTAAGAGGCAGGAAAACATATATAGAAGATAAAGCTAGGCTGTTACCTCAATGAGCTCGACCTGACGCTGGTGGGTCCCCCTGGTGCCATGGAGCAGGGTCCGAGCCTCATCCAAATGTGCTTTCAACTGTAAGCTCTCATTGTAGAGGACGGAGAACTGTGACTGCATGCAGCGGTATTCCGGGGTCTCCTTAACCACTTCCTCCACTGCACTCCGCAACTCCACCTAAGGAGGGCCCAAAGAAAACAAAAGCCGAAAGTAGACTCTCACATCTGTGCCTACATGTGACAGCAAATAAAATTTTAAATTCACTGATGTCCTACACACTAGAGATAAACTTTATGAATAATGAAGTGTATCTACCCATTCCTCTAGTTAAAATGTAAAAATCTACCCCAAATTAAATTAGACCATCCGAGAGGTAGTGCCTGAAACCTGTATTCTTCCATCTAAGACTTGTTTTAATTGATAGATGTTTTATATGATATGTCAACCTAGATTCAAGGACACTAGAAGAGCCCAATGAAATCTGTCAGATCTCGAGACAGAGACAAGTGCTAGAAAATTTGTCAGGATACTTATTTTAAGAATATAGCTGAGGACCCCACTCACTCTCTTGTTCTCTTTATCCATATATTTATCTAGAAATAAATCAAATTACAAAAGACAGTTGGCTATGATGGAAAGAGAGGGGGAAGACTTTCAGAATCCACTTTCTTCCCCCCAAAAACCTGGGGACAGAAAATTCTAATGACAGGTTTGAAAACTAACAGAATCACTGACCATGTTTCTTTCTCCATTTTGGCAGCTAAAAACTGCAGAGCCAAATTCTGTAGCCCACATTTGGCAATTACTGACAGGTGAGTGGCCTACCCTGCTACTGTGTGCACATGTGCCTTACATGTATCTTATGCAAAAGCCCCATTTTTATAACCATTCTGGATCCTTACCCTAGTTTACCCTACACCTTATTTTTCTTAACAATTCCTAAGTTACAGCACCCTGATTCAGTCTTTATACCTTTGTAGGTTGCTTTATATATTTTCAGAACAAGGGAGGATACAAATATATTATGAATAAATAAATGGATGTACTAACAAAACTCACATTTTTCTTTTCCCTCATAAATTATGAAGGTTCACAAGTATGTACATGAGTTGGTCAGCATAATGTTTCATTTTACCCGCCCTCAGAGACGTGTCTCCTACCTTCAGCTTTTCATTCTGTGTAGTGACCTCATCAAAGTCTTGCCGTAGTTTCTCCAGCTCACAATGACGGTTCTGAGCCAACTCTTTATTCTCCTCAAGCTCTGCATTCATTTCTTCAAACTGGAGAGAAGCAGAAAAGTAGCCAAATGAGAATAAAGAACAAAAAGTTTTGTCTTTCCTATTCCTAAGTTTCCATCGTCTCTGATCCACACCTCTATCAAAACACCACTCGCCATCTGTGAACACAATCCTAAGTACCCAGCCTAACACCTGATACTGGGTCAAAGTATGTGTCCTGAGAGTCACTAATTTTACCTTCCGGGCATTGATAGTGATTGTGCCGCCATAGAGACTGCTCCCCGCTCCATATACCTTATAACCTTTTGAATTCACCTACAGAGAAGACAAAGATTCTTTAATGAGAGACCTTAATTTAAGATTTCAGTATGATAACCAATATACCTTCAAAGGAGTCCATTTGTCTCAAGTACCACTACCCAAGTCCATCTTTTCTCAGTAGACTCCTCAAAATGATTCTAGTTTCCAAGCTATGAATAAAACAGCACTTGCCCGTTCTAGAACTTCTGCTAAGTGTCGGTTGAGTCTCTGTTCCCTCTTCCGAATTTTGTCAATATCCCACTGCAGGTCATCAATCATGGACTCTAGGACAGACACTCGTGACTCAGCTGTCTCCACTTTACTCTGCAACTTGGAGAACTACAGCATAGATAGGCATTCAGAAAAATATATCAAAAAAAAAAAAAGACGAAGTTAGAAAAAAAAATTGCCTTTTATAAATACCTTCTTCTCAATACAAGAATATAAAAATAAAATTACAGGTTCATTTAACAATTAACTGACTTAGAATTTAACAATTTAAGTCAGTTACAATCATGAAAACCACAGAAGTCTATAAGAACTCTTATGCAAGGCAAAGGCCACTTAAGATTCAATAATTTATCTACCTCTAAGAAGCACCATTTCCCTAGATAGAACAAAACCCATCAGAAAATGTGTATTTTTTAAGAGACAAAAGATAACATCCTTGATTTTACCAGACAAGTATTTTAGGAGACAAAAATTTAAGTATATACTCAGAAAAAACAGCCATCTGTACCCCCAACTTTCTCTTCCATTTCCACAAATAATAATCCAAAGAGAACAAAAAAAAAACTTCCATTGTCTTTTTAAAACTGACCCCAGGACAATTTAAAATCAGATGCTACAAAAATTAAAAAAAAAAAAACCTTTGTTGTTCTGCTTATTTTGGAGCCACGTACTAGCTAATGCTATTTAATACTTTAGTCACAAAGTTGTTAATATTCACATTAATCTGTACACATACTTTGTGTTGGTTTTAAAATATGGCTCCAAAATTCTCTGACAGTTCTCCCATCAATAGGTGGGGTCGCTGTCTCCTTTTCTTGAATCTTGGTCAACTTTAGCGATTCAGTGGAAAAGATGCTACATAACATTGAGGCTATGTCTCAAATCAGGCATTGAAGGCTCTACTTGATGTCCTCGGGACACTCAATCTCTGAAAGAAGACAGCTGCTATGTAAGAAGCCTAATTACCCCAAAACTGCCATGTTGGAGAGGCAATATGCAGGTGTTTCAGTGAATAGCTAACGTGAACTCCCAGCTGACAGGCAGCATCAACAGCCAGCCATAAGTGCCATCTTGGATGCCAGGTCATCTGAACAAAACAATGTATCTCTCCAGGTTAGTAATGCTAAGTGAGATTTGAGAAAGACCTGCAAGATGAAAATTTTCCTCATATGGTAGCATCTAGTTTATGTCTTAAAACATGATAAAAGTTACTCAATTTTTTTACTACACTCCAATTTATTTATAAACACTGCTATACTCTAACTCCTTTGAAGCTTGATGAGAATCCACATGTATTAATAAACTTCCGAGATGATTCTCATGCAACTGGCCCAGCAAGGGCCTTGGCCCTGGAGTTTAGGAAACAAAGGCATAACGAGAAACACAGGCTTTGAAGTTAAATAGACCTACCTCCAAATCATAGTTCAATCACTTTCTGGCTGTGTGCCCTCAGACTAGTCACCAACTTCTTTGAGTTTGTTTCCTTACCAATAAGATGGGAGTCATTTGACCATTAGACAATATTCATAAAATGTCTAAGTGCTAGGCACTAATGGTAACTATTACCTTACTGTAAGCCTAAGAGTTGGGTGGCCATAATAAAGGAGGTCAAATTTCAGCAGAATATACTTTGAACTAAACCAAAATGAGAGTGTCAGAAGAGTCTTATAAGGCCTATCATCACTTTTTCTCATTCATTTTATATAAACAAAACAAATCCCCAAATCTTGACATGGTTTGGTCATGGCATTATTTGTGCCCAAGTTTGGACTGAAAGCCCACATTCCTCAAGTTCCTTGGCCATCATCAAAGCAGTAGTTCCTACTGTCCTATTCTCAGGTGAATTCTACCAACCATTCCTCAGTAACATTGCAAATGGTCTTTTATACTGGGGGTAATTCATGATTTAGGGGTTTGGTGCATTTTTTGCTTGTTTGTTTGTTTTGCAAAACCCTGTATGATGCGATTTCTTCCTAAAGACTAAGATTCTAAAATGTCTGTTTAAACAGAGGCAAAGTCAAGGAGAAATATCCAGTGATTTTCTTTTTTTAATCTTTCCTAGATTTTCATTTCTCAGAGCTGGTTGCTTTTACCTGTCCTGCATGCTCTTCAATATAAAAAATAGGTTTTTTAGAGTAAGTTCTTTCTGGTCAAGTACCTCCTGAGACATGGTGTGATGCTTCTCCTGAAGGAGGTCTGTCAATTCCTGTAGCCTCATATTCTCTTGTGCAAGGAAGGAATTCAGCTCCTGCACTGCTTCTTCTACTATTAGATTATCTGAGGGAGAAGAACTATGCTTTAGTTTAGCAATGGCAGTGTCAAACGTTAAAACTGTCTATCCCACCAAAGCACTAACATGCAATCTCATTTTATTTTCCTGTAAATAACAAGAAGTAGGCTGCTTTTTTATTATCTTCACATGTCAGATTAATTACCAAAAGGTTAGATGAGTTGCTTAAGGAAATGATCCAACCTTGTGCTCTGCCAGGGTAGACACAAAGCCAAAATCATCTAACTCCCATCCCTTTCTATAAAGTCAAAATGCCTTGAAAAATGAAATGGGAGGTTCTGTAACTTTATTCTGATAAGGCAAATCATCCAAAAAACTGCATTTTAGAATTACAGACAAGCTAGAGGTAACTCTAATCTATCACACTTAACAACAATAGATTTCATAAGGCTATTATAAACTCCTACTATCTACTAATAGCAACATGAAGCATCTGTCTAGAGAGAGAGAGAAGAGGGGCAAGGAGTAGAAATTTCCTGTTCAAATGAGCACCTATAAAATCATAAAAAGTAAAGAGATCAGAGTTACTTATGATATTCTGGAATACTATGCTAGGGGTGCTCCTGAAGCTCAAAGACCAAAATTACAGTATTATTTACAAATAAAGTGGGTAAAACTATATAACTAATTTCACCAAGTTAACATGTTTTAATTTAAAATTAAAAGTTACAAATACCATAGCTCAAACCTAAATGTCAATAAATGAAACCAGACACTCTCAGGATATATACTACCCTGTAGAGGCAGAGTATCAAGAAGAAAAACTGTGCCCTCTCATACCAGCCCTTGGCAGCACTCTTAGAAATGCAATACAGAAGAGCTTGGTCATGTGGTGATTTTTGTGGTTTTCTACCAGGAGTGCCCATCGGAATCACTTGTGGAACTTTTAAAATTAGACACTTCCCTAGAACCCATCTTATACCTGCTAAATAAGAATCTCCATAGACAGGGCCAAAAAAGAGTTTGCTCAGAAAACTCTCAAAGTGATTTATAACCCAAGAGGGACTTTCAGTCCTCTTAATAAATTAAAATATTGAGATAACAGAACACAATAAGAGCTCAATCAATATTTAGTGAATTAATAAACAAGGTGATAAATGCAATTCTTTTGAATCAAGGACCACATAAACATGGGGAAAAAATAAATTGCCAAAAAGTTATAGTTGATGCTACAATTCATACTTTATATATATATCTTTCTCTCTTAGAAAGTTGAGCTTATCAGTGGCAATTGCCTTTTATGTTGATAGTTCAACAATTTGTAACTCATCTTTTTATTTTTTAACTTAAACCCTACCTTAAATGTATGCCATCAAAAGAATAATTTTAAAGTACTGTTTAATATATAACTCATTTTAGTTCCTTTTTAAATATAGCAATGATTTTACTTGACATTCATTTATAAAATCAAGTTTAACATTTTCAGAGCCTCTGCATATGGCATATTATTTAGGTATAATATGCACATGGTATATTCCATAATGCGGATGGTATATCCATGTGACATACTGGTAGGATTTAACAATACCATCTAAGTGTTTAAGTACAGCCAAAGGAGAAAGAAATAACACACAGCTCTGTTTACATTAGGTCAGAGAGGATTTGTAGCCATTCGTTCACCATCCATTAAGCACCCACTAAATACTAGACACAGAGCTAGACACTGAGCAAACAAAAAAGAGAGATCCAAGGCACTGCACCAAGAGGTAATGAGTTCAGCTTGGAATACATAAGTAGATGCAATATGTGAATAGAAAAGTCTGGGAGAACACGAACCACATTATTTATAATGGTTATCTTTGGAAACAGATGAGAGGACTTTTAGAATCCACTTTTATGTATTTCCGATTTATATATTTTAAAACAACTATCTTTTATCCAAGTCTTTTAAACACTTCTTTTAATTTTGTCAATAATTTAATAGTAACATATTTCAAATACTTTTATTTCAAATAGACACTTTTCCATATTTATAGTTTATCTTTTTAAACACAAAGATCATCTAATTCTAAAACCTGAGCTAACTCTTTTTGAAAATATTAGAGATAACAAAAATAAAAAACAAAAATATATCAAATCTGTCTCTTTAAAGTAAAAAATCAATATCTAAGAAAAAAACTTTTTAACATAATTACCAATATGTGAAATATTTATTATCACTAATAAATCAATGGCCAATACCACACAAGAATCCAGAAACAGAGCTATCTCTTAAATAATAAAATTAATTCTGCTACTTAAAAAAGTGTCTAATTAAGTATCAGAATAGGGCTGATAAAATCTTTCCTCAACTTCTTATGGGACTGTCATATGGCTCAAAATATGAAGCACTCATAACATGCCATAGTAATGACATTACTGGTAATGTTGGAGGTTAGGATTTCAAGAAATGTAATTAAAAATAAATTCAGAAGCTTGCAAAATACCAAGCAGCATGCAAAGGTGAGTTCTTATTCCACCCCCTTGTGCTCCCCATCTCCTGGTTCTTGCCTTACCTCCACTATTTAGCTTCCGGGATAAGAGCTCCACTTTTTCTTGCAATTTATCGTAAACAGTCACAATCTGGGACACAGCTCGGCGGGAAGACTCCACACGCTCCTGCAGCTGAGATTCTATCTCTTCACTGGAACTACTGGCCAACGTAGCAAGGAAAGAGAAAGCTGCCTCTTGACCTTCCCCTGAGGACACAGGGGGAAAAGAGAAGCCCCTCAAATTATTCAGCTGGAAATATCAAAAAAAAAAAAAAAAAAGCATGCACTGGTAAATTCACCAAAAAGTCACCTCTCTCTCGGTCATCTTTTCGTTCCTGATTGCTATCAGAGTCTGGCTCTGGTTCAGGTACAACAAGGGCTTTTCTTTCCGTGAGGAGGTCTCCCAAACCCTGCTCCAGATCGTAACGTTTAAGGATGATACGGATGTTTTCATCAAACTAGAAAAAATCAGGCACAGTTATGAAAAAACAAAAAAATACAACTTTGGAAATAGAGAATGCTAAGGAGAACTAGAATACTCAAATAAAAATAAGCAAACAGTTAGCTACCTGACTCCAGTACCGGTTGACAATCAATAATGAGGCATCATCGGTGGCCTGTCTTCGTTCCAGTTTTTCAATGTGCTCACGGAGTTCATCCTCAATGGCCTGCCGCTGATCCACCATTTCTGCCAACTTCCGATTTTTGGTTTGCAGTGTTCTAATGTCCAACTCCTCCTGCCCCAGAAAACCAATCTTATTAGTTTCCACAACAAAATTAGACAAATCAACTATTAAACTCAACAAGGCATTATTGCTGAGTTATTTCCTATGAATAAAGCTACTTATTTTTTAAAAACTATAATAATTAAATAAGTAGAAACAGGAGAAATAAAGAAAAGGGTCTGTGATGATGGGAGGAAAGAACGATACACAAATATACCAGAACTTTGACTTCACTCATCTCCCTGTTCTATTAACATGTACACACACAAAGTTCTGCTACTGTGAAGCTCCCCCACCCAGCCAGATCACCCTCTACCCCAATCAATGCTGTCATCTACTTCCTAAGTACTGCCCTTTGTTCATTCATGACTGGTACCTGGGTCCTTCTCTACCCCAGTTCCTGCCAATATATCCAGTGACCTTGATATACACATGGACATGTACACATGTGGACAAACCACATCCTCCAGCATCTAGACTATATTTTGAACTCCTTAACTCCAATGATGACCTCCACTGTGCTTCAGGCACACATTTCAAAAGCCACATCTTGGACTTTGAGCCACATGTGAAACCTTAAAATTCCAACCTCCATTCCCTGAATAAAACCATATCTTTCCAGGTATCTCATGCCTTAATCCCAATATGCAGCCCTCATCTAGATCTCCAAAATTTTGAATTCTCTCTTTTCTCTCTGGCAGCCCCTTCTGTCTCCACTATCTTCCATACTTTGACTATACCCTATGGTATATTCCTTCAAATTCCTGCCCATCAGGCTCCTCAATTCTCTGTCCTTAAAAATTTTATTCCACCTCTGCAAACAAACCCCAATCTGAATTAATCCACATATCTGACTATTCAATTATTATACCTAATATGATGAGTCTTCTAGATAGGGTAATTAAAGCAGGGAGGCTGCTGCCTTTACAAAATAAATTCCTTACCTGAACAGATCTTAGGATTTGTCAGGAAATGTTTCTTTTTTTAACAAATGAGTTATCTCCTATTTTCCATCAAAACAATATCCAACTACCAAGCCCTGCCTCCTCTCAAATCACACTAAACAGATGACTATGCTTCCCATTTTAAAGAGAAAACAGAAGGCATCAGATGGAAAGCTCTTCAGTTTCCCATCTCCTTGACCCCTTCAAACTTACCAACCTATACACACATTCTTAAAACCTCAACTTGTGCTCAGAATTCTGTTCTCTTCTGTTTCTGCAAAAAATAATTCCATCAGTAATTCCGTGCCCTTCTCATGTTCTTTAACTTCTCTAGGACAAGTGGGAGGGGCAGTATCCCAGACAAAGAAACAAGATTGGAAAGGATTACATTTTGACTTTACCTAGGAATTAATGAACATTTTAAACGAACAACTATTTATTAGACCACCAATTCCTTGTTTTACCTCTCTTTCAGTGTAGTTAAACCATTCTTGACATATCAAAAGAGTCAATGGTTTCCCAATGTACCAGTTAATTGCCACTATTAATAAACTATATCCTCATCCTCTTCTCTGAGAACTCCCTTCCCCTTCTTGATGTAATTGAAAACTGGATGAGAATACCACTTCCCTGAAGTTTTCTCTCCAATAGTGGTTGATTCTCTCCCACAACCCTTGAAATCCTAGGCCTTGAGACAGGTAGGCATCCTCCTTGTTCTTCAGTGCCACATCCAGGCCATTAATCCACTTCCATCGCTAACACCTCCTAGCATTACAGCTCATGTCATTGGTCTGTACCACCTGTCACCCTGCCTTGCTGCACTCATCTCTAAAGGCCCAGATCCCTAGCCCACATTTCCTGAAGATTCAGCTCCTAGATTATTAACATTCTCTTCAATACTACTCCCATTAAAGATACCAATTTCCATATAGATGACCTTTTCTAAATATCAGATCAAGTCACTGACCTTCCCTCCTCCAATGATCTTGTACTTTACTTCCCTCAGTCACCAAATTCCCAGTTATTCTTAGTCTTAGCTATTTTTGCATGTTTTCTAAAAGCTCAATTTCAAACATCCCACGGTCTATTTTTCCAGCTCACTCTCTAGTTTCCTGGCTCCAACAATTCTTCTAGTTCTCCATGATCTACAATCTATTGGTCCTTCACTCACTTCCTTTTTTATTGAACTTAAATTCTGTAATCACTCATTATAATCATGCCCTTTAACAACCCTCTCCTTCCTTGCTCCTTTATCATACTTGCCTAGTAAAAGTTCCAATCCTGGGAACATCCAACTACTCCAGGCCCGTATCCACGCAGGCAGAAAAAAAAGTACCATGCTGATTGGTCTCACTTTAAACTCATAATCACAAATTCAAGTAGGTCCTCAATGCCGACCAGCAATCCTACTCCATCTGTGCAGTCCTTTAAGACTACTTCATACCTTCTCCTGTCTCTTCAAACCTCCAAAACTGCCTCCCCCATCCTCACTCTCAGATGAGTCTTGCTTCTGATTTCACTGCAAAAAAAAATATAAAGCAATCAGAAGATCATCTATCACCCATGACCATAACTACTGACCTGTCTACATCTGAACTCATATCCCCGTTTTGCTATGGATAAACAGTCCCTGTTCTAAATAAGGCCAAATCCACAACTTGTGCATTGTATTACATTTTCTCTCACCTACTCATGGATATCACACCAATAACTGTCTCCTCTTTCTACATCATCAGTTTTATCCTCTCTACCAAATTGTTTCAATCAACAGATAAACATGCTATAATATCTCCTACTTAAAAAAAAAAAAAAAAGACTTTTCATCAACCCCACATTTCCCTCTGACTGCCGCCTCACTTTGTTTTACTTTACCTCAATACTCCTACAAAGCACCGCCTCTACCCATTTTTTCCTAGTTCCTCTCCTCTCCTATTCTCTTAAGCTCACTGCAATCAGGCTTCTATCATCACCACACCACGGACATAGTTCTTGTCAAGTCTCCAGCGAACTTACTCAACCCATCAGCAGCATTCCGTCTCGAAACATTTTCTTCATTTGGCTTCTGGGACCCCACTCTCTCTTGTTCTCCTCCTACCACACTGGCCCCTTTTTTTCTGTCTCTTTGGTTAGTCTTCCCTCAACTCCTTGGTATCAAAATGTTGCAGTGCTCCAGGGCTTTGTCACCAGACCTTTTCTTTATCTATGCTCATTTCTTGGATGAGAGCCTCCTATCTCACGGATTTAAATATCATCTACAACATGATGATTTCCAAATATACAGCATTAGCCCAGACCTCTCCCCAGACTGCAGATTATTATATCCACTACCTATATGCACAGGGGTCTAATAAATATCTCAAACTTACATGTCCAAAATCAAACTCATGATTCAGCTTCCAGAGCTCCCAAAATCCTGCTCCTCTCATACTCTTCCCTAGCTCAGTAAGTGGAAATACCATACTTCTAAAATCCTGGGGTCATCTTGCCTCCCCTCTCATATACTTCATCCAAAATCAGCAAATCTTGTCAAAACTACCTCCATAGTGATCCAAGCCACCATGGTCTCTCATCAAGATTACTACAACGGCCTCCTGCAGCAGACATTTCTGTGCCCCATGCCAGACTTCAGCACAGCTGTGGTGGGTAGCTCAAGTCACACTGTCAGTGCTTCCACTTCAAGCACACTTTGGAGTCTTAGTTTTCTGTTCCACGATCTCAGCTGGCTCATTATAGCAAACTGAAATAAGAGAAGATATTGCCTTCAAGAGCTACCTTCAACCAAGTGACCTTATAGAGGTAGAGTGGGTTGGGAAAAAGAAGAAATGAGGAAACAATTTTGCTAACTGAACTCATGCTTATGACCCTGGCTCCTTTACAGTATATTCTCCAAACATAAGTTAAAGCATGTGACTACCCTGCTTAAAACCTTCCAATGGCTCCTCAATGCCTCTGGATAAAGTCCAAATTGGGATGTGTACATCCCACTGTATTATAACAGTCTATTCCCTTGTCAGTGCCACCCTAACACCTGTAATTTATGGGCTGTCCCCAGTGTAAAGCAGTGTATAGTAAATAACAGATAATCAACAAATATTTATATTTACTGAATAAATAAATGTCCTTGGGATGCATGATGTGACACAGAGCTAAAACAAAACCATCTTCTGGCAGTAGAATGGAGTAGCTGAACCCCAGACAGACTCAGAAATGACACTTCATCAACAATTTACTCTGAATATTCCTATCATTCTTTCTGATCCTCAGCCTTAATTCAAATAAGTAACAGATGTGGTTTCATAAGTTATACATATGTAATGTAAAGCATTTTAACACCCTATCCCCATGGCTGAGTTCTAAAACATAGACTCCTGATCTAGATCAAAACCTATTACATTGAACTTCTGATGTCTAATAGACAAATAACATTACTATAAGCTTTTGGTGTATTATAGTCTAATGAAACTGTCAACATCATAAGAGGAAGGACAGTATCTATATTATTCACCGTTATAATCATAATATCTAGGCCAATAACAACTATTAATAGCTCGAATATGTTGAGTACTTACCATGTCAAAGGTAATGTTGTAACCCTTAACTGTGACTCTTTCATTTACCCTTTCAACAACCCAATGATGTAGTTACTATAATTACAATTTACAAACCAAAGAACAAGAGGCACAGGGAAGATAACAAGGAAGTGGTGGAGTTGACAGTCAACTCTAGACAGTCTGCCCTCAGACTCTTCACCACTCCCTCCATAGTTTTGCTATATTACCTCTTTTAGTAGCTGGCAACTCATTTTTCAATTACTGAAAAATGAATGTAGTTTACCCCTGCTAAATAGCCATAATCAGTGTATATCAGGCAGCAGACTCTCCAAAGAATATAAACACACCTTTGAAAACAAAGATTAAATGTCAATATATCTCTTCTTCAGAAGTGACCACTACATCACTTTACCTCCTTTGACTGTTTTATTTCTCTCTTTTCAAACCTACTCCTCTTACTCTAGAAAGTTTCCATAAATTCTTACTTTCAGGTTGCAAATGACAGAAGAAAAGCACACTCTCGTAGCATTGTTCCCACATACCGTTGAAGAGACACCCCCCAGCTTAATTGTCTCCACTGTGGTCCCTGAATCCTCAACAGCTGTCTTTTTCTCTGGAGGCACAGATGTGCCAGGATCTCCAGCTGCTCTCTTATTTCCAATTCCTGACATCTTGGCACAAGATGATAGCCCTTTTCCTGCAGGGAAAAAAATACAAGAAACTTAGGTAGGATATGCAAGGAGAACAACAATAATGAGAGCCCACCTGTGAGGTAAAAATTAGCAATTCTTCTGGCTGGCCTTTTTTAATCTAGATTCATTAATTCCACACCAAGCAACACAATCCCCCAAATTCCTCTTGGAAAGAAAGAAGCTGTTGAGTAAGAGTCAGGCCTGAATTCACATGATTACAAATTTCTAAACAGGAAGCTGATAAAAAATAAGAAAACGAACAAAGGATGAAGAGACCAAGACAATTTCAGAAATCTCCCTTTCTTAAGTGCTAAAATCAGAAAAATGCAGTTTAATCAGAACAGAAGTAAATTCTACTGTGTTGGAAGAAACACAGAGCTGAAAAGAGATCTGGGCGATGTCTGTTGTCATAAATATTGAACAAGTCATTTATCATCTCCGAGTGTGTATTTCCTAAACTAGAAATAACAATAGTAAATGCTTCCTATGCTCCTTGTAAGTAATAAGTATGGAAAGAACTTAGGTTTACGCCTGACGTGAAGTATGGACTCAGAAATGCCAGCTCTCCTTTATAGATTTGCAGTTCCTTCCCTATTTCCAAACGCTCTCCCCCTGATCTTCTGCAACCCTAGAGAAGCTAGACCTGGGTGCGAATTCCAGTTCTACCTCGTAGGGAGCCGCGCTGCCTTGGAAGAGTGAGTTCTCCAAGAACTTCGGTTTCCTCATATGTACCATGGGGGCGAACACATATTTCTGTCTGCCCCACCGGTCCCCTAGGATTTTGGCGCTCCGAAGAGGCGGGGAGGATGCTAAAGCACTTTACCACTTTCGGAAGCAGCCCTGCTACCACCGAGACCACACGCTACTCTGCTTCCAATTAAAGCTCCAGGAGGAGGGGTATCGGTGGCAACAACCTGAGTCGGCTAGAGAATGGTGACAGAAGAAGAGACAAGGGCCTCAATCGGACTCG